>JAPWDM010000006.1:35800849-37000849 GCA_035578155.1 Brachynemurus nebulosus
TATACCAAGCCAAAGTAAAAGGCAATATGCGTAAAAAATGTTTTTACACCATTGCTCGTAATTAATTACTTTTTGAGAAAAGTTAGAAAATATGTTGGAAGAAATCATTTTTTATTACACTCGCACTCACAGTCTTTTTTTTCTGTCTCATTTTTTGCGATGCTACATTAAAAAAAAAAGCGGCTTTATAAGTTACGTGTCATGATTTTTTTAATCTAATTTAACGATTCAGTTATATTCTATTTCTCTCAGTTGAGTAAATCTTTATAATCTATCTATTCCATTTTTTTATAGGAAAATTACCAAGAAAATTTGTTTTATGTGATACGGTCAGAATTTAGATTATGTTTACACCTTACTAAAATTAAAAAGAGTTTGCTACAATCGCATAAAAATAACGTTAAATCATATTCAAACAATAATATTTTTACGTAATTTTTTATCCAAATGACAAAACTGTTATAATTATAGTTGAAAAAATATTCTCAGACACTTTTGATAGTTTCTTTGTCAACGTATGTCTTTTTCTAATTCCAGTCAAACAAATAAATAGTGCATAGGGTACTAATTGAACATTAGGTTACGAAACACGTGTAATAATAAATAATAAGTTAATAAAACTATTTTATATTTTTATGTAAATTCTGTTTATTCAATAATAATTTGATTACAGAAGAATATTTCTTAAAGAAACCGAAAACAAATGACATTAATGATATATTATAACTTAACTGTAAACATATACATAAAACAACTGAATGACTGGATTCATTGCAAAATATTTAATACTATTAAAAATATAATTTTGAAAAACAAAAATCAGTGGATGTCAATATGTACTGGTTAAAATTTTCAAATCAGTTAAAATCAAACGAAAATAGTTTAATTGAAAATAACATATTTCATTTTTCTTTACACTATTGCATCATTTTTTTAACTTTGTGAAGATGAAATATTATTATGTCAAATATTTAAAAAAACTAAATAAAAACCACTGATTAAGGACACTGGTGTAGTGTTAAAAAGTGTACGACAAGGACAAAAAAGAAGGAAACCTACAAAAGTGTCTGGGAATATTTTTTCAACTATATTATGTATAAACATAGCATTTTACTCGTAAATAAATTTGCACATTCATTTTTTTTTTTTTTTTTTTTGACAACAAAACAAATAATTTTAAATTTTGACAAATTCTATCATACATTTTTGAAAATATTAAATATTTTAAGACGAAAATATATTAAAAAGCTGAAATTTGTTTAACAAAAACCATATATCTGCTCATTTTACCTAAAAAATGTCGGAAAATAGAATATTTTTCAATAGTTAACCCAAATAAAGCATATAAGAGGTAACTTTTGTATATTTTTTTTTTTTTTGAAAATTTCAAAATAAAATAACGTTTGATAGTAGTGTTACAAATGATTTTTTTTTATTTTGTAGAAGCTGGTAAATAGAAATCGTAATAAATACTCGCCTTGAAAAAATCACAAGTATTTAGAACAAATATTAAAATTATTTACAAATGCCGTCCTGATAAGCTCATAACGAATACACACATTTTTAAAAGCTTTTATTTAACTTGATATGTTAGTATGTTGGTTTAAATCAAATCTTGGAATCAAAATTTTGACAGATTCTAATTGAGCTAGAGGTTTCAAATTTTACATACGTGTCTAACCTTGATGACAATGCAATATTGTATAATTAGTTTTGTCCTACATTGCCCCCCAAAAAAATTGTTGATTTTTAGTCCTGTACAACTTTTTGACATTTAGAATTGTCAAATATTGTCCATTGATTTTACATTGCAATTTTTTGTTTCCATAGTTATGCTTGATTAAGGTAAATTAACCGATTAAAATATAGGTAAAAAATTACTTCTTTAATTTTTTTTTAGCGAATTTCCAAAACTGGAAATTCAGCTTTTACGCCAGGTGTCATGGTGCGACCTAAGCCCGAGACCATATCAGAAATATGTTTTGAGGTCCCTAGAATACGAAAATGATATTCACTAAAATTTATATATATATATATATATATATATATATATATATATATATATATATATATATATATATATATATATATATATATATATATGTATCCGCGCGATAACTCTCGAACGAAACGTTTAATGCTTATGAAATTTTGTGTGCGAATTCGATTTTCCAAATCGTTGGATGAGTTCGTTAGCCAGACACGTCGGATGCCCAGAAGTAGGTTTTCCGGGCGTTTTTTGTCAACAAAATGAGTTTTTTGCCAGAATTAAGCAATTTTTCAAATTTTTTTTTACCCTAAGCCATTGTAAAAGGTAAAATGCATAAAAAATGTTTTTATACCGTTGCTCTAAATTACTTACTTTTCGAGAAAAACTAGGAAATATGTCGTTCTCCATTTCACTCGCACTCGCATTCTTTTTTTTTCTGTCTCATTTTTTGCGAGCTAAATTCGAAAAAAACCGCTTTATAAGTAGCGTGTCATGATTTTTTTAATCCAATTTAACGATTCGGCTATATTCTATTTCTCTGTCAGTTAAATGTTTTTATAATGTATCTCTGTTCCATTTTTTTTTACAAAAAAAATCCCGACGATATCTGTTATGTGATATGATCAGAATTTAGATTATATTTACACCTTCCTAAAATTAATAAGAGTTTGCTTCAATCGTATAAAAATTACGTTAAATCATATTCAAACAATAATATTTTTACGTAATTTTCTATCCAATTGACAATACAGTTATGATTAGAATTGTATAATCAGAGCATTCTAATATTAAATAATTTTGCACATTCAATTTTTTTTTTTTAACAAAGAAAAATTTTTTTAAATTTTGACACATTCTTTTATGAAATTTCGATTAAGAAATATTAAAAAATTTTAAAGTGAATCATTTAAAAAGAGTTAAAAATAAATTAAAAAGGAAACATTTCTCTATTTTAACATATTTGTAAAGAAAATTTTACAGTTTACTTACAGTTTTTTGAAAAAATGTAATAACATTTTTACATACAATAAAGATTATATTTGAACGGTAGGAAATCCACAAATTTTTTTTAATTTCTTTAATTAATTATTAAATTTGGTTTTAGAAGAAAATCTTCGTCTAATTCGCTCCAAGCCGAAAGTATAGCCACTAATAAGGACATTCCACTGTTAAAATAAATGGAAAATATATTGAAATTTATTTAATGAAAGCCATTCATACACATTTTTAAAATATCCTTTTGAATTATATAACAAATAAAATCTGTGTAAAAAAATCTAATTGACGTGTTTTTTCTCAATTTGCTAATATTAAGTAAGGCTCGTTAATTAGGGAGTGATTGTGTCAAAATTTTAATATAAAATATGGTAATTTTAACCCTCTTTAAAAGAACATTTCGATTTTAACAATAAAAAAATTTTAAAAAGTGTTTTCGTTTTTCCCGGATTACCAAAAACTGTTCATAGGCATATCTGTGACTAAAGTTGCCTCCCTTTCTTAAGAAAATAAAGTATTTTTAAAATTTTGTGCAAAAGAATAAAACACAATTAACGAAAAAAAAGTACGCGTTTCCATATTTTTAAGATTTTGTAGTACAAGAAAATCCTTATAAATTCATCATATCTGTTATTGCATTTACTAGCTTTTACGCAATTTAATAAACAGTATCGTTTTGATTTTTTAAACTCATTTAAGACATTTATTGTTAGTGAGACATATTTGAATTATTTTCCTAACTAATAAATTAAATTCTGTAGACTGATGTTTTTGTAGATAAAAAAAATTCTAGGTAACGTCTGTATGAGACAAAAGTCTGAAAATGGACGTAGAATCTCACTGTTATTAATTATTATGTCTTAGTCTTTTGAAAAATTATTTTTTGAACTAAAATAAGAATAGGAGGAATATAAACTTAGGGGTAAACGACAGGAGTATATAAACTTTATTTTAGATTCTACGTTTATTTTTACAGAAAATCATCAAGTACCTATATAACATAAAGTTAATGTTTAACTTACAATTGGAGTGATATTAAATCTTTTCTTAACTTTACTTCTAAAATTACTTACAAAAATGTTTTCTTCTAATTTTTTCTATAAATTTGCGCCTATTTTTCCATTTCGTCAGGTTTTTATTTTTTTTATTTTAGAAAAATAACGCAACAAATCAATTTTGAAGATAGATTGAGTCGATACATGAAATTACTGCTTATAGGTACAGGATATGGTCAAACTTCGGCAATGGCTAATCATTTTCAACTGACCTTGAAAATCGATTTCAGGGTCACTATCAAGTGCATCGCTTTAAATTCTACAAATTTGGTACTCAGCCCTTTTTTCAGAAAATATGTCGTTTCAAAAATATTTAGCTATAACTGTTTTCATCTACAGAGGTTGAATGGTGTTTTCTACCCCTAAAAAGCGTATTTAGCCGAAATAAAAAAACACGTATTTAATATTTTTCGCTGTTTAATAAGTATGTTAAGTTTCATTCAAATTGGCAAGTATTAGTTGGGTAGTGTTATTTGTCAGAATGTTTTGCCGATCTAGTTTTTTCAATATTTCTTTGCTCGTTTTCAGAATTTGTATTTTAATTTCTACGGACAAATAACTCATTCTTTTCTTCGATTTTAGTAACTTTTATTTGCTGATGTTGACCATTAATTGATCGAAACATATCAAATATTTTTCAATGATTTTTTTAGCGAATGTCGAAAATTTTGAAAATTTTTTCACCGTTAGTAAGTTAAAGTATTTGAATTCATTAAGTAATTAAATGATGTCCACAAGAACCTTACGAACTACCATAAGTTATATGAGATCCCTAGGACCCGTTTTTTACTGTTAGGATAAACTTTTTACTAAAATTATTTTAGATGAATAAAGGTTATGTTGTATGATTTCCGCCAGGGTTTACTGTTCCCATTATTGTAAAAAATAAACTAACCGACCGATTTTGAAAATTTTTTCACTGTTAGAGAACTAAATTATTTTAGATGGATACAACTATGCTGCACAAAGTCCGTTCGGGTTCTTGGGTTCCAAAAATATCAAAACTAATTACCCAGCCGATTTTAAAAAATCTTTTACTCTTAGAAAGCTAAACTATTTTAAATAGGTACAGTTCTTAGATGAGATCCGCCAGTCCCCAAAATTTGGAAATTCGCTATGTTATGCAGATGCTGCGACAGGGGTATTTCAAATTAATTGTAATCAGACTAAAAAGTAGAAAATAAATTAAAGTAAAAAAATGTTTTTTAAGAAAAAGCTTTTATTTAAAAATGGGCTAAAAAAAAATAAAATAACCTTTGAGTGAAGTTTGAAGCAATATGCAACATAATTTATAAAAGCTTGAGGCGTTTAATTAAGTTTGGTAACTACTGAAATATAAAATAGCTCTTGCATCCACAACAGAAATAGTTAATAACGCCTCAGGCTTTTATAAATTATGTTGCATATTGCTTCAAACTTCACTCAAAGGTTATTTTATTTTTTTTAACCCATTTTTAAATAAAAGCTTTTTCTTAAAAAACATTTTTTTACTTTAATTTATTAAAATGTCCTTTTGAATTTCGTAACTCAATCATTACAAATAAAATCTAAATTAAAAAAATCTATATGACCTGTTTTTTCTCAATTTTCTAGCATCAAGTCTAGGGGTAATTAACTAGGGGGTGATTGTGTTGACATTTTGATGTAAAATATAGTAATTTTAACCGTCTTCAAAATAACGTTTCGATTTTAACAATAAAAAAAAAAATTAAAAAAGTGTTTAAGTTCTGGCAAGACTGTCAAAAAGGGACTGAAATGTTTTTAGATGTTGCTATATATACAAAAAATATAAATGTGTTAAGTACTTGCTAGACTTATAGGTTTTATGGGTGGTTTTAGCGAATCTCCAGAATGGAATTTAGCTATTACAGCCTCTCTCATGATGCGACTTGAGCCCGAGACTATGGCAGAAATTTGTTTTGAGGTCCCTACAAACAGAAAATAATATTCACTAAGATTTATGTATTATATTTGTATTTAGTTCCACACCGTTGGACAAGTTCGTTAGCCAGCCATCTCGGATGCCTGGAACATCGTTTTTTTGGTAATTTTTAGTGACAAAAATTAGTTTTTTGCCAAAATTGTCTCAAGTTAAAAAAGTTTTGCGACATTTATTTACACCATTAGAAAGAAGAGGAAAAATCACTTAGAAGGGTGAAAAATCACAGAAAAACGGATTTTTAGAAATGGAAATTCCCTATGTTACGCAGGTGCTGCGACAGGGGCATTTGTTCTTTTAGTATGTTTAGGTAAATAAAAGTAATAAGTAATACTTTAAATTCTGATCTAATGATTTAAGATATATTTAAGACCAAGTTTGTTCCTTCTTTTTTAATAAAAAAAAAGCTTTCTAAGCTAGGGACGAGTTTGTCTCCGAGTAGCCCGAATGTGAATATCCCATGTATGACAATCTAATTTAAAAGATACATTATTTAGGTGCCCAATTTCTTTTAAATATTTTGGAATTGCCGTATTTGATCACAACCAGTGGTTCTAAAGCTGTTGCTATTTTTAACATTTTAAAAAATTGAAAGCACTCTGAGCTGCAAATTACATTAACTTGGTCGTGATTATAATTTTCGTGTTATAAAATTACTGAATGAAGTTGCATAGAATTTAAAAAATACAAAATAAAATTTAAAAAATATGGCTTCCTAGACTCCACGACTAAAGTTGAAAACATTTTTGAAATCACATTTAAGTAATTTTACTATTTGTAGCGATTAGTTTTAATCTGTTATATACTGTTATAATTATGATAAAAGAGAATTTTAACTTTTAAAAAACAAGATATTCGATATGTATTTCATAACAAAAACAATAATATCGGTGAAGAATTCAACATTTTTATTGGTTTTTTCTGATTTAAATTCAAATTCAATTTCAAAACTGACGGTTGATGTTCTGACAATTTGAAAAAAAATGAAATTTAATTCGAAAAAAATAATTATAATAAACATATCTCTCTTTAAAACATTTCGTATACTATATAGTTTTTATTTTTTTTTTATTTTGCATTTTTAGGAAATTGCATAAAAAGGGAACCGATAATAAGAATACTTGTCAAAGATTTTTAAAAAATCTTTTGATTAGTCAAGACCTACACTCGTACCAAATTTCAAGTTTCTCTAACAATATTGTTACATTTAAAATTTGAAATTGGTAAATCCCTATATAAAAATTTTCAACGTTGAAATTGTTAATTTTTAAAATTCAATTTAATATAAAATTTTTAAATAATCTCTATTAATCTCTTCATCTATTAAATTATTAATTTTTTACACTTTTGTATCTCTTCGTAATATCAAAGAGAACGTTGATTTGTTTCATTATTAAATTTTATCGAGAGAAGTGTGTCGCTCACTGCAAAATGTCGGGCACAACATGCCATGTACTTACATACTTTTCATTCTTTCTTAACAATAAATTAATTTCTTTATTGGCTTTTTTAGTGCCTACAGTTTATTTTATTTAAATGTTTTCATAAATCTGTCAAACATAATCAAGTCGATATAATAAGTAAATGTAGGTAAATACAAATATAATTATATTGATAGTTATCACTCAATTTATTTCAAATTATATTTAATATCTCATAATATACAATTTATTAGATAAATCTACATATGTTTGTCTACAGAGAAGTATATTTATATCTATTGATATCTGTCTTATTATAATAAGAAAAAGTAGTTCTTAAAAACAATTATGTAGATTAACAGTACATACATACATACTTACATTTGTAAATTTTAATAAAATAGTGGAGAGTAGGTCATAATTATTTATGTGTTTACCTTTCAAAAATCACATTTGACAAATTTTTAAATAGAAATCGAAGCGTATTGAATAGGTAGGTATCTCAAAATGGGACAAATTTCTATTCATTATGAGAAATTTTGTTCCAATACCTACTTATTTAGGTAATTTTAGTATCAACTAATAATGGCTCAACATATACCTAATCTCTCGTGTCTAATTATATGCCAAATTTGAAAAAATCACTCTCAAAACGATTACTTTGTTCAAAGATTGAAAATTTCTTTGAAATTTTTAATTTTTGAACAAAGAGATCGTTTTGAGAGTGATTTAATATTTACGATAGAAACAAAAGCGATAATATTTCTATATTTTACCTCCAAAATGGAACATGGATCTCTTTCACCTTAAGGAGTTAAGGGGAATCAGCGGTGTAAAAACTTGTGGACCTATTTTAAATAATTCTTTTTTGACAGTAGTTGAATTAATTTTATAAAATAAATAATACAGAATTATTATATTATGTTCTAACTTCATTTGACAAAAATTTAAAAAAAATATACTTATTGTAGACCAAGTTATCGCCATGTTTTTTGCACCCATAATAGTTTACTGGTTCATCTAAAATCAGTCAAACAAAAAAAAAAACAAAAAATTATTAGTTTAATAGTTAATCAAGTGCCCGATCGAAGCTTTTTATTTTCTTGTCAAAATATACAAAACGGAGGCCTCCAATAATTTATTTTTGGATTTTCAAGGAAAAATTCAATAGTTTATTGTTTATAAAAAATACAAATTTTGAGTTAAAAAAATTCTGCGATCGGGCACTAGATGACTATTAAACTAATGATTCCCGATCCTTCAATCACAGTAAAAACATTTGTGTTCTGCATAAAAAAGAACTAGTGGTTAAAATTTTTGTGTTAAATAAGTAACACAACCCTGCGTTAATGTAACGTTTCGTGTATGTATTAAATAAAAATATTAACGCAAATTTCGATTTAACAGAATAAAAATCTTAACCTGTTTTGAACAACAAAGAAGTAACATAATATTTGTGTACAGCAAAAGATTGTTACAAGTATGTCAATTAGATTAGAATATACATATATCTACCAAAATATATATAATAAAAAAGATGAGAGTAGTTCTTATTGTTAAACAAAACCGAAAAATTATATTTTTTTTTCAGTTCTTGACGAATATAGTTTTATTAAACGTTTAAAAATGAAACAATTTTCTTACATTTTAAGATTATTTTGTTACAGATTCAGTTACAAAAAATCATGTAAGCTTACATGTAAGATTGTATATTATATAATACAATCTCAAATAAGCTTATATGATTTTTTTAACTAAATCTGTAACAAAATAACCTTAAAATGTAAGAAAATTGTTTCATTTTTAAAATTTTAATAAAACTATATTCGTCAAGAACTGAAAAAACTTATAATTTTTCGGTTTTATTTAACAATAAGAACTACTCTCATCTTTTTTATTATATATATTTTCGAAGATATATATATATATATATATATATATATATATATATATATATATATATATATATATATATATATATATATATATATATATATATATATATATATATATATATATATATACATAGACACAAGTAAGAATTGTTACAAGGAACTGAATTACTTTGCGTTCTTTGAGTCTCATTTAAATATATGGACAAAATCGTTATAATTTTTGACGACTTTCAAATATCTTAAGCTTCAATGGAATTAAAATATTGAATAAAAAAGTTTTACAACTAACTCTGATAAACTTGAAAAATTAACACAAAATGAATCGGACCCTAGACTATTAAACTAATGATTTTTTTTTTTTTTTTTTTTGATTGATTTTAGTTGAAACAATAAAATGTTGTGATGATCACCACAATAAACGACGGGGTCTAACAAAATGGCGCTAACTTGGTTTGCAATAAAAATTTGTTTCTTTTAATATTTGTAAAATAAAGTTAAAACATAATATAATAATAAGCCTGTATTATTTGTTTTATAAAATAATTTAAACTACTATACGTATAAAAAAAATTATTTAAAATACCTAATTTTTTCACATTACGAACTACCCGTAACCCCTTAATGATTGCTAAATTTTGCGTCCTAGAGCGATTTTGACTTGAGCACCCCCTTCAAGAAGTTTTCTCCAGAAACGCGACCTAGATTTATGGGTTTAATTAAATCATTAAGGAGTTTCTTTTCTGTTTTTTTGTTATTTTATTATTTTGTTGTTTTATTTTAAAAAATAAAGGATATTGAAAATCTGTTATAATTTTATAAATAAGTAATAATTTATAACAATTTTTTAATGACTTATTATAAATTATGATTCTGAATTGTCATAAATTTTTAATAATAATATAATAATTTACCATAATTTATTCTCTAAATATATCGCTATATAATTTTAATTAACCAGACATAAATTAGAACTTTTACTTTGTCAAAGCGAAATTTTTAGTCGCGCTCTGTTTACTCTACCTATTTTAAATGTCGTCGGTATCACTCAGTGTGTATACGTCCTTAAAATATGAAAATTCCCTTCTAGAACTTCCCTTCCTCAAATAGATTACACACTACTAAATTGTCTTTATACAGTTTTCTAAGTTGTAAAGTTTACTGAAATTAAACTAGGAAATATTCATTAAATTTTTTTAATTGCACAAATGAGTCAAACTGTAATTAGAAAATCGAAATACGTATATTATAATTACAAATATTATTGCGATATTTCAGTCAAAAAACAAAAAGAAATATATACTGAAAATGCGGATTACTTGAGCCCAGATTTGCAAATCATCTGATAATTTCAAAAATTCAGCGTAACTGTTATATTTATTTGGGATAGGAAATTCAGTATATTAATCTATATATGACTACGGTTAGTTTATTATATAATATGGATCTTTTTCTTATGGCTCAGAAATTTTATAGCTTTTTAGATTTTAGGCTCAAGTTAACCTCAAGATCGGGTTACTTGAGCCCAAACCTAAATTTCCAGGTGATTTTCGTTTGAAAACAGTTTGAGACCATGTAGAATGTTGGTTACTAATTAAAACATTATACAAACATATAAGAAACTTTATTTATTCAATACTTCTATCGCAGCATCCTGCATAACATAGCGAATTTCCGTTTACAAAAATTAGTTTTTCTCGGAAACTAGCTGACATAGAATAATAGTTTAAAGACCTTTTTTGTGTGATTTTTTCTCCTCGTTTGAATAGTGTACAAAATTTTTGAATAAGGAGAAATTTTGGAAAAAAGTTAATGTTTTTCACGAAAATTTCCAAAAGTAACATGTTTTGGGCATCGGACGTGCCTGGTTAACGAACTTGTCCAACGGTTTGGGACTTTTGGAAATTTCTGCTATAGTTTTGCACCATTTTATACCAAAGTTATAATGGGCTCAAGTTACCCTAATTTTAAGGTTATTTTACTGATTTATTAAAACCTTAATTTAAAAAATTAACGTAATAGTTAGCATATGAACATATCTGAATTTAGTTTAGTAATGAACAAAATATTAAAATTATACACTTAGCTTCCTTTTTAGGCTATCACAATTATTTTTACAATCAAAAGCTAGCAACGTAACAAAACATCAATTTCAAACAGAGAGTAAACAACACTTGCCTTACCTCTAGTGTCAATTTTTAGAACTACCTAAACTTAAACACCGTAAACATACTGCTGTTACCTATTAGCTAAACATCTAACTTGCTTCTACTATTGAATAATATAAGCACAAAACAGAAAATAATACTTTTTCCGTTTTGGGCTCAAGTTACTCCCCAGGGCTCAAGTAATCCGCATCTACGGTAACAGTTTCAAACGCTCGTAGCTTGTTGCTCGTTTTAGTAACGTCAAAATGAAATGTTTGTTTTTCTTGTCATTCATATTTAAATAAACATTCTATTCCGTTTACTAATTTAAGTAATTCTACCGTTTTTTTTTTCACATTTATTTACGTCACATTCGACATGGCGTCAATAGTAGCTTATTCTATTCATTTAAATTCGTTTCAGAATTTTAGCATTCTAAAACAATTAATTTAGTTTCTTATCTTTTAATGAAAAAAATATATTATTGTGATTTAATTACATGTATGTACGGATTATAAGAAATTCGACACGTGCGTGTTAGATACGCATTGAGTCAGGATTTCGTAGTTCAATAATTTGAATTTTTCACAATTCTGAGGATAAAAAATTTCGGTAAAAAATATTCTTAAAAAATTGGCCTTTAATTTGTTAATAATATGATCATTTTTCACTTTCTATATGAGTTAGAAAAATTATAATAATATTTTTTAAAGAAAAACACACTGTCTCTTAAATTGTGTAATATCCGACACTGACTATTACTATTACAAAATAGTCAAATGCGGGTGACAGAAATGTCGAATTCATAAGGACTTCGTTGTTAGAATTACAAAATCTTACAAAAACATTTCCATTTTTTTTATACAGCCCAACCAACATAAGGTTGCCGGTCATATTCGCAAATGAAAGAGTGCGACAACAATAATTAAACATATAACATACTGTGTGAGTTTTTTGAGAGTTGCCATTTTTATTACAGCCAAACCGTTGATTTAATCGAAAAATTGTTCAAATAAGAGTTGTAGATGTAAATGAGACTATATTATATTAATTTTTCGATAAAACTGATCTAATGCATTAATTAACAACATAAATGACCAAAAAATTCTTTTTACCCAAGTTTAATTTTTAAATTTTTCTTTAATTTATCAATTAGGCGGTAAAAATATGCATATATACTTGAGGCTACTTCAACCGATAGTATTCTGGTTGGTTACATTTCTAATACCTCCAAGAAAAGAACCTTTTCTAGTACCATTTCTATCATACAAATTTGACTGTAATAAAAATGGCACCTCAAAAAACTCATATGGTATATGCATAAAAGTGTGATAGAAATTGTGTTTGTCTACTGCGCGTACAACCTTGACCGGCAACCTTACGTTGGTTGAGCGTACGTGTATAATGTATATACTTATATTGTCTATCTTCTGGAGTAGGGGAAGGTCACCCAAAGCGGGTAAGCGCTTGTATATCGTTGTATCGAATGTTTTTATCAGGTTGTGTGTATACCGAGATTAACCGAACATCAGCCAATATCAGTCAGTTGCACCTGAATGCTTGTGTCATTTAATTTCCTAGTTAACGGTCATCAAATTTGTTTGTTGGTTTTGTTAAAAATTTTGACGATAAATATTCTATAACTAGTCACAAACCTTTTTATTTGTAATCTTTTTGGTATTACCGTATTATGTTGTCATCATTTGACTTTTAATGTAGAAATAGATAGACAAATATCGGCTTTCATTTTTAAATAAGTTAAAAAATTAAGTCTCTTTGGGTCGTGCGGCTAGACAAAATAGAAGCATCTTAATGGAAAAAACTGTTGGAAGGGGAAAGAAAATAAAAAATCTTCTTTACACGACGGAGTAAGGGAAAAAGCTTAAAAAAAATATTTCTGCCTTGTTTGTGATGATTTTGATGTGGAACCACCTGAAATAATATACTCCAATGTGGAGGTTGTAAAGAAAGTTATAGTTAATTGTTAAAAATTGATTTTTTTTTTCAATATTTTTACTTAATTATTATTATTGCTAAGTTCTATATGATTAAGAAAGTTTATATTAAAAAATAATAACAGTATTTAAATACCTACATAATGTACTTACCCGCTTTGCCCAAAGGGGATTACCCGCTTTAGGATACCTATATGGGCAAAGCGGGTTTTTGCAGAGGTTTTGTATTTTCTTTATTAAAAATAAATATGGTATAAAAATTTCTTAAGCTAAGTTTCATTTTAAAGTTCGATAACTAATCTATCTGATAATATAAAAAAGATCTGTTTATCGAAGTCAAAAACCACTTTTTTGGGCGTTTAATCTTAGCTTACCCGCTTTGGGCTACCATCCCCTAAAACATACTTATTTCTAAATATCAGTGAATATAGCTGATTGTTTTAAAGCACGGGTACTTGGTAAATCAACGATTATTATACTCGTGCATTTTACCATAAAAACTTCAGATAAATACCGTCCTAATTTCTCAAATCCTTAACCCCCTACGACTTTCAGTATCTCCTCCACTCATCATAAATGTAATGTAAATTGTGTGGACGTGAGTGATGTGAACTATAAATAAAAGGTTTGAGAAAAACCGTTAATTATTATCCCAATTATCATGTATCCTATTTCTAAATGAAACCCAGTAAAAATTTTATATTGCGTCTACAAACTTCAGTCTATTTCAGAAGTAGGATATGGGTGAATATATGCTATTTAAATTCTAATGATAAATTTTATAAAAAAACTAATTTTATTATTATTATTTTACACTTAAGTAACAAAGAATATCGTCTTTCATTTGGCCCACTTGGTCAATTCATGACAACTGTTTCATTTAAGGCATTAATAAATTAAAATAGTGCTAAATGTATACTCCTCTGGCTTGCCCATTACCATTTTGTGCTACAATTTTCAACACACATTTTTTTATTTAACTAGTATAATATTTTTTCAAATGTAATCATATAACTAAATAAGCATTAAAACATATTTTATCAAAATACATTGTAAAAATATTTATTAACCCTAGAATCATACATACTCGTCAAAACGACGAACGAACTCCTCTACCTGCTCCAATAATGTGACTTGTCGGTACCTGCTCGTTGTGAAATTTCTGTTATCTAATTTATTTGTTATTATAACACATAACACATATAAATTTTATTTATAGCTATTGTCGTTTTTAGGCCTTCGAAGAAGAGCCTTATAATTTTGGTCTATCATAAAAATTTGAAAAAGAGGGGGAATCGGTAATAATAATAATAAAATTTAAAAAAATAATTAATGAGTTGCACATGCATATACTAGAGGGGTGTATATTCACTGTCCTTAAAAAAAAAATAAATAAATAAAAACCAGCCAAAAATCATAAATTAACACTTTCACCATTATATGTGACGAATACATAAAGAAAAAATGACAACAGCAATTTTGCGTTTTCATAAAAGAAAGCTAATTTTTTTTTTGGCATCAATTATATTGTGCTCTACGTTAGTTTTTTTGTTGTATATTAGCTCTATCGATGATCTGTCGCTAATGTCAACTTAGAGGCACGATCGTGATCAGAGGTAAATATCTTTTATAAAATACATATTGATCGTGTTCCATTTAGATATCACAAACAACATTGACTAGTGCATTTGATGTTTCACAAAAAAACTACTTTTTTAAAAAATTTTCTTGCAATACTAACATTTTAAATGCTTTTAAATGCAATTAAAAGGTTAGTCTTGCATAAAATTGTAAAAAAAGAAATGCATTGTGTTACACAGTGTCGTGTGTCCGTAATGGAACACGACCATTTTATAACTAGGCGAGGAAACACCGTATGTACGAATAACTCGGATTACAGTAAAATGGGACACATTGTACTGTATATTAAAATTAACGTTTTGAAGAAATTTAATTAAATTGAAATATTTTTATTAAAAATTAATGCGAGAATGTAACAATACTTATGTAAGTGTATAAATATTCTGTGTGATAATAATAAGAGTGTTCTGTGTTCAGAATTAAGAATTTTTTTAAGTATGTACCTACATGCATTATCATACAAAATCACAACCATAGCTTTGATACGTAAATTAAACGTACATACTTAATTATTTTTTTTAAAGAATTGTGTTGTTTTTGGTAGTGTGTGGTAGTGTGTACATACGTACTTACTGATTTGATACATACAAACCATACATACTTATTGGTTTGAACCATAGAACATAAGAAGGAATACAACTATCTCTTTTCTGCAATCACTTATGGGCAGGTATGTGCATTTTACAGAACTATGTTGCCATTCACTTAGTAGCTATCAATGGGTTTGTTTCAATTGTTGTCATATTGTTATGCACGGTGTACGTGGTATACGTACCTCACGTACATGATGCATGCCACATGCATGTTATGTTATATGCGTATGCAAGACACCCATACACACGACCATCCATTGCACTACCACACACAACTCCGCGTGCACATATATGACATAGTGGTGGGGTACTTTCTGTCCTTTGGCGTTACACTGGTTTCAGTAGTATAGAGATACTACCATAGAGTAATAGAGACAACATATCTATCTCTACACTACTGGAACCAGTGTAACATGTAAGAGATAGACTATATGTTGTATACGTGCACTTGGTTGGTACTTGTGTCTAACAAGGAGCGGACATGTACTCTTTGAGATTAAATTTTATTTAAATATTTTAATAAGTTTTAAGGCGTTTAATAATCTTGGAGTGGCTTTAAAAGTTGTTTAATGAGATTCTCTATAATAATATTACTAGTGTAGATCGTGAAAATTGTGGAAATGGAAATTAAAAGTGTTCAAGAAATATTGTCTAAGGCCCGGGATACACGAGAAACCAAAATGTCGACACAAATGTCAGACATAAATTTCTTTACTGTTCACACTTCAACAAATTTTTTGTGTCTGGATAGTGTCTGTACATAAATGTACGCAACATGTGTCTGAGCTGTTCACACGAAAATCGAATTTTAATCGATAACCTTCCCAGTGAATAACCTTAAAATGACAATATGTCAAGTAACATATGTATATGATACACATGAAAAAAGTGTAATAAACTTGTAATAAAATTATTTTTTAAACACTTGCGAATGAAATAAAATCATAAATATTGTAGAATGTTACTTAGTTATTTTTCTGTATTGACAAATTCACAAGTGTACTATGTAAAAAATGATAAATTTTAGGCGGGGAATTTAAAAAAAATTATAATTCTTTCTTTATCCTCCAATCTATAAAAAACGTCGTACACCGATATTCCGTTAACCGTACGACAATACATACACGTGGTACCCTTAACGGAATCATATACGGGATGTTTCTCTAGACAATTTATTTTTTAATAAAAATTAAAATATTTTTATAAAAATAAATTTTTAAGTCATATTTTCTAGCTACATAATATTTATTTATAATTGTAAGCTTGGAAATTATAATATATATGTGTATTAATAATTTTTATTGTTACTATTATCATATATTTATGTTAACTTTCAAAATAATCGCCTGTATATGTTAAAAATTGAAGTTTTATTTACATAAAAATGTTTATTTACATTAAAAATTTTGTCACGTAGATTGTGTATGTATACACAAACACACACAAACGGTACGCATAATGGTAGTACGGATATCGGAAAACCGCGGTATACAATTAAATAAAAACTTCTCAACACTTAGTACAATTTAGATAATATTTATCAATTAACATTTTTATATTGAATGGAAACAAAAGTTATCAACTTTGCTGTGATGTAATCATTTCTATACCATAAAGTAAAATTCTAAAAAATATGTTGGTAATTATGTACATTTAATTATGTACCATGAAACATCGTACATATCGTACGTATGGAACACGCTCAACAACAAACTTTTAAGTTTAGTGTCGCTTGATTACATACATATGTTTATGTACAGAATTGATGTATGCAGTGTATGCAATGTCGGTCGGTAATGTCACAAGGTTGTCTGTTGACTGTTACCATTTTTATGGCTACCAGAAATGAAATTTCAATTCAGGAACTTTCAGTTGATGAAATACGTGAATATTTAATAAAATAATAAAAAATGGTAGTAAAATGTGTAATCGGATTTGGTGAAACATTTTAAAAAATATTTAACCAATCCAAATTCTACAGGTACATATTACGTTTTATTTGTTGTTTTGCTCCAGTTAGGTTATTTTTATAAATATATATATTGGCAACCTGTAGGATTGTATGTATTTTTTTACCAATATTTTTGTTGGTTTAAAAAAGAAAATCTTGGAAGTTTTAACTTGTATTGTATTTAATTTTTTGTATTTTCTACAATTTTTCGATTCGATTTCGCCTTTCATGGATTGGATTTAACGCTGATTTGGAATCATTGATTTATATGCTGGATTTCCGATTATTTACCGCCAATAAAGATGTATTCTGGATCGTTCTGGTTAACGCTGCCGAATTATCAATTTGAAACACTGATCTATTCCCGAGGATTCCGCTTAACTTCCCGTGGATCCACGTGTAGCCGACAGGTTGTGGCCTGCAACGAACCGATTGATCGTTTCGGTTGGAAACTGGTACCGCATAACTGAATTACCGCATCTTTAGTACATCCGGACTCCAATGTTTCGAGATGAATTCCGTATAAAATACAAGTAAATCACCCATAACAAAGGGAGGTAACAAAATTTAAGTTTTCCGATACTTAAACGTCTTTTTATTAAAAGAAACATTAATTGTATGAGTAACATTACATTTACCGTTATGCTTCAATTTATAAAGCATTTTTGAAGATTTATTTATTTTTTTTGAGAATACTTAACCTGTATTATTATTAATATTACCGAACTTTATGATGTCAAAAACATTGTGAAAATTCAAGAACGTTCTTAAATTTATTTACCTGAAAATTTGTATTAAAAGATCTGAAATTACTTATTGGTGAAAATATTATAAGGTTCAAGTACACATTATTAACTTCCGTCTAACTCAACTTTCGGTCCTGTATGTATTTAGTTTATTAATAAACTTAATTTAACCGTAGTAACGAATTACTTAACGCCCTTTACTCTCGTTTCAGAAGTGGTTTTACCCGTCTTGCATTCTGGGGTAAAGCTGAAGTCAATAGAATGCATGGCGCCCTGATTTCCCGCTATCGTTACCGTACCGTTTACGAAATTTAGAACCCCCCCGTATGTTACTGCCGACTGAGTCCGAAGCCGCGTTGCCGTACCGATGATGTAATAATTTTTACGTCATACAGTGTTTACACCTATGCGATTTTACCAGAATATGCACTCAAATTACGGCGTTAGGGTAATCGTAGTTGTTAAAATTAAGCCAATTTTTCTAATTTTCGCGTTCGATATCTCGAAACGAAGTGAGATATCGATTTTTTTATTCTTTGAAAAGTGTTTATTTTGGTCTATTTTATCGAAATATGCACTCAAAAGTTCATACAAACGCAGACACACAAAATGATAAAAAAGAATTTGAAAAAATTGAATTTTTTCAAATTTTAAAAGTTTCCCAGCCTTTTCATTATCGATATCGAATTGTGTTTCGCTGGTATCTATGATTTAGGGTAACAAAATATTTTAAAATAATGAAAAAAATTCGTCAAGTCCTCTGAGAAGGCCTAACTTAGTGCGTGTCAAAAAACACGCACTTGACGAATTTTTTTTATACTAAAATAGTGTGCGTCAAACGGACGACGATGTATGATTAAGCTATATTTTTTTTTAAAGATTTTGTACTCCACATATAAAAGTATTCCTAATTTTTCTAAAATCTATTAAAGATATGGATGTTATAATTAATTTATTCAATGATTATGATAATGTGAAAGATGATTACAGCTGTTTGACTTATAGAAACGACATAATACTGAAGTTTGAATATATTGAATCGAAAACTAAAGAATGTGTTTCGAATGACTTAATAAAAGATTAACAATTTATTTTGTGGAAAATATTTTAATTTTTATTGTTTTTTGAGATCTTATTCGAAAGATTACTAACAAATTTTAGAAAATTTACAAATGTGCCTAATGGGGAAATAACTACATATCTATAGGAATATTTATGACTGAGAAATTTCACATTCTGTAAAGTCACACATGTCCACTGATTCATAATAGTTCATAAATTAATTATTACAATTGATGTATTTATATATTTTTTAATTTTTATAATACTTTTAATTTCAAATGTTATCGAGTGCCTGTGATACATTATTAGTGTATGGCGGATTTTTATCCGTATTTAAACATACACCAATATTCATATGTTCACTCAATGTCCAGCTTTGGCTGATACTTGAACACTCGATGTACTTTGGCAAATGGCCAATTCATTATGTTAATTAAAATTGACATAGTGTTTGAAAAATTACCCAACTGGATCGGCTGGGACTCGAACCCGGATCTCTTGGTTACCAGCCAAGCGCCTTACCAACTAGGCCACCGATCACTTGTTCGAGTGCCACTCCAATTCAGTAATCAATCAAACACAACCTCTCTCTAATGCGAGACGCAGTTTTATACTTTTAATTTCAAATGTTATCGAGTGCCTGTGATACATTATTAGTGTATGGCGGATTTTTATCCGTATTTAAACATACACCAATATTCATATGTTCACTCAATGTCCAGCTTTGGCTGATACTTGAACACTCGATGTACTTTGGCAAATGGCCAATTCATTATGTTAATTAAAATTGACATAGTGTTTGAAAAATTACCAAACTGGATCGGCTGGGACTCGAACCCGGATCTCTTGGTTACCAGCCAAGCGCCTTACCAACTAGGCCACCGATCACTTGTTCGAGTGCCACTCCAATTCAGTAATCAATCAAACACAACCTCTCTCTAATGCGAGACTAGTTGGTAAGGCGCTTGGCTGGTAACCAAGAGATCCGGGTTCGAGTCCCAGCCGATCCAGTTTGGTAATTTTTCAAACACTATGTCAATTTTAATTAACATAATGAATTGGCCATTTGCCAAAGTACATCGAGTGTTCAAGTATCAGCCAAAGCTGGACATTGAGTGAACATATGAATATTGGTGTATGTTTAAATACGGATGAAAATCCGCCATACACTAATAATGTATCACAGGCACTCGATAACATTTGAAATTAAAAGTATAAAACTGCGTCTCGCATTAGAGAGAGGTTGTGTTTGATTGATTACTGAATTGGAGTGGCACTCGAACAAGTGATCGGTGGCCTAGTTGGTAAGGCGCTTGGCTGGTAACCAAGAGATCCGGGTTCGAGTCCCAGCCGATCCAGTTTGGTAATTTTTCAAACACTATGTCAATTTTAATTAACATAATGAATTGGCCATTTGCTAAAGTACATCGAGTGTTCAAGTATCAGCCAAAGCTGGACATTGAGTGAACATATGAATATTGGTGTATGTTTAAATACGGATAAAAATCCGCCATACACTAATAATGTATCACAGGCACTCGATAACATTTGAAATTAAAAGTATAAAACTGCGTCTCGTATTAGAGAGAGGTTGTGTTTGATTGATTACTGAATTGGAGTGGCACTCGAACAAGTGATCGGTGGCCTAGTTGGTAAGGCGCTTGGCTGGTAACCAAGAGATCCGGGTTCGAGTCCCAGCCGATCCAGTTTGGTAATTTTTCAAACACTATGTCAATTTTAATTAACATAATGAATTGGCCATTTGCCAAAGTACATCGAGTGTTCAAGTATCAGCCAAAGCTGGACATTGAGTGAACATATGAATATTGGTGTATGTTTAAATACGGATAAAAATCCGCCATACACTAATAATGTATCACAGGCACTCGATAACATTTGAAATTAAAAGTATAAAACTGCGTCTCGCATTAGAGAGAGGTTGTGTTTGATTGATTACTGAATTGGAGTGGCACTCGAACAAGTGATCGGTGGCCTAGTTGGTAAGGCGCTTGGCTGGTAACCAAGAGATCCGGGTTCGAGTCCCAGCCGATCCAGTTTGGTAATTTTTCAAACACTATGTCAATTTTAATTAACATAATGAATTGGCCATTTGCCAAAGTACATCGAGTGTTCAAGTATCAGCCAAAGCTGGACATTGAGTGAACATATGAATATTGGTGTATGTTTAAATACGGATAAAAATCCGCCATACACTAATAATGTATCACAGGCACTCATAACATTTGAAATTAAAAGTATAAAACTGCGTCTCGCATTAGAGAGAGGTTGTGTTTGATTGATTACTGAATTGGAGTGGCACTCGAACAAGTGATCGGTGGCCTAGTTGGTAAGGCGCTTGGCTGGTAACCAAGAGATCCGGGTTCGAGTCCCAGCCGATCCAGTTTGGTAATTTTTCAAACACTATGTCAATTTTAATTAATTTTTATAATGAAAATATGCTTTGATAAAAAGATTAAAAAAAATTAATAAATATTTACATTAAGAAATTTTTCCAAATCCAATTTTTTTAAATATTTTGTTCGCTTTTGTAGTATTGTTATGTAAAAAAATGTTTTTTGCAAATAAACTCTAAAACTCCCCGTAAAAAGTCCATTCGTCGAAACGACGCCGATGTATGATTAACTTGACTCGTAGACCAACGTATGATTCTAGGGTTAACGTAAAAAAATTACTCATTTTCATACCATCCAACAAAAGTGTCACTTTTAACCTGACGAAAATAAAATAATAAAATTTGACTTAGAAATTGGAAACCTGTGCCTTTGAACTTGAGCAACACGCGTTGAATATATTGCACTCAGCAACAACCTAACTACATTGAACATAATTTAAATAATATCGCGTCAGTGGTCGGTGCGCTCTCGGAAAATGTGTCTGTGCCAGTAGTTGCAGTATTTCCACTGGTAAGTATATATGTTTTTATATTTTATCGTTATGAAATTGTAAATTTGTACAATGCAATGTTCATTGTGTGTAGACTTAATGTATTCCGTTTATTTTTGGTATGAAGAACGCGTGATGTAGTTTTTACAGGTTATGTATGATTTTGTCACTTCTCTGGCGTCACTCCTCTGGCAGTTTTCATGTCTCCGCAGACAAAATCGTCGCATAAGAAACCGATATTGCTACTATCGATGATTTTGCTAAGGAATTAGAAAAGCACTGCCCAATATGGCTTCATATTTTTGTGATACTGGAAGAGAAAATTGGTTTACAAAAAAATATAATTGAAGATAGCCGATCCGACATCAAACCTTTTGTTGGTACACTGAAAGTACTACACCAAGTACGGGGAAACATTTGTATGTGTGATAAGTTGTACATGAAGAGCCTTAGCTGCTTTTGTAGCAATTTCTGTGGTCACTTCAACTTAGGCGACATCACATACACCCATTTCATTTAAAGAAGTCTTAAACGTTCACTATTAGAGCCTATAAAATCTAAAAAAATTAAAATATCTTCTGGCCCTTATCATTACAAATACAAAAATAGTGTCAATTAGTAAAATAATGAATACTAAATTAAAAATATTACTTTTTCTTTAGGGACACAAAAAATGCAAATACCGTATATTCACCCTTATGTAATAAGAAGTACAAAACACTATTCAGTTACCATATTAAATTGAAAATAGCAAACTATTTTCGCGTGATATTAATGCTATCAGTCCGTAAACGCAGCATACAAATGTTATAAATAGAAAATTCAATAGGAAATATTGAAAAAAGCTCACAAATTATTGAAATTCTACCAAAACATTGATAAATTCCTACAAAAATATATTGTTTTTACACCCGTCAAATATACATGGTTTAAGGAGGCTCACCAGTCCAGAAATTTCAAAAAATCGATTTTTTTTCTTTGCATTTTCTTATACTAGCTATACTTATCAGGAATCACTGTGCTAAAGGATTTTTTAATATCTCATTTCCTTTTCAAGATATGCGCCTCTTAAGCTGGCACCGTAAAATGTAGGATTTCGTATTTTTAGCGCGCAGTCGATCGCAGCGCAGTAGTGTCTTTTTATGTATTCATGATAAAAACATGCTGTAAAACGTTTGTTTTGAGTATAATATATATATTTCTTCAGGGTTACTGTATGGTTCAAGAATGGCTGATTAGCTGTAAGTATAAATAAAAATTTCAGTTTTATTAAGTAAAAAAAAAACGTAACTAAAACTTTAAACGTCTTTTTCTCGATTACTCTAAATCTGTTCATCCAAATCAGCTCAAATTTGGATAGAATATTGACAACACATTTCTTTATTGGCTAAACGAAAATCAGATTTTTTGGATAAAATATGGCCATTTTATGACCATTTTAATCCCCAAAAAATGGTAAAATTTCAGAATTTTTTTAAACTCCCGCCATTTTGTTTCTATTGTATATTTGTTTCAGTTGCAAAATTGCTAATTCTGGTTCCGCCAATAACCATACTCATATTGATTAAGAATTCTTTTTACTTTTTATTCAGATGCTCCTGAGCTTCAAAATCTTGTTACAAGTGGGCGTACCCTTTTTTTTTAGATACTTAACTATAATCTTGAATAGTTAATAAAAGAACTGATATCATTTGTTATTTGTTTTCATTGTCCAATTTATCTAAAAAAAAAAAAAAAATCGTAAATAAAGGTGTTTTTTTTCGATTTCTAGACTGGGGAGCCTTCTTAAACGTATTTATACATTCTATAATTCCCTATAAACTTTACAGTGAAAATAACGATATAAATTATTGTTTTAATATTATGCATACGTAATGCTATGCTACAGCTTTATATGCATAAAATTTTCATGCATTAATAAATGAATGAATAACAAAAGAATGATGAATGAAATTTAAATTAATATTCTATTTCGAATAGTACACAGAATACATTATGAATTTAAATTTGCAATTGAAAAAATTTTAATTAATAATCAACAATATTCAAATGCAATTAAATTGACAATGCAATTAATAATTATAATAAATTGTTTAAAATGATGATTCAATTTAAACCTTGTACATATTATGAACAACGCAACAACCAAAATTAAAAAACTGAGTGCCTGAAAGTCTCGCAAGGGAAGCGAAACCTTCTAACAGCATTATAGTTTTCATTGTACTTCTTGGAAAGAAAATTGTTTAGTGACATCATCTAGTTTATTAAAAATTTTTTTTAAATCATAAACAAAAAGAAATTAATAAAATCATTAAACTGGAAACGAATGGTAGGTTTTCAAAGTCGTTCTTTTCATTTTTATAAAAATTGAAACTTGAAGCAAATTATAGGTTTTAAAAGGCAATGTCTTTTCCAAAATTTGGCACCAAGGGCAAATACAGAAAGTGGGTGTAGAGGAGGGGTTAATCTGGGCGGCTATGACCCCCTCTAAATGAATATAAATTCATGATTTTGACAGTTCAGGAGCTGAGCCTCTTTCAAAAATAAATTCTAGTTACGTCTCTCAAAGAGCTATTTGATATCGCTTATGTAATACCTTTAAATTCTCTATTAAACACCTTACCAGAATAGCTAGATAGCCAGAACAACGGTAGAGGCCGATCGTAATCAGTGATCACACATGTATGTAATATTAACGCGAACGGGTATAGATCGTTAACACTCTCATTGTCAGTAGGTTTAGTAATAATTTCTGAAAATGTTATTGACGAATACCGTAGGGTGAATGCGGGAGAGACGCCGCACATTTTGAAAACACTTGATAATTCTTAAAGTATGCATTCAATTGATTTGAAATTTGGTACACATTAAATGTAAACATTGTTCTTTAAAATTATTTATAAATAATTTTAAATTTTAAGTCATAAAAGATTCATAATTAACATTTTTGTAGAGCCTGCAAAGCGGGAGAGATGCCGCACCTATGGGAGAGATGCCGCATCAAAGAAGGAGAGGCGCCGCATATTTCATATTAAAAATTTTGCATTTTATACACATCTCCATACGTGATGCATGCCATATGTAACCATTTTTGGCACTTTATACATCTTAACCAGTCAATTTTCTTTTGTTTCTGAGTACTCTTCAAAACAGTCAATACACAGGCAATCATCATTATTTTCGTTATCTTCACCAATATGAGAGCTCTTTCTGATCCATTAATG
Source organism: Brachynemurus nebulosus (assembly GCA_035578155.1). Taxonomy (NCBI): domain Eukaryota; kingdom Metazoa; phylum Arthropoda; class Insecta; order Neuroptera; family Myrmeleontidae; genus Brachynemurus; species Brachynemurus nebulosus. The sequence goes on from JAPWDM010000006.1 coordinate 35,826,366, forward strand.
GATCTTTTATATTTACGTGGCATAATTTACAGTCAAAAAAAAAAATTTTACATGCGGCATCTCTCCTTTTTGTTGGGGTAGATGCCGCATGTTGCTATAGCAAGAACAGTGCGGAATTCTAACCTAAAATTTTATACAGTACTTTTAAAATATACCTAAATTAATAACAAAACTCATTTTCATTAAAACAATGAAATATACATTCTTAAATTCTAATGAATTAAATGCTTGATAAAATATTATGTTAAAAAACTTACCTTTCAATAATAAAAAGGTGGATAATTACTAAACTGATGGACTAATCATAAATATTGTCATATACAGCTTAAATAAGTAACTTATTCTAAACATATAATCCATTAATAGCGCTATCTGTCAGTCAACGGACGAACTATGGCTACTGCGGCATCTCTCCCGACGCGGCGTCTCTCCCGCACTTACCCTAATAGGTGCGATAGTTACCACAGGTCTGCTGCACAATATGTAAGGTATTTATAGATCACATCGCACCGCTCCGTCACCTATGGTAACTATGGTAATTAGACAGAGAGCGAACTATTTTTGTATACCTTATTGGTTTGTATACTTTATACGGAGTTGTTGATATGATACAATGTTCGGTAAACATGTTAAAAATATTATTGTTGACCCCTGGAGAAGTTTACTGCCCAGACACGTGGACTGTACAGTGTTAGCATAACACAATTTAAAAAAAAATTGTTATGAATATTATTATGTTAAATATTTGTGTACGTGTAAATTTTCGTGTTCAGTTTGACCTTTCCTTATTTAAATAGCACTCCAATACCATTATTCGATTGTATCTCCAAATGTTTTATTTGATTTTCAAAATTTATAACTAGCTATATGAACAAATTTTACATTCATTTAATTAGCTGAAATAATAATTTATTTAGCAAATATTTTATTTTCTTTTTAAATAAGCAATAAAAAATAAAAATTATGCATATAAAACCATATAGTGCTTGTCGTAAATCAAATATATGTAGTGCTTTATGTATTAAAATTTGAGTAGAATAAGGACGTAATTATCGAAATTTAATTTTTATAAGCTAATCTTTTCCACTGTAAGTCGTTGAAGCGATTCTAAAAGTCATCAATGTTGGTTAACCAAAAAAATGTGAAGATTTTTCTTTCTGACCTGATCACAAGCATTATGCTATAAAATTCCTAAATTACGCGACCAAAAATTTGATGCTTATAAATAGTTGTAGGTCTTTGCTGACACCCTTTTCTTTATGCAATTATAGAGCTAAAAAATTGATTCAAAACAAAGTTCTAGAAAAGAATTTTTCAATTTGCTGGCAGTAGTTTTTCATGTCAAATTTATGATATTACTTTTACAATACTGTTTTAAGGCATAATTTATTGTATAAAAATGGGTAATTTTTAACATAATTAACAAAATTAATTGTAAACGATACATTTTTTGAAACGTTTTTGGACTTACCTCCTTGGTAATACACAGTATTTGAATTCGGTATTTGACAGTTTTTCAAAAAGTGTTTTAAATTGTCGGTATGCATCTAATATTACATTAAAAAAATATTTTTGGAGAAAATTTACCATTTCTTTCAAATGTATAACAAATTTTTTTAATCTATCTTACATGTCGTTCAACACAAGCCACCGGAGACAAGCATGCTATGTCGCTTAAGACAAATATCTGTGTCGCTCATGTCTCATCTCCTAGGTGTGCATCAATTTCGTGTTTTCAATGCAATTTAAATGTACTTAAGCGATGCGTATCTCCAAGCGACACATTTCTTGTGTCTCTCATGTCTTACCTCCTAGGGGCTAGGTGTGCAGCCGCGGTAAGTCTTGTCTCTAAAGAGATTTTTGACAAATTCTGAGTATTGTTATGTAACACTAAAATTTTAAGGTTATACAAAATAACAACACATAATATAATCTTTTCTATCCTTTTATTTATACCTTAAATTGTACAAAAGAAGTTAATAAATTTTACAATGCTTATGATTTTTGGAGTTAAAGTGGACTCGTTGCAACATTGTTAAATTAGTGCGATGGGAAACAAATCTCCAATTGTAATAGTTTGTAATAAAAAAGAAGCGGTCTTTGTGAGTGTACTTAAGATCACACAGCCATGAATGAGACACGGTTATAGTGAACATGCGAAGCCTATAACAAAAATGCGGAAAATACATAATAATAAATTATTTTCAAACCGATTTCAAAATTAACTGTCATCAGGTTAAAACCAGAATCCATAAGAAGATTTAACAAAAAAAAATTAATGCAATACTGTACCGAAATAACAGGTACAGCATATTCGCAGAATTTAAGCTATAACTTTTTCAAGTCTTAATTTTATAAATTTTTGTTAGATGACTCTTGCAATTTTCGAAAAGATTATTGCAGTAGGATTGGCAGGGAGGCGAGACGAGAGGTTTAAGACGTGGAATTAGTTTTCACATCCAAAAACGGTAAAAATTCACCTTTATGACGTCGTTACATGTATTTTACTGTCTTAGACTACAAAATTTTAAATTAATAACAACCCAATTTTTACTAATTTTATTCAAATTAGAACTATAGTATTTACCAAACAAAAGTCCTGGAGTCACATTTCTAAGTCAATTGAGCATAACAAAATGAAAAATCTATTTCCCAGTTATTAAAATTATACGAGTTAATTAGGGTATCCATAAAAAATAGTTGTTGAAAGCGTTTAATAACGATTACTGAGACATTTTTAACAAGTATCTTACTAAAACGATGGAATACTTATGTAACATTAACGTAAACTTAGAGACCGAATTTTTTTCTTACAGTAGGTAGGTATCTAACTATGTATCTAAGTTTGATTTTAAACTCATTATGAAATATTTTAAAACCAGTAGGTTAATTTATTTTAATTGTAAATCGACCTTAACGTTTAATTAGCGCTCTCTGCAAAATAAAACGTTTAAAAAGATGGAATTTTTTAGACGATTATTTGATTACTTATTGAATTTAAAATTCTACCATACCGTATTACGTTCGTTAATATAACATATTCAGTTTTTATTTGCGCATTTAATTCATACAAATTGTGTCAAGGTGACACATGCATATCACTGTGTGTGTATATCTGTGATTTTACATGCACATATATCACAGTGTTAAGCCAAAAGTTTATATTTCAATATAAACAGTTGAAATCAAATGAAATTTTTATAAATAAACCAATTCAATTTTATTTGCATAGAGAATTTTCCTCCTAATATGTCACGCATGCCTATATATAAGATTGTTTTTTTAGAATGGTAGTACTTCTGATAAGGACATTCATAAGAGAGGATTAGTATTTTCGCAACAACGTTTAAAAATTGTGAAAATTGTTCAAAATTCAGTTCAAAAACACGTTAAATCTGCGAAAAGACTTTACTCGTACGAATTTAGAAAAAAATTTCCAACGTATGTTCCGCAGAGCAGTGGTATTATGTGAGCAATCATCAATCTTTCCACGAAAAAAATAAACAATAAAGTCCGTGGAAAGTTTTTAGTCCTTTTAATTTTTTTTAATTTTTTTTGCTTCTCTTGCTTTGTGCTTTTAAATTTTAATTTCTATTTTTTAAAATTTATTTTTGTATTTTTTAATTTCTATATTTTTTTGCTCGTTAATGATATTCTTTGGGAATTAGTCACCAGTTCTGAGCTGTTTTTTGATCACTAACTTTATTTGAATAGTGTTCCGTATAAATTTAAGAATTTAAATAGTATTCCGCGATGGAAAAAGTTTGGGAAACACTGGCTTGAAATATATAAAAGCGATTTAAAATATTTTTTGCCACAACCATAAGCCAAAAATCAGCCCTATTTCTTCTTTGATCTCTCACTCAGCTGGTATGTACCGTTTGTACCTATCAGTGGTTTCCAAAGCGGTCTATATCGGGAAAAATAAAAAAAAAAAAATTAGGAGTTCGTCAGATGTAAATGGGGGTCTACAATAGCAGAGTAAACGTACAGCGGGGTAGGTTGCTTTGTTGGTCCTAAAATAAGAAGTTGGTAACTGGTGAAATTGTTGTTGAATTTGTAAATTTGTACAGGGGATCTATCTAAAACCGAAAACCATGCCAAGTGTCCTACGAGACAAAAAACTTTGGAAGCCACTGGCCTATATATTCATTCGAGCTCTCCCATCGTTAATTATGCGCATCTTTCAAGTAAGCGTACATAATAAAAGAAAAAAAATTTTGTTGAAATACCACCTTTTGACTTAGCATACTAGTATGGCTGTTTGATATAACATGTCTATCGTTAAATGTTTTGTCTGTATGTCCTACAATTTTGATATTTTTTGTTATTTGTGTAACATGTCCATGTTAATTTGTTATTTCAATTTTATTTTTGGCATCAATTTCCTCCCATGTTTAATGATAATTTTGTCTATCTAAATACTTATTATAAACATAATATTATACTAATTATTATAATACTATGTGCAAGTGTCTAATCATAGAACACTGGAAGGAATACAAGTATCTCTTTTCTGCAATCACTTATGGGCATTTATGTGCATTTTGCAGAACTATGTTGTCATTCACTTAGTAGCTACCAATGGGTGTGTTTCAATTGCTGTCATATTGTTGCCGTCGTGTTGACACGGTATACGTGGTATACGTGCATGATGCATGCCACATGCATGTTATGTATATGCGTATGCAAGACACTCATACACACAGCCATCCATCTCACTAACACACACAACTCCGCGTGCACATACATATATAACATATTGGTGGGATATTTTCTATCCTTTGTCGTTACACTGGTTTCAGTAGTATAGAGATACTAGCGTTCGTTCTGTAATATTCTGTGTGTATAATTATGAACATCCAAATTAAGTAAAATTACTTGTATTCCTTTAAAATTACAATTTTTAATTTTTCCCCTGTGAAAATTATCTCTTTTAGCAAAAAAATAAATAAATAAATAAATAAATAAATAAATAAATAGCCATACACTATGTCTCTGAATCGTAGGAAAATACAATTTTCCGAAATTAATTAGAAATATAGGTACATTCTGTATTTTCAAAATATTGTGAAAAGTATTTAATTCAATTTTATGACTTAACTGTGCATTTGTGCGCACGCCATAGGCGGATCCAGGGTGGGGGCTGTGTGGGCTGCAGACCCCTCCTTTGACCTACAATAGGTAACTTTTAAACATACAATTCAGAACACAAAATTCCCCAAAATTCCTCATGGGATTAGAAGCGCCCGCCCCCCTTTTCAACTGGCTGGCTTCGCCACTGGCGCACGCACAGGGTTCAAAAAATTAGCGCTCGATAATATTTTGCACACAGTGATATTCAAATTCAAAAAGAACGCTTATCTGTATGTAAGATTGTAGCATGTTGGCGACTGATATTACATAAATCGAGTCGTGCAACTGCACTTTCAGATTCTTAAATTACAAACTTTTCTAGAGTAACTGACTTTAAGATCAATAATATAAATGAGTACAGTTGATCCTTTTTTTATGCGGTGGATAGGGACCGCATAATAAAAATCGCACAAAAAAATATATATTCAAAAATATCATAAATAGCTATAAAAAGTATAGTTCGATCCAGATTGTACAAAAAACTTTTTTTATGCGGTTGGTCGGGACCGCATAAAAAAGTTTCATCGAAAAAACATCACACCAAACGCTCAAAACTTAGAACTGTCCTTAGAAGTTGCTTCTATAAACAAGATGAAGCATGGATTTACACGTAGAAACATTTTATTTCAATTTTATAATATTATGAAAATTTTGAAAAATACATCTGTAACAAAATTAAATGACGCAATAACATATGTTCTTATGCAATGTATTGATTAAATGCTTAAAAGCCGTTGCAAAGTATTTTTATCAATGAAAGTTATTATAGTAATTGTTTAAGTTTCTTACATAAGCGCAAAAGAATGCGCACTACAGATAAATGATACTGCTCTATAAGAAGTGGCTGAATAATAAGAAGGTAATAGCAATATCCTATAGTCCAACCAATTTTTCACGGAAAACATTTACCGAATTATAGGGAGTCCACTGTAGTACCCAAATAATATTACAATTAGACAAAGTATTAACGAGCGTCATAATGCATGAGCTTAATGTGTATTGGTCAGTTACGTTAATGTACAGTCATGTAGAAAGTGAGAAAAGTTTAAAATGTTGTGATAATTATATTTGGATACATTATCATTAACAAATGTTGAAATGAAAACTATATTATGTAACGTATTATTTTATTAAATATTTAAAAGGATTTACATATAAAATGTACACTTACAAATTAGATTTATTTTATACATACATATAAATAAAATGTATGTAAGGATTATCTAGAATTAAAAAGTTAGGGAATTATGTAACAAATTCTAAAGTCCGGATCAGGAAATTAACCAGGTGGTTGAGTTTGTTTAGCTGCTGATTTGGAGTGATAGGCTGAAGTTCGAACACATGATTAGCTATGCTTGTGAAGATTTTTCAACGGTATTCCTTCACAGTTTCAGATGAATACCAACACAGTTACTCTTAGAAGACCGCTAGCTGCAAAAATATACTTCCAAATCTACGTACCCCCACCATTCCTTTGTCGCCAGTCATGTAAGTATAAAATAATAATTATGAAAACGATGTCGTTCATAGAGAATTAGATAAACTCTGTTATTGTCCTAGATCAGAAGTTCCCAACCCTTTTAAACCATGGGCACGTTATAAAATACCTACCAGTGTTGTGGTAAACATAGGGGGCACAATGTATTGTTTAAATTCATAGTTCGCCTCTACTCTCTCCTCTCGCCGTTCTTATCGTATAGGCTGTATAAGTCTAATTTTTTCAGTTGAAAAATTCAACTAAAAATAACAATGACGTTCCAAAAAATATAGATATGTCAATTTGTATTTTACAAATAAAACAGTATAAATTTAATGAATTTAAGCGGCATTTTTATAATTTCTTATACTTCCTACGCAATTGAATTTCAACGTAACTACTAGAGGCAATGAAACCAAATTTAAATAGACGATCCTTCAGCATAGGATATTCTTAAATTTTACAAAATATGACTTTTGAAAAAATATCAGATAGTACCAACAAACCTTGCCTGCTGACAGTTGTTAAAAATAAGTTCGAATATTCCTCGATTCCCAAAGACCATTTCACTTTCGTAAACTACAAGAAATAAAAAGTCGAACGGGAACAGAAGTGTAGTTTTATAAGTTAAATTAACTTTATGAGTCCGTTTTGAAAACAATACCAAATCTACCTACTCTCTTCCAAATTAATATTTTGGACTAAATATATTGAACATCAGAAAACTGAAACATTAAACGCAATGCTGAACGATATTATCATAAGTCCCCCAAATTTTCTAACACAATTCCATCTTTTCCCGTTGAAACATGCTATACAATAAAATAAATATATTTATTAATAAAATGTAAGTAAAATTAAAATATGGCAACACATTATACTGTAAAAGTGTAAACGTTGTTTCACACCATATGAACGCATGCCAAGCAAACACAGACCAAGTAAAATGATGGTCAAAGCAAAGGAAGGAAAATCACTTTCATCTCCCCATTTCATTGCATTAGATTATAAAACTTTACCGTACACTTTTATCCATTTAGCTTTTATGTTATATGGTAGATATAAAAGCTTTGAAACATACATATCTACAGACACATATAGTTAAATGTACAGTGAAACCTGTATTATTGAAGTAATTCTACAAATAAATACAGTCGCCACTAGGAAAGTGTGCACTACCAAACTGCTATAACCAATATTACCTTCACCACTCTTGTATGACAAACACAATCAAACGCTGCATATGAGTACATCACGTAGAATGTTTGTTTTGTTATTGTCGTAGTACGGGTACCTAGCAGCAAATTAGTCACTGGCGTCTACATATTTTTTTGCTTATTAAAATTAATAAAACTGAATCAACAAAAAACAAAAATTTAACGTTCTTACTATTGAAAGTTGTAAGTTGCGTTGAAAGTTATTAAAAATAAATAGAAAACGGTAAGCCACATGTGTGTCTCATTGACAAATTCAATGTTAGCCGCATGACTACATATAGCAAAACTAATCAAAGATAAAGAAAATGTTAATTTTATTTATTTATTTTTATTTATTTTTTTTTAGTTTACTTAACGTACATTTTATTTTATAAACTTTACTATTTAATTTATTAAAAAAAACGTCTTACTTTGGCGTCTATTTTACTACGAAACTGTGATTTAGTCCGTGCTGTAACACTTTCATGGTGCCGACTGTACAGCTGAACTTTTTTTATGCGGTCCCTATTCACCATAAAAAAATCACACAAAAGAAAATATTCAAAAACTTCATAAATAGTTATAAAAAATAGTTAAAAATAATATATTTACTAAAATAAGAACTCATTTTGTACAGAATTTTGGTTCGTTGGAAGTTCACTTCGGCGGTTGTGTATCTCGAAACACACTTATATTTTTTAAGCATTTTGGACGCTTTCGTTAAATTAAATTTAGTTAATAAATATTCAATTAAAGAGAATATCCGTAACGAGAGGGTTTACTGTAGATGCTATACATTCATTAACATCTGCATATAATGTTACGTCATAATTAATTTTAAAGGTATAGTTCATTTGTTCTGTGAGGACCAAGGACATAAAAACATAAATAAAACTGATGCTACAGTGATACATTTCCTGCAATGGTTATACTGATATCATCTGTCGTCTAGAGTTAAACCTCAAGTGAATTTAATACAAAATTAGATACAACATATATATTTGAAACATTAAACATATTTGAAAAGTGTCGAAAATCACATGAACAGAAAGAAAGTTCCCAAAAATTATGCTTTCTAAATCAATTTTGTTAACCCCAAAATAGATTTACAGATCTGAATTTTGAATTATTCTGGCAAGCACGGGTACAGGGGGGGTCATGAGGATCATGACCCCCACCTGACCGGAAATAAATTCAAGTTTTATCGTTGCTTATTTGATTTTCGATAACGTAACTAAAACGAAATTAGCATCAAATTACAGGTATTTCGAAGTCGTTCTTTCAATTTTATCCAAAATTAGGCATGCACGACTATTGGAAAAAAGACTTCGTAAAAATCACGGAGTACAAAAACCAACTTGCTATGTCTGTACTAGCGATACCAACGTGGACAAAAAATCTCTACTACTCTCCTTGTATGTTGTATGTGTTTGGTGTCTGCATCTGTGTGAGTGATCGACGATATGGCACATCGCAACATGCAATGTAACTAACAATGATCTAACAATTAGCGCATAATTGAAGCGCATTGGCTCACCGCTTCCGAAAGAATGAACAGCTAAACAGTGAGTTGACCTAGTTTGGCCTACTACTGTCCACAGATCTATTGATCTACCTATGGCAAAAATGAAAACACTAAAATTAACTCAACCCGTCACCCTAGTTCAAATCACATTAGTGAAATTTTTGATTTGAAAAAAAAAGAAATTTTTAATTTGGTAACGTCATCAAGTTTACTAAAAATTTTCAGTGCTTTAAAAACAGTAAATAAAATGATAAAATGATGAAACTGGAAGCGAATTATATAGGTTTTAGAAGTCGTTCTTCTTATTTTTACCAAAATTAAACACGTAGGACTATTCGAAAAGATACTTCTATCGAACCAATTGTAACGAAATTGACTAAATCACACAGATTTTCAAAGGTATTCTTTTAATGCTAATATAGATAGATTTTTAAAAAAATTGCTATATCAAAGAATGTGTAATTTAAAAGAATACGACCTCCTCCTGTCTTGAGAGCTTGATCGCCCCTGTGTTTGGGACAGGACCATACCATCCACTGCCCGTACTATTAACAAGTAAGCGGTGCAATTTTAACCAATACGAAGTCCATAATATGAATATGTATAAATAATGTTAAATTTAAATAACTGGTAGTTTGTTAACATTGACTCATCAATATTTATTAAGGAAACAAATAAATATAGAAAATAGATATAATAATACATATTCATTTTTTATTTTTCTTTCAATTAAAATGACATGCTGGCTGTCGTTCGTAATATTATTCAAGATGACATATTCAAGTGACTAACTAAACAATTAGAAAACAACTTCTCAGTTGTTAAAACAAATACACTTCGACTCCAACACCAACGAGAAATATACATCTTTAACGAATTTCCGAATAAAAAATTCAGCTGTTACAGCCGATGAGACTTAATTCGGTACAATGACAGAAATTTGTTTTGAGGTCTCTAAAACCCTAGAATGTATGCTAGAATGCTAGAATGTATCTCAAATAAAACTTTCTATTTTTACGAAATTTACAAGCTCAAAAAATTAGTATTTTACTAAAATTTGCTAAAATTCAAAAGTTTATTTTCTTAAACCATTAGAAAGGGTGGAAAAGTTATATAATATACGTTTTTAAACCATTATTCTCTGTAAGCCAGTTTTTGAGAAAAAGTAATTTTTATAACCGAAAATTGGCAGTGTTATGCAGGATGCTGTGGCAGGATTATTTTTATCTCAAAAACAGTGTAAGTGTATCACTAAAAAATTATAAAAATATAGTCAAGTAATTATTATAAAAATTTAAAAAAAAAATCAAATAATTTTATATTTTACATAACCACTATTTAAACATAGCCCTTTAACGCGCCTACGTCATTTGTGTCAGTAATAAATAATGGACACTTTCTTAAGGTGCATAATGTAAACCAATTTAATCAATATATTTATGGCCACTGAAGGGTAATTTTAATATAAAGTTTATTACCAAAGCTGTTACTTTAAAATAATTTGCTATAGTATATTCTACGCCGTAACAAAAAAAACCTCTGAAATGAACCTGAAGTCTAATGGAATTTGAATTTGTGGTTTATAATTGGTATTAATTTCCTGTAATAATATCCAAAAAAGTAAAAACTAAGCATTATTGGCTGGGTGCGTGATGGCAACGACATCTATAATATATATTTTTTCATGCTCATTAACGAATATAAATAATGGTAATCGTGGAAATAAAAATATTTTCAAAAAAACCGTAAAATCTGAATAAAAATATTTCCTATTTACAATTATTTTTTTTATAAATAAATTTGAACAATTTGAGGTATAAAATACTGGACAAAGTATAATAGTTGTATTAAAAAAGTAATTAAACAAATTTCGACGTTAACATGGATATAATTATCAAGACAGTATTTCCTTCCAAACCCAGACTATGCAGAGGAAAAAGTTGCTGATGATGGTGAACCATGTCAGGGAAATTCGAAAATTAAGAAATGCTGGCATAAGTCATTTAGTTGAATGTACAGTCATACTTATAAGACAAACATCAATAACTCCTTATGAAACATCATTGCATGTGAGTTAAAATACCTGAAATATAACATTTGTAATTCTGTATTTATGGATGGACGTGTAGACGTTAATACGTTGACAGATAAATAAGGAACAACATATATTAGTGGCAATTGCGTTTATAATCAAAGTGGATCAATGTAAATATTTTTATTTATTGTTTTTATTACACTATAAACACATATGAGAATGTATTATTGCCTGTTTTCTCCACTACTCACGCTGCAATCGATTTAATTATCCCCACCATATACTTCGCCCCCTGCCAATATGAATCTGGATAGAATATTTTAAAAAGTTTACTAGAAAAACTCTCACTTAATCCAAATATTTCAATATTATCTGTAAATATACTTAATTTCAAAGTTGTTTACCATAAACAAAACATAGAATTTAATCTTCTATTCATTTAAAATACAGTACTAAGTCTTGCAACACTAATTAAGACTCTTTAAATATTTCTAACTCATATTCTCTAAACTTTAATAAAACATTTGTTCTTCCAATGTATTTCACAGCGCTTCCATTATAACTGAGCATCAAAAAAAAAAAAAATGGTAACTTTAGCTAACTTCAAAAATGCATCACAACGAAAAATCAAAAGTTCATTTTTGCATTTGATGCGTCAAAACAATGCATCAAGAAATTTGGTGATGCGTGTCCAAGATGCATATCATGTGTATAATGTAGAATTATAACTACTTGCCATATTATGTAGGTATTAACACCAACAGGAATAATTTCGAAAAACTATTGTTGAAAGAGATTAATGTATTTACCTTTGATTAAAATTGTTTAAACTATTTGAATACATCTTACACTCAAAATTGGTATGTAATGTTTTTTATTCAAATAATTTCAATATTTTCAATTTCAAGTAAGTTCAAGTTGAAATTCAAAGATAATGTACCTATACAAGGACTGTATTGCTATATTATCTATAGTCTATCATGCTACATTATCTGTCTTATCTATAGCCAAATCAGAGGCTACATGATGCCAATAGCCCGTTCAAAAACATCTAATGTGCATCAAATTTCAAGAGAGCATCAGCAGCGCATCATGTAGTATTAGACGCATCAGAAAAGTCATAATGCTGCATCGATGCGGTAAAGTTTACATTTTTGAAGTTACCCATAATTAGAGTTTCCCAAAAACACCTACGCATTTGTCCAAAGGTGCTGGTGAATTTTAATGAACTTGCACGTCATTAAAAAAATAACAATCAGTTTCTCATGGGATATTATTAACGTCAAATATGTGGAGATTACTTTACACGTGAAATTTTGGTTAAGACGGAATTGAAATCTTACTGTACCATCAGTCCATCATATTGTTCAATATATTCATATAATCATACATACAAAAAGGCAGACAGTAAACAATACTCGTATATATGTATACAAAAAAATTTCTTTGGAACATACTGATTTCTTTTGTTAGATAATTGTATTTTTTATGTACTTTATAAAAGCAATTACAAATATGACCATGAAACTTTATTCAACTGTGACATAAATGCATCATCGCTTATTTGACTATCCATCCAATCACAACATAAAAAAAAATAACATTTAAATATTTATAATAATATGAAAATCACCGCCATGTGTTTTATCGAGTAATTTTTTTTCTGCTAGAAAACAACAACAAAACATGTAATTTAGAAGTTAATAAAAATTACGTTATCTAATTTTTACTGATAAAGTGATAACACCACTCGACACCCATGCTAAATTTGTATTCTGATGCTCACTATTTTTTCGTTTCTATTATAGGTTATTAGGTAGGAAAAATATAGTCTTTCCTTAAAAAGTTTGATTTTGTAGCTTTTCGCAGCATATCATAAAATTTTCGATTCGAAAACAATCAATAAGTTATAGTATGTATATTATTTTATTATACACCAAGGAACTAAAGTGTGGCTTTTAATCCCGAGTGTAAAGTTTGTTGCCAAAGGGTCTGTAAAGACTCGATGGCAACAATTCACTTAAGGGATCAAATTAAACCTTTTACTTCAGTGACGTATATATAGTATTTTTTGCAATTCCAAAATATTTAAATTATATAAATTAAGAAAATATTACTTAAATGTGATTCAAATTGTATGGATATTATTACATCAAGTATACTTTGAATAATCATCAATCAAATTGTACAATATAACCATAGAGATACAAATATAACTGTTTGTAATATTGATACATTTGAGCGTTACTTTATGGTATTCCATATTTGTAAATAATAAACAAATATTTTACTTTGCGAAAATACCACTTTTATTTTTGAAACTGTGACAATATTGTTTCGAACCGTTAGTTAATTTTCAAACAGAATAAAATTTATATTCAATACATGCGCTTATATACTAATTTTTATCTACCTATACTTATGAAGGGGAGTGTATATGGTGTGGAAGCAGAAGGGGCGGGGGTAGTGGGAGAATCCGAAAAACAAGAAAAACAAGATTACATTACATGTGACAAATGCGAGCAAACACGTGACAAAAGATTGAAATTGACAAACAAACAATATTACAGAAAATACAATTTTAAAAGTTTAATTAAATTATAATATTGAAAATAAGTTGAACTGTAGATATCGATGTAGTCATTTAAAAGGTGATCGGAGTTATGTTTATTTATTTCTATTGCTTCTAGGATTCTTAACTTCTGTCCTTTGTTTGCCTCGTGTAGCACGGTAATTTTCCGTTCTGGTGTGTGTCCGGTGTCAATTAAATGCCTCGCAAAAGCAGAGTCGGATTTCTTATTCCTATAGGATCTGAAATGCTCTGCTCTCCGGGTTTTTCTAAGTTTCTGCCAGTTTGACCGATGTAAAAACTATTACAGTCTTGGCAGTTTAATTTGTAGATACCCGATTTTTTAAGTTTATCAATTTTTGTTTTATTGTTATATATTAAGTTTCCTAGATTAAAGCCTGATTTAAATGCTATATTTATGTTTGATTTTTCGAGAATTTTTTTAATTTTATCCGATATATTACCAAAATATGTTATAGTTTTAAAGTTAGTTTTTACTTCTGGTTTAACGGAGGGGTAAATTTCTTTTAAAATTTGTTTAAATTCTTTCTTAGCTATTAATTTATCGATTAAGTTTGAATTATATCCGTTATTATTCCTATTATTTTTATATTATTTATTTCTTTTTCAAAATTTTCTTTCGACAAAGGTATATTAAACGCTCGGTGCATCATGGAATTATAGGCTGCGATTTTATGTTGATACGGACTTATTGAATCATTTGTAATTGTAATGCCAGAGTAAGATGGTTTTCTATATATGTTGAAATCAAGCTTATTGTTAGTTTTGGTTATAGTTAAATCTAAAAAGTTTATGCTATTATCTTTTTCTACCTCTAAGTCAAATTGAATTTTTGGGTTTAACGAATTTATTGACTCTACAAATTTTTCTAGTTGGCGGATCGATCCATCAAAGCCTATAATTATATCGTCCACGTATCTAGACCAAAATTTCACATGTTGTTTGGTTAGTGTGTTGTTCATTATTACTTCCTCTAAGCTCGACATATAAATTTCGGCCAACAGAGGGCTCAGAGGTGATCCCATTGAAAGGCCACTTGTCTGTCGGAAGAATTTATTGCCGAACTCAAAGTAGTTTTGTTTTAAAATTGTATTAAAGGTGTTTATTATTTATTACCTAGCATTTATTATTTATTATTTATAACTATTTACTATTTATTATTTATAAATGTTTGTCTTCATTTACACGTTTAAATTCACTCATTATTTTAAATAAGTAATTCATTACCTAGCAACGCTATTTAGTTTAAATTATATTTCACTTGCTGATTGGTGATGCCCTACAAATTTTTCTTATTGATTGCCTTAAAAGCGGAAACAATTTAACGAGCTGCTAATGATAGCTATTACTCACGAAGATGAAATTGCGACACGAGCCGAGTTTACGAGATGAGTGTCGCAATGCATCTGAGTGAGTAATAGCCATTGCAAGCGAGTAGAATACGATATTTCTTCTACAACTTTTTTCCCTTTTGATTTAAATAAAATTGAATATAAATTTTAAATCAAATTTTTAATCTATTTCTAATTTCATTAAATATTTGTATAATACGTACATATGGAAACGATCAAAATAAAATATAAATTACTTTGTTTACCTGCACGTTACCAGGCAATATTTATATTAAAATTTGATAGATATATTATAAACAAGACAAATGCCAGCCCATTGAATAATGGTTAATACGGTGATTTCATTGGTCGAAAGGTATTGAGTAATGATCTTTCCTTCACACCTTTGAATAATACCTAACTTTCTTAACAATTAACGGATATGTAATGAGTGTGTTCTTCAACAGAAGTAGAAAAAAAGTATTTTTAGTCTCCTGAGATTAAAAGTGACACTATTTACTCCTTGTTATGAAAAACTATAAAGTTTATGTTTTAATCCCAAAGAAAAACCAAAAGAAATGTATACGATCACAAAAAAAGTTTGCCTTTTTGTCAGGCTGTAGTGTAATTTGTTAATGAAAATTAGACAAAGCAAATCGTTTAAATGATTGTTAATTAAGAATTTTCGCTTGCTTTCAGCTAAAAATCATAAAATTAGAGCTATTTATTTAAATTACAAAATATTACAGAAGTTACTGGTTTTGGTGGTATTTCTGTTATGATTATATAATTAGGATGTGGTTTACAAATTACGATGGTAGGTTAGCTTGCACAACTGCTTCCGCTATAACATTTTTTGAGAGTCAAAAATTATTTACAGAAAATTTAAATTGTTTAAAGAAAATTGTTTAGATTAATAATTATGAAAATATAATTTTAAGAAGTTTAGGTAGCTACGAAAAATACGATGAAAACCAATTGAAACCAGCAAAATTGTACAGATATTAGAACAAAACAAAAATTCTATTGAAATTTCCTGTTGATTAGCTTATTATTGAGAAAAATACTTTATATGGTAAAATTGCACGCTTCTTATGAAAAATAGAGAACTTTTTCAATGAAAAATGATACTAAAAATTTAAAATTTTTCGTGGTAAAGAGGTAAATCTGTTTAAACATGTCTACGAATCACTATATTGAGCTGTACGGTGGACTGGATTATACATAATGGGTCTATTGAATGAAAAGAAGTATTTGCTTTTACTTCCCATTTTTCAAGTCTTTATTTATGATCAGTTAAATAAAAACCTAAGTGATTACTTAAAAAAAGAGTTTACTTATATCAAATAAGTAAACTCAAATTATTTCCAGTATTTACTTAGTGTGGAAGTATTTACTGGGATTTTTCCAGTTAGTACTTTTTTTAATTGAATAAAAACAAATATTATAGTCTTAAACCAATAAGTAAGAACTTGAATATTTATAAGGTTGGTACAGAGCATACTTTTCATTAAAACAGAAGTATTTCTTGAGTTCTTTGTGGTTATTTTAAATATGGTAGACTTTATAAATATACGCAGTATGAAGCGATATAACGAAAGGAAGAACGTAAGTCCTACCAGATCAAAGGTTTTGCTACGTTTTGAAAATGAAAGTGTAAATTATCTTTCAAATTACTCTTTAATGGACGAGGATGAAACCAGAGGAACGGCTCTCAGCTCACGTCAAGAAATGGAGACATTTCTGAAATTCGTTAGTGACACCGGATTTCAAACAGACGTTGCTCAAAATTTCGGAGTTCACTACACAACAGTGCGTTAAACTATAAACAATGTTGCTGATAGTATTATGGAAAAAACTCATCACCGGATAAAATTTCCATCCAATTTACTGGTTATGGAACACAGTTTTCAAATAATTATGAAGAATATTATGCGTTTATTACAATTCTCCAAAATCAAGTGTTTACTTATAAGTATAAGTGAATACTTATAAGTAAATACTTCAATTTTTAAATATTTTTCCAATATTTACTTTTAAGTAAAAGGTATCTCTTATTCAAGTCAAATGAAGTAATGTATTCTACTTAAAAGTATACACTTCTCTGCATAAGTAATCACTTATAAGGTTTTACTTTTTTTATTCAATAGACCCAATAATAAAGTTTTTCCCCTTAAAGACAAAATCTATTTCCCACAAAAAAAGTGGATCTTTAAGGGGAAAAACTTTATTATTATGTATGTCTAGGAAGTTTAAAAATGATTAGAACAAGCATTGTTGATAAAAAAAAAAAAAATTAACTCTTGGGTTAAATGAATGGTAAACCTAAAATCTGGAAATGCAACATCTGATAAATCGTGGTTCAACACAAAAAATTTTCAATGAGTAATCGCGAAAATATTTTCAGACCATACCCAAAAATTAGATTGTACAAACTGTTCTTTAAATGAATTCCATAAACACCAAAATTATCTTTCTCAGTCTGTGTGCAAGAATTATTTTACCAGTATCTGTACATGGATATTAAATATTTAATAGTAAATACAAATTTATTGATTTATGTGAAAAATAAATGTTATTATTTAATTTATGTACGTATGTTTTAAAATTGTAATTGAACACGTGGTTTTCTCTGTTCATTGTATTCCTAATATTTTTTTTCCTGTAATTTAATTGTAAAAATTTCATTGTCACTTTACATTTCTTGTAGTTCGTTGTGTTAAAGTCATAAAAAAGTAAGAAATAACATGTTTTAAAATTTTATTAATTTCCATTGTTTCAAAAACAAATTTTTACATTTCCAAGAGTCATTGTATATTGTTTACAATCAACTAAGTTAAGTCGAAACAATCTACCTATTTAGAGTCAGTTCTGTGTACGAATTAATAAGAAAATGAAATTCCAAGTATGCATATCTCACTCAATCTAGACCTCTTTTCAAAAGAGAATAAAAATAGTTTTTAATTGTAAGAAAAACTGTTCAAACGAACTCAACGACTGAAAAAGACCGTCTTCAAATTAATTAAAAGATTCGGTTTTACTTGACTCAACATATGTTCGTATTTATACATATCAAAAAGTTTTATTGAGTCATTAAAGCAAAGAAAAAGTTCCTTTTTCATCTTAACGGGAAATTTACCTAAAGCGTCCCAATTGAATTTTGTTACTCTTTAAATATGGAAGACAACAGGCAAATAATATAGACCGTCCCATAAAAAAAAAACAGTGTTAATAAGTAAAGAAATTTAATATTCTTTAAATATATTACCTAAGATCTCTTGATCATCTGACAAAGCTTTTGACGGACTTCGTAACTTTTAAATTTTGACATAAACTTTCGACTGTTATATTAGGTACCTACCTATTTTTAATTATTTATTTTTCTTAAAAATAATGAAAATAAATATACATTTTAACGTAAAAGCCCCCATTATGGAACGGTATCTAATACTGGAACAGTTTTGACATTTACATATTAATGAAGTTATTTCTGAAAGAAACGTCTGATAACAAAAATTATTATTAATAGAATGATTGTTTTTCAATTTAAATTCACCTCACATTTAATGTTTCCTTACTTAATTAAAGAAATAAATATGTAAATGTCAAAACTGTTCCAGTATTAAATACCGTTCCATAATGGGGGCTTTTACGTTACATATGAAAAGTATTTTTAAGATTAAAATAATACTTCTGTTTTTTAAAAATTTGATAAAAATAACTCCACTTTACTTTCATTATTTTTATCTATCAATTAATTTTTGTGATTTTCAAACTACTAAAATTCAATAAATCTATGAAAACCAAAGTAAATCAAAGTAAATTTTAAAATTAACCAATTAATATTAATATTATTTCAAAATCAACTTTATAAATTATGGATACCTACTTCAGTAAACTAACTTCTTATTATAAATTCTAGTTCTAACATAATGGCATTTAATCTTGAAGTCGGTTTGAAAATATTATTTACTCTCCGCATTTTTGTTGTTGGCTTAACGGCGACTTATTCAATAGAGTCCTATTTATAAAATATATTTTTGTTACTTCTAATCGGTTATGAGATCGTCATACAAGTTTTCACTTCAGTCGTGTAGTCTTAAACACACTTAAGTATTTTTTTTATGGAATTCTGGTGTAATTCATATTCTTTCTTTTCCAACTAAGCTACTTACTTATTTACTCACTAAACAGTAAATAATAAGCAAATCCTTTGTTGATAGCAGTTGTTTTTAACTTGAAACGGTAAAAAACTGTACCTTCGTGTTCTCAGACATAATTTTGATTATCTTTAGACACGACCCAATTAAACAACAGTAAAATAAAAAAGGGGATACCTACAATATATAATTTCAGTTGTGTTATTACTTGCCGGTTACGCTATATGCACTGTTTCACATACGCCAGTGGATGTAGATTTAAATAGGTATAAAAAAATAAATAAAAAAAATTAAATATAACAATCTCACAAAAAAAAGATTATTATATGATTTGTGTCTGTTATAAAAAAAAATAAAGACAATACCAAGTTGGCCTGTTGGGCCGTCTATCTGTCTGTCTGTTTGTCCGTTTGTGCATTGTACCGTACATATGACAATCACAAGTCTTGACGGTCTTGACCGATTTTATTATAATGAAAAAATAAAATAGAATAAAATGCAGCAGTATCGCTACATATATATGGCAAACAATAGCGAAATATTTAGGTCAATTAAAAGACTCATTCTACTTATATTATGTGCGAATATATATGTAATATGTAAATAAGTTTATGATGCATATAGATTTGCTAAGATTTATTTACAAAAACCAGAAATTCCAGCGAGTAAATGCCTTATTTTAGATATAACTCAATTGTTTACGGAATTTTAGATGAACTGACCAAACACTACATTGGGTGCTGATTAGAAACAACCAAATAGGATGTAGGGGAAACCTGTACAAAATCGTATACCGGGGTAAAACAGTATAGTAGGTCTATTTTTCTCATTAATTAAAATTTCCGGAACGCAAGTCGCTCAACAGCGTCCACTAATGAGAGCTATTTGTCAACAAACACTTGTAGCGACAAGCACGAATGTTTTCAAAATATTTCATTTTCGTATTTTTCGGTAGACTTGATCTTATTTTTGTGAAAATTCAAGTAAAAATAGTTAAATTTATGTGTACTATAAGCTAGTCTCCAATCAGTTAAGTTAAAGTGTGTGTATTTACTCGTAATTTACAATATTTGTACCGGTGAAATCGATTTGCATATGTAGAAGTGAGTTATATGTTTATATACATAGGGGTAAAACCGGTCTATATACAATTTTGGCTTGGATGTATAAATATGAACCAAACTGATTTTTTATTATTAGTTGCAAAAAAGATGCTACGTAATCATAAAAGAGCTACTACTAGTAAAAACTATTGGAATAATATGAGAAAAACCATTGAAGCGGTATTTGACGGAACCATGGGGTACTTCAAAACTGCTGGAACATGTCAGGTATCAAAATCAACATTATACAAGATTGAGTCAACAAATTGAAACAAAAAAATGATTTGGGTTCTTCACCACGCAAAGGTTTAAGAGAATTTAAATCGATTTTTTCGGTGTTAAATATAGTATACGATTTTGTCCGTATGTCGGGGTAAAACCGTAATAAATAGTGATTTGAATTTTTTATGATATTTTTGTTTAATATTGTGATTATGTTCCTTATGAAATTGAGCAATTATAAACGTTAGTTTCATACACTTTGTTTTAAAATGAATGATTTACAGCCCTAAATCCTTGGCTATACGGTTTTGACCCGGTCTCCCCTATTTAATTTCAAAATTGAAATTTTTATTCCGGTATTTCTGGGTGTTAAATTCAAGAGATATCCTGGAAAGTGGAAGTTAAATTTTTTCCCAAGAGCATCGAATAAGATATCAAAGAAAAACATTAAAGCACGGATACGTTTTTGTTCACATTTAGGGGGCTTCTAAAAAATTACTGTTCCCGACCCTTGTCACCAGAAGGATCGGTTAGGAAAATCAGAAAAATTTCACAAACATTAGAAATAAGGTGTAGATTGAACGAAAATTATCAGGACCGAATTTCTTACGTAATTTTCTTGGTACACAAAGATGTTGTTATTTATGAATTCTTTAAAAAACGAGTTCTAGAATTTAAAAAACAAAGAAGAAATAATTGATGAATTTCTGTTCCTTTCGTGTAAGCGTAAATAAACCAAGATAAAGATACTATCGTTTTTAAATCGAGAATTATAGTTTGTTTCCGGTATAAAATTTAATTCAAAAAGAAAAATATTTGAAAGTAGGTACCTATTATTCAATTAAAGTATTTCAGAAACTGGCTGGAATAAATTGTTTAATTTTTATTGCTTATTTATTTGTATAAAGCGTAAATTGATATGATACCTTACCTACCAAATGTATTGTAAAAAGTCGAAACTATGTCGAAACAATCTTAACTATTTAAAATCAATTCTGTTGTACGAATCAATAAGAAACTGAAATTCCAAGTATATGCATAACTCACTCAGTCTAGACCTCTTTTCAAAGAGAATAAAAATAGTTTTTATAGTTTTTAATTGTAAGAAAAACTGTTCAAACGAACCCAACAACTGAAAAAGACGGTCTTCAAATTAATTAAGAGATTCGGTTTTACTTGACTCAAAATGTGTTCGTATTTTTATACATATTAAAAAGTTTTATTGAGTTATTAAAGCAAAGAAAAAGTTCCTTTTTCATCTTAACGGAAAATTTACCTAAAGCCTCCCAACTGAATTTTGTTACTCTTTGAATTTGGAAGACAGCAGGCGAATAATACCTATATAAACCGTCCTTAAATATATCACCTAAGATGGAATAGTTTATGGAATGATTCAAAACCTCCCTCGAAACGAAATTGAATGACAGCAGAGGTGCTAGGCTCCTATAATGAGACGTAACAGAACGACGGTACCGCGACTAAATAACTGTGGACAAAATAACCGCGCCAAAACAACCGCGACAAAATAACCGTGGACAAAATAACGGAACGACAAAATAACTGTACGGCAAAATAACCGAACAACAAAATAAACATCGTTAATTATTCTTTTGAGTTAAGGTACATGCGGCTGTGATATTATGATTTTTTTTGCTCCCAATTTATAAAAGATAGCTAAATTGCAATAGACCTTAGCTTAGATGTTGGTATTTAAACTATTGCATTTAAAAACGAACGTTAATGAATGAAAACTATAGTATTTAAAAAACTAAGGTTGGGAAACATTATTTTTAACTAGGTGGTGAGATTAGTTAAGGTTAGGTTAGTTTAGTTAGTTTTGACAATATACTTCGACTTTGATATAAAAACTAACTAGGTTAAGGTTATACGTGGTGAGGTTAGTTAAGGTTACCCTTTAGCCGAAGGTAAGGTTAGTTTTGACAATATACTTCGATTTTTTATATAAAAACTAGGTAGTGAGGTTAGTTAAGGTTACCCTTTTCCCGAAGGTTAGGTTAGTTTTGACACTATACTTAGTGATTAAATATAACGCAGAACAAAAACATAAGTATTTACAAGATATTGCTACTGTTTTATCTTTGTAATTTAGATTTAATATTTTAACAAAATAATAAATAAATAAACTTTAAGGTTATTTTGTCGTTTGGTAATTTTGTCGTTCGGTTATTTTGTCTACAGTTATTTTATCTAAGGTTATTTTGTCGTGCGGTTATTTTGTCGCGGAACCCAGAACGACTTTATTGAGAGCTTCTACTGTATTTGGTGGATCAAACAGTACGCTTAGGATTATAATTAATCTTTGCAACTCTTCTCTCAGTTGTTCTATACAATATTTCAATTTCCTTTACTATATTTATAATTACAAGCTGTCTTTACTTATGTTTTGGACAAATAAATAAACTAATTACATGCTTTAAGTTTAATGCGCGCAAACAATCCGGATAAAATGCATACTAGGGATGTCGTTTTTTAATCGATAAATCGAGAAATCGATTAATCGGAAGTATGAAAACCGATTTTTAATCGATTATTGATTTTTAGATCGATTCACACATCGATTTTTATTTTATGGAAATCGCGAAACGATTTTTTTTTCAAAACATAAATTGCTTTTCTATTTATACGTTGCTATTTATTTATTAATTTAAATTTAAAGTTATTATCGGTACTACGATTATTATTATATAATCAAATGTCTATGCATCAAATCAAATTGACAACTGTACCATGTACAAAACAATAAAGTTTAGGCGGGAAATTTAAAAAAAAAACTTTCATAATTTTTTTTATCCCTTAATCTATAAAAAAAACTTTGTATGCAATTAAATAAAAACTTCTCAACATTTAGTGCAATTTAGATAATATTTATACAATTATAAAGAAAGCAACGACAACTCTAAATGACTCATTCTCATAAATGCATTTCTTAGACAGAAAGATTGCTCTAAATGACTCATTCTCATGCTCTAAATCAACTCTAAATGACTCATTCTCATAAATGCATTTCTTAGACATATACATTAGATCTACTATCTAATATATTGAAAAAGGATAGTAGAAATTATAATATCTTTTATATGTGACAAAACTTTATTTTCGAAATGAGTCATTTTGTTTATATATAAATTTGACTTTAACATTTTTATATCAAATGAAAACAAAAATTGTCAATTTTGTTGTGATGTTGTGATTCATCTCTATATCATAGAATAAAATTCTAAAAAAATGTTGGTAATTAAGTATGTACTCGCTTAATATTTTTCTTAAAAGATTTCGAAAGTTCATCTTTCTGAATTATAAATTTTTACTTAAAAATTACCGCTACTTTTGCAACAGCAAATTTGAATCGATTTCTTGGAATCGATTTTGAATACAATCGATAATTTAAGTATCGATTCTTTTGTTGGCAATTACGAATCGATTCAAAAATCGATTTTTTTTTAAAAAAACGACATCCCTAATGCATACTTTCAACGACAAAATTATTAACTATATATGTAGGTACTTATATGTAACCTAATAATACTACAACTATAAGAATGATCGAGCCACGTGAGTACATTTAATAAGTATGTACACGTGAAATAAAAGCACATGTTTCATTATTTTTTTTCATGCAATGTTTACTAAACAAATATTGAGTATTAATTTTTTTTTGCTAAAACCACAGTCCACAGTAGAAAAGAGGATGCAAATTAATGTACATTAAAAACGGAATACAAAACTAGTTACCTAACTAATAATTATTGTTTTTAAAACACGAATAAGGCCGGTCGTCCTTTGGATGCGGAAACGTGCGATATTTGATTCAGACGATTACGCACGTTTGTCGTTCGTCCAAAATGATATTATGTCTACTGTCCGTCCACTAGCTCAATATTCGTCAGTATTTTTCTTTTTAATTTTTTTTTTTCTCAAGCTATAAATGCTATAAAAATACGTAAAAAACAATTTATGGCACGTAATATGCAAAGTTACACAGTTATAATTGTAATTTACCTTCAGTTTTATTTCAATAAAAATAAAAATCTCATGGAACGGACTTCGTCGTGCGACAAAATCCAAACAGAATTGGATCTGTTTGCACGTCGCAATTATACGCACGAAAACGAACGAACGAGACGCTTTCAATGGACGAGGATGTATAGCTTCACAGCTGTTTGGATCGTTCGTCCGTTTTCATGCGTATTCGTCCGAATTAAATATCGCACGTTTCCGCATCCAAAGGACGACCAGCCTTAGTCATTAAAAAATTATTGAAATATACCTTTGAATTGGTATTTAACTCATACTCAAAAACACTTTTTCTTCTCTTTAACGAGATCCCTTAAGGAAGATTCAGCTATTAGAATTAGGGTTTCCAATCTCTGGCCAAAAAATCGATCTTGTGGATCGATTCAAATCGTCAAACCAAAGATCGATGCAAGAGAAAATCGGCTTAGAAAAGATCGATCTGACGAAAATCGATTCAATTTTTGTACTTACAGAAAATAAAAGATATATAAAAGTTTTGATGAAGTTTCTTATTGAGTCATCACAAATCAGTTTCAAAAAAATTTTTAAAATCCTTTGAAGATGAACTGCTGAATTTAATATGAATAAAATGGTTTTCGGTTTGCGCTAAAAGTGTCACATGAATCCAAAATTTGACTCAATTTTCCATAAATGAATCATAACAGTGGTAAAATTATTTGACCGCATAAATAGTTAAAATATATTTTACAATAATTTTGAAAAAATATCATATTTTTACTAAAAATATTCTAATTTAAATTCGCAAAGATCGATCTCCGATCCCGTAAATTTTTCTGTATCGATTTGGTCTCGAAAGAATCGATTTTCGATAAAATCGAATCGAGATCGGAAACCCTAATTAGAATCATGGCGAGAATTGAACTCGAGGCTGCTACTGAAGTTTGTTTTGAGGTCTCTAGAAATTAAAATTAAAGAAATTCTCCCAAACAAAACTAACGATTTTTATGAAATTTGGTGTAGGATGTACCAAACCCTGGAAAGATTCTTCGGACATCAGAACCGTTTTTCTGAGCTTCTTTCGGCAAAACACCGTCGTAAAGGGCGAAAAAATCACATGAGGCAAGTTTTCAAGCCACTATCCTAACCCAGAGATCGGCAATCTTGCCAATATGATTTTCCCACGGGATTTTGTGTAAAACCGTTGGTCGTTGCAGTTAAAAAGAAGTATCCAGTACTCATACACAATTCGTTCTTACTGTATTTACTTGTAATATTTACAACTAGCTGTATCCGCGACGTCGTTCTCGCAAAGCATTGTTATAAACTCAATGAGAAGTATGTAAGTGTAATAATTATACAGAACTTGCAAAGAATAATAATTTTTGTATAATGCATGCACATGCTCAAAATGGTTTTTTATTTTCCCGTAGGAATGAGGAATTTTCCCGGAGTAAAAAGTATCTTAAATGTTGACACAAGTAATAGGTTATCACCACACCAAATTTCATAAAAATCCGTCCAACAGTTTTTGCCTAATGTTTGCACATGCTCAAAATGGTTTTTCCATTTTCCCGTGGGAATGAGAAATTTTCCCGGAGTAAAAAGTATTTTAGATGTTGACCCAGGTAATAAGTTATCATCACACCAAATTTCATTAAAATCCGTCCAATAGTTTTTGTCTGATGCGTGAACAGACAGACAGACAAAAATTCTAAAAATTGCTGTTTTGGTATCTACATCGATAACTACTTACAGTACCAGTACAATTTTCGAAAAATATTCCATGTACAGAAATGGTCTCGTTACAATTTTATTATATGTATAGATTAGATTTTGTATTTCAACAAACGTACATTATAAATATTTACTGAATAGTTCATTTTGTGGAAATTTATCACAAATAATTGCATTAGCACAAAATACAAATACCTTCACACAAATAAAATACACAAATATGGAATTAATTTTGTTTACTGTGAAGTTTTAATAAAAATTTTAATAATTAAATTTCATTTTACTGTTATTCGTAAATAACAAATAAAAAAACAGTACATACAGGTAGGTACAATAAATTCCAACATTTTTGATACGGCGAAAATTTTCATATTTTTTTGTATGGCGACACTCAACACGGTCAAGTGTCATAAGTCATAACACTCATAATTCATCAGTTTTTTTTTTACAGAATTTCACACGCCTTAAGTAAAGATTCCTCAGTAGTTAACTTTTCACAACTTTCAAGATCAAATACAGATCAATAAAATTACTTGCACCTACAGTATAGCACCGATAATGGAAACATCAGTTTTGGAAATTTTTTGAGAGCATCAAATTAGTCAACATCACTTTTGGAAAGTTGCATCAAAAATGTCAAGTACATAAATATTAAACACTTGACATTTTTGATGCAACTTTCCAAAAATGATGTTGACTAATTTGATGCTCTCAAGAAATTTCCAAAACTGATGTTTACATTATCGGTGCTATACTGTATATTGTTAATGTTACTATACCCCGTTTCAAATACAATTGATTATGAGCCATCGTTAAAAAATTAAATAATTCTTATATTCGAAACAAGTCAATTTTCTATTCTTTTCTAAAAACAAACTGTAAATTTAAAATTTACGTAAGTGCAATAATAAAAGAGATAAAGCCAAGGAAACGGAAATTATTTAAATTTATAAGTGATGAAGCATGGTTAAATTTAAATGAAATGGGCCATATAAAGGTTAGTTACATAATAATTTGCGGTTCCCTTAAATCTGTTAAAGTTATCGACCCAAGTTCTCCGAAATAATTTTAGTTGAAATTCTCAACAGGCCGTATTATCAATAACTTTTTCAGATTTTAATTAACTCTAAATGCCCGGTTTTTCAGTGATGGTTTAAACCAAAGATTACAGTTAAACTCGAGTTTATCTCATTTTTCAGTTTTACAGTGTGAGTTTAAATATGGCCGCCGGTTTAAACTACGTTTAACTTAAACGGCCAATATTCGTGGTTTAAACTCCACATTTAGTTTAAACCTAGGAAACGTCAAATATTGTGTTTAATTTTTATTATTTAGATTTAAGTAATTTAGATAATTTTAATTTTTATTCAAGATTTCCAATACAAAAAGAAACTGCTTTTTTCGTTCTGGAGAAAATTCGCCCTCATACACAGCATATAACAAGCTGGCATGTTTTTTTTCTTTTTAAATAATAATCATTAAACTGAAAACTATTATAATAGTAATAATTTTTAAGAATAACGCATTATCTCCTGAAATAATGTTCTTGTTGACATTAAGATATTATGCAAGTGGGGGTATGCTTATAATATGTGGAGATTTCGCAGGAGTATCGAAAACTACTACGAGTAAAGTAGTGAAACTAGTATCCCACAATATTCCTCTTAAATTTATTAAATTTCTTAAATTTCCAGTGTCAGACATGGAAAAGACTCAAATTATAAGAAATTTTTATAACATTCCGTGGTTTCCTAAAGTGATTGCTGCTGTAGAAATTAGAAATGTGACGCACTGAATCAGAAACACTGATAAATGCAAACAAATTGCACAGCCCAATGCCTTTTTTTGACACGCTTTAAAACTTTATAGCACCCTAATGTAATTTTTAAAAATATATTCAAATACCTATATACATTTAAATTATTTTCACATAGTAGAAGATATCAAAATTCAAACAATCTATTTTGACATCTATTAAAAAAGCCAAAAGTAGTAATTTGCTATGGTTACTTAGTTTAAACTCCGTTTAAATAAACTACGGTAGTATTGACACTGTAAAACATCGGTGGTTTAACTGATTAGTTTAAACTTGAGTTTAGCTAAACGTGGTTTACATAAACTCAAGTTTAAACGGCCACTGAAAAACCGGGCATAATACAATTATTAATTCATTAAACGTTTTAGCAATTTTCCAACCTATCTATTGTAATTTTTATTTAATAAAACATACAAAAAATTATTCTGTCTATTTTTGAAGAAAATAGAAACATAAAAACTTTATTTTTCATAAGTAATCATAGTACCAATAATGTATTTAAGAATGAGCAGTATTAAAAGTCCTATGGCCCAACTGATAAAGACGCGCTATATATTTAATAAAAACACAGACAGGCCCGGCTTGGCCCACCGTGACACCGGGATGAATCCCGGTGCGCCTTCCTCCTGGCAGAGGATCGGCGCCCTCGCCCCCAAACGTTACAGAAATTTTATAATGTTGCAATAAAAAATTACTGCATTAAAAATATTTGTTTGTGTTGCCTTTTCTAGTATTTTTATTCAAAGTCACCATTCAATTTTTTTATGAATGTTATTGCAACGGTCCAATAGCTAGTGCTATCGAAACTTTCCGCATCACTGTACATTACTGTGTGGTGGATAAAATCAATCAAACTATGCAAAGTAGATTTGCACAACATAAAAATTTGTACCTTGATCCGTCGTGGTTTGACCCTAAACATTTTAATACAGTTAAGTCAATACCATAATTTGTTTTTGATAGAATTTGGCTAACTTGAAAAATGCATCACTGCTTGCATGAGGCAGAGTCAAAAGTTCAAAAACGCATCAGACGCATCACAATGAAAAATCAAAAGTTCATTTTTGCATTTGATGCGTCAAAACAATGCATCAAGAAATTTGGTGATGCGTGTCTAAGATGCTTGTCATGTGTATGATGTGTATAATGTAGAATTATAACTACTTGCCATATTATGTAGGTATTAACACCAACAGGAATAATTCCGAAAAAGAAACTGTTGAAAAAGATTAAAGTATTTACCTTTCATTAAAATTGTTTAAACTATTTGAATACATCTTGCACTCAAAATAGGTATGTAATATTTTTTATTCAAATAATCTCAATATTTTCAATTTCAAGTAAGTTCAAGTTGAAATTCAAAGATAATATACCTATACAAGGACTGTATTGCTATATTATCTATAGTCCATCATGCTACATTGGCTACATCTTGTGTCTATTATGCTACATGCATCATGATGCCAATATTCCATTCAAAAATATCTAATGCGCATCAAATTTCAAGAGAGCATCAGCAGCGCATCATGTAGTATTAGACGCATCAGAAAAGTCGTGATGCTGCATCGATGCGGTAAAGTTTACATTTTTGAAGTTACCCTTTGTGAAATTGTCCCCTCAGTCGACAAAAGCAAGTTAACCGAAGAATATCTGTCCTTTTCCCAGGTGTGGCCAAAGATTTCAAATCGGTCAGTTGTTCGAGATTACCTTGGTCTTGATGTTGACGTAGACAAACTAAGAAATCATTATTATGACGTTATATTTGAAGAATGTGAAGAAGAAGACAATCTTGTCCAGTGTAATAGTAAAAAAGAGTGCAATTCATGTACCATCAATTGGGGCGAACCTGGACAGTAGGGGCGAATCTAGACAGAGCTGGCTCTCGATATTTCTTCGTCAGTTTTATGACCGTACAAGGTCATAGATCAATTTATGTTACTGAATTTTGTCAGTTATGAGTTAGTCATAAAAGAAAAGCGGTGAACGTGACATCATTATATTTTGTTATTTTACAGGCGCATTGTCTATAATTTTTAAAAATAACGCGCGTTTTGAAATCTTATAAAGAAATTGCTATACAAAAAAACAGTTATATGTATATAAAGTAGGGACTGGCAACAAAATGTTTGGCGTTTTTTGTGACAATATATGTACCAAAAATGAAAGCTGTATTGTGCTTAATTTTTTATTATAAATTGATTTACAAAATATTGTCTATAAGTGAGGCGAATTCATACACCATGGTGCGTCAATATAAAAATATAGTGGGTATAAACTACATAAACTGTAGTCTAGATAACATAAAATGGGTTCTTTTCGACAGAGGCGCAACAACCGGGGAGATTCAAGGGGTACGGACCCCCTAAAATTACCTGGAAATTTTCCCTTCAATTTATTTTATTTATATTAAAAAGTAAAATTTTTAGTGGTTTACTAATATTTTTTATTTGAAAATCAAATTTTCGGAGACGACATTTTATTACAACATTTTGCATTGTTATCGGAGAACTGCGTTATCAAAAAATTTGATAATTTAAATTTTTGTTGGACCTCCTGTAGATATTTAGTTGTTACGCTCCTGCTTTCCGATATTAAAAATAAAAGAAAATCGCTCAGACAAGCTGCTGAATATTTCCATGTTCCCAAATCGACCTTGCACGATAGACTCAAAGACAAATCAAAATAAAATTCATTTAAATCTAAAATGTTTTATTCCACCCATCAAAAATCATTCGCTGATGCAGTTATTTATCTTGGCGAATTTCCAGATTGGAAATTCGGCTATTTTTATCTTTTTATGTCCTATTTTACCCATATGCATGACTGAATGTGATTTATATTGCAAATGAAGCACTGTCCAGATTCGCCCCACATATAGAGGCGAATCTAGACACTATATAACCAAAAAAAAAAAAATCTTGCAGTACCAATTTTGATGATTTTATTACTGCCCTATATGCTCGTGATATTAAAGCATTTAAATTATTTTTTTAGAACTTTTTAGATAAACTCTAAACAATTTATTGCCAAAAAACTGAGTTGAGTTTGAACCTGTATCATAATTTGAGAGTCAGTCCACCGCCCTTTAAGGTTATCCAGGCCGGGCCTGGACACAGATGTTGCTGGTTCGAATCGTAGATGTTCCAATTTAATTTTAAATTCGTAGTAAACTTTAAATACTTATAAGAGATGCGTAAAAAGAAAAAGGAAAAAATGTAAAACCCAAAGGTATTCTATCAAGGGTGACACGAATTACTTATTATTTTAGTTACTGCAACAAAATCATTTGCTAACGTATGCTTAATGTTCTGATTACATTAACAATAGAATATAGTTATTAGTATATTGTTATTTAGTGTCTGTAACAATAATATACTTACTAAAATTATTTCATTTTTAAATAATTAACCCTAGAATCATACGTACACGTCAAAACGACGTACGAACTTCTCTACCTGCTCCAATACTACGACTTGTTGTTACTTGTTTGCTGTGAGATTTCTGTTATCTAATTTATTTGTTATTATAACACACCACATATATTTATTTTGTTTGTAGTCATTGTCGTTTTGTTTGTATTGAAATAGTGTCCGTCAAAAGGACGTCGATGTATGATTAACGTATGTTTTTTTTTTTTGAAGATTTTGTACACTACATATAAAAGTTTTCCTAATTTTTTTTTTATATATATTAAAGATATGGATGTTATAATTAATTTATTCAATGATTATGATAATGTGAAAGATGATTACAGCTGTTTGACTTATAGAGACGACATAATACTGAAATTTTAATATATTGAATCGAAAACTAAAGAATGTATTTCGAATGACTTAATAAAAGATTAACAATTTATTTTGTGGAAAATATTTTAAATTTTATTATTTTTTGAGATCTTATTCGAAAAATTACTAACAAATTTTAGAAAATTTACAAATGTGCCTAATGGGGAAATAACTACATATCTATAGGAATATTTATGACTGAGAAATTTCACATTCTGTAAAGTCACACATGTCCACTGACTCATAATAGTTCATAAATTAATTATTACAATTGATGTATTTATCTATTTTTTAATTTTTATAATGAAAATATGCTTTGATAAAAAAATTAAAAAAATTAATAAATATTTACATTAAGAAATTTTTCCAAATCCAATTTTTTTAAATATTTTGTTCGCTTTTGTAGTATTGTTTTGTAAAAAAAATGATTTTTGCAAATAAACTCTAAAACTCTCCGTAAAAAGTCCATCCGTCAAAACGACGTCGATGTATGATTAACGTTTCTCGTAGACCAACGTATGATTCTAGAGTTAATACTGGAAAGGTTTACTTTATGAAAATACATATTAAAAAACATGGGATCGTTGCTTTGTCACTTTTCACAACAAAAACCGCATAAACACGAGTCGACTTTCGGCCATTACGCCATCCTCAGGTGAAAAACACAACTAAAAACTGTTCTTTTAGGCGAAGCTATTTATATTATTTATTTTATAATATAAATAGCTTCGCCTAAATGAACAGTTTTTAGTTGTGTTTTTCACCTGAGAATGGCGTAATGGCCGAAAGTCGACTCGTGTTTATACGATTTTTATTGTGAAAAGCGACAAAGCAACGATCCCATCTTTTTTATTTCATTTTTGTAACTATACGAATACAGTTGAAGTATTTGTTACTCCAGCATTTTTTATAGCCATCAGAAATCTTTTCTTTTAGTTACGGTAACTAAAAAAAAATTATTTGATGCCGTATTTAACTAAAAAACTAGTTTTTCGACTGTGATAATTAAAAATTTTTTTCCGTGTAAAGAAACAAACATAGGTATTGTATAAGTTTTTCATTTTATTTCTATTGCATTTGCGCATTTAAAGGGTGGAATTACTCTTGTTAAATATACGTATATTATACGTTCATGTACGCAGGCCTACTATACATATACACATATCTTTCGATATTGATAATAATATTAACTTTATAGCGGGTAATAATATAATTAATTATTTCCTTATTAATTACTAAATAAACATGTAACGATGTACCTAACTTTACTATCAGTAAAATTAAATATTTAAACGTAATAACAAATTTCCGTCGTATTTACATAATTATCTTCATTTATATTATTTTAGATATGTTATAATTATTGCCACACGTAGGTAAAATATCGCCAGATATGTAATAATACTAATAATCTTAATTAATAGTAAATAAACATTGGAAAAATTATTTTAATTACGACTTCATCTTGTAGGTACAAGAGAATCTACAATAAATATATTAGAAATAGGTTCGTGTGGTGTCTATTTTATTATGTCAAAGGGACCTTTCCGGAATTTTTAAAGGGCAATTAAAAAAGATGATTTTGACAAAATTGAAAACATGACGATTTTTTTCTAAACAATTTTATATGAAAAACGATAACGTGTAGTCAAATTTTGACCAACGGTACATGAACCAAGAATATATTTACACCAAGCATTTCAAGCTATAGTTTTGATTTACCTAAAGTTCGAATTCTATTGGATAAGTACCCAATTGACGAACCCAAATCACCCTGAATTTTATAAATCAGAGCAATAAAAAAAAATTTTCTTCCAAGACTACTCAAGAACACTTTAACATTTCTAAAGTTATAGCACTAAATTGGATGTTGTTTTAACTATGTTGATTCTAACTGACTTCAGAATGAGATCATATAACATTATTGTTCCACCAAAAACATAAATGCCAAAAATGAACAAGTTCTACTAAAAAATAGTTTAAAATATCATAATAAACTGTCAAGTTTCAAACACATTTTTCATACGAAATCGGAAGAAAATAAATTAATTTCAAAGATACACATTAAAGGTTTTTACGGTTATTGAGAGAAATTTTACGTTATAACTTGACCAACACTAGAATTCCGAAAACCACATACCTCCAATTGAATTGAAATTCTTTTTGCATACTCTTTTTGACTTAACTAGTTGTATATTTGAAGGCCTAAGTACTCTTTTTAACCTAAAAAATTATTTTTTGGCAACTGTAGGTACTTTTTAACCTCTTTTACATAAAGAGGACTAAAAGACATTTCATGACGACAAGAACTAAAGTCACGTCTTATTAGTACTTTTTAGGACTCTAAGAAAGTTTATTTTATTCTGATTCCGCACAACAAATGTGTTTTGAACTTGCCCATTTTTCATATTTATGTTTTATGACCTCATCCTAAAGCTAATTTAGAATTTAGATAAAAGAACATCGAATTCAGTGCTACAACTCTAGAAAATAGTTAGGTACTTACTCTTGAGTAATTCTGTGATTTATTAAGTACAATTTTTTTTTTTTTTTTAGTTTAGGTAAATCTTTAACTGTTGACCTTAATCGAACTTCATCTGTATATATTCATGGAAATTTCGAAACTTTTGTTTGAAGTATATTCAAAATTCTCTTTTTCTATATATTTAATCAAACCTACATATTTATCTAGCAATCAAAATACAAAACAAAAAATATTTAAAGAAAGAAAAGAAAAAAATCTTTTGCAAAAATATTGTAAACAACAATCCAATTTTTTTTTTTTTTATTCCTAAACTGCTTCAAATCCCTTTTGTAACTGCTTTCATTTATTTTACCCTTATTTCTATTGTCCAACAAATAACTAGTCCCTTAGGATATTCTGTCAAACGGGAACAGAGAGATTATTTCGAATGACATACACATGCTACACACAGAATATTATAGAAAGGATCTATATAGTGCTGCATTTGTAGTAGAAATTCAAATATTTGTAGGTATCATTTATTATAAAATGTTTTGTCACTAACACATAAATGCTAAAACTGAAGCAAATAAGGTATCTATCCATATTTCAAACGTAATCAGTGGTTCCAAATCATTGGATAACGTACCGAAAAAATTATTTCAGAACAATTACTTCCTTTATAATGAAAATAATATCCGCTTTATGAAAGTAATTGATCTAATATAAGCGGCTTGAGACAGAAAAATACTACTCCTACTATTAAAAGTAACATTTTGTGCACAGCTAACTATACGTAAAAATTAACAATTGCCCACACTGTGCGGAAATACAGTGGGAAATTACTTCCCACGCCTTAATATAATAAAAAAGTAGGCTGTTCCGTTAGTTTAATATATAGGTAATATATAAGTGCCCTGTAAACGATCAAATTTGTTTGACAAATTTGTTTGTCAAACTTCACGTTTTCATCAAACAAGAGCTTAAACGATCAAACCAAAGCTCAAACAAATTTGACAAACTTGCCCGTAGTTTGTCACACTAGTGATCCTCATAAAAAAATTTTATTAGATAAAACTTGGCCAAACGTAGAATAAATAATGAAAATTACGGAAAAAAGGTTGCTCGTACAGAGATTTGCAAAAATTTTGTCATATTCAAAAACAAGCTCTATTATTAAATTGTCATTTAATAGAGCTTGTTTGACAAACACAACAAACACCGCCGCTCACCTTCAAACTTGTTGGTCAAACACGTCAAACAAGTTGATCAATCAATATTTTCATCAAACACGTCAAACACGTAGATTGTTTGACAAACGCGTCAAACAAAGCTGCATACTATCAAATAATTTGACAAACACGTAAAATTTGACAAACAATTTGATCGTTTACAGGGCATTAGAGAAATAATACTAAAAATATACATATTTATATATATGTACCTACATTGTTTATTTATTATTGTTTCCATAGTTTCAAAGTATGCTCTGGCAAAAATTTGAACATCTTAGCACTGACATTATAAATTTAAAAAATTTTTACTACTTATTTAAATTTTATTTTAATTATTTATGTTAAATTTT
This sequence comes from Brachynemurus nebulosus, assembly GCA_035578155.1. Lineage (NCBI taxonomy): Eukaryota > Metazoa > Arthropoda > Insecta > Neuroptera > Myrmeleontidae > Brachynemurus > Brachynemurus nebulosus. The sequence continues at coordinate 35,862,521 of JAPWDM010000006.1, forward strand.
ACGAAAAGAAATGTGCTCGTAGAAAAAGTATAGTGTAAAATACGTGGGAAAAGCCTATTTCTCACTTATACGAATTGTTGCGCGAGCCCGCAAACTCATATTCGTAAGAAATAAGCCTCTTTTCCCACTTATTCTACAATATACTATTTTTGTCTTTGACAAGCTTTTCACCGTCGATAGAACTTTTTGGTAGGTACAGTGGAGACTTTTGATACCAAAATTTTGAACTACTGCCTTTTCATAAATTAGAGGATGTATAATTTTAAAAAAATGAGATATCCGATTCTGATCCGGTTTTATTCCACTAAAAAATCACAGAAACATCATAACCTGTAATGACAAAAAGTTTTAAGTGAAAGAAAAGAATAATAATTGAACATTTTAATCAATAAGGCAATCATATTGGCAAAGAAATTTGACAAACTCTAACTCGAGCGTAATGCATGTACCCAATTTCAAAAATTAATTCCTTCTAAATTATTTTCCGTAGGGTATTCCATCTGAGATCATTTTGTTCATTAGGCAATTTTCTAAGAATTTTCTGCAGCATGTCTAGATCTCCGATGCATAATTTCGAAGATAATAATGAAACATACTGAGTAAACTACAAAAGAGTATAAGCGTACTTCGAGTAAAGCGTACGATAAGTAGCTTCGCTCCAAAAAAAATGAAATTTATGGCATGAATACAAAGTAGTTTGGTTGGTATAATGCAAAAAAAATATTGCTTATTGATTTCCTCAGTTTTAATTCATAATATTGTCATCAATTTCTCAAAAGATTTGTCCTCTCATGTACCCAGAAAATCATCACGTTTTTGTCTTTTTATACTGTATTTGTAAACTTTTGTAAAGCCACAATTTCTCAAAATATTTGTCCTCTCACGTACCCAGAAAATCATCACTTTTTTGTCTTTTTATACTGTATTTGTAAACTTTTGTAAAGCCACTTTCAAAACCACAATTGAAAAAACTCAACTCCGTTCAAAGTAGATTTATCACGTTTTGTTCTGCTACTCCTCATTTATTAAAAAATGATAGTGTTTCACCCTCGCGCCTCGCTTCACCCTTGGAAAGCTTTAATAGTAAATACCTTGGAGTGTAAATACCCATAAACTCAAATACAGAACATTTCCAAACTATTCTGTTAGCGTGTGAATGGAACTATTTAGTTTGATTTACAAAATACATGTTTAGTCTGTCTAGTGGTATACTTTTTATGTTAAATGAAAAAAAATGAAGTACAGTATCTTATTTTAATTATTTAAATATGTCAACGCCAACGATTTTTACGTAATATTTGAACTTTTGATATACACTGACATACATACACTTTGTTCTAATGCTTACTTTTAATTAACATATCCTTTTGTAAATAAAACATCATCCCCGGGAGAAAGTAACGTATTATATGGAGAACAATAAAATAAATATACTTTTGTTTGTAACATTCTATGAATAATAATGATGAAATATTTATAAAATAAAAAAAGAAGAAATATTAATTGGCGTCTTCTTTCGTTTTACTTTTTTCTTTGTGTTTTTTACTACTATTTCTTCAAAAAAAAAAAAAACTGTTATTAATATTGGCCATTAGACATTTACATCAGACTTACAATTAGATACAGTATAGCACCGATAATGGAAACATCAGTTTTGAAAATTTTTTGGGAGCATCAAATTAGTCAACATCACTTTTGGAAAGTTGCATCAAAAATGTCAAGTACATAAATATTAAATACTTGACATTTTTGATGCAACTTTCCAAAAGTGATGTTGACTAATTTGATGCTCTCAAAAAATTTCCGAAACTGATGTTTCCATTATCGGTGCTATACTGTATATTGATTAAAAGCTCAATAATTATTAAAATCCAGTGTTTGAGTTTACACATTTAACTCAATAAGTGTCCAAGCGTCTTAAGTTACTGATACTTAGTTTGGTATACTTGAACAATATTTAAATGGGATGTCTTTTCGAGACGGTGTTATTAGTGAACATAAACTTTTAAAAAGTTAAATTATTTTATTGCTTGCAACAAATGCCACCCTGCGTTCTCTACAATTGTGTTGAAATGTATTACCTGTTTTACGAGTGGCGGTACCTTTTAACACTTATATAGGCAAGTAGATAACGTGCTGTGAACAATACTAATGATTATTTCCGTACTTGAAAAATCATCCCAATTAAATATTGTTAAAGTATACGCTGGAATTCCAAATGAATATTGGCATAGTTTCTTTAAGAAGACGTAGAAGCAGTCGTATACCTTATTACCTCGTAATATTTATTACCTTTCGTTTAATTTCCAAAAATAAAAAACCAAAATAAATTAGAATAAATTTTAAAATTAATGCAATTGAAGATTCGTCACAGACTATCTTAACAAGTGGTCAAGTGCGGGGCACACGACGAAAGGGGGCGTAAAAAGAAAAAGTAGCTTTTTACTGCCGGAAGTGAATTTTTATGCTATAGTCCTTAAAATCTATGAAGGAAATTTCGTTTATTTTTCTTCTTGTCAAGAAGATGAAAATGGGCGTTATTACTCTTTTTTTTTAGTGTTCCGTACCAAAATTGGCAAAACAGAACACTTATGCAATCCAGTTCGGTGTCTGGCCGAGTGTCACAGGCAATTTCCTTTCAAACCACTCAACACGAAAATTTGAAACTTAGCACGGAGATAGGGCGTGATGGCCTAATTCCAGATGTGAAGTTGAGTTTCGATTTTGGGTGTTAATTTTAGGGGATAACCTGAAAAGTGAAATCGAATTATAAATCGTAAATACCATTTTTCATTTCTTATAAACGTAAGCAGACCAAGGTAACTACACGATCTTTTGAAACTGAAAATATGGTTTACTTTAGGAATAAAATTTATTCATTATTAGGAAAAATGTTTCATTCACTTTCATATCCTGTTACAACAAATCCATAAACCCAACTGATTGTACGGAACACTGTTAGCGCAAGTACAACTTGCACTTGACGACTTGTTTTTTTTTTGGGTTTGCTCGTAAGCGTCATTTTTTCGGAAGAAAGAGAATTTTTGAAGTAGGGAATCTTAAGTTAAATTCAATTCAGGGCGCAAAATTGGTAGTTATGCCTCTGATCAAGCGTGTATTGCCACGCAAAGCGTTGACAGACATCGTTAAAATTATAAGCGTTTCATGGTTATGATTACGAAATGTTAAAAATATGATGAAAATTATGATAGATAAAAGAAATCATAGGTAGTATTACAGTAAAATTTTCTAATTTTTTTTACTTTTTAGAGCAATTTCAACTTCAGAAGCAACCAGAAACCACAATTTCAAAAGTTTCTTTTTAACGTTTTAATGTGTTAGTGAAGACTAGGTTTTTCAATGTGAATGACCCCCAATCTGAAACGGTCACACTTTTAAATCTCTACGCATTAACAACCAAACTTTACGAATTTTCCCCTTGTAAGATGTGTGCCTCTCATTGAGAAACACTATTTTAATTAATACACCTAATTAATGATTTTTTTTTTGTAATTTAGGAAAAAATTCCGAAGATTACCTTTTGCTATATAGGTAGATATAAGGAGGTACTTTGAAATGTAATAGCCTTAAAATTTACACATTCCATTCAGTTTTTAATTTCGAATGCCGTTAAAATGAAGTTTAATATGTACGGAATTTGATGAAAACAATTTGAAATTTTAATTACAAAATTTATTTCATCAATCTGTTCGGCAAATGAAATCATAGCCATATTTCAAGATGCCCCAGTATCAACAATTTAATAAAATTCAAGTGTGTAAATGCAAAAATAACTTTAGTCCGTCAAAATAAAACAATATGAGAGTAAGAAATAATAAAATAAAAAGACATATAACATTTAATCTATATATGTATATGAATGTATGAAACAAAAGAGAATCCGGAAAGTGGACCTGGAGTTGTGCACCTCCAGAAGGCAAGCGCGGTGGTAAAGGTCACGAGAGGTCAAATACAGAGGCGTATATTCGATCAGTATAGTGTTCGCACGAGGTTATTGCCTCTAGCATCGTACTCCAACACCAATGACATTTTATATTTTCAAGTAGAATGTGTTAAGTGTCTCTAAATAGCATAAAAATAATTGAATAAAAAAATAAATATACAATAGTATCTCTAAATGTAATCCTAAATTAATCTGAATTTTATGCTATCTTAACAGTACGTCGTATGTTTCAACAAATCTATGATGGCACTTCAACCATACATATAGTTTAACACCATATATTTTTTCTTTTACAGGTGTCATCTATTATTTCCTCACTGAATATTATGCATCTATCGGTAAATCAAAATTAAACGAGAATCACTTTCAATGCCCTGCTCTGGTTCTGAATCCCCCGTGACCTTGAAACCAATCCTCCACTACCTCCCCAAAAATACACATGACGAGCAAAAAAACAAAAAAAAAAAGACAAAAACTTCATTACTCACCACTAAACGAATAATGCCCTAGATTTGTCAATTGACCAGATATTTGCTGTCCGGTCACACATGCATAACCGAACTCGGACAAATCGCGTAATAACCGGACTGTCCGATGGAAGATCGGATGGTTGGCAACCCTGAATTCGAGACTGAAATGTCAAACTGCAGAATCTAAAAAACGCCGTGAGCAGCGGGGCCCCATCACGGTAGTCGAATTTTCCCCTTCATCTTCGGTATTGAATGTTTACAAGCGAAATGTGATTGAAAGTCTACAACCGCATTGTCATTTTGTTGGTTTCAAAACTGGTGATGAGTGTTCGGCTGATCGAGGCTTTAAGAAAAGGTTTTAAGTATTTAAGGGCTGTATCTCAGTAAATTTCAATTTTGTGCCGAAAACAGGTAGCAGAAAAAAAACCAACACAATTCGTACGAAGGCATTCCTGCCCATGTTTATCCGCTAATTGCCTTTATGTTTTAGTTTTAAATATTAAAAAAGGACCTTAAATAGTAAACTGGAAGGCCTTTATAAAGATATTTTTTCTTTCAAAAAGAAAAAAAAAAGAAAAAATAAAAAATTATTTCTTCGGTATTGAGTGTCTACAAGCGAAATATAATTGAAAGTCTACAAGCGATTTGTAATTTTGGTGGTTTCAAAACTGATAATGAGTGTCCGGTTGATCGGGGCTTTAAAAAAAGATTTTAAGTTTTTAAGGGCTGAATCTCAGTAAATTTCAATTTTGTGCCGATAGAAGTTAACAGGGAAAAAGCCAACACAATTCGTACGAGGGCATTTCTATCCATGCTTATCCGCCAATTGCCTTTGTGTTTTATTTTTAAATATTAAAAAAGGAACTTAAATAGTAAACTGGAAGGCTTTTATGAAGATATTTTTTCTTTCCAAAAAAATCCAAAATTTCTATTTTATAAATAATAAAAATCCAAAATTCCTAAATAATAATTAAATAAATAAATAAACAGTGACTTTAATAACATTTTTATAACACCTGCTTCTAAAGTTCAATATTCGAGCGTTGTGTAGTGGGCGTAAAGAGCAGTTTTTTATATCATTGTAAAACAAATGACAGTAACTGTGCGCGAAAGTACAAGTGTGCGTGAAAGTAGCTAAAACTATGCGAGAAAATAATGATATTCATTTATCAATGATAATCATATTCAAATTAACATGGAAACGATCAACAAATTAATAAAAAAAACAACAACGTTCTACAGATTAATAAAAATTGCTTAAAAATAATTAATTTTTTTCTCTCTATTAAACTTTAGAAGCCGTCGTTATAAAAAATTATGTTCGATACGTATGCGTAAAGAGAGGTATTCGGTAGGCTTAAATTGGGGCACTCGCTAAAGGGACTGACGTATACACAACGAGATCTCGTGCGCTTACGCACTCGATCTCGTTGTGTATACGTCAGTCCCTTAGACTCGTGCCCGAATTTAAGCCTACTAGAATACCTCTCTTTACGCATATGTATCGAAAATAACTATTTCAAATTACTTAATATGTATGTATTTCATTTGTTAAAAAATTGTATTCACTTTTTTTTAAATTTTTTAAAATTACTATTCGCCTACTTGTATTTACAATAAAAGTAATGCATTTAAAACACATTTAACAATAGCATTCAATTCCGATGTAAAAATGGGAGAAGTGGGGGGAAAAGTGATGCGGACTCCCTACAAGGTACTAGCTGGATACTAACTGAATACACGTACAAAATTTCAGCCCTCTAGGTTTCCTTATGGAGTCTCTAGACGTGTTAGAAAACAAGCAAAAAAATTAAGGAAATATTGGCGTAAAAATCGTGGGGGTAAGGGTTAAAAGTTGAAACCTCCAAAAAACAGTGTCTGGCTATTAGCTTAACCTGTACACCAAATTTCAGCCCTCTAGGTTTATTTGGGGAGATTTTGACCCGAACGAAACTGTTAAAAAACAAGAAAAATCATGTTCTTCTGGGTATAAAAATGGTGGGGATAGGGGTTAAAAGTCGAGACCCCCAAAAGACACCCCCTTGATACTAACTCAATCCGAATACAAAATTTCAGCCCTCTAGGTTTATTCGGGTGACCTGTGCGAGTGGTACAAACTTCGAAAACGTCGAAAATGCATGAAATTGTAGCTTAAAAATGAGGGGGGTGGGGATAAAATATTAAAACCTCCAAAAAGCACAACCTAGGTACGAACTTTATCAACACACCAAATTTCAACCCTCTACGTTAATTCTGGGGGGCTGGGGGCCTGTTAGATCCAGCGAAAATCGTTTTTCCCCCCTCTACTCCCACCATATCATCCTAGGAAGCTGAATTTTGGGTATGTTGTAGATAATTGACCGAAACATTATTTAAAACCGGTTTGAAAAAGTTATTGCTTTTCCGCCCCCCACCACCCCCTTAAAGGTCGGGTCAGAAAAAAAATTTGCTCAAAATTTGACCCCACTTTGATAGTATGAGGTGCCTCGAAAATGAGCCCCATTTACCAAATTTCATCTCTTAACTTCCATAGGGGGGCCCTACACAAATTAAAAGGTGGCGGGAAAATATATATATATATATATATATATATATATATATATATATATATATATATATATATATATATCAGACATTTTTTTTTCTACATATTCGTGTTCTACGGGTCCGAAAACGGATAGCGCCCCTACTCTCGCCTCTCGCAGCTCGTATCGTATAGACTGTATAAGTCTAATTTTTCGGAGAAAATTCGACTAAAAAAGTGTGAATATAATATTAGTGTACCTATAATATCAATTTGTAAAGACACTTGTAACTTAGATATAAGGCTTAAAATGATCTTTTAAAAACAAAAAATTTTTTTAAAAAAAAAAGTTTAAAATAATTTATTAGTTGTGTTTTACGTAAAAATTTTACTATGCACGTAAGGTCACAAAAAAATTTCTAAAACTTAGCATAACTCAAAAATTAACATGACCTACAATTAATAGAAAGTAGTTTTGAAGTGTGTAAACAAAACCCTTTAATATCAAAATCCACTTGTCCTTTGTATCCCACTTTTATATTTCAACCTTCCATTTCTACCCCCCTTTCAAGGAAAAATTCGACTAAAAATGAACTTACTTTTGTAACAAATGCAATACATAAATATTAAGTAATTTAAATATTAAGTAATTTAAATATATTTAAATTAATCAATATTTAAGTATGCAATACATAAATATTGATTAATTTAAAAATGTTATTAAAGTCACTGTTTATTTATAAATTAGGAACTTTGGATTTTTATATTTATAAAATAGAAATTATGGATTTTTTGGAAAGGAAGAATATCTTCATAATGGCCTGCTAGTTTACTATTTGAGTTCCTTTTTTAATATTTAAAAATAAAACACAAAGGCAATTGGCGGATAAGCATAGATAGGAATGCCCTCGTACGAATTGTGTTGGCTTTTTAACTACTATCGGCATAAAATTAAAATTTACTGAGATTCAGCCCGTAAAAACTTAAAACCTTTTTTTAAAGCCCCGATCAGCCGGACACTCAACATCAGTTTTGAGACCACCAAACTGACAAATCGCTTGTAGACTTTCAGTCACATTTCGCTTGTAGACATTCAATACCGAAGATGAAGGGAAAAATTCGACTTCCATGATGGGACACCGCTGCCCACGGCGTTTTTTTTTTTATGAAGCCCTAAAAGTATCGATCTATTTCAATGGGGAATTTGACTAATGTTGGGAAATTATTTTAAAACACACATATTTATGTATTATGCATGTATACGTTTTTAATTTTTGAAAATAATGCCGAAAATTGTTAGAAAAAATTATTTTAGTACCTATTTGTTCTCAAAATTTGCGCGAAAACGTTTACTAGCTGTCAGTTACGCCACATTCTCTAAATAGCAACAGGTGTCCTGTACCTAAGAAAAAAAAATGTTTATTTTTCCTGTAACTAGAAAAAAAAATTGTTGATTTTTAAAAAAATTAATTAAATTTTGATTAATTTCCATAGTTATGTTTGTAAGCCGGAAATTAAGTAGCGACACTAGTGGTGATAGTGTTGAAATATAAGAGAAAGCAACGTCACAGCCCGTTTCTGCTTACGTGGATTTTGGCTAAAAAATTACTTTTTAAATTAAATTTTTTTAACTCAAATAATGATAGTTAAGATTAATGTATAATAAATTGCTGTCTTTTATTATAAATTTTCATTAAAATTTGTTTTAATTGCTTTTCTTTGATACTGTGAAATACCCCATTATTGAATAAAACCTATTATATTTGCAGTCCAAAAACTAAAAATCTTTGGTAATTGATACACTCAATAATTAAACATATTAATTAATTTACTATACTATTGCAAAAACAACGTAAGATTACTTTATTGTACATGGATTTCAAATGCTTGTCCCGTTTATTTATTTACTTTAAGGGTGGAGAAAAGGAGTATAGAATCCTACTTCCACGTTTAAACTGTAGTTATGCGGTCCGTTAAATGTAATACTTTTAACTAAAAAACCAGCAACTTAAATTGTTTACTTTTAGCGAATTTCCAAAACTGGAAATTCAGCTTTTACGCCAGGTGTCATGGTGCGACCTAAGCCCGAGACCATATCAGAAATATGTTTTGAGGTCCCTAGAATACGAAAATGATATTCACTAAAATTTATATATATATATATATATATATATATATATATATATATATATATATATATATATATATATATATATATATATATATATATATATATATATATGTATCCGCGCGATAACTCTCGAACGAAACGTTTAATGCTTATGAAATTTTGTGTGCGAATTCGATTTTCCAAATCGTTGGATGAGTTCGTTAGCCAGACACGTCGGATGCCCAGAAGTAGGTTTTCCGGGCGTTTTTTGTCAACAAAATGAGTTTTTTGCCAGAATTAAGCAATTTTTCAAATTTTTTTTTACACCAAGCCCTAGTAAAAGGTAAAATTCATAAAAAATGTTTTTATACCGTTGCTCTAAATTGCTTACTTTTCGAGAAAAACTAGGAAATATGTCGTTCTCCATTTCACTCGCACTCGCATTCTTTTTTTTTCTGTCTCATTTTTTACGAGCTAAATTCGAAAAAATCCGCTTTTTAAGTAGCATGTCATGATTTTTTTAATCCAATTTAACGATTCGGCTATATTCTTTTTCTTTGTCAGTTAAATGTTTTTATAATGTATCTCTATTCCATTTTTTTTTTAGATAAAAAATCACGGCGCAGTTTTTTATGTGATATGATAAGAATTTAGATGATGTTTACACCTTCCTAAAATTAATAAGAGCTTGCTACAATCGCATAAAAATTACGTTAAATCATATTCAAACAATAATATTTTTACGTAATTTTCTATCCAAATGACAATACTACGTTATAATTATATGTATAAACCCATCATTTTAGTGGTAAATAAATTTGCACATTCAGTTTTTTTTTTCTTTTGACAACAAAACAAATAATTTTAAATTTTGACAAGTTGTATCATACATTTTTGAAAATATTAAATATTTATTTTTTTAAGGCAAAAATGTATTAAAGATCTGAAATTTGTTTAACAAAAACCATACATCTGCTCGCTTTACCTTAAAAATCTCGGAAAATAGAATATTTTTCAATAATTAACTCAGAAAAAGCATATATGAGGTAATTTTCATGATATTTTTTTGAAAATTTCAAAATAGTAGGGTTACAATGTTTTTTTTTTTTAATTATTTTGTAGAATTTGGTAAACACACATCGTAAAAAGTACTCGCCTTGAAAAAATCAAACAAGTATTTAAAAAAAAAATACTATTTCTTAAAGAAAATATTAAAATTATGTACAAATGCCGTCCTGACCAACTGATATATTGGAACCGATTTTGAGCAGCTGGATTTACTACAGGCAAAAGCTCATAGTGAATACACACATTTTTTAACATCCTTTTGAATTTTGTAATTCAATCATTACAAATAAAATCTAAATAAAAAAAATCTATATGACCTGTTTTTTCTCAATTTTCTAGCATCAAATCTAGCGATAATTAACTAGCGAGTGATTGTATTGACCACACATTTTAATGTAAAATATATTAATTTTAACCGGCTTCAAAATAACGTTTCGATTTTAACAATAAAAATATTTAAAAAAGTGTTTAAGTTCTGGCAAGATTGTCAAAAAGGGACTGAAATATTTTTAGATATTGATATATAGAAAAAATATTAATGTGTTAAGTACTTACTAGACTTATAAACTTTCATTTTCGTATACGCTTTCGGTTTCGGATATTTAATTATTTCGGATATCGGTAGTTTTAGTTACGGTTACGAATATCCATAACATCCCTAATGTAAATGTTTGTCAATCCAACTTCATCGAGAGAAAGTTAATTAGGTATTTACGATTTTCGGAAGAACACGTATATAAATTTTATAAGTACGTATTATCATATAAACACATTTGGTTTGCAATTTTTTAATAATTAGTTTCTACGCTACTGAAATTATCTATCCATTTGAAAATTGGGATCCAGTGATGTACATTGACACTACAAAAGTGTGGGTGAAAAATTTCATTTTCACTTTTACTGAAATTATGTCATAAATTCATATTTTCAGAATTTATTCATTTGACAGAAAAATTCTAAATTATTAAAAAAGCCAAATAATTAATAACAATTAAAATAAAAAAAAAAAAAAAAAAAACAGAAAACATTTATTTATATTTGCATTTTTATAAAAACATGTAGGTATTATATTTTATATGCACTTTAACTAAAATGTCAAATTTCACACGTTGTTAATTTTCAATTTCACTCATAATGTGCTTAAAAATCAAAACTTAAAGTTTATAACATTCAGAATCCGTGTAGAGTGTCCATACGTCTTGGTTTTCCCGGATTTGTCACGGTTCTAGCTCCGTTGCTCCGGTGTCCCGACAGACTTTTTCAAGACGTCGGTCGATTTGTTTCGGTTTTTCAAACTACAAATTTTTTATTTTCATCATCTAATAAGTACACAATTTTTCATTTTAAATCATGAATAGTTCAGTATCATATTAAAAGATCAACAGTAGATTCATTTACAACCAAACCTAAAAATATTTAAAAAAAATTAATTACTAATTAAATTTTCCAAGTTTTTTCGATTTTACCTTAAACACGAACTTCCAAAAAAACATTTTCTTTTCTTAACTTTCCATCGTATATGTATCTACATAAATAAATTGTAATATTATTTTGCTTGCTTTTATGATACTGAAGGTACTAAAGTTCCTGAACAATTAAAAATTAAAATGACTGGAATTTTATTCGAACTTTTAAATAAAGTAGTTAACTAACGCGCTAGATAGATAGCGCCAGAATACAGAAATTGCCAACATTTAAATGTTCATGTTTCACATTAATACAAAATAAAATACATTAATACAAAATAAAATTGTCTAAGAAGCTCACTTTCATAAGAAATTTTATAAAAATTTAAAAAATATATATTTCCTAGAACAGGGGGCGATTTATTTTAAAAAAAAATTAATATTTTAAATAAAGAGCCATTAATAGGTAATCTATACATATAATACAAATGTAACGAGACCGTTTCTGTATAGGGAATATTTTTTAAAAATTGTGCAGATACTGTAAATAGTTATCGATGTAGATATCAAAACAGCGATTTTTTAAATTTTTGTCTGTCTGTCTGTCTGTTCGTCTGTTCACGCATCACACAAAAACTACTGGATGGATTTTAATGAAATTTGGTGTGCCGACAACTTATTACCCGGATCAACATCTAAGATATTTTCTACTTCGAGAAAATGTCTCATTCCCACGGGAAAATGGAAAAACCATGTTGAGCATGTGCATACAGTACGCAAAAACTATTGAATGGATTTTGATGCAATTTGGTGTGATGATAACTTATTACCTGAGTCAGCATCTCAGATACTTTTTATTTCGGGAAAGTGGCTCATTCCCACAGGAAAGTAAAAAAACTTTTTGAGCATGTGCACATATTACGCGAAAACTATTGAACGGATTTTTATGAAATCTGGTGTAGTGATAACTTATTACCTGCGTCAACATTTAGGATACTTTTTATTACGGGAAAATATTTCCTTCCTTCAGGAAAATTCAAAAATTATTTTGCTTATGTGCATGTATACTTAAAACTATTGTTCTATGCGAATGCTTTATAATTACTATACTTATATACTTGTCATTTATTAAATTAAATTTACCATAAAACAAAATTTCTGGAGACTAACTCTATTTTAAATTAATTTAGAAATTTCGAAAATTTAAGTGCCTATATATCCGAAAAATTCATTTTGGATGAAACTTGTTATATTTATAGGATAGATACTAGTTTGGGATGCAAATATAATAAAACAATAAAACGTTGGTCCAAAAATTTTGTATGAGTTCTCCAATCAGACACGTCCAATTCCAAAAACCTCAAAAAAATGAGTTTTTTGCAAACAATTTGCCAAAATTTAAAAGTTTTTCCAATTTTTTTTACATTGTGGTAAAGAACCAAGAAAATCACAGAAAATACATTTTGAACCATTATTCTAGGTAAGCGGGTTTTCGAAAAAAAGTAACTTTTATGATTGGAAATTCGCTATGTTATGCAGATGCTGCGACAGGGGTATTCTTGTTTTCTTACATATTGAATTGTTAGTTCTGTACTCAATTTTTCAATCTCTTTTGAAACACTGAACAAAAAAGTGATTGTTCAATAATTTATATGAATTTGGTCATTGTACTAGTTTTTTTTTGTTTAATTTAACAAAAAATGTATGAAATTCTTCCGTCTGTAATACATATTTCATTTATTAAATATCAGATAAACTTATTAATTATATTACAAGTGGTTAAGTGTACATACATATATTGTTTGAACAAATATTGGATTTCAAAAATAATACTTTAATAAAACATCAAAAAATTAAAAAAAATTACATTTTTTTGACATGTTTAAAGAAAAGATCATAATTTTTGCCGTTTTTTATAACTTATTTGCAATAAATATATAAACGACGATATTATTCCAAATTTAGGTTCATTTAGAGCGTATAATTATATAAAGAAACTAATTTACGAAAAGTCGATTCGAGAAAAACACGTTTGAAAAATAAAAATTAATTTACTTATTTTCAGTAATAGATCAAGCTGGCTTTGAACGTATGATCTCTCGTATACTGAGACAACAACTTATCCAATAGACCAACTGGCTCTGTAATTTACTTATTTAAACTACCTACCGGTTAATCAGCGATTCCAGCACTATATAGTAATCCCTTTTCTTGTCACTTATTAACAGTAGTTACTTAATGCTTAAAAATTTAATAAAAATAATGAATTTTAAAAAGACGAATATATTATCGAAATTATTGTAAATGAGTCTAAATTATCCGCTCACTTAATCGATCATAACATCAGAATGAATTGAAATTTTTACTTGATACTTTGTGAGAATATATTTTTGAACAGTTTTACAAACAATTTGTGAAATAAAAATTTTTATGTCATCTATTTTTGAGCCATTTTTTTAGAAGATATTTCAATAAAAATTATTTCTATTCAAAGAAAAGAGGAGAAAAAGTTACCTAAAATAAATAAATATTAACAATAGTACAAGTTGTATAATTAATATTACTTATGTATAATGTAAATATTGTATAGAAATAAAATTAGCATGTTTTCTATTTATTGTAAAATTTATATTTATTCATTATACAACTAGTGCTATAAAGTAGGTATTACTTTTCACATTTTTAACAGTGTAATAAAATAGATTTCTATGATTCAGTCGTACATACAATTTTTTAAATATGTAATAATCATTATCATTATAAGTACATCAATTTAGTTAGTCAAAACAAGCTAATTGATTAAAGGAAGACTATCAAGTGTAACAAATGATAATTAAGTACATACGTATATATACTTAACTGTTATATGGAATACATAATTAGAAACCTTATAAAATCAATCTCTTTTTTTAAATATTTGTTATATAAAACAAATACATATACTTCTAATACACATAAAAAAAGAAGTTATACTTCGTCAATTACGAAAAATTTGTAAATATATTTAAATATTCAAAATCATTCCCAGTCATTCTGAACAAAACAGTCACCTTTTCTCTTTCTCTCCTAATTTTATTGTAGTAAACTTTTCATACACTTTCAAAACGATTTCTTTGTACAATGATTAAAAATATTTTTGATTTCATTTCAATATTTTCTTTGAAAATATTGCTACACTGCAAATCAGTCATTTTCATGTGAAGTTCTGACGCACGAGTTTCTAAATCGATGTTAAAAGGATTTTGGAAATTCTTGATACTGAAATTTATTTTTAAAGTACCGAAAGCTGCAAAATTTACCGGAAATGGAGTTTCAGGGACTTAAATACCAATTAAAATTGCAAATGAAGATACCTCTCTCGCTAACGAGTCTCACTAGTCTAAGGCCGGTTCTACACGATGCTACGAACACCTTCCAACATTGGACGTTTGATGATTCGTCGCATCGTGTGGCCGTTGTTCGAACCCACAAGCGTCCAATGTCGAGCGTCGAACGTTCGCATTTAGTCATGTTCCAAGCCGATGTCGGTATTTTCGCACCGAGTCAAAGGGATGCTTCGAACGTTTGAAGAACAATGTTCGTTGGTTTGATTCAACGGCTACACGACTCGTTCATATGAAGAGCGACAACATCAGTGTATAACATTGGAGATAACATCAGACAGATGACATTCTCGTTCACTGAATAAACGTTTGTACCAACACACCATCATATGTATTGGATCATACATTCGATTCACCGTGTAGCAGGAACATTCACAGCACCAACTGTCGAATTTACTTGCATCAAACGTTCGATTGAACGTTGGAAGAAACGTTCGTAGCATCTGTAGAACCGGCTTAATACGAACATTTGAGCGTATTTCAGAACTCCAGTATGTTGTTATGATAAGCTAGCTAGATTTTGGCCGTTGGCAATTAGTGGAGGAGTCAGTATGGCCTTATTTGCCTAAAAAAATTTGGTGACCTCTTATTACCTCGTCAAAATAAAACAAATGGAATGACCTAAATGCGAAAGTTACCATTACATACAAAAAAACAACCGCTATCATCATCGTTTATTGACATTTAATTTTTTTCTTTATGTGCTATGTGTAATACCAAGTGTCAAGAAACATATGTTTTTGATTTTTTAACATTAAATATGTCTGAAAACAAACTGTTCATTTGTAAACAACATAAATATGTAACATATTTTTACAATTTTCATTACGTATAAAAAATTAAATACATGTGGATGCTGTTAAATCATTTATGTATGTATAAGCATAGTTTAAAAAAATAAAAAAAATAAAAAAAATAAAAATAGAAAAAAAGTCGTCAAGTGCGTGTTTGACACGCATTAAATATAGGTCCTCAGTGATTACCGTTTCTCAATTTTCGGGATAAAGTATACAAAGCATTTAAGTACATTATTACGTTTTATTAAAGAAATAGATGAATATGTTCGACCATAGACATTAGAAATGAAAGGACCAGTAATTTATATTACGTACGAAGGCTAATACGTACACGTTAAAAAGAGACAAATATTATAAATAGCATGTAAAATGCCAATATATATATTTCTTTTTCTAGGATACCCCAAACTTTAAAATTAAAATTGAAGCATAGTCAGCCATGTTTGCATTAAAAACTTTGAAAAAGTAAAAATTGTCACTATTTTCACTTTTTAAAATTTTTTTGTTTTTTAAATTGTTATATTTTTTTAAAGAAAATATTATGGCAACAAATTTTGCAATTACAAAATATCAAATCAAAAGATAGAAACTAAATTTTTTAATTCAACAAAAATTGTAAAATAAATTTTTTAAACACTTTTTTATTAAAATATTGATAATGATAATAATAATAAGTTGAACTCTATTAAATAAATAAAATTAAACTCAATTTAAATAAAAAATAATAACAAATATTATGTTTTTTAATAATAACGAAAAATAATAAATTGCATTAAAATCAACAATGTATAACAGTTGCAAGAATCGATTCAAAATCTGTAATATAACAAGCATAGGTAAACTAATAATAAATAATAAACAAATATTTTACTTTGCAAAATACCACTTTTATTTTTGAAAGTGTGACAATATTTTTTCGAACCGTTAGTTCATTTTCAAACAGAATAAAAATTATATTCGATACATGCGCTTATATACTAATTTTATCTACCTATACTTATGAAGGGGAGTGATATATGGTATGGAAGGAGAAGGGGCGGGGGTAGTGGGAGAATCCGAAAAACAAGAAAAACGAGATTACATTACATGTGACAAATGCGAGCAAACATGTGACAAAAGATTGAAATTGACAAACAAACAATATTACAGAAAATACAATTTTAAAAGTTTAATTAAATTATAATATTGAAAATAAAGTTGAACTGTAGATATCGGTGTAGTACTACTACGACTACACCGATATCTACAGTTCAACTTTATTTTCAATATTATAATTTAATTAAACTTTTAAAATCTATCACCAAAGTGTTAATTATTTAACTATGATTCCTATAATTTCCAGCCAGTTTTTTTAAACTTTAAACCAGATACCTATAACTTATACCTAATTCCATAATTCTACTGTTTACAACCCGGGCACAAAAAATAACGTTTTCACATCCTATAAAAATAAAATAACACAACGTCGCAGAAACCCAACAGTTACAAAATTTTGTAATGTACATTCATTTTAGTCTTTTTTTCAAATTTAGATACCCCACTATACGTTGCTTTTAGGATAGTATTCTAGTCTAGAAATTCGAAAGAATCGATTTTTTCACATTTTCAAAGTTCAGACCTTTAAGAACAAGCCTCTAAAAGGATTTACGGAAATTCGAATTATTTTCGGAGTTATGGTGATTTTTTTTCCTTTTGTACTGTGTATCTTTTCAGTGTTAAATTCAAATTTTTAATATACATTACTCAAAACTACTTTTCTGGATACGGTTAATATAATATCTCAAGTTCTAATGCACCGATTTACTTGAAATTTGGTACAGACCTTCTAAATACTATCAAAATTGGCCCGACGTGGGGGTTTTTGAAACTTTTTTTTTAATATTTTTAAAAAATTTCCAAATTTGAAAAAAGGAAACGAAAAAATGGTTTTATTCAAATGGACGCCATTTTGTGAAAAAATTTATTTTTAAAATCGCCTATGTCCAGCTAATTTTACATCCTTGTTTATTAAGGATTAACTAAAATTTTATGTTTCAGATCACTAGGAGGGTTAGAATCACGTCAACCAGGAGATACCTTTTTTTTATAAATTTTTATACTTTTCAAATATCAATAAAAAACTGGTAAAAAATGGATACTAAAAATGTTTACTGTATTTTTTTTTATTAAACCCGTGAAATCACCTCAAAATCGATCCTCTAGACTAGAAAACCACCTTAATGATTTTGAATGGACGTCAGCTTTTGTTTCCGCAGTCACGAATATTTAACATAGTTTTAAAATTCTGTTTCTGTTTTCGTTATAAGTCTTCCATTTATACATTCCTACTCTTTTTTTGCCTTCCTCTCTTAATTTTTGCAAATTAAACTTTATGCGTTTATAAAAAATTTTAAGTTTTTACGTCATTAAGAGTTGTTAAAAAATTCGTTGTAAACATAATTATGTGCGCCATTTAATGACTAAAAGTGACATATTTATTGTAGCCATATGAAAACTAAATTCTTTTCAAGAAACATATTAATGAATAGCTAATAGACCGGGAGCCGGTGACATCAAACGCGTAGTCACAGGGATTTTAAATAACTGTGTAAGAATTGATGGTTAAACAGGATATAAACAACGTGAACGCGGTATAACAGAACAGAACTTGCCAAAATCAATTAAACCAATTAAAAGATACTTTTTGACAAGGTTCGTTCCATCATACCACACGCTCACTTTATTTGTTTAACCATCAGTTCTTAAACAACTTTTTAAAATTTCTGTGACAGCACATTTGATGTCACCAGCTCCCGGTCTATAATATCGTTGTTGGGGGTTAAATATATAAGTACCTACATATTTTTTTATCTGAAAAAAAAATTTAGAAAATTTTTTTGAGAGTGTAGATGTAAAAATAAGTTAAACCTGAAAAAAAAAAAAATTAAAAATCAAAGTCAGACAACTTTGAATAATGAAGACATTAACACAAATCAGTTTTAATTATATATTAAAATTTAGTTGTACTAATTAAAATCAGATATGACATTTATAAAAATCAGAATTATAAATATTTTTTTTTTTTGTTTGTTGTAATGTTTATTACTAGCCGAAGGCAACGTCATAAATTTTAACAAATATACCTATTATGTAATTATCACAAAATAAATAAAATATTGTTAAGAGCAATATTTTGTTGCAGTAAAAATATGTAGGTCAGTTTTTACTAAAAAAATATTTATAATTAATGTAGAAAAAAATTTTGATAAGTCTATCGCTATCACTAAAATATTTTTTGAAATATTTACTTAATAACAGAATTTAAAATGAGATTTAAATTCTAATGCAGATAGAGAAAAATATCAATCAAGAAAAAGGTATTTTTTTGCGCGCCAAGAATATTTAAAATTTGCTTTAAAGTTAGCGAAAACAGTCTAAACGAACAGAAAAATAACTCCTTTCTATATCCCAATCAAATCTTGATTTGTACCATCCCCGCATACGTCCCGTAAAGTCGGTTGGAGAATAGACTTTAAATAAAATGTCTTTAAAGAAATTAGTTTATCTAAATTTTAAGCGCCGTCCACAATACATTTAAAAAGGCTTTTGTGTGTTAAAATCTTAACTGGAGAGAAATTGTCCGATCAGTTTTTTATACTTTTTACTATTTCTGTTCTTAAATATCAGTATCTGACACTAGTAAAAGTTTCTGTTTTTGCAATTGTTAATGCTTAATTACATTATTCTAGTCATATAATATTCTAATATTCCCGTGTCTGTCTCTTTGAAATGTTTAGATCACATTTTAATTAATTATGTACTATAAAAGTTATGTACTATTAATTAGGTACTATAAATAAAAAACGATATTTTGTCTGGGAGATTTGAACACATTATTAACCTAGGTCTCGAACTGCTTTTTTCAGAAACTTAAGACCCTATACAATATCCGTAAATAAGGAATAGACGATAATTTTTAAAAAAGAGAGTTATAATTTTTAATTTTTTTTATTTATTAGCTGTACCCGCGACGTCGTTCGCGCAAAGCATTGTTATAAACTCAATGAGAAGTAAGTAAGTGTAATAATTATACAGAACTTGCAAAGAATAATAATTTTTGTGTAATGCAGGCACATGCTCAAAATGGTTTTTCTATTTTCCCGTGGGAATGAGGAATTTTCCCGGAGTAAAAAGTATCTTAAATGTTAACCCAAGTAATAGGTTATGACCACACCAAATTTCATCAAAATCCGTCCAATAGTTTTTGCGTAATACGTGCACATGCACAAAATAGTTTTTCTATTTTCCCGTGGGAGTAAGGCATTTTCCCAGAGTTAAAAGTATCTTAAATGTTGCTCTAGGTGATAAGTTATCGCCACACCAAATTTATTATTAAAATCCGTCCAATAGTTTTTACCTAATGTGTGCACATGCTCAAAATGGTTTTTCCATTTTCCCGTGGGAATGAGAAATTTTTCCGGAGTAAAAAGTATTTTAGATGTTGACGCAGGTAATAAGTTATCATCACACCAAATTTCATTAAAATCCGTCCAGTAGTTTTTGCGTGATGCGTGAACAGACAGACAGACAGACAAAAATTCTAAAAATCGCTGTTTTTGTATCTACATCGATAACTATTTACAGTACTAGTACAATTTTCAAAAAATATTCCATGTACAGAAATGGTCTCGTTACAATTTTATTATATGTATAGATTTGACAATCCGAGCACAGCCTCAGCGTGAACGAAAGGACAGATACACACATACATATGTAGTTTTAAATCTGTTACCAATAATGTATACATATACACAATATGCGTATATATGTGTATGTATATATGTAAAAAGGTCTTTCTTTACAGCACCTTTAAGTATAAGCAATTCCTACACGCTCAATAGTATTATGCAGTCAGCTTGTGCAATTTATTAAAGTCTTCTTTGGATGATAATAAAATAGTTTTTTGATTCAAAATGTTAAGTGATTAACTGATAAAATTGCTACGATGCAGTAAATAATTGAAGCGTGGAAGTACCAAAGGCACTAAGTGCCAAAAAATAGCTTTTTTTTTAAATTAGTCTTCAAAACGTACTATATGACATCGCCAAAACCCAAACAAAAGTTAGAAGTAATATTTATCTTACTTTTAATTTTTAACTTGACAATTTAACTCATGTGTATCAAGTGCCATAAGAATATTGAAATTTTTTCACTTTTACCATGGAAAAAGTTAGGTAAAATTTTTACAGCGAAAAAATAGTACAAAATATTCCATTGGTCATTTTGTTGTAGGTAAACACGATAAAAACGAAACAAAAATTCTTATTGGTAAATTTAAATGATTTCAGAATCATAGTAACAATGCACTAAATAATTTAATTAATAATATGAATTATACTAATTTATTTTATTCGTTAAATTGTCTTACCGTATTACACTTCAGCTCCGCTGTCGCGTTTTTGTTAGTTGACAGTTCTTCTCGTTAAATTGCTATAGGCAACAAATTTTCGTTAGACAAACCCAAATTTATTCGAAAAAATACAAACCTCTCGTGTAATAATAAGTAAATAAAAAATTGCATAATGTATTATATCTAAGGAGTTTTTATTCCTTATTTTTGTAATAACTCAAAATATATGAATTGGTACTTAGTGCCTTTGCTACTTCCACGCTTCAATTACTTTTTACAAATTAATATTTTAAACTGGATCAAATTATAGGTACAATAGGTGACACAAAAAACAAATTAAACTTGTAAATAAATAAAGTTGCATGTCGTACAACCCGTCAGTATAATCTACAATAAATTGATCCGTAATATTGTATAAGATCAGATTTTGTGTAATGTTATTGAATGTGTAGTGGTCACTTTACTATTTTGTTTACAATTAAGAAAAATAGATCTTTGGGATATGTGTATGACTCAGTATGAATGTATTTGTACAATACTACAAGCCCCATGTCATACCAAACTCGACAATATCTAATATCAACCAATCAGAATCAAGAAGAAAATAATGTTGATACGATCTTGTGCGAACCGTGTCCTGAATTGACTCAGTTTGTTGTTTAGTTGTGTTAAATTTACACATTATATTGTTAACTTGTAAATTTTATAACAAAATAAATCCATCTGTAAAATGCAGAAAATTATAATCTTTCCAGAAAACTGAGCATTATTACTGTACTCATTTTGCTTCAATTCCTTGTGGTGAAGAGTATGGGATAGAGGGGAAACAGTCCATAAGAACTAATGTAAAATCGTAGTATACGAGTTTTAGCGCCTCTACCGAGTAAGGCTTTCACGAAAATCCGAAACCAGGATATTTTGTTATAAATGACTGTGGAATTTATAACAAAATATATATTAATATAATATATTAATAAATGTATATAAATCTTTTTTGTTATAAATTTTGTAATTCAACTACCTCGTCGCCCCCGTAAAGGCCGACAAACTTTATAGTTGGTAGCCACAGACTCAAGATGTCACTAAAAACTTATATTTCAGTTTCTACTCTATCCCGAAAAGCTTCTTCACAATTTTTGTGGGTATCACAAAGAGCGTCATGATTTTTCTAAATCCTTAACATTATTTTTTTTTACTCTAGTAATGCCGCCACTCATACAAGTATAACTACTCATTAGTCCTCACAAAGTATGAGTGCACCCCGGATATCCAAGGTACAGAGTGGAAAATCTCTATTCAGTCGGGATTCAAATTTAGGCCTCCTGTATGCTAACCTTCCTATATGCTAAATTAAAACTAATCTAAATTGCAGTATGTATTTTCAATCTGGTAAGAAATTAATATGTGAAATGAAACTAAAATTGTATGACTGTTTAGATTGAAATAAGCAAAATCCAATTCCGTTTGAAACAAAGGCGGCAATATCCACTAGTTCAAATCATAATCTGCAATCTCCAACATTTAGAGCTGAATAACTCAGAAAATTTAAAAAATACGTGAATTTTGACACCCGAAATCTTTTTTTATGGTCTAAATCTATAAGCGTCCTAATTTTTGTTAGTATATTCGAACTCCAATAGTCTAAATCAATTTTTCGCGATTTCCCAAAATTTGAGCAAGGTGGAGATTGCAGAGTTTAGAATGACAACCCTCATATATTACTAAGGCTATTTAAGTAAATAATATTATCTTATTTAATAAATATTTAACACTGACTGATATCCTGAGATGTTGCCGATTGTCTGGGTATACGGCGTAAACGGCTAGTTGTAAAACAATATTATTTAAGGTGAATCGATTACAAGAAATTTTCCATGTTTAGAATTTGAAATTTTTGTATATTATAGAGAAAGATATGATGCATTCACTGACACCATTTGAATAATTTCTGATGTCTAGTTTAGAAGAAATAAATTTTAAGTTAGAATTTTTAACGTACGGGTAAATACAAAAGTATGATGAGAGATGGATCTTAGGTATATGGGCGATTCTCGCGTGACGCACGGGACATTTTTGCAACAAAAACATTTTTTCATAAAAAATGTGATTAATAATAAACAAAACAGAATGTTTATAATACGCAGAAAATGAATTAAAATTTTTTGAGCATATTATAATTTTTATCTGCAGGATACTCAAGATATGTAAAAGGCATAAACTCACGTGACGCACGGGACATCGTGCAAAACGAAGTTTATGTCTTATATTTGGAGTACTGCATTTCAGACGTAAATTAAAATATGCTCAAAAAATTTTAATCCAGTTGCCCCATGTTATAAACTTTTGTTTTGTTTGTTATTAATTTCATTTAAAAAAAAAAAAATGTTTTTGTTGCAAAAATGTCCCGTGTGTCACGCGAGAATCGCCCATATATTTAAGTAAGTTGTGTCATTAAAAACCAACTTTAAGATTTAAAAAAGCTGAAAATTATTTTCTTTTATGTTTTCGAATGATTAAAAAATTATTTTGTTCAATATTACCAAATATAATAAAACCAAAAATATTCTTAAAATATAGTCCAGAATCTAGCGAATGTCGTAGGATTTTTTTGATAAATTGATTTTTATATTTTATAAGCGATTTTTGGTCAATTGTTTCGAATAAAACAAAAGTTCAAACTAACGCCCTTTTTTAAAAAACAATTTGTAGAAAAAATCCTACGACGTTCGCTAGATTTTGGACTATATTTTAAGAAACTTTTTGATTTTTTCCAAATTAAAAATTGTGTAGCGGTACACCCATGTCGACCGTCCGAGATTTTTTTTTCCTTGTGTGCGCTGCTGTGCCGCCATTTTAAAACTAAAATAAAACATATTTTTTGTAGTTAAAGACTATAGTACTTTCATATGCACAAAACCTCATATCTGTATCTCTTTCCTTTCGTTTATGGTTCGTCTCAGAAAATCACATGAAATTTAGTAAACACAAGGTGATATTACCCCCTAACACTAAACATTTAACAGTCGGTCTGAACATGGTCAGTGAAAAAAAAACAACAAAAGTTTTTATTCCGGAAATTAGTATTAATTTTTTTAGATTATTTTTTTTTAAATACCATCTGTACGTAAGCTTAGTTATTATAATTATATCTGTTCTTGGCGTAGCAATGGATTTCAATTATTTTTTAAAGCTTTATTTTTTTCCTTAAATAGAAATACATGATATTCTTGGCGCCATGTTTTCAGATATTCCCAAATATCTGTTTTTGTCGGATTACAAAAATATTTTTCAATGATCTTTAAAAAAAAGGGATTTCTTCTTTATTTGAAAATATTTTACCAATTCAACTCTTGAAAGTTAAATTACAAGAAACCCGCGATCTAATTTAATTATATATTGCTATGGTAATTTTGCATACAGATATGTATTTTGAATACAGTCAAATATTTACATTTTGAAGTTTGTTGTTTTTTTTTTTTTTTGTAAACTTGCTAAATTACAGCGATGAAAAATGGACCAAAACGGACCACTCACTCTGGCATTTGCACTAAATTTATGTGGTGTATTCATGTTTAAAGACGAAGCTTTCAAAAACGCTGAAGGAACATGGCTATCAGCCTATTTTTTTATAATTGGACTTTATTTTCTAATGTTAAATATAAGAGTACCAACATTAACGTCTAGAATTCATTGGGCAGTACGTTTTGTCTATGAGGTTTGATTTTTATTATTATTTTTTTTTATTTTTTTTTTTTTTTTTGGATTAAGATTGGGATACTGCTGCCGGTGGATGGCGCGGTCAGCAGCACCCGGCAGCTTCGCCAACTGAGGGCATGCGCCGCCAAACACGATAGAAATAAAAACAACACGTAAAGACAGGGACACATAAATGCACTAGACAATGGACAAACATACACATAATAAAATTCACCGATGAGCCCTGCCATCCCAGGGTTTCACAAAGAGAAGACAGTCCTTGGTGGCGGTACGCTAAGTACTAGCCAGAACGTCCGGGCACCAAGAACTGAAAACCAACGATGAAACTCCCCCCGAGGTGTAAAGGGCCTCGGGGTGGAGGAACCTGACTAGACAAACTCAAAAAAAAGGAAATAAATATCACAGAGCAGAATCACAACAAGGTATCACAGAAGAACTTATTGCGTCACTGGGTAGCCACTGGCCGACCAGTGACGCAATAAGGAGTTAAAACAATACCGCTGTAGAGCCATAACAACAGGCCTACAACGGCATAACAAAATATCACAGATAAGGAACATCAAAAAAATAGCGAAACAAGAATTATCACAGTAACTCATCGCACTAGTGGAGGGCCTGGAGCCACCCAGTGGTGCGATGGGGATTATAACAACGCTAATGGAGATTCAAAGAATCTCCGTTAGAAGGAAACTAAACAAAAATTCAACAAAATAGAAAAATAACAATAAAATAACAACAAAATATCACAGGCTGAAAAATCACAGTAAATATATCACAGTGTACCCACTGTATTCCCGGGGGCCTAGAGCCGCCCAGTGGTACAGTGGGGATTACAACAACACCGTTGGAGACCCCATGGACCTCCAGTGGCAGAAAAAAAACACAAAGGGGACGAAAAAACAATAACAATCGAAAACGTGTTTAAAATGATTCTGTGTTGTCTTAATTTATTAACTAACCAGAGCCCCGTTAGCCTGCTAGCCAGCTAGCAGTTACCGCCGAGCACGACAAGGACGAGGGGTTGGATTTATGCCCGGCTATTATTATTATTATTATTATTATTATTATTATTATTATTATTATTATTATTATTATTATTATTATTATTATTATTATTATTATTTGAGAATTTAACGAAAGAAACGCGACTGCACTTCAAAAACCCCCAGGCGGAGGAAAAAGTGTCCGTGCAGCGTACCAGGTCAGGTACTTCAAAGTCAGGTACGTAATGTCCGTCATACAGCATCCCCTTCCTGGTCTTCCCTACCTAATAAATCCCCGAACCTCGCTGCGAAACCATAACAGTGGGAGATTCGAGGGCAGGTCCAATGGATGTTCGAGGACCCGCTCTAAACGGGGCATGGGGTTCAAAGGTGTTCATGAACTCCCGGAAAAAGTCGCTTCGTGCGACCGAAGCGTGCGGAGCGTCCCGATAATAACTGCTTTTTGCATTGACGCCGCTAATATGTTGGCGTGAGATCTACAAGCCGGAATGATGTTAAGATTGCGCACAAAGGAGTTATGCATACCCCCCAGACATCCGATTATAAGTACGACCAAGTGGACCGTATAGCCCGGGTACAGTTGTCGCAGCTCGTGTATTAGATCTTGATATTTAATCCTTTTTTGCTCCTCCTTTTCGACTATGTTAGTTTCCGCCGGAGCAGAGAACTCGATAACATACATAGTCTGAGATGTTAAATCTTGGAGCACAACATCAGGCTTATTGGCGTTCAATTGCCTGGTAGTTGCAACCGGCATATTCCAAAAGATCTTGCACTTTTAGTTGGCAACAAAGGATTCTACTTCCGCAGGATCGTAGGGCAAGACTGGTGTTTTGTCAACTTCGTAATGATGACGAAGATAAAAGTAGAGCACACGCAACGCTGCATTATGGCGATGGATATAGGTGGATTTAGCATAATAAGAACAACCTGAAGTCAGGTGCATTAAGGTTTCCGGGTATGCTTTGCATGCCCGACACGAGGTACTCGAAACCCCTTTATTACCCATCACATATTTTTGGTGTGTTAAAGTGTTCCACACTCCATCTTGAGCTGCCATGATAAAGCCCTCCGTTTCCGATTTAAGTCCATTAGCTCTCAAGAAAGCCCAAGTGAGTTCGCTCGAAAGGCCAAGGTTGTCAAGATGACGGTAGAACATACCCTGGTGAACTTTGTCGCGATGTTTATTGAGCAGATGTTGTTGCTCGGCTCTCTTGATTGCCGACTTTTGGCGCGACTGTGATAGTGAAAGAATTTATTATTATTATTATTATTATTATTATTATTATTATTATTATTATTATTATTATTATTATTATTATTATTATTATTATTATTATTATTATTATAGACTTTTACGCCAACCTGGCGCTCATTACTCAGTAGGACAGTACTGGGTAACATTCACCTATACCGGCATTATGCAAGGTATTAGGCTCTGTGGAAGGGTAATGTGCCAAACCAATCCGTAAAAGTACCGTAGTACATTCACGGACGGGTTTGTCACATCACTCCCTATATTGTTGTTATTGCTACTTGAAACGAGGTGTTATTCGTCTATTTTGGTGTACACTGGGTCGTACGGTGAGACTTTTGTGGGAGCGTAGATGTTGGCTCAATGACAGAGGGCTGTGAAAGCCTAGTTCGTTTTCGTGTCCTCAGATGGTAGGTAGGAGTAGGGACAGAGGGAAGGGAAAGGACTGTTTGTGTTTGTGTGTGTGTTTGTGTTTATTATTATTATTATTATTATTATTATTATTATTATTATTATTATGGCTCGAGTTCCGAAAACCGCATACCTCTGATTGAGCTGAAATTTTTATAACATAATCTTTCGGGCTTAAGAAGTTACCCCCTAAACGAAATTTTGGCAACGTGGACCGAAAAAATTCATTATCTTGAGATTAGATGGCTAACCTTAAGATAATCATTTTTTTAACACATTATTTAGTATAGTAAGTTTTGAAAATTTGAAATGTAATATCTCGAAAAATATATCTCGTGATATCTCGTAATATACCTACTCACCAAGTTCTATAAGAATCTAGCTTTAATTTTTGTCGCCACGGTAACGAAACTTGTCTTTTAAATATTCAGAGGGTTAAAAAACACTTCAGATCCGCTTCGCCAAAAATTCTTTTAGGGGATCATTTCTTAAGCCTAAAAAAATAATATAAACAAAATTTCAGCTCAATTGGAGTTTTCACGGTTTCCGGAACTCCAGCCTTTACTCTTTATCTACTAGAATGTTCTGTCAGTTCTAAAATGTTAAACCATTTTCTTTTACAGTATTTAATTTCGGCGTACATTCTCGAAACAACCCTAGCTGATTTTTGGTTCCCGATAGAAAGCAAACCATTTCTATTTGTGTCAACTATTGTCCACAAATTCGCCGATAAACAGGCGGCGGCTGCGGCTGCGGCCGCGACCTCGACAAATCCCCCGGGCAAGTCATTTTGGGATCAATTAGACAACGAACTGAAAAAAAGGGTTATGAAACTCGCTTGGAGTTACTTTTTAAGTAGCAGTTTCCTTTTGCTTAACATTCATCTTTTCAGGTATTTACAGTAATGTATAACAGTATTAATACATGGATTGAGCAAAAACAGGAATAGTTTGATAAAATATGTCAACCGTACCCATAATTCGATACGCAAAAGCACGGGTACATCTTAATGCACCCGTGTAATCAAATGCACTTAAATGCTTTGTATGTTAATTCGAAAATTATAAAAAAAACTCTTAATACTAAGGAACTCTGGTTTGATGCGTGTCCAATACGCACTTGACAAATTTTTTATTTAAACACTTGTTAATAAAAATACTTGTTAATAATACATGTATTTAAATGCAATTGTTCACACCAATTCTACCTTGCGGTTACATTTTTTGTGCGGTTAATAATCCGGTCAGACTTTTTTAGATGGGCTATAAAATCACTGAACAAAAAAAAATTTAATGCAAAAGCTATAAAGTAATTATATTATATACTTGACGTAATGAAAGAAAACGTGACAAACTGACCAAAACTTGTATTAATTTTTTTTCTTTTGTCCAAAACCGATATCTACTTGACTTTAATTGTGTTCTATTATCACCTACTTAAGTGTTTGGTATAGGCCTTTTAAAAAATTTCAGTACTGTTATGTTTGTCAGGTACAAACACTTCAATATCATCATTTTTCGTTTGTGTCGTATTGGTGTGAATATCCAATGTGATCGCATTGTACCACGCGCCACAATCCGATCAAATCACGATCGTGTTACGGTAGGCCGAATCAGTTTGTTCAGTCGTTAATATGTAGAAACCACCTTATAGTCAATTTTACGATTAGACACGTAAAAATACGATCAAAAGAAAAATTCACGCATGTTAAAAGATTTTCAGAAAAGTTCAATCCAGCATTCTTCTCTTCGCTCAAACATCTAATCACTTTTGTTTTTTTTATTTTTATTTTTATCTATTTTTTTACTGCTATTATATTAATAAAATTAATTTTACATGTTTTAATCCAAAGGAATCCGAAAATTTGCAATTGTGCAGCACGACGATCTCGTTCAGCTCAAGCACGAAGACGGCTAGAAGCCTATGAATGTAGTTGCAATAAATACATCCAATGGTTATAAAAATTTCATTATTTCATGGTTATAAAAAAAAAAATTACATGTTTTGTAAATGCTATTATTAATAAAATTGTTGCAGTTTAGATATCAAAAAATAAAATAACTCTAAATTGATGTAAAGAGTTAAAAATTTTTATTATATTTAATAAATATTCTGTATACAGTATATTCTGTAAAATTATTTCGGTTAACAATAAGTGACTTTGAGGGATCAAATTTTCAAAAATTCAAAAAGAAATTTAAAGTAAAAAAAATGATTTGCATCGAGGTATGTTTCGATATCAGAAAACATCCCGAGTCCCAAAATTCAAGACCAAATCGTTAAGACAAATACTTGAAAATGGATAAAATCTTTTGACATTAAAAAATATCAGAAACATTGAAGTTCCATGTTTATGTGTTTTTTTAAGAAATGTAGGAGACCAAAGATCAAAACAGTATGGTCATAGTCCAAACAAATTGACGAAAAAAATTCCCCTTGTCGCAGCATCCTGCATAACCTAGTATTTCTCGGAAACTAGTTGACATAGAATAATAGTATGAAGACCATTTTTGTGTGATTTCTTCTCTTTTCAATGGTGTAAAAAAATTTTGCAAAAATTTTTGAATAAGTGGAAATTTTGGCAAAAAACTAAATTTTTTACGAACAAAAGCCATGTTCCGAGCATCGGACGTGTCTGGCCAATGAACTTGTCCAACGGTTTGAGATTTCCAACATTTTCACCAAATTTCATAAAAGTAGGACATTTCGTTCGAGAGTATCGTGCGGGCTCATATACATAAACATATATACATAAACATATACATATACAAATATAAATTTTAGTGAATATTATTTCCGGTTTCTAGGGACCTCAAAACAAATTTCATAGTCCCGGACTGAAGCCGCGTCATGACAGTGGCTGTAATAGCTGAATTTTGGATTCGAAAATTCGTTAAAAATCCTGTTTGTTTTTTTTTTTTTTGCAAAACTGGAAGGGAAAATATGGAAAAAAATAGGAAAAATTCCATAGAATTCGATAAATTATTTTTAAACAGCTGAATCATTACAAAAGTTCCTCAAAATGGCGGTCAAATGCTTCATAGAAAAGAAAGTTACATATCTCAAAGTTGCAAAAACTTATATTCAAAAAAGAATGTGATAAGAAAAAGGTGAATAAACCTTAAATAAGATTATTTTGTCTGCGGTTAACCTTAAATAATAAATAAATAAATTCTAAGATTATTTTGTCTGCGGTTATTTTGTCGTTGAATTATTTTGTCGTTCGGTTTTTTTTATCGTTCGATTATTTTGCCTACGATTATTTTGTCTGCGATTATTTTGTCACAGTTATGTTTTTCGCGGTTATTTTATCACGGAGCCGCATCGAATGCCTTCAGCTCACACACAAGCAATACGAAAGATATTTTAATATGTAATTATTTGTAGGTACTCATTATCAAGTAGTAAAATATTCAGGTCACACAACACTATAAAACTTAGCATTAAATAAAATATGTTGTGGTGGTGGCCATTGGTGGTCACTGGTGGTCACCTTCAACTGAAATAAATAACAATTATAAATGTAGTTACTTTGTTACTTATTTTTATTTGTAATTAAAAACAATATCATTAATAAAATATCAGTTACACAGTTATTAATAAATAATAATATAATATATAATAGACCAAGTTATGTTACTTTTTCTATATATGTTAGTTTCAAATGTATTGACCACAGAATATTACAGAACGAACGCTAGTATCTCTATACTACTGAAACCAGTGTAACGACAAAGGATAGAAAACATCCCACCAATGTTGCACGCGGAGTTATGTGTGTTAGTGAGATGGATGGTTGTGTGTATGGGTGTCCTGCATACGCAGATACATAACATGCATGTGGCACGCATCATGCCCGTATACCACGTATACCGTGTCAACACGACGGCAACAATATGACAACAATTGAAACACACCCATTGGTAGCTACTAAGTGAATGACGACATGGTTCTGCAAAATGCACATAAATGCCCATAAGTGATTGCAGAAAAAAGATAGTTGTATTCCTTTCAGTGCTCTATGGTATTGACATTGCTCGCTTGTACAATGAGCAAGAATAAAACAATTACACTGTGGGTTACACCCAAGTTACACCAACAATATTATTTCCCATTTGACCAAACCTATTTTTAACATTTTACTGATATCTCGTACAACATACGATATTTTTTTCGTTATACTTATGATTTCTCTATCAATATGAAATTTCTTTCAAAAGAGATGTGCAAAAATGATTCTTTTGTTTATGTCATAGACCTATTACTATATTTACTTAAGACTTTCTTGATATTCAACTGCTTTTTGTTCAAGAAACGATTCGCCTAAGAAATTCATTTTGGATACTCCCTATTGTCAAGAAAATGATACGTAAAGGAGATTCTTTTTACATTCTCCTTGCTGATGCAAAAATAATTCGATTATTGCATATTTACTATTTTCCTTTCTGTATTCCTTTCGTCTAAAAAATTCATTTTGGATACTCCTTATTATCAAGAGGAAAATAGGTACAGGTATTTCTTTTTTACATTTTCCTTACTTGTGCAAAAATGATTCGAAAATGAGTGATGTATCTCTAATAAATAAATATGGCTTTTTTACATTTTTTTTTCTTTTTTTTTTTTGGAAGGGATAGTTTTACTTCAAATAAATAAAATTAGTACGCTTAATTTTACACTGTAGTTTTAAATTATTTTATTCGTATGTTAATAACAATAGGGAATATGCATATTTTTTAGAAAATTGTGGAACTTTTCTAAAATATTCTATATACATGTCACAAATTCTTACGACAGTTCTGTTTGATTAATTTTAGTTTTCATAACGAAATTAATGTAAATTATCTACATTAAATAAAAATTCCGCCAAAACGATACATTCAAGTAATACAGAAATCCTATTGGTTGTTACACTTGTGACGTAGGATGTAACTAAAACACCAAATATGTCGAATACATTTTTTTATTTTTCTGAAATAGAGGCGCAAATTGTACTCATATGTAATATATTTTTGTGATTTTTTGACATAAGCTTAAACTATTTTTGAAATAAATAAAAGACATGCTATTATACAGAAATTTACAAAAATTTTACAGAATAAATTATTTAAATTTAATATTCCTCTTCTCAAATTTTACCTGTAAAAAATTTTGTAAATTTTTTTTGCTTTATTTTTCACTTGAGTGATTCCTTAATTCAAAAGAAAGTTATAATAAATTTATTTAAATACCATAAGCAACACAATTAATCTCACAAAGATTTCTTATACAAAAAACAACATTACTTATTCCATATACAAAATCACTACTGTTTGAATCACATCAGTACTGTTTGAATTTGAATTCCAACTACTGTATTTGAGTATATATGTGTCATAATAAATTTTACTAGAAAATTATCTGTCAGTTCTTAAAGATTGCAGAGATTAATTTATATAAAATATTGACGAACATATGTTTCTTTGATATGAAAAAGGCAAAATTAATCAGCAATTAAATAAAAAAAAAATTATCAATCATTTAAAAAAAAGAATGGAAGGAGGAGTGGTGTCATATTATCGACCTCATTTATTATAAAATAAACTAAAAATATCGGTAAAATACCCCTGTCGCAGCATCTGCATAACATAGCGAATTTCCAAATCTTGGGCACTGGCGGATCTCATCTAAGACCTGTACCTATTTAAAATAGTTTAGCTTTCTAAGAGTAAAAGAATTTTTAAAATCAGAGCTGGGTAATTAGTTTTGGTATTTTTGGGGACCCAAGAACCCGAACGAATTTTGTGCAGCATAGTTGTATCCATCTAAAATAATTTAATTCTCTAGCAGTGAGAAATTTTTTAGCATCGGTTCGATAGCTTATTACTGGCGTTTTCGGATCTGCAAGATCCCGGTGGACCTCATTAAAAAATCAGCTCGACCGTATATTCTAGGCGGACTTTATGTAATATATATATATATATATATATATATATATATATATATATATATATATATATATATATATATATATATATATATATATATTCAAAACCCGTTGTGTAGCATTCTACGCCGCATTTGCATCCGCAGGACAGTTGTGGATCTCAGATAACACAACCTGTACCTATCTAAAGTAGTTTACCTTGGTAATAGTAAAAAGGTTTCAAAATCGGTCAGTTATTTTATTTTTGACACTTTTAGGTCCTACTGACACTTCAGACCTTACATAACGTAATCTATATGTATCTAAAATAGCTTAGCTCCCCAACAGTGAAAAAATTTTCAAAATCGGTCGGCTAGTTTATTTTTGACGCTTTTGGATCCGATGGACCCTGGCAGACTTTACATAACGTAATCTATATTTATCTAAAATAGTTTAGCTCTGTAAGAGTGAAAAAATTTTCAAAATCGGTCGGTTAGTTTATTTTTACCACTTTTGGGTCCCATGGATCCTGGCGGACCCTAAATAACGTAATGTATGTCTATCTAAAATAGTTAGTTCCCCAACAGTGAAAAAATTTTCAAAATCGGTCGGTTAGTTTATTTTTGACACTTTTGGACCCATGGACCCTGGCAGACCTTACATAACGTAATCTATATTTATATAAAATAGTTTAGCTCTGTAACAGTGAAAAAATTTTCAAAATCGGTCAGTTAGTTTATTTTTGACACTTTTGGGTTCTATGGACCTTGGTGGACCTTACATAACGTAATTTATATTTATCTAAAATAGTTTAGCTCTGTAACAGTGAAAAAATTTTCAAAATCGGTCAGTTAGTTTATTTTTGACACTTCTGGATCCTATGGACCCTGGCAGACCTTACATAACGGAATCTATATTTATCTAAAACAGTTTAGCTCTGTAACAGTGAAAAAATTTTCAAAATCGATCAGGCAGTTTATTTTTGACACTTTTGGGTCCTATGGACCGAGGCGGACCTTACATAACGTAATCGATATTTATCTAAAATAGTTTAGCTCTGTAACAGTGAAAAAATTTTCAAAATCGGTCAGTTAGTTTATTTTTGACACTTTTGGGTCCTGTGGACCCTGGCGGACCTTACATAATGTATTCTAAATCTATCTAAAATAGTTTAGCTCTGTAACAGTCAAGAAATTTTTAAAATTGGTCGTTTAGTTTATTTTTTACAATTATGGGATCAGTAAATCCTGGCGAAACTCATACAAGTCTAGTACTCTAACAGTAAGAAAAGGGTTCTAAGGATCTCATATAATCTATGGCAGTCCGTACGCTTCTTGCGGACATCATTTAATTAATTAATTCAAATACTTTAACTTACTAACTGTGAAAAAATTTTTAAAATCGATTGGTTAATTAATTTCTGGCCTTTTTAGGTCCCGAAAACCTTGACCTCACATAAAATACCTTAAATACATTTGAAATGGTTTAATTCTTTAACATTATTAATTATTAGTGAAAAAATTTTCAAAATCGATTCAAAATATTTTTCCGTGCATACATATGTACATTATACATATTTTGTTTTGTTTCATATATTTAATAATATTATATCATAACATAATCTTCAATTTCTTGTTTACTTAAAAATTCAATAAAAAAAAAAAAAAATTCTTCATTACATTAGCTTAGAAAATCTGTTTAATTTACATTTTTCAACATGAGATAGAACCATGCTAATTATAATGCAATAAATGAGAAACAAAACTCTATACATGTATGTGTGTTATATCAAATATATGTGAATAGTTTTCACTTGTTCTCACAAAATTCTTTAATAAAAAAGTGAAATATTTTTATACTTAATAAAGAACTGAGATATAAATATAAATTACTTATTAGACTAACAAAGAAAGAATAAAAGTGAAAATTTACATTTTCTCGAAAAATACTTAAAATAGAAAGAAAATTATAAGAATATTTCCTTCATAATTTTTTTTTTCCTTTTCAACGATGTAAAAATTGAACTGCCTTATGATAGGATCGAATGATAAAAAATGGCCAGAAAACCTACTTCTGGGCATCCGACGTGTCTGGCTAACGAACTTAGCCAAGCCAATTCAGAATCCAGTCCGCACACAAAATTTCATAAGCGTTAGACGTTTCGTTCGAGAGTTATCGTGGGAACACATAAATATATATATATATATATATATATATATATATATATATATATATATATATAAATTTTAGTGAATATCATTTTCGTATTCTAGGGACCTCAAAACAGATTTCTGCCATAGTCCCGGACTCAGATTGCGTCATGACACCTACTGTAATAGCTGAATTTCGAGTTTTCGAAATTCGCTAAAAAAAAAGAAATGAAAAGATAATAATGACTAATGAAGTAATGATAATGAATAACTCTACTTGGCGGACTTTATTAAATAAAGTGGGATGATGACTTTCTTCTTTTGTTTTATTTGCAAAAAATAAATATGCAAAAAGAAAAAAAAGAAAAATCGTAACACATTTTATGGGTCATGTTTAATGTAGAATTATGGTAGATCTTGAATTAATTGGCTATATTTTCAAACGTGCCTTGAGTCAATAAAAACCAAATTTTTAAATGCTGCTTAATTATAATAGAATGAACATGCTATTTTCCTTAGGCTTACTGTAGGATCTTTTAGTTCGGCTGCACACCTAGCAGATACGACACAGCAGATACGACATAAGAGACATAAGATATGTGTCGCTTGGAGACACGCATCGCTTGAGTACATTTAAATTGCATTGAAAACACAAAATTGCTGCACACCTAGGAGATACGACACAGCAGACACTGACATTTATCTTAAGCGACATAGCATGCTAGTCTGCTGTCGCTCGTGTCGAACGACATGTAAGATAAATTTAAAAATTATATTATACGTATACATTTAAAAGGAATGGTAATTCAAATAGTGTGTACATTATCAAAAATTCTCTTTAATGATTAATTGAAGGAAAGGTTCTGTGGTGTCTTTATTGAAATGCCGCTGGTTCAGGAATTTGTTGATTCCCACATTGACCGACCTCTATAGCTCACATTTTTTTTTTTAAATTACGGATGAATACCCCATTTGCCGGAAAATAAAACACAATGTTTTTGATATAAACTATTTTATTATTTGAACCAGGATGAGGTTGAACAAGGCACATCTAGATCATCAACTCCATATTCTCCGACTATTAGTGACTCTTCATGGATTCAAACTAACTCGATTCACTTATCATCTCAACAAACTACTCATGACTTTCATGGAGGAATAGGAATAAATTTTGAAAATAATTTGCCGTTGTATTATACAAAAATGTAGTTCAGTTAAAATAAAAATTTACATTTTTTTTCAGTAAAAATATATATATTTGAAATATTTACAGTCGTAATTTTATTTTCTTTCTTATTCTTAATTCACTTACCTTAAAGTTATAAGCAGCTTTTCGGATGCAGAAACAGCTAGTTTGTATTTAGTGTCCTGTTTTTCAAGAGCAGGTGACACTAATTCTAACAAAAATTTGAAACAATCAGGGCTCATTCGACAGAATTCTTTAAATTTTGATTCATGTTGCGATAATTCTCTGCTAACTATGGCAGAACTGTGTTGAACATTATAAAAATTGCATGGATGTATCCAATACTCCCTCCTTTTCCTTTTATTATCTCTTAAATACCAGTACATTTCGATAGTATCTTCCTCACTTGATGAGCTCATGATTAACACTGACTTGAAAAATTCCACTTGTTGTAGTGTCCTTCATGTCGTATCTCTCGTGTCTTAAGACAAATGTCTCCTAGGTGTGCAGATGCCATGTCTTAAGACAAATGTCTGTGTCTCTCATGTCGTATCTGCTCTGTCGTATCTGCTAGGTGTGCAGCCGGGCTTAGATAACACAGAAGGCGTGGAAACATCTTATCCTTTATCCTTGAAATAAAAGATGATCAAATAAAAAATACAACAGTTTTAAATTCTGCTCAAAACTTGAATCTCTATAGTCAAAACGCTCATTGTAAAATATGTTTTACGAAGCAATCAATATGTGAATTTATGTTTATCATTATTATCTAGAATGAAAGTTTTAACAAGACAGTTAAATTGTTTTCAAGCAAAGAACCCCAAATAGAATAGCAGCTTTTTGCTACAGCAAGGAACTGGGACAGTTCCTTGCTACCCTTATACGTATATTTAGGGTTGCCAACCTTTTTTGAAGAAAATAAAGTATCTAATCTTTTAAATACGAAAAAATAAAGTATTTGTCAGAAAAGAAAGTATATTTAAAATTTTTTATTGCCTTAAATACATTTTTTTGTGTTTTTAGCACATGCTAACAATTTTTGTTATCTCTATAAACGCTAATTTTACAATCAAAGTTTAGATTTAAATAAAATAATAAATAATTCATTTTCTATTAAATTTATCGAAGATCTATTTTTCTCTGTTCACCACTTCATATTCATCACCGAAAAAGCTCTCAGTGAAAGCTAAGATTGTGGGAACAGAAAGTAAATAAGAAGTATTTTTTTACATTTAGTAAGTTATCACACTCATTTTTAAATAAATAAATAAATATATATATATATATATATATATATATATATATATATATATATATATATATATATATATATGTATATATATATAATGTATATATATATATATATATATATATATATATTGTTTAGAGTTTATCTAAAAAATTCTAAAAAAATAATTTAAATGCTTTAACATCACGAGCATATAGGGCAGTAATAAAAATGTCAAAATTGGTAATGCAACATTTTTTTTGGTTATATAGTGTCTAGATTCGCCCCTATGTGTGGGGCGAATCTGGACAGTGCTTTATTTGCCATATAAAATCGGACATAAAAAGACAAAAATAGCTGAATTTCCAATCTGGAAATTCGCTAAGACAAATAAAAATGTTTTATTCCACCCATCAAAAGTCATTCGCTGACGCTGATGCTGATTTATATAATATATGTAAATACATTATTTAATATGTTTTTTGTGTGACAGAGATTGGGACAGAGAACGTGCGATATATGTATTTAAATGAATTTAAGTTTTTAAAGATGAAAAAATTTTCAAAATCAGTTGGGTAGTCTTATTTTTGCCACTTTGGCACCCTCGGACCCTGGCAGACCTCATACAACATAACTTATATCCGTTTAAAATAGTTTATCTCTTTAACAGTAAACAAATTTTCAAAATCGGTGATGACGCGTTCTTGAAAATTTAGTTAATTTTTATTTTGAAAAATGAAACAGATTTAAATATTGTTATTTTAATGATGAAAACAATGAAGCATTTATTGTAAAGAAATTCCGCAAATTTCTTTATTTTTCTCAAAATCTTGTTCATTTCATTTAGAACAATGTTTTAAAAGCTTGCCTTGTGTAATTTTTTACGCTCTTTTCGATGATGTGAAAAAAATGAAAAAAATTTTTGAATTCTGGCCAAATTTTGCAAAAAACCACTAATATTGACGAAAATTGGACAAAATGTTGGCTTCCAAAAATCGGATTGGAGTAACAATTGGAGGCTTCCTTCAAAAGTTATCGTTTTAGTGAACCTCATTTTCGATTTCTCGAGGCTTCAAAACGGATTTCTGCCGTAGTCCCCGGCTCAGGTCTTTTCAAGGTACCCGCTGCAATTAAAAAATAAAAAGGAAATTCACTTAAAAGTAAAGAAAAATTCAAAGATACTATATTTGAGTCTGTTTAAAACACCAATTATTATTTACTTCTACGTGACATTTACGTACACTGCAAAAGTACAATATCATAACAACCAATCAAATCACTTTTGGCTCGTAGATTTCGATACAACATTGCGTACTTTCGGTACAGTCACAAAAATATTTTCGAATCTACATGACTATTTTTAATAGCATGCTGTTGATAAAAGCTCAGACCAATGTTAGATACGGAAAGGGATATAAAATAGCAAATGGGGAAACTCCATAGAGAGTATGAGTTTTGGTAAATTTCATTCAAGTGACGGGGGGCGCCTGCCTGCTTGTCTGCCCGAACAACATCATTCAACTAGCACTAATATCAAATCTCATTAGATCATTATTTACGTATGGAATAAGTGAACCATACATATATACGAGTACTGTCTGTCTGTAAAATACAACATCGAAAAATAATCTACTAGAAAGAGATAGGATAATGAAACATTTTGTGTAATAGAGTCGTTTTGCTGATTTGCTATCTAGGTTCAGTAATCAGTATTCGTCCATTTGACAGGACTGTTTCAAACAATCAAATAACTGTGTAAATTGATTAGAAGCCTAATAGTACCTAGTACCTACTAATGGCCCTGTTGGGTCGGGTTAACTCATCCCTAACGTTCAAAGAGCATAAAAAACACGGTTCAGTTATCCAGTCATCAATAAGTTTGCAACATAAAAATCCAAAGTTACAATAAATAAATGTTTTGGCAAATATCAAAATATTATGTAATCTATGCTAATATGATTCATCAAAAAATATCAGAAATAAAACACTATTCTTATTTCATTAAAAACTTTCGTAATAAACTCAAAAACTATTAACTAACTAAAAACAGTAAACTAAACTGGATTATTCCAAATAGGCATCGGTTATATATATATACATTCAATTCAAAAATTTAGTTTTCTTGAAATAAAGTCGGGGAAAATAAGCTACTTAACTGGTTTCTGACTTACACTGATCGCGTTCCATTAGCAAAGAACAAACGACACTGTGTAACACAGTGCATAGGGGAAAAGTAATGCCAACCAAATTTTCGTAATTTTTGTACTTTGATTTTTTCACAAAAAAACTAATTTATTTTAAATTTTATTGCAAAACTAACCTTTTATCTGCTTTTAATTAAATTATACATGTAATTGGGAATCACAGGAAGTATATCAAGCAGATTGAATCTATTTTTTTTTAAATCCAGTAACTTTGTCTATGCTGCCCTCTGCAGAAACACAATAAAAGTTGATGTTCCATTAGTGAAAAAAGTAGACACAGTGTAACACAGTGTCATGCACTGTGTAAAATTTTTCCTAATGGAATACGGTCACTGACTTAGAATATTGTATATATCTCAATGAAACCTAAAATAAAACTATTCAACAATATATTATGTCAGTTTAGAACTCTTCCACACTGATTGATGTTTTTAGCATAAGCCTCTATACCCACATTAAAAAAATTTACATTATGAGATACGGACGCAAGACTCTCTGTATACCAGTCCGAAATTCCAGGAAATTTACAGTATTTTTATATGCAAAACTTTCAAGAATTAACGTCCTTAATAACCAGAAATAGTCTATATATTATCTCCTTGTCTTCTTTTACATGATGTAGTAATTTAATACTGCAATACAACCTAGACAGTCAGTACCGCAATGAATATTATTATAATATAAATAAGGGTGTTTCAGGCATTTTAATTTTAAACTAATGTTATTGTTTGATGCTGCAATTAAAATTTATAAACAGATTTTAAAAACAATCTATACTCAAACATTCCAATATTCACTTATATGTCTTTTCTGTAAAATTTCGGTACCAAAAAGTAAGACTTTCAAAAACACTATTTTAGTATTTCAACATTAAAAAAACAACAGATAAGGCTAGGACAGATATGTAATAGGGATGTTATGGATATCCATAACCGTAACCGAAACTACCGGACATCCGAAACCGAAACCGTATCCGAAAATAAAAGTTTCGAATTTGTTTCGGATGATAACAGACAACTGTCATTACAAAACTGAGGTTAAATCGAAGCAAATTTTTGTTACATATATTTCCCTTGATAGATTTCCGTTGATTTGTGTTTGACGTTAATAATTACATATCCGAAACCGAAACCGTATCCGAAAATAAAAGTTTCGGATTTGTTTCGGATAATAACAGACAACTGCCATTAGAAAACTGAGGTTAAATCGAAGCAAATTTTTGCTACGTATATTTCCCTTGATAGATTTCCGTTTATTGTGTTTGGCGTTCACCTTTTAGGGTAAAATTCTCTCCTTTTTTCTAAAAAAAAAAAAATGTTCACTGAAAGCAATTATCCGTAACCGTAACCGTATCCGAAACATTATCCGATATTACTACATATCCGTAACCGAAACAAAAAACCGAAAAAAATGTTTTTAAATATCCGTATCCGTATCCGAAATTTCATATCCGTAACATCCCTAATATGTAAGATAAATTGAAATTCGTCAGATCAAAACTATGTAAATGAACGAAAATGGTTACATTAGAAACGAATTATGTATTTTTGCGCCAACTTACATAGTCTTCAGTGTTAAAAATTCAAACAAAAAAAGGTTTGTTTTTTTCGCGCCAATCATACATGTAGAAGATAACAATTTGATATAGGTTCATATTTCTTAAAATTTAATTTTTTTTTACTTACGAGAATTTTTAAATGTATTTGAATATTTATTCATTTTTACATTGGAAAAAAATAAGTTTTTGTTTCTTTTAAACTGTGAAAATAATTTATTAATTGCAAAAATTTATTATTTGTAGACCTCTTTACGTAGAATTAATAAATCCAGTAATTTGCATTTACATTTTTCGTCAAATAAAATTTACATTATACCTAGGTATTATTATCAAGAAAAAATTAATCTCTTAGTGGAATCATATATATAAAAATAACTTCCATAAGTTTCAGTGTGACCACTTTATCTGACAGAAATATTCTGACGACTTCATCATTCATTGATCAGACAAATTTAACATAATCGAATAAAATAATATTCAGTGCAATATAAAACATCTTTCTAGATGTCCAGGCCCGGATCTAGGACGGGAGGAGGCGGGCAAACCGGAGCCCCTGCCCCGGGCGTCAGTTTCAGGGGGCGCCAAAATCATACTAGGTCGGTCTATATCAAATGGTCTAAAAAAAAGTTGGTTACTCGACCATTTTAGAAAAAATTAATATTCTTCCAGTTGTGTCTTAGAAAAAATTAATATTCTTCCAGTTATATTTGAAGTATTGAGAACAAGTCTTAAAAAAATTATCTTGAACCGTTTAAGCGTGGTAGCCATTTTTGTTTTCTAATTTGCTCTGATTTTTGTGTTTGCAACCATTTATGCCAATGCACATATTTCATAAACCGTTCTTCCTAAAAGGTTGAAATAAAAACCATTTTAAAGATAATAAATGTCTCTTTATTTTAGGTGATGTCCATATTTAATCTATTTTCGTCCATTCCATAAGAAAACTTTACCTAAAATTGGATATCAAAATTTAGCAAAATTCACTTTTTGAACATTTTTTTTCTTATAGAAGGAATGTTTTAAACCTCGCTTAGTATTTTCTATGAAAATAGCTATATATTAAAATACACACTATTTCAATTGTGAAACTTATATCCTTTAATTTTTACAAACTTCCGAAAACTGACTTTTTTCTAAATTTTAGAATTTTGTGCCCCTATATCTCTGATGGGGCTGGTGATAAAAATTTAAAATTTGCACAACTTGTAGTGCTTTCGGAATAGATTTATTAAAATAAAAAAATCAACTTTTACCTATATTGATCCTTTACAAAACCCTCAATTTTTATCATTGCCGCAACGGTAAAAATTTGAGTTTTATAAAGAACTTATATATTTATGAGTTTTTTTGACAATTTATGTCAAACGCTGGAGAGGGGGGCGCCATTTTCAAGTTTCTGCCCCGGTTCTAAAAAATCGTAGATCCGGGGCTGTAGATGTC
Organism: Brachynemurus nebulosus; assembly: GCA_035578155.1. Lineage (NCBI taxonomy): Eukaryota > Metazoa > Arthropoda > Insecta > Neuroptera > Myrmeleontidae > Brachynemurus > Brachynemurus nebulosus. Next base: position 35,905,687 of record JAPWDM010000006.1, read on the forward strand.
TAAGCGCCAAGTTTAATAGGATTTTAAAATTGTTAGGAAGCTAAGGCCGGATAAAATATAAAGTTTACTTTACTTATATAAAGTTTGAGTTTGTTTGTTTACAGGTAAGAAGAAAACACAACAAAAGTATTTTAAAGATTTTATCACTATTAAAAACCTGAAATATTCTAGATGAATACAATTAATAATGTTTAATTTTTACTAAAATTAAAATTTTATTAACAGCTGTAATATTTTTAAATGTAGGTAGTCGCACCATAAACACAGCTAACATTGCTTAAATCTCCGATTTAGTGTTAGATTTAAATAAAATAAAGACAAAATTAATTTAGTTTATATTTAACTGCTTCAAGGAAATAAATCTTTGATTTGAATCATAAATAAATTTTGCCACCCATGTTTTTTACTAAAATATCAAACATGTAAAATTCTTTAATATACCACTGTTGTTCACACTTTTTTTATTATTTCCAATTAATATCTAATGATAAAATGTTGTAGAATGGAAATTTCAGGCAATTGGTCTAATAACTACAGATTTGTATTAAAATGTAATGTTTTTACCATTTGTACTAGGCGTACGTGGGTAATGTTAACTATTGTTGAACGACTGTAATTTTGTCAAACTGACAGTAATTATTACTTGAACAGATTATTCGATAATACACGAATAAATAAATGTGAAAATTATTTTTTCTACTCCTGTTGAAGAACACACTCATTACATATCCGTTAATTGTTGAGAAAGTTAGGCATTATTCAAAGGAGTGGAGGAATTGTCATTACTCAATACCTTTTTGACCAATGAAATCACCGTATTAACCATTATTCAATGGGCTGGCTTTTGTTTTGTGTATAATATACGTATCAATTTTTAATTTCAAATATGTTGCGTAGTAACGTCCAAGTAAACAAAGTAGCTTGTATTTTGTTTTCATCGTTTGTACATATATAAACATTTAATGAAATTAGAGATAAATTAAAAATTGTATTCGTTTGATTTAAAATTTGTATTCAATTTTATTTAAATCAAAAAGGAAAAAAGTCGTAGAAAAAATATCGTATTCTACTCGCTTGCAATGGCTATTACTCACTCAGATGCATTACGACACTCGCCTCGACATCATTGCTAGCTCGTTAAATAATATACTTATGAGAGTACGTAATTTTTCGTATGATAAAATTACGTACCCAAGTTTTATAGTTTCTGAAATACCAGTTAAAGTTTGCAGACTCGTTGGAGTCGAAAAAAAACTAATAATTTGTAGAAATTGGGGCGCTACCAATACTAGAAAAATTTATATAACATCAGTCACTGTGCCGGACATTATGAACCATTAAATTTAATTTTTATTTAACACCAACTGTGGCATGACAAAGTTGTCTTCAACAGACGAAGTTGACCGACCTCATGGTACGTCCCCCGGTAAGTCTTAAGTCATTGCTGGTATCGATTTTACAATAAAAATAATTTTTCTCATGAAAAAATTATTGAAAAATTATTAAGCTCGAAACATGTTATTAAATGATAACAACACCAAAATAAATACACATCCAGTTAAATTCATTTGTACGCCCTATTATATAAATATTATTTGTCTATTTTAGTCAACATCACCCTTTTTCCACCCAAAGCACTTTATCATTGTTCATCATAATATTTACTCGTGTGTGTCTGACAAAGCAAGTGATAATATAGCATAACATAACTCTTATAATATGTACTATCATACATTGAATTCCATCATTTACCATAGAGCAGTGGTTCTCAACCTTTTTTCAGTTACGGCTCGGTAAAATCTCCAATTATTTTGTGCGGACCGGTCACATATAGGATCACGATTGACAATTATCCAAGATACATCAATCTGACATTATTTGCTATACAGGTAGGCCAGTTACAAGTTATTGTCCTATATCCAATTTTCTTACTACAGCTTACTACGGGTAAGCCATCTCCGTAGTTACAAAAGTAAACAAACCTTTAATTACCATGGTAAATATCACAATTACACAAAAATTCTGTAATTTTCATATATTTTACCAGTGACGTTCAACTATAGGTAAGAAAAATAAAAATGGATAGCAGATTTTGTATTTAAAGTCAGTATTCGCCAATCCACTTTCATCAAGACGAAGTTGGCTATTTTCGATTTCCGAAAGCACACGTTTGTAAAAAAATTTTTTTATACGTAGGTATATCATATAAACCCATTTAGTTTGCAATTTTTTAATAATTAGATTCTACGCCACTGAGTTATATATATATATATATATATATATATATATATATATATATATATATATATATATATATATATATATATATATATATATATATATATATACATATATATATATATATATATATATATATATATATATATATATGTATATATATATATATATATATATATATATATAAATTTAAAAATTGGGACCAAAAAATAGCGAAACTGGCTAACCTGTATAGTATAAGATACTAATCAATCAAATGATCTTGCGATTATCAGCTTTCTAAATTACATTTATATTTCATATGAAATGTCGTTTCCTGACTAAGTACTTGGCTAAGCATGTAATCGCATAAAAAGAAGCGCATAAAAAAATAGCACAAAAAAGACCACATAAAAAAGGTTTAGTTGTACATAATTCAAATAAATATCAACACTTTCTTAAATATTAGGGCAATGTCTAAAAGTAAATCTTTAAATTTAAATAAAATTCTTGCAGCCTGTAATCATTTCCGCCATTAGTTGAAACAACATTAGGTCGTATAATATGAAATGTCGTTTTCCGACCACTTGGCCGACTATGTATTTCAGATAAATATCGACACTTTCTTAAGCCTTACAGAAACATTTGCAAGCAATTCTATGCTATAAAATAGAGTTCTTGTAGCTTGGAATCATTTCCGCCGTTAATTGGAATAACATTAAGTCGTGTAATGTGAAATGGTGTCTATCGGCCACTTGGTCTACCACGCAATTCAAAAAAATATCAACACTTTCTTAAGGGGAGGTTTCTTCGAGAGTCCTTAAAAATTATGTATTTTTCTAGAATTTTTTTCTCAAGAACGGAAGTAAATATCAATGCACATATTTATTAAGTATTAGACTACACAAAAAAATTTTTTCAAGGAAAAATCTAAAAGAGTGTCCATTTTATAGATAGTGCAATGTGACGATCCGAAAATCCAATGCCTTGTTGGTGGACATCCTAGCGCCGGTAATAATCCACCGAAATCCAAAAACAAAAAAGATTTATAAAATATATGAAGAGTACCGGCACCTCTACCTATAATATCAATAAATTTCTGAAAAAAAAAAATGTCGGATGTTTGAACTTTTGATTACGATTTTTGTCTTATTTTTCGCTCTTTAAAGTAAATTTAAAAATAAATAAATATAGAAAGTGTATCGAACTTAGGCAGAGGTGCCGAAGAATTGAATTATCTTTAAAATAAAGAATTTAAAGAAAGGATCCATCGAATAGTTTTTGAGTTATCGTGTCCACCAGTTCCAAAAATGTAGTTCCGAGATATTATAAAATATATATGTAAAGAAACGTATTTTCAAAATTTTATGTTTATTACTCATTATTGCGTGAACTACGTTAGTAGATAGGCTAGGACAGCACGACTCCACAGTAGAACCCCAATTTTCCGGACTACTTTTTTGACGATGTTAAGAACCGTGTAGTTTGGGGTCCTACTGTACCTAGTGTATGAATTGACCTTTGACCTGGCACGTACATGTATTAAAAAATTTGTTGTTGACCTTTGACCCCAACACTCGCTCATACTGTTGGCCTTGAAACTCCAAAGACCTGAGTCATCACCAGCAACCGAATTAATTTATGTTAACCCATTATGCGTCATCACAATTTAGTTATCACAATTTGGTTTTGTGTGAACCCATTACCCGCCATAGTTTTTGAATGCAAACCTAACGCATGCGCAGACTGAATTTAAGTACACGACGCATGCGCAGACTGAATTTTAGGTTACAATTTGATAGATGGGGTACACTACCGCGTCAAAAATGTGGGGTTACCCTAACTCGGGGGTGGTCCCAAACTTTTGACACCGTACTGTACTTAAATTTTTGGTACACTGCCGTGTCAAAAGTGTGGACCCCCCCTGGTCAAAAAGGTACCCTATCACTTTTTGAAGCGTACTGTACGTGCAAACCTTGACCCCAACACGCGCTTGCCTTAATTGCGCCATCTTAAACGAACTATCACGTCAAAAAATGTGGGGAATACCCTAACCCAGGGTGACCCCAAACTTTTGACGCCGTACTGTACTTAAATTTTTAGTACACTGCCGTGTCAAAAGTGCGGGCCCCCCTGACCAAAAAGGTATCCGATCACTTTTTGAAGCGTACTGTGCTTATTACGTGCAAATCTTGGCCTCACTTAACTGCGTCATCTTAAATTGGGTGCGGTCGCTAACGATAAATTTTGTCGGGGGCGCACTGTACCAAGCGCTAGATTTTAAGATTAGACTCCGGGGTCCAGATTTCTGACCGCTACTGTACTGTAAATCGAATGTCTACTGTACTTTTGAACAAGTTTAAGCCTGTTTTCAGCAAAGTCAGCACTTTTTTAATTTGTTTATTTATATAAGTTTTAATTAAAAAAAATGTTTATTTAAGATTTTGATGACTCAGCAATTTCTTTGTTTGGATTTCAAATACGAAATAGTCTTCTTGGAATTTTTAATTTATGGCCTGATTGTTGAATTATAATTATAGTATGATTCATACAAGCGGGGATTTTTGTTATATTTGTTTTTTTATATAATAATTTTGGATCATGTAATAATTTTAAAATTGTTTATTTAAGATTGGGAGGCCGCTAAATTTTGTGGGGGCACTGTACCAAGCGCTACCGCAAAACTAACTTCAGACTCCAGGGTCCAGATGTCTGACCGCTACTGTACTGCCGGAAATTTGGGTGTCAACTGTAACTCAGGGGTTTTTGTGTATATTTAACCTTGGGAAATTCCAGGAATTTTTATCAGTTTTAACATAAACAAACAACTAATAATTAAATGTTTGTTTTAGCTGAATTATGATCGTAAGACTCATATAAGGAGTTTTTTTGGTATAAGAAAGATGACGTCATGGAATATTAATGAGTTAAAAAATTGTTTAGTAAAAAATATCACCCATTGTAGGCCTCAAGCAAGAAATTATTTTTATCAGTTTTAATACTTTAACATTTAACCTACAGTGACCAATTTTTTAGTTAACTAACAGAAGTTCTTGAAATTTTAACAAGTTACAAAAAATATTACTTCTTATGGTGCACAACATTTTTGAATTTGACTGTAGCACAAAACTGTTTCTATATCAAACGAAAATTATCTGAAATAATTCAGTATGTACATATGTATAGACTCTGTATATTAAAAATATTTTATGTATACACTCTGTATATTGAGAATAAGAAAGAAAATTTGTATATAATTTTAATTTTTATGAATACTAGTAAACGAATTGTATAGCCATTTATGAATAAGTATTAAATCTAATTATAAAATAATTTATAAATATTGCAAAAAATTTGTTTAATCAGCAAAATCAATGTATATCATTTTAATACTGATACATATTTATATTAGGGTATAATAGTATTGTATTTAACATTTTTAAACAGAATAAAAGTTCAATTTTTGGTTTTAAATTACTATAAGTTAAACACGTCGCTTAATATAAAAATGATAACAGCATTGAGTTTTACTAAATTTTTAAGTCTGTAAAATCAAAATTTTTTATAGACTAGAACATTTTGAATTTGCTACTCTATCATTAACATACAAATAATATCATGTATATATAACGGGTGTATATTTAGTATTTTTAATAAATATTTTAGTATACAGGGTGTATCATGAAATATGCTTTTCAATTAGAATAATAAATTTCATAAGATTTTTGTTAATACTCTTATAGGTTAACGAAAGAAACTTTTTGCTGTAAAAAAATAGGGGAATGCAGGGTAATAATTAAATAAAACGCACATATTTTTTTTTTAAATTTTATTTATAGAATATGTATACAAAAAATTAAATTGCTTAAATCTATATATTACTTAAAATCTATTTATTTTCCATATAAAAATTTTTTAAAAGAATACAATTTTCTAATGAACAAATTTTATCTGAATGAAGCATACAGCGTCTTGAATAATATTCATCTCGCAGAATGGAAATCTTCGGTACATCAAATATTTCTTCCAAATTCAAAATCCACGGCTGGTTTTCGGTACCATCAAACAAACTTGATATCCATTTCTTCTTTTCACCACCCTTAACGTATATAACATCATACTTCTTTAATAAAGGTTTCAATATGGTATGAAGTTTTTTGTACGGAATAAATCCATACGACCAAGGTATCCCATGCCAATTTCGGTAAAGCCAACTGGCTACTCGTTGATATTTCTTCGGCAACTCGTTGAAATCAAACGGTGCGTCGAATATAAAATGTAATATATCATCCGAATTTTTTGCAGCAATACCAACTTCTTTAAAATAAAATTGGTTGTTAGCTCCTTGATAGCCTTGTATGTCAAGAAACGCCATTTTTTACCGCCACCGTAGAACTGAATTTATTCACACAATCCACAACTTTATATAGAATAATTAAAAGTGGTGGGGGTAGTTAGTTAATTTGTGGAACGTATTCGAAAATGGCTATTAATAGCTATTGCTAGTTTACCATCAAATTATAAACTGTTAATAATATTTAGCACATTTGTGAGTACCAGGTTCTTTTCACTTTAAGACCTAGTGATTTAAGGAATGCTAAATTTTCAGGTGAAATGTGTTGTTGCTCAAAAGTTTTACGTTTAATGATCTTAGGTTTCGAAAGTCCTTTGCTAGGTTCTCTAGCGGTGGACTGCGCTGAATTGTAAATTAACATGGTTCCAAAATGTAATTGTTTTACCACGAAAGTATAATTTTCAACGAAAGAAATGTTAACTCTTTGACAACCACCGGTAAATAGATAATATTTTATGTAAGTTCAACTATTTTATACCCTTCAACCATGATAAGGTGTATAAGCTGGAGTATAACTCAGCAAATTATATAGCGGTGGTGACGTAACACACAAATGCGGTGGTTGTGTTGCGGTTGTGGTGGTGGCGGTGTTTGTGTGGCGGTTGTGTGGTGGTGGCGGTGGTGGTGTTTGTGTGGCGGTGGTATTTGTATGGTGGTTTCGGTGGTTGTGTGGTGGTTGTGGGGGTGGCGGGGTAGCAGCGGTGTTTGCGGCTGACGTGCACAACTTTATCATTAATTCAATCGAAGCAGCAATTTACTGTAGACAATAAATCGGTGGTGACATCTCGCGGTGTTTGTTGAACGCAATATCTAAATTAATCAATCTGGTGACGTTCCTGTTCCCTGCTCTTATACTGGAAGATTATTAGGTATCGATTTTAGATAAAATATTGGAAAATTTCGGTTACAAAATACTATAAATACAACTGAATTATTAACCGGATGTCAATTGTTGGTTAAGTTCCAGAAGGTAAACAACAACAGCAACATGCCGATTTGTGGTATTTGTAAATTTCAACCGTCACAGTGTAAGTGTGCCTTCTACGAGTACTGTGATAGGTGTCGAAATGAAAAACGAATTTGCATGTGTTGTAAACGATGTATGATGCCATTTCCAAACTGTGTTTGCAATTATATAAACTGTACCACATGTAAATGCCGCTGCAATTGCAAATAATTTAGTAAAATCAATCATCTGATTGCCAGATAATACATATTGACCAATTCCACGGTTGCTCAAACCAACGTAAACATTTATTTATAACGCAATGACCAGCGATGTAATGAGGCGTGATAGCATTTTGACGTGATAGTTCGTTTAAGATGGCGCAATTAAGGCAAGCGCGTGTTGGGGTCAAGGTTTGCACGTACAGTACGCTTCAAAAAGTGATAGGGTACCTTTTTGACCAGGGGGGGTCCACACTTTTGACACGGCAGTGTACCAAAAATTTAAGTACAGTACGGTGTCAAAAGTTTGGGACCACCCCCGAGTTAGGGTAACCCCACATTTTTGACGCGGTAGTGTACCCCATCTATCAAATTGTAACCTAAAATTCAGTCTGCGCATGCGTCGTGTACTTAAATTCAGTCTGCGCATGCGTTAGGTTTGCATTCAAAAACTATGGCGGGTAATGGGTTCACACAAAACCAAATTGTGATAACTAAATTGTGATGACGCATAATGGGTTAACATAAATTAATTCGGTTGCTGGTGATGACTCAGGTCTTTGGAGTTTCAAGGCCAACAGTATGAGCGAGTGTTGGGGTCAAAGGTCAACAACAAATTTTTTAATACATGTACGTGCCAGGTCAAAGGTCAATTCATACACTAGGTACAGTAGGACCCCAAACTACACGGTTCTTAACATCGTCAAAAAAGTAGTCCGGAAAATTGGGGTTCTACTGTGGAGTCGTGCTGTCCTAGCCTATCTACTTACGTTTTTTGAATTTTTTTTTTTTTATAGAAAGCTGGATTCGGTTAATGTGCAAGAATCTTATTTTTAAATTATTTTCAGTAAAATCACTTTGGAAACATATTCTACACATAATTTGCTATCAATTTCGACAAAAAAAAATCGATTTTTTTTATCAAATCTCAAATAAACCTTCCCTTAAATTACTTTCAGCAAAATCACTTTGGGAACACATTCTACACATAATTAGCTACCAATTTCTGTAAAAAAAAAATCGATTTTTTTTAACGACTCTCAAGTAAACCTCCCCTTAACCATCAGAGAAATGTTTTTAAGGCAATTCTTTAATTTTAAACAGAATTATTATAGCCCGGAGTTATTTGCGCCATTAATTGGAATAATATTTGGTTGTGTAATATGAAATGTCGTTTTCCAATCATTTAGTGTGCCATGTAATTCAGATGAATTTGGACACTTTCTTAAGAATAAATAGAATTTTTGCAGCTTGGAATCATTTCCATTATTTAAAATTATTTAGGTATTGATTTCCATTCCATGAAATAACATTCAGTCGTGTAATATAAAATGTCGTTTTCCGACCACTTGACAAATGATGTAATTCAGATAAATATTGACACTTTCTTAAGCAGTACAGAAATGTTTAAAGACAGTTTTGTAATTTTAAATAGTATTCTTATAGCCTGGAACCATTTCTGCCATTAGTTGCAATAGCGTTAAGTCGTGTAATATGAAATGTCGTTTTCCGACCACTTAATCGACCCTGTATTTCAGATAAATATAGACACTTTCTTAAGCATTATAGAAATATTTAAAAGCAGTTCTGCAATTTTAAATATAATTCTTTTAGCCTGAAGATATTTTCACCGTTAACTAAAATAACACTAGATCGTGTAATATGAAATGTCGTTTTCTGACCACTTGGTGTACCAGGTAATTCAAATAAATATCAACATTTCCTTAAGCATTAGGGAAATGTTTAAAAGCAGTTTTGCAAATTTAAATAGAATTCTTGCAGCCTGAAACCATTAATTCCAAATCTACCATTACTTAAAGTAACATTAGGTCGTGTAATATGAAATCGTTTTCTGACTATTTAGTCGATTATTTGTCCATAAAACTAGTTCCGCCGTTTTCTTTTTTTGTGCTCTAAAATTGTTGTGGTCTATGGGCCGGATGCGCGACGTTATTGTCACCTAGCGTTTGTAACTTTGTCGGCTCTCTCTATACTTATAGTTCAGTGGCTTTTTCAAATATTTCCATGTGGACAAATAATAATAATAATAAATATCGACTGTGACTGGATATTATGTACAAATTTAATTAATTTTTTTTTTATGTTTGTCAAAGAAAAGTTAAGTGTCATTTCTGTTTTATTAAGTAATAAATAGCAAGATGAAAGTTGTCCGAACCCAGAGTATGCAACGTACTTTCGTTTTTAGCGCTATATAGTGAGTGTAATAATAATTAAGACTGACTTTTAAGGTATTACCCATAATATTACGTTCTAGTCTCAAATGACACCGAAAAGCAATCAATGGGTTTCTGGACAACATGTGAGAAATGTAGAAGAGTTATCAACTAATGGTCACAGTTATTTGACACTGGCCTATATAACTAGGCAACTTCTATTTCACAATTTAAAAAAAAAAAAATTGGAACCGTAAAATTTTTAAAATACGCCATACATGTATAAAATATTATCAGTGAAACGAAATAAATTGTGAGGAATTTTATTTAAAATTTGAGAAAAGTTCCAGTTTTCATATGTCTTTCAACATGAACTCGAACAATATGTAGTAAGTATATTAGTTCCTTGAGTTTCTTTGGGAAGTTCAATTTTGTCCTTTAAAAGTGGTGGTATATAAATATTTATTTCTTTTCCACTTCCGTTTAAAATTCTTTTTATTTTTAATTATTCTTAAATCGGCTAAAAATCTGCAAATTTACGTTTGTTGTTTCTTCCTGTATTTTAACATTAAATTTGAGAACACCAATATCTTAACCCATTTCGAAAATTTGTTACTGTCAAATTTACTGAGAGTAATAGTTCCGCTTACGATCTTACAAAATTATATCTAATAGGGTTTATGTCCTTTGTTAAAGTTGTGTCTTAATAAATTTTAAGTAAAATAACATAATAATGTAAATACCATAGAAATTAGACTGAATTTGATTAACTTAATTTTTTACCACTAAATATATAGTATAGCTGTACTAAATAGCAAGAGTCGTCTAAATTCCTCATTTCTGCCAGAGCAAGCGCTGCGATCGCTTTCGTCACCCCTTCCCTGTGGTCTGCACCCGGCCCATTGTACTTTAATAAAAATACTAAATTCCAAAGCATAGAATTTTTATCGCCAAAAACGCTAACCCCACTATTTTCTTTTTTTTTTCTGAAGCAAGAAATAATAATTATATTCATTTTTGTTGTACTTAATTCATTGTAATTCGCAGATCTTTCTACAGATCGGTGAAATACTTCTGCGGTCCGAGACCGCTCCGCAAACCGACGGTTGGGAAACACTGCCATAGAGAATATTATACTCTATACGCAGTAAGCTTTGTTAGAGTATAGATAGAGTATAATAATAATAATAATGCGTATGTATATATAAATATACACATTGCTGTGCATGCTGTGATAGGCAGCTCTCCCTTATTCATTCGATCCAGCCACATCAAAAACGTCACGCTCTTATAACGCGTGCATACTGCATCAAATACAACAAAATACACATATCAAATTGAATGTGAACGAATGTAATACTGTAAGGAATGTAAAACATAAAAGTTTTAAAAAAAATTACAGAAGATTGCAAAATATAAAGCAAAAATCACAGTTGCATATAAACGGACTGGAAAGAGAAAAATCTCACTTTCCTATACTATAATTGTTTAAAGTTTTTTTTTTAAGTTTTAAGGTTCATCTCCTACAGTGACAGACACAATAAACATTGTTTAATGCTTTTTTGATAAACATATAGCAGAGATTCCGCAGGGATTCCCAAAATGCGGCCCGCAGGCCAAATGTGACCAGCGAACTCCAAAAATACGGCCCGCGATACTAGATTGTCTGCAATCTTGAATTGGTCAAAATTATTTACCTACTTTTTTTCGAAAATCCTATAAATCTGATTATATTATCATTAAACATTTTTTTATTGGAAAATATCATAAATAGGGAAAATTTGTTATCGCCAAGGCATGCTTTATTTTATTAGTATTATTAGATATTTAGCAAAAACTTGAATGATGTTGCGTCAAGATAATGTTTAAAAGTAATTAAAAGCCAATACCAACAAAGTTGTAATAATTACCAATAAATGTTAATCACATATTTTTAAAGAATAAATGTTAATCTAATATTTCTAACATAAATATTATTATTTTGTTCTCAAATTTACTTTTTCGTAACTAAAAAAAAAAAAAAAATAGAAAAAAAAAAATAAACACACTCTGATCTCAACGATTATTTTACAGGTTAGTATGTTCTTACTTCTCTGAAACAGACTAACATAATATATGAGTAGTGTTCAGTCTTTGTTAATATACGAGTTACTTTTATATTATAACTAGCCGTATGCCCGATGGGATTTCCCATCGGCAACATTTTTTTATTAGGTACTCACTTTCTGCTCACTTTTAATGTTTTTCAAAAGCCTAAATCAATATCCACGTTTCTAACTTCAAAAATGATGAACTTCCCATACGAACTTTCATTTTCTGTTTTAATCCCTTAGGGAATATATTTCCAGAAACAACTAACTTTTATTTATAAATAGAAGCCTAAACGCCAATTGTCATAATTCCTGTGCTTAATTTTGTCCTTCTAAACCCAACAGCTTAGGTTTTGCGTTGTCTGTCAGTCAAAGATTCATTAAATATTATTTATTTTAATAGCCATAGTAACATATTTTTATACATATAGCACTAACTTCAAAAATAACGAATTTACATACAAATTTTCATCCCTTATTAAACACATTTAGGGTACGAATTTTCAAAAATCCTTTCTTAGTGCTCACCTACGTTACACAGGGAACTTTCTTCTAAAATTTCTTTCTTCAACCAGCGGAGTGGCCGAGCGAGCTTGTGCACTAAGCGCTTGCCGACTGGTAGGTCTGGGGTTCGAATCCCGCGGCCGGCTATGCTTGTGAAGGTTTTCTGCAGTTTCCCTTCACAATTCCAGATGAATATCGGCATAGTTCCTTCAGAAGACGGCTGCAGACGCATACCTACCAAATCCTAGCCTTCACACCACTTTCCTTGTCCTCCACCCACATCATAAATGTATAATGTAATGAATAAAAAATTTGTAACGAATAAATAAAGTGTACAAATAATGATGTGGGTGGCGTCTGTTATAGACTGAATAGTCTCAAAAACGGACGTTAAACGCATTATTATTATTATTATTATTATTATTATTATAAAATTTCTTTCTTCTAAACCCATCGGTTTAGGCTGTGCGTTGTCTGTCAGTCAGTCAGTGTTAAAAATTTATTTTTTATTACTCATGCGGGAGAAGTACTAACTTGGCGCACACATTTCTGTACGCAAAATAGCTATTTGCCCACTGTACTCTTCCCGCATACTTTTTTGCGTGTGGAAAGTAACTTTCCACACGCAAATTGACAATAAAACACGCAAAATTTAATCAAAACACGCAAAGCCTCCTCTTAATTTTTCATTTAATAAATATTTCATAATTATTTCTATAGAAACCATCAATAAAGTAATTTAAACCATAATTATTTCAGAAAAAAAAAGACGAACACTTAAAAATATTATTTTAAAAAGAAATAAAAATGTCAAAATAGTGATAATAATAGAAAAAAGTATGTGAAATTCGTAATAAAAAATAGTATGTGCAACTCGTGCGGGATTGTCGATTGCCCCACTCAAGCGAATGAGCGCACTCACTACGTTCGTGCGCTCAACTTCGCTTTCGTGGGCAATCGACAATTTCCCGCACTTATTGCACAATATACTAAAGTAGATTTATTTGGTGATTTACATAAATTAAATTCTTAAATCAAAACTACCAAATTCATTCGGGAAAGATTATTCAATTTCCACATATCATTTTTTTTGTCTTTAAATTCTAATTTTGAAACTTGAACTTTTGAAAAATTTTCTATACGTGATAATATCATCAAGTTCAATCTTTTCTTTTTTAAATTAATAGCTACAAACTTGATATGAATCAGACCTGTTGGTGAAATTTGAGTAATCTTAGTGTCAAATTTTCATTTTTCGTACGAAAATCGTCATGTTTGTTTAGAAAATGTAATTTATTTTCCAGTTGTGATTTCTCTAACCTTATCAAATAATTTTTTTCAAAACCTAGTAGGTACTGATAATAAAACTGAACATTTTTTTAAGAAAATATTGCAAAATTTTTAAAAAGAAATGATTTTAGTTTAAAAATGCCTATATACCTATACAAATTATATCTTGCAATAAGTATGGTCCTATTTACTGAATAATAGACAGCATATTGTTTCTTATATCTCACCCTGCTAGATGCGTCAAGGAAACAGTCTACAAACTGGCTTTATGCTCGTCTATAGTACTATAATAAATATTGTAAGTGTTCATTGATCTATACATATAATAAAACTGTAACGAGACCGTTTCTGTACATGGAATATTTTTTGAAAATTGTGCTGGTACTGTAAATAGTTATCGATGTAGATATCAAAACAGCGATTTTTGAAATTTTTGTCTGTCTGTTCACGCATCACGCAAAAACTATTGTACTGATTTTGATGAAATTTGGTCTGGTGATAACTTATTACCTGTATCAATACTTAGGATACTTTTTATTACGAGAGAATATTTTCTTCCCTTTGGAAAATACAAAAACCATCTTGAACATGTACATACATTACGTAAAACTATTGTTCTATGCACATACTATATATATAATTATTATACTTTTACTTATATATACTTCTCATTGATATGCGCGAACGACGTCGCGGGTGCAACTAGTCTATGATAAAACAAAAACACTGCAAAAATTTGAACTTGTTGACCTTGTTGTGTATGTTTCATTAACTGCCTAAAATGACCGATCATTAATTTATTCTGTAAATTTTTTAAAAAGAAGGCTATATTTCTTATTTTATTTTTTAATTATTTGATATTACATAACACCGTTCTGATACACCCTCACTCAAATTTGGCTTTACATATATTATGTACATATGTATACGTATACAAAACATGTATGTATATGCGTGCTTGTGTATATGTATCCTTAAGTGCGTTCATTAAATGTTGTCGGTATGTTTGCTTATTAAAAACAGCCCCTTCCCTGCCCCCCGCGGCAATATATCGTCATCATATCGAGCCATCATTCCTAGCTGCATATGTACTAAGTACATAATATTACATGGTATATTTACATTATTTTATCATCATCATCATGTAATATGAAATAACAAGAATTTCAAAAAAATGTATCTACAGAAATTAATGTGATAAAAAAAATTTATAAATAATTTTGCTGTTAACACTTTGGTTGCTCATATTTTGGTTATTTTTTACAATCAGTTTTTATAATACAACATTTTTTCTAAGAGGGGAAAATATCTAATATTAGTAAAAACATCTCAAGAATATATTCACAAATTTTCAGATCGATATTCCAAGCCTTTCGTATGTTTTAGCTCCTGAATGTAAAACGCGCTTGAGAACATGAAATGGCATCTGTGGCTTATTCGTGCGCCTATAGTGCCTATAGTTTTATCACTATAAGAAGAATTTGATCAACTGAAAATAGAACCGACGATATTGAGAATTAAAAATTGGAACAGGACTCTCCCAAATTCATAAAACGTATAACTTTTTAGAAAACTACAATAGTATATTGTACAATAAGTGGGAAAAGAGGCTTATTTCTCACGAATATGAGTTTGTTGCGCGAGCCCGCAGGGCGAGTGCAACAATTCGTATGAGTGAGAAATAAGCTTTTACCACGCATTTTACACTATACTTTTTCTACGAGCACATTTTTTTTTTTTCGTAAAATTAACATAAATAATTAAAATAAAATTTAAATAAGTAGTAAAAATTTTTTAAATTTATAATGTCAATGCTAAGATGTTCAAATTTTTGCCAAAGCATACTCTGAAACTATGGAAACAATAATAAATAATCAACATACATATATCGACGCATAGGTAATCACTGCTCACTTTCAATGTTTTTCAAAAGCCTAAATACCAATTTCCACGTTTCTAATTTCAAAAATGACGAACTTTCTATACGAACTTTCATTTCCTGTTTTAACCACTTAAGAGAATGAATTTCCAGAAACGTTTACACAACTGACTTTTATTTATAAATAGAAGCCTAGAGATCAATCTTCATACATATCTTCTATGCTAAATTTCGTCCTTCTAAACCCAACAGTTTAGGCTGTGCGTTGTCTGTCAATCAGTGTATAAAATATTATTTATTTGAATAGTCATAGTAACATATTTTTATATATCTAACTTCAAAAATATCGAATTTCCATAAAAATTTTCATTCCTTATTTAATCCACTTAGGGGGCAAATTTTCAGAAATCCTTTCTTAGTGGGCACCTACGTTACATAGGGAACTCTTGTGCAAAATTTCATTCTTCTAAACCCAACGGTTTAGGCTGTGCGTTGTCTGTCAGTCAATCAGTCAGTCAGTGTTAGAAATTTATTAAGTAGATATTAAACTAACGGAACAGCCTACTTTTTTATTATATTAAGGCGTGGGAAATAATTTCCCACTGTATTTCCGCACAGTGTGGGCAATTGTTAATTTTTACATATATAGTTAGCCGTGCACAAAATAGTAGGAGTAGAAAAATATTTTTTAATTTCAAATGTTATCGAGTGCCTGTGAAACATTATTAATGCATGACGGACTTTTGTTCGTATTTATACATACACCAGTATTCATATGTTCACTTAATGTCCAGCTTTAGCTAACACTTGAACACTGGATTTACTTTGGCATGTATGACCAATTCATTATGTTAATTAAGTTTCACACAGTGTTTGAAAAATTATCAAACTGGGTCGGCTGGGTTTGAGTCCCAATTGGCTAGCAACCAAGAGATCCGGGTTCGAGTCCCGGCCGATCCAGTTTTTTATAATTCTTCAAACACTATGTGAATTTTAATTAACATAATGAATTGGTCATACATGCCAAAGTAAATCCAGTGTTCAAGGATCAGCTAAAGCTGGACATTAAGTGAACAAATGAATAGTGTCACAGATAACCCACCTAGTGAAGAAACTCGTGTCTCCAAGTATTAAGAGATACTCAACAAAACCTTAAGAAAACATCGAAAACTATTCCCACAATTTTGTGTCAATGTTCCCCAATACAGTAAGTCTAAGTGTTAGTTATGTAGTTTTTTTATGTTTTGTTTATCCACCGATGTATATGAATATTACAACGTGACCTTATTCCAATATATGCACATACATAATTGTAAGTAAAATTCCACAAGTCATATGCATATCCAAAGGGCACGTGTCAAAGACAACAAAACTATTGTTCTGAAAATATGTGCTTATATGCACACTTACTCTATCTACAATAGTGTAAGTATTGTGTTTTATTGAGAGTAAAAAATATTTTTAGCACGGCACGTACAGCGTACGTAAATTTGCTAGGTACCTATTGACATTTTTGAATGTGCTTTGCATATTTTTGTACATAAATATTACACAATATAGCCATGTATATCCCAATTATGCATACATAATATAGGTATACTATATTTCAGTTACAATTGATCATCAAGCGATTTTATATTCGAAACAAATCAATCTTCCATTCTTTTCTAAAAACAAACTGCAGATTTAAAATGTACGCAATTGCAATAATGAGAGATAAAGCTAAGAGAGAATGTTCCAATGTATTTGTATAGGAAACATCCGGAGACGTCAAAAACGTTTGTCGATTCTTATTTTTACGTTCTACACATTTAAATCTAGTGTTGCCAGTTTTCAGCTTTTTAAAAAAGATCGATTTTTTTATTAATACCTCTTCTTATTAAAATTAAAAAATAAATTTATTTTTAAAAATAAATGGCTTTGTTAATTGTAACTTTAAAATTTATTTAGCTGTATCGTTTTTTATTCGAACTTTTTTCTCCGTTTCGTTAAATTTGACAACAATCAAAAAATTCAAAGAGATTATTTACATTGTATGTAGTCTTAATTGTTTGAATATTTACGAAAGAATGGCCGGCGAAAGTGTCTGTATTTTTAAAATTCATGTTATGTTTTTATTTATATCTTTTAAAAACTTACAATGTTACATTAAAATTGTCAAATAAGTGATCTATTCATTAATTAATATTCTGTTTATTTCTTTCTGTTCAGATTATTAAAGATTTTAGTAAATGGTGTATTGGATAATAGTGTAAATAGATACATACATTTATGATTTTGTACGTTTATGGTAAAATTTTATGTGTTTTTCGAACTGATTAATAAGAATTTTGTGTTTCAGTGAATTTTTTTTAGTTTTGTAACATAATCCTCTATAATTATTACTGATTAATAAAAATGTATGTTTTCGGTTATGTCATGTCGCTTTGTTTTTGTAACATAACCTCATATTAGTAAATTTTGTATTACTTTACTTAAAATAAAATTAAAATGAAAAATATGTTTTGTTTTATTTAATTCTTAATATCATTTGTCGAATATTTAGCTTTTTTATTTTAAGTATTTTAAAACAGTAGATTGTTAGTAGATAGAAGATAGAAAAAGCTACATCAAACGGCATCTACATAGCCAGAAACATAAAAATTCTCAGAAGATTCTGGCTTTAATTAAGCTTTTTCCTGAATTTCAGTCCTATTTTTGTTCATGTTTAATTTTTTATCAAGGAAAAACTATGTCACTCTAATTACAAGTAACTATATTTAGTATATTTGAATGTAAAGAAATACATTTGAACTCAATAAGTTTTATGATTAATAATTAATTTAAATAGGTATGTATAATTTTTTAAATTTTGAATTGTCCGCGCTTGTCAAATCCTATTTTCTAATTGGTTATTGTAAAACAATAACATCATCAGAAACACTTTTAGTATATTTTATCCATAGAAATTATGTTATTACCTAAGACAAACGTTTCCTTAAGACTTTAAATTTGTTCTACAACTTTAAGGTCTTAAGGGCACGGTAATTCCTTAAATTCGTAAGTAATGAGTCCTGCGTAAATTTAAGTGAAAGCGAGAATACATATTATGTATAGAAAAAATGAAGTACGCCTTTTCTTTATTCCACCCAAATTCTCATAGTTTTAAATTTTTATGATTCCTCTATTAATACGGTGTCACACTTGTACAGCGCCTGCTGTTTCAATGAATGCAAAAATCGTGTTGTTACAACGAACAATCCGCAAGCCATAAAGCCATACACAATAAAAGCAAACCAGTCAGGTTGGAAGAGTGGATAACACAAGTCAGATATCAGATATCTGTAGTAAAAGTAGTAAACATATTTTCACAACTAGATACTTTATTCGTCGCATATCCAAAATTTGGAAAAAGTTTATAAAGTTTATAAATTTTTATATTTACTTAGCGCCTTTATTTTTAATTTAAGTAAAAATAAAATAGTTTGTTAGAAAAAGGACATTCATTTAAACTTATTGCTAATGACAAAAAATCATAATTTTAATATTTTAATAGAAAAAAAATGTTTTTTCTCTAACTTGCAAAAACGTACTCTCTTACAAGCACTTGCTTTTAAGAGTACGCATTAACAATTTTCACAAATAAATTTTTAAAATGAATTTTTTTCCCTTAACTTTATACACTTTAGGAACTTTGTTCAGAGCAACACTTATCATATCCATATTATATATTTGAGAATCATCGAAATGATACTTCGTATAATAAATTAAAAAAAAATACTAACTTAAAAAAGTGTCAAAATATACCAACACATTTACTGAGTAAACTTCTACATTCTAAATCAGTTAATTTTACACATCATTGTGGTAAAATTATAACTAAGCACTTGTGTAAGTGCTTAGTTATATGTAAGTGTCCAAAGTTTCCACTTGGATTTAGACTATTATTTCTATCGGAAGTTCTCATTGGGGACTACCTTACCACAAAATAAGACATGAGGGATTTGTGTCTATAAAATTTTACGGTTAATGTTACGAATCTCACCCTCTCGTCAGCAACCCTTATCCAATGTTATCGCAAAAATTTGTATAATTATTGTTAAATAGTTCTTGAGAAAATAATAATTACTTCCAGTTTTTTAAAGTTTATCTTTTATCATTTTTGAAATAATACAACTTTTCTATAAAATTTTGGAAGTAATTATGCAATTTTCTATGAAATACGTATTTCAACATGATTAAACACAAAAAAATCTGTTTTTTTTTTTTCATTTTAATAAAGATTTAATCATTTCAACAAAGTAGCGCCCTGTTGGAGGTGTTCTCCATGTACAAAGGAACGCCAATTTTAATTTTTGTAATCTTGGATTTTCCACTTGGATTTTTATTTGCACAGTGAAAAAATTTGTGTTAAAATTAACACATTTCACATGTCCAGAACGGTTCACTCAATTTTTTGTGTTACACACACCGGCATAATTAGCGGAACACAAAAAAAATATAAATACCTATTTATTAAACAAAGTTGGCGGGTTTTTTTCATTTTTACTTAAAATAATATTGAAGTAACGAATCAATTGACTTTCCATAGAATTGTTTTTATTTATTATTGATGTAATTCTTTTTAAGAGGTCTGTCACTTTCGAATTCAAATGCCGTTTCTTCTCAATGTGGTCGAGCTTCAAACTGTCGTAATTGAAGAATGTCAAAGACTGTTCCAGCCGTTCCAGGAAACTATAGATAACATCATTCTGAGTATAGAAAAACGACTAGAAGCTTTGATAAGAGCACGGGAGGAACCAGACGGGATTAAAACGCTGTGTTTCATTTCCTATTTGTTAAATAATCTTTAACTTAAATTATCCTTAGACGACATAAGATTCCAAAAATTTTCCATTTTATATGGTTACTTGTTTTGTTACCGAAAATAAAGGTATATCGACTTGTGAACATGTAATTTTAAGTGAATAATTAAATAAGATTAATATTTTCTTGAAATTAAATGGTTTGTTTAATTTTTACAGATTTTTTGTATGTTCCGCTAATTCTGCCGGTGTGTGTATTTTAACACAAAGCATATGTGTCAAATCTTTACACAAGATTTGTTTCAATAATTTAACACACAAAAGGACATACATTTTGTGTTAATTTTACACAAGTGCTTAGTTATAATTTTACCACAATGATGTGTAAAATTAACTGATTTAGAATGTAGAAGTTTACTCAGTAAATGTGTTGGTATATTTTGACACTTTTTTAAGTTAGTATTTTTTTTTAATTTATTATACGAAGTATCATTTCGATGATTCTCAAATATATAATATGGATATGATAAGTGTTGCTCTGAACAAAGTTCCTAAAGTGTATAAAGTTAAGGGAAAAAAATTCATTTTAAAAATTTATTTGTGAAAATTGTTAATGCGTACTCTTAAAAGCAAGTGCTTGTAAGAGAGTACGTTTTTGCAAGTTAGAGAAAAAACATTTTTTTTCTATTAAAATATTAAAATTATGATTTTTTGTCATTAGCAATAAGTTTAAATGAATGTCCTTTTTCTAACAAACTATTTTATTTTTACTTAAATTAAAAATAAAGGCGCTAAGTAAATATAAAAATTAAGTGCGTACTCTTACCTGCCTTTACCCTAGTCATTACCCAAATAAAAAACCTTTAATTGTATTTACTTGACGGTAGCTTAAGTAATTAAACTGATTTCAAATACATAGAATGAAATACTTATTTAAATAATTATATAATGAATTATACTCATTTTATTCGTTAAATTGTGTTTTTTACAACTCAAATTTGTTGCCTAAAAACAATTTAACTCAAAAAACTGTCAACTTAAAAATCGTCCAGCTACGTTGTATTTGCAACAAATTTTCATTAGATATAAACACAAACTTATTCGAAAAAAATCAAGCCTTTCGTGTAACAATCAAAGTGATCAAAACAAGTAAATTTTTTTAGCGAATTTCGAAAACTCGAAATTCAGCTATTACAGTAGGTGCCATGACGCAATCTGAGTCCGGGACTATGGCAGAAATCTGTTTTGAGGTCCCTAGAATACGAAAATGATATTCACTAAAATTTATATATATATATATATATATATATATATATATATATATATATATATATATATATATATATATATATTTATGTGTTCCCACGATAACTCTCGAACGAAACGTCTAACGCTTATGAAATTTTGTGTGCGGACTGGATTCTGAATTGGCTTGGCTAAGTTCGTTAGCCAGACACGTCGGATGCCCAGAAGTAGGTTTTCTGGCCATTTTTTATCATTCGATCCTATCATAAGGCAGTTCAATTTTTACATCGTTGAAAAGGAAAAAAAAAATTATGAAGAAAATATTCTTATAATTTTCTTTCTATTTTAAGTATTTTTCGAAAAAATGTAAATTTTCACTTTTATTCTTTCTTTGTTAGTCTAATAAGTAATTTATATTTATATCTCAGTTCTTTATTAAGTATAAAAATATTTCACTTTTTTATTAAAGAATTTTGTGAGAACAAGTGAAAACTATTCACATATATGTGATATAACACACATACATGTATAGAGTTTTGTTTCTCATTTATTGCATTATAATTAGCATGGTTCTATCCCATGTTAAAAAATGTAAATTAAACAGATTTTCTAAGCTAATGTAATGAAGAATTTTTTTTTTTTTTTTATTGAATTTTTAAGTAAACAAGAAATTGAAGATTGTGTTATGATATAATATTATTAAATATATGAAACAAAACAAAATATGTACAATGTACATATTATGTATGTACGGAAAAATATTTTGAATCGATTTTGAAAATTTTTCCACTAATAATTAATAATGTTAAAAAATTAAACCATTTCAAATGGATTTAAGGTATTTTATGTGAGGTCAAGGTTTTCGGGACCTAAAAAGGCCAGAAATTAATTAACCAATCGATTTTAAAAATTTTTTCACAGTTAGTAAGTTAAAGTATTTGAATTAATTAATTAAATGATGTCCGCAAGAAGCTTACGGACTGCCATAAGTTATATGAGATCCTTAGAACCCTTTTCTTACTGTTAGAGTACTAGACTTGTATGAGTTTCGCCAGGATTTACTGATCCCATAATTGTAAAAAATAAACTAAACGACCAATTTTAAAAATTTCTTCACTATTACAGAGCTAAACTATTTTAGATAGATTTAGAATACATTATGTAAGGTCCGCCAGGGTCCACAGGACCCAAAAGTGTCAAAAATAAAACTAACTGACCGATTTTGAAAATTTTTTGACTGTTACAGAGCTAAACAATTTTAGATAAATATCGATTACGTTATGTAAGGTCCGCCTCGGTCCATAGGACCCAAAAGTGTCAAAAATAAACTGCCTGATCGATTTTGAAAATTTTTTCACTGTTACAGAGCTAAACTGTTTTAGATAAATATAGATTCCGTTATGTAAGGTCTGCCAGAGTCCATAGGATCCAGAAGTGTCAAAAATAAACTAACTGACCGATTTTGAAAATTTTTTCACTGTTACAGAGCTAAACTATTTTAGATAAATATAAATTACGTTATGTAAGGTCCACCAAGGTCCATAGAACCCAAAAGTGTCAAAAATAAACTAACTGACCGATTTTGAAAATTTTTTCACTGTTACAGAGCTAAACTATTTTAGATAAATATAGATTACGTTATGTAAGGTCTGCCAGGGTCCATGGGATCCAAAAGTGTCAAAAATAAACTAACCGACCGATTTTGAAAATTTTTTCACTGTTACAGAGCTAAACTATTTTTGATAAATATAGATTACGTTATGTAAGGTCTGCCAGGGTCCATGGGTCCAAAAGTGTCAAAAATAAACTAACCGACCGATTTTGAAAATTTTTTCACTGTTGGGGAACTAACTATTTTAGATAGACATACATTACGTTATTTAGGGTCCGCCAGGGTCCATGGGACCCAAAAGTGGTAAAAATAAACTAACCGACCGATTTTGAAAATTTTTTCACAAATTTTTTTATTTTTACCACTATTTTAGATAAATACTAGATGTATGTCTATCTAAAATGTTGCCAGGGTCCCCAACAGGATAAAAGTTTCAAAATAGCGGTCCGATTTGAATTTTTTACTGTTGGGGAGCTAAGCTATTTTAGATACATATAGATTACGTTATGTAAGGTCTGAAGTGTCAGTAGGACCTAAAAGTGTCAAAAATAAAATAACTGACCGATTTTGAAACCTTTTTACTATTACCAAGGTAAACTATTTTAGATAGGTACAGGTTGTGTTATCTGAGATCCACAACTGTCCTGCGGATGCAAATGCGGCGTAGAATGCTACACAACGGGTTTTGAATATATATATATATATATATATATATATATATATATATATATATATATATATATATATATATATATATATATATTACATAAAGTCCGCCTAGAATATACGGTCGAGCTGATTTTTTAATGAGGTCCACCGGGATCTTGCAGATCCGAAAACGCCAGTAATAAGCTATCGAACCGATGCTAAAAAATTTCTCACTGCTAGAGAACTAAATTATTTTAGATGGATACAACTATGCTGCACAAAATTCGTTCGGGTTCTTGGGTCCCCAAAAATACCAAAACTAATTACCCAACCGATTTTAAAAATTCTTTTACTCTTAGAAAGCTAAACTATTTTAAATAGGTACAGGTCTTAGATGAAATCCGCCAGTGCCCAAGATTTGGAAATTCGCTATGTTATGCAGATGCTGCGACAGGGGTATTATTAGTTTTTTATCAAATTCAGTGTCTTACTAACATAATTAATATCAGTTCAAGATCATTTATCATGTATTAATTACACAATATTTTTAATAAATTATACACAATAATGTGTAAACATTCTCATATTACTCACTAACGAATGGCGCCAAACGCGATATATTTAATCGACGCCACTATACTATAATAGTTAACCTATTGAATGTAATTATGTGCAGAAAAGATCAAATATCCTGAGATATTCATTTATTACTTAAAAAGTAAATAAAACTGTAAATCTCTGTAAGAAAAAATAAATATGTAAAAAAACTGATTTTTCAGAAATATGTATTTTTAAAAAGTAAAAAAAAAAAGAAACGTATCGTTAATTTCGCAATAAATGTAAAACGTATCCAAAGAGTTAAATATCGCAAAATAAAAACAAATAGGTATGTATGAAACAGTATCATCGTCTATTATTTCAAAAAAAAAATCTTAAGCAAGCTATCTTTGAATCGACGTATATTTCTATCTTCGTCTGTATGTATGTATGAGCAAACACATTTCCCCTTTTTCTCGGAGCTTCTCTATTTTAATGAAATTTGGTAAAAGTTTTTGGGTCTGAGAAAATGATTCAGCTTGATCACAACTCACGCAAAATTCCTTTAGAGGCTTTCAAGTCTCTACGCTTTACTAAGTGAAGGTGAATTTCCATTTGTTACTAATTACTCAATACGCTCTCAATAGGGTTCCAATTGCGGTCCAATACCAATAGCACTAAAATAATATTTTATCAGACCGGCATCGGACCTTCTATGACTTGTGCAGATGATAAAGTGAAAAATTTTTTGAATCCACTCCACTCCGTTAGTACGAACCGAGACCGTACCCAGAGAAAAGATCAGATAAAAAGGGTTTTTGAACAATTTGGCAGACACCTGCAACCGCCAAAATAGGTTGGCTGTTTACATATACTTTTTAAACTATTGAAAGAATATTCCCTCAAAATTTCAGTCTTGTGGGAGCAGATTATGAACTACTATGCCTATGACACTTTTGCTATCGTCTGGCACATCCTTGCAACCCTCTAAATAGGTTGTCAATTTTTTTGTACACTTAAACATATTAGAACTACAACATATTAAAATTTTAGCCTTGTGGGAGTAGGTTAATAAAAAAAATTTTTTTGACATTTTCAAAAATTTAAGGGATGATGACGCCACCGCCAGATACCTGCCAGAACAGTACTTGCCTAATTAACCGATAATAAAATGTCATTTAAAAATTTTCTAGCTTTGTGGGAAACGAGTTAGTCGGATGGTTCACTAGCTCTCCTACTATTAATGTTACGCCTGATAAAAAAGAAATAGGCATTTTCTCGAAAACAGTGGGATGAATTTTAAAATAGATACCTACCTAAAGAAGCGTAATGTTTTGCTAAAATTACATAAAAAAAAGGAATTCGTTATTCGTTTAATATTTAATAAAAAGTGACAAAAATGTTTTACAAGATTTTGCAAAATTTGATATCTGATACCTGACCTTATTATTAAAATATTTATTAATGAAGTTAAGAGATTCTTTGGTGGGATAAAATTTTTATTAAATCGGCTAATTTCTTGGGTGGTTCAAGACTCAAAGAACCGCAAGATTTAGATCAGTATTAAGGATGTATATACTTATAGTCAAATCGAGTACTACATCTAAAATTTTTTGAAAATTAGTCGTAATGTTAAATTATTACTAGAAACACTTATTTTATGAATTAAGATGTGTAGGTATTGTATAAAAAAATTATACCAATTAATAAATTTTTTCTATAAAATAAAGATTTAATTTGACTATGGTTGACGTTGGATTCAGCACCTATCGGAATTATTATTTTGACAGTTGACGTATAGAGATTATTCCATTTAGAAAACATTGTGTGGCACAATGCATTTTCTTTTTTTTTTTTCATAAAAAAAAAACTAATTCTTTTTAAATTTTATTGTAAAATTAATATTTTTTATTACTCATGCGGGAGAAGTACTAACTTAGCGCACACATTTCTGTACGCAAAATAGCTGTTTGTCCACTGTACTCTTCCCGCATACTTTTTTACGTGTGAAAAGCAACTTTCCACCCGCAAATTGACAATAAAACACGCAAAATTTAATCAAAACACGCAAAGCCGCCTCTTAATTTTTCATTTAATAAATATTTCATAATTATTTCTATAGAAACCACCAACAAAGTAATTTAAACGATAATTAATTCAGAAAAAAAGACAAACACTTAAAAATATTATTTTAAAAAGTAATAAAAATGTCAAAAATAGGTGATAATAATAGAAAAAAGTATGTAAAATTCGTAATAAAAAATAGTATGTGCAACTCGTGCGCGATTGTCGATTGCCCCACTCACTACGTTCGTGCGCTCAACTTCGCTTTCGTGGGCAATCGACAATTTCCCACACTTATTGCACAATATACTATAGTTGCATCTAAAAGCAATTAAAAGCTTAAAATTTAAAAAAAATTAGTTTTTTGTGCAAAAGAAAAAAATGCACTGTGTCTGTATTTTCTAAATGGAAAGCATTCATTATATGTTTTACCACATTTGTCGTCGAAAATGGCGGGCACAGTTTTTTGAAATAATGTCAAAACCGCGTGGTACCGGCTTCTAATTTTTATTTTAATTTTTACGAAAAAGATAGGCCAGGCCGGTGGGTTCGCTTTTTTTTCATTAAAAAATAATACAAAGTATAAGGTTCATAAAACTATTTTTTTTCTCACGAAAGTTGGATAAAACATGATAAATTTTACAAATTTATTCGTAGCTAAGCTACTTCCGGCTCAAACAACACACGATAAATGAGAACGTTAACATTAATTATTTCGTTTAATTTGTCCGTGACATACAATTTTCTTTTTGCTAATCGATGCAGAATCGTCTATTGTTTAACATATTTCAAACTCAATGGAAAAAGTTGGAATTTTCTTTTTTTGTATACATCCTTAAAATTTTTTTTTAATAATATTTAAGTGTCAAATATGGAGACATTTTAATAAACTGATTGAAAATCATTAGCTTACTGACGTTGATTGACATTTACATATTACCATATATGAATTAATAGATATAATTATATGAATATAATTATACTTAATACATACAATTACATTAATACATATTGAAAAATGATTTTGAAAACTTCACTGGCTTTCAATTATGAATTGACTATGTATGTACATGCGCATAGGCTACGCAAACGGTAACTAAATATAACATTTAAAGTAATAATTATATATTTTTGTGGGTTTTAATTGATGACAGAATGGATATTATGCCCGTTATTTCTTTTCCTTACATATTTAAAGAATAAATAACAAAAGTTCGTTGAACTTGTCGTTTTTTTTTCATTTTCGTTACAAATTTAATATGTTAGGCTATAAGGTGCGGCGATCAACTGTTTTCGAAATTAAATATTAAGGAAAATATTTATTTTAAATATGAAATATGTTTCTAATGTTATATTAAGGGGAGATTGACTAAAAAAAATATTTTTTCTTCATAATTATGTTCCTTAAAGTGTTAGAAATATTTTCCTAAAATTTTATTTTAAAAAAAAAATCAAAAATCAAAAAGTTATGAGCATTTTAGTGCACGCACTTTACTATAATTCAATTAAAAAGTACATTTTTCGACATGGTATCTCAAAAAGTATTTGAAATATCGACATAAATGAAAGTGCATATTGTTTCTCCATACCGTCATTTTGGCAGAAACTAGGATCTTTTGGATCCGTAATATATTTTCAAAATGGCGGTTGTTTATAGTCAAGAAAAAGCGGTGATTTTTAAATTTTTTTTTTCAAAATGCGATTTCTCGCTGGTATTTTATTCTTTTTTTAGATCCTAGTTAGTGCCATAACTGTATATATATATATATATATATATATATATATATATATATATATATATATATATATATATGTATATATATATATATATATATATATATATATATATATATATATATATATATATATATATATCAGAAAATTCTTGACTTTTTGATTTTGGTTCACTGGGGATTTCAGAACACGAGAAACCATCAAGGTGAAAAAATCCAGCAGTGTCGACTTCAAAGCCATTTTATAGGTACTCAGCTTATTTTTGAATTTTTTTTTTTTAATTTTTTTTTTTGTAATTTCAATACATGTAGAAACAATGTTGAAAATTTAGTTTTTTAAGAAAATATTTATTTGTATAAAAAAGAAAATAATAATAATAAAAATGGTCGATTTTTGATTTTTTTTTTTTTTTGGCGAATCTCCCTAATACTGACATTAACTCATGTGTGTTAAGACCCATAGAAATACTGTATTTTTTTTTTTTCATTTTTATTGTGGAAAAAGTTAAGACAGATTTTTACAGCCAAAAAAGTGATAGGAGACATTTCATTGACCATTTCTTTGTAAATAGATACGATAAAAATGAGACGAACTTTTTTATTGGTAAATTTAAAAATTTAATTAATTTCAAAACTATAATGACAATATACATATTAAATACAGTAATATGAATTATACTATCTTATTTTACTTGTTAAATTGTTTTACCATATTACACTTGAGATTTATATTTTTTCTGAATAGGTAAATTTGTGTTTTCTATTCAAATTTGTTACCTAAAAGCAATTTAACTCAAAGAACTGTCAACTAACAAAACATTCCAGCTTCTCTATCGAATTTTTGTTAGTTGACAGTTCTTCTCGTCAAAATGCTAGACAACGAATTTTCGTTATATATACATAAACACAAATTTATTTGAGAAAATACAAATCTCTCTTGTAATTATAAGTAAAAATACCCCTGTCGCAGCATCCTGCATAACATAGCGAATTTCCATTTACAAAAGTACGTTTTATTTACAATTACTATCAACTAGTTTCCGAGAAAAACGTACTTTTGTAAATGGAAATTCGCTATGTTATGCAGGATGCTGCGACAGGGGTATTTATGTAATCTTTTCTCCTCTTTTAAATAGTGTAAAAAAATTTCACAAAAATTCTTGAATAAGTGGAAATTTTGGCAAAAAAACAATTTTTTTCAAGAACAAAAACCATGTTCCTGGCATCGGACATGTTCTAGCTAACGAACTTGTCCAATGGTTTGGGACTTCCAATATTTTCACTAAATTTCGTAAAGCTAGCACATTTCGTTCGAGAGTTATCGTGCGGACACATATATATATATATATATATATATATATATATATATATATATATATATATATATATATATATATATATATATATATATATATATATATATGTATATTAGTGAATATTATTTTCGGTTTCTAGGGACCTCAAAACATATTTCTGCCATAGTCCCGGACTAAAGTCGCGTCATGACAGTGCCTGTAATAACTGAATTCTATTCTGGAAATTCGCTAATAATAAATTCAGTTTATATAAATTATAGAACAATAAGGTTCAGTTAGGTTAGAAAAAATTTTGTTGGGTTCGGTTACGTTACAAAAAATTTCCTTAGGTTCGGTTAGGTTTGAGACCAAATTTTCTTAGGTTCGGTTAGGTTAGATCAAGTTCCGTTAGTTCAGTTAGATTAGAAAAAATTTTCGTTCACATTACTCCACCCACCGCCGGAGGTTTCTAGAACCGCCCCGGTAGCGGATTTTCTTATTTTCTTATTTTCTCAAAAACTAGCTAAGGGGCTGTCCATTAATCACGTGAGGCTTGAAAGGGGGGGGAGGGTCCCATAAAAAATCACGAAATATCACAAGGGGGCGGGGGGGTAAAGTAATATATCACGTGTATTTATTTTTTCGGTAAGTGCGCGATACTCAACCGAAAAGCGGCGTTACATGTATTTATTTTTTCGTCAAACGCGTACAAAATCGAAAACGGCTTGTAGTGTGATCTTGATTCGCTATCAATATAATAGTCCAGAGATGCACAATGTTCGTCCTTCCCGCATCCTCACGCGACGATCGAACGGTAGATCGAGAGAGATTCTCTGCGTAGTGCGCGAAAATGATGACGCCGAGTGGCTTGATGAAACCGATGTTGATCTTCAACAAAGCACTGTGCCAACAACTGATTTGCAAGATGCTTATCCAGTTATTGGTGTTGAAGAAAGTCTTGCTAATCCGTGGTCCGAAAATACTGTACATTAAGTAATGTTCATGTATTAGTACAAAAAAGTTTTTCGCATTTCTATTATTTTTATGTCAATCAAAAAAAAAAAAAAAATTGCAACCTTTCTGTCTACCTCTGAACGTTATTATAGTAGTGTTTAATTTTCTATAATAAAATTAGATGATACTTATACCAGTATTTTACAAATATTAAAAAAAATTAGATTCTTTGCAGGTACGAAAAAATACACGTGATATAGGGGGGGGGAGGGTGGGTAGCCTTAAACCTCACCATGTATCACCAAGGGGGAGGGGGGGTTAAAAAATGCAAAAAAAAAACATCACGTGATTAATGGACGGCCCCTAACCTAGAATAATAGTTCAAAAACCTTTTTTATGTGATTTTTTTCCGTCTTTGCAATGGTGTATAAAAATGTGGCAAAAACTTTTAAATTATAGCAAATTTTGGCAAAAAACTAATTTTTTGCAAGAACAAAAACCATGTTCCTGGCATCCGACGTGTCTGGCTGAAGAACTCATCCAAGATTTTTGAATTTCCAACGTTCTCACCAAATTTGGTAAACCTAGGACATTTCGTTCGAGAGTTATCGTGCTGATACATAAATACATATATATATATATATATATATATATATATATATATATATATATATATAAATTTTAGTGAATATTATTTTTGGTTTCTAGGGACCTCAAAACAAATTTCTGCCATATTCCCGGGCTCAAGTCATGTCATGAGACCTACTGGAATAGCTGAATTTCTGGAAATTCGCTAAAAAATTGACTATGAAATTAGAATACAAATTTTTCAAGTTGTAAAATAAAATTATTCTTTCTTCTATTGTGCTTTAATAATTGACACATTTTCCGTTTTAGTAACTTCTACTCTACTTGCGGACACTAGAGTTACTACTTTTTAAAGAATGGTGGAAGCGCTGAAAACATTAATACTATGTGTAAACTTGAACGCATAGGTACATCTTATTGTA
Source organism: Brachynemurus nebulosus (assembly GCA_035578155.1). Taxonomy (NCBI): domain Eukaryota; kingdom Metazoa; phylum Arthropoda; class Insecta; order Neuroptera; family Myrmeleontidae; genus Brachynemurus; species Brachynemurus nebulosus. Next base: position 35,937,244 of record JAPWDM010000006.1, read on the forward strand.
TGAAACTAAATATTTCAGTGACCCCTGCCAATTCTGTATTAAACTTTCAAGTCTTAATATTATATTGCACAGAACTGAATTACGGATCTTTTAATAATTTTTTATTACTCATGCGGGAGAAGTACTAACTTGTCACACACATTTCTGTACGCAAAATAGCTGTTTGCCCACTGTACTCTTCCCGCATACTTTTTTGTGTGTGGAACTTTCCACACGCAAATTGACAATAAAACACGCAAAATTTAACCAAAACACGCAAAGCCGCCTCTTAATTTTTCATTTAATAAATATTTCATAATTATTTATATAGGAACCACCAACAAAGTAATTTAAACGATAATTAATTCAGGAAAAAAAGACGAACACTTAATAATATTATTTTAAAAAGTAATAAAAATGTCAAAAATAGTGATAATAATATAAAAAAGTATGTGAAATTCGTAATAAAAAAATAGTATGTGCAACTCGTGCGGGATTGTCGATTGCCCCACTCAAACTTCGCTTTCGTGGGCAATCGACAATTTCCCGCACTTATTGCACAATATACTATAATCACCTTAACTAATTATTCACTTAACACATGGATAAGAAAACTAACAAGTATACATAAGTATAATTTTTTTTGAAAATTAAACAAACAAAACAACATACCTATTTGAGTAACGTAATTAGTGGTATATATTAAAAATAATATGGATGAAGCGCCGAGTAAGGGCATTACTTATACCTGAATGGGGTATGTACTTCAAATAAATTCGACTGCTTTCTTTTTAAGTGGCCTTATTTTTAATTATAGATATTACAGTTTATTTCAGAGGAAAAAATGATTTCCTTTGACTTCGTAATGGACAAGTTAGTACATTTTTTTTTCTTGAGTCAGCTATGACAACTCGCATCGCATGCTTCACCTTCATTAGTACTTTCTACCTAATAGCCTCCATTACACGTTCGTTGTGACAATCGTTAAAAGTCATACTTGACAAAGAGCTGGAGAGTATCTAAAGTATTCTCGAATTCGCTTTAGAGGGCGTATAAAGAAGTTGCTCCCTATTATCACAAAGTATAAATTACTTCTATTGATTCAATATTTGCTGACTTTCAGATTTATTTGTATTGTAACAAAAAACATACAAGTTTGCAACCAACAGACTAGACTGTCTTGTTTGATTTCAATGTTATAAAGTGAAAATGAACACGTGGCGTACCGGTTATTTTCATTTTTCTCTAACATAGAAACTACGGAAATATTTTCTTTTATATTACGGAAATTATGAATTCTCAAAATTTAAATATTTTTTAGAGAAATTAAACGTAAATTACTTTTGTTTACGTAATATTACTTAGCAAAAAATACCACGTTTATTTTTTTAATGGAAAAATCTCGTAGTATGGATATTGTAGTATATATGGTTCATTTCAGTTAAATTTAACCATGCTTCGTCACTTTGAATTTAAATAATTTCCGTTTCCTTGGCTTTATCTCTTTCACTATTGCATTAACGTAAATTTTAAATTTGCAGTTTGCTTTTAGAAAAGAACAGAAGATTGATTTGTTTCGAATATAAGAATTATTTAATTTTTTAACGAAAACTCATGATCAGTTGTATCTGAAATGAGGTATAGTTACATTTAACTAAAATATATACCAAAACTTATAAACTGGTGAAAAAATTTTTGAAATTCGTTAATAAATAATAAAAGATTAAGTCATAGATTAATCAATCTGTGACCAATTCTAGTACATATTTTTTTCATCTTTATAACTTTCATAAAATTCAAAGTAATTTGTGTGCCATTTCCAGAATGACAGTAATTTACAGTGATGAGCAAAATTAGTCTTGGTCTTGCACTTTTTTTGCACAAATTATTTGAAAATATAATTAATACTGAAAGTTTTTATTAAAGCAATATTAAAATACATTGCCAATGGGGTGTGGTACACAGCTTCCTCGTACTCATAAAAGACTTTAAATCAGTATTCTACCAAATATACATATATACCGTGAAATTAAATTTTTGCCTTTAAGTTCATAAAAAATTGTTGTAACTCAAAATAATGAAAGGCTAAATTATAAAATAATAGCAAAAATATTTTAGAAACTAACCCCCAAAATACCCTAAAAATTTGAGCGAAATGGGACTAGCAGTAAAAAAGTTATTGACATTTAATGGGATTTCATGGTAGCGGCGTAACTACCGTTACTTCGATTTGGATTAAATTCATAGGGGACCATTTAGGGACCAAACTGCATTATTTCTGAAAATTTCATTAAAAACAATCGAATAGTTCAGAAGTTATACCACTTGGTGCAAACTGGCGACACACAGACGGACAGACAGACAGACATCAAACCAAAATTGTTCAGGAAGCTCTAAAACGTAAAATTTGCGTAAAAAATTTTATTTTGAAGGGAAAAAATTTTTTATTTTTCAAAAGTGATCACAATGTTTCCGCTACTTTAGTAGTCTCGGAAGCAAAATGTTTCTTTAAATATTCGAGGTTAATTAAGTATTTGCAAATATAAATGTGTGATGCTGTCATAAATCAGTATAATGCTTTCAACTACCTGCAGATTTTTTTGGTCGAGTAGTAAGTAAAATATCGGCGTTCAATCGATTTTACCACTTTAATAATAATAATAGAAACCCTGAAAATTTCATCGAAATTAGTCGAACAGTTTCGAAATTGCGCGTTGGAAGGTTTTACGAATACTCAGTTGCACAGAGAGGCAGTTACAATTAAAAAAAAATTTTAGGGACCGTAAAAAGTGAAAATTCTGATTTTAGAAGGAAAAAATTCGTTAATGAGAAGAGTGCAAGAAAATGCAAGATTTTTTAGCAATACCAAGATCAAGACTGCATTTTGGTCTTGCATTTGCTCATCACTAGTAATTTATGTGTCAAAATAATATTTACTTATTTACTTATTAGAAAAATATATAACCTAATATCAGCTAACATTTCCAAAAAGTCAACAATATGAACATACCACAATGTTAAATAGACGAACGTTCTTTTTGAATTTGAATATTGCTGTGCGCTAATTTTTTAAACTTGTGCGCGCACGCAGGCTTACACCTTAGAGGGCAACACTGTCTGTGATCACTTTAATAGGCTTTTTTTCGTACACACAGTATCTACCAAATTAAGTAAAAATATTCGGTTCCTAGGTATATAAGAAATTATTCTTACATATGACATGTATTATCCAGACCCACAGTCAACTTACTATCGGAAAATATTAAGAAAAGGAAGGAGCAAACAAGAAATTTGTATACTGCTGATGTACATTAGGGTTGGTACGCTCGTGTAAAGTGTACGATTACATAACATACGTACGTAGTCGTACGTACATGACCGTCAGTCATCCTATTGTGGTGATTTTCGTATTAAGGGAACAACAAATAACTAATATACAATGACAAGAGGTGTTAAGTGGGGCCCTAATCAGATTATAAAACTGATCAATATATCTACCTATGTACAGAGGACTTGTCGTATACGTATTTTTTTGAATTGAATTATATGTAACATTGGTTCCATTGTTCGAAAGACTAATAAATCGTGTGTGTATACACTGTGGGAAGCTGAAATATATCGTTTTTACTTATATCGTAAACACTTCAGTGTAGGAGTGAATGGGCCATGTACTGAAAGCGACAATTCAAATTACGCGCTAAATAACAAATCACAAAACTATTTTGGTTGCGTGACAACACCAAGGTATACACTCATTCGACCCCAACTTCAATCTGGTGTCATTTCAAATATGGCGGTGTTGTCCTTTTGAATTTATTCGTGCTTCAAAGTAGGGATGTCGTTTTTTTAAAAAAAAATCGATTTTTGGATCGATTCGTAATTGCCAACAAAAGAATCGATACTTAAATTATCGATTGTATTCAAAATCGATTCCAAGAAATCGATTCAAATTTGCTGTTGCAAAAGTGGCGGTAATTTTTAAGTAAAAATTTATAATTCAGAAAGATGAACTTTCGAAGTCTTTTAAATAGAAAAATATTAAGCGTGTACATCAATATTTTTTTAGAATTTTATTCTATGGTATAGAGATGAATCACAACATCACAACAAAGTTGACAATTTTTGTTTTCATTTGATATAAAAATGTTAGTCAAATTTATATATAAAGAAAATGACTCATTTCAAAAATAAAGTTTTGTCACATATAAAAGATATTATAATTTCTACTATCCTTTTTCAATATATTAGATAATAGATCTTGTGAGAGATGGCTATATTACGAGTCTGTCTAAGAGATACCTTTATGAGAATGAGCCATTTGCAGTTGTCGTTGCTTTCTCTATAATTGTATAAATATTATCTAAATTGTACTAAATATTGAGAAGTTTTTATTTAATTGTATACAAAATCTTTTTATAGATTAAAGGATAAAAAAAATTTTATGAAAGTTTTTTTTTTGTTTTAAATTTTCCGCCTAAACTTTATTGTTTTGTACATGGTACAGTTGTCAATTTGTTAATTTTGACAATTTGATTTGATGCATAGACATCTGATTATATGCATTTGATGCGTAAAATTTAATAATCGTAGTACCGATAATAAATTTAAATTTATTTAATAAATAAATAGCAACGTATAAATAAAAAAGCAATTTATGTTTTGAAAAAAAAAATCGTTTCGCGATTTCCATAAAATAAAAATCGATGTGTGAATCGATCTCAAAATCAATAATCGATTAAAAATCGGTTTTCATACTTCCGATTAATCGATTTCTCGATTTATCGATTAAAAAACGACATCCCTACTTCAAAGTATATCATAAACTGTTTGTCATTATATTATTATTATTCAGTTACACGAAAACAATCAGTCAAAATGTTTTTTTTAAACTTTTGAATCGTAAGTTAGCGATTACTAGTGCATTGCGATTACTAGTTAGCGATTATAGCATTACTATAGTATAACTAGAATTACTAGTTAGCGATTACTATGTATTTTTTGCAAGACCAAGACTATGTATACCAAGAGCGAGACCAAGATCAAGACTATAAGTATGGCTGCAAGACCAATACCAAGACTCAAGTGAGCAAGACCAAGACAAAAGCAAGAAAAAATCAAGATTCTTGCTAAACTATTTAAATAGTTTGAAAGTATAATTAATACGTAAAGATAGTAAAAATTCTGATTTTAGAATAAAAAAATTCGCTAATAAAAAAATGCAAAATTTTTTTAGCAATAACAAGACCAAGACCAAGACTGCATTTTGCAAGACCAAGACCAAGACAAGACTCAAACTACTCTAGCAAGACCAATACCAAGACTCTTAATGCAAGACCAAGACCAAGGCTGCCAAGTTTTGGTCTTGGTCTTGCATTTGCTCATCGCTAGCGATTACAAAGCAGATAATTTGTCGTTAAAGCAACATTTATCATTCTGTTGTCTGATTAGTGATTACTAACAATAAGTATAGTTACACAAAATAACAGGTCATAAAAGTTTACTCACCTTCCTAGGAACGTAAGTAATAATCGTTTACCGTCAATTAACAAATAAATTTTTTTCTATAGAAATAGTTTTCTGTCTACGCTTACCTACTATTCATATTTATTAAAATTGCATTTTCGATCAATTTTATATTTATTCAGCATTTTTTCGATTGAAAAAATGACTTACTCATACTCGGCCCGTAAGTTTTTGTTTCTTTGGCCATGGAGGTGTAAGAATCCTCGTTTTTCAGCCTTGAATTCTCAAATTGCATCCACAAAAATAACACTTACGGTCTTCGTTAAATAATATACTATTAAATAAAACTGAATCTTTAGAAATATTGGTTTTAGTTTGAATATGATATTTATGAAAGGAACACAGCAAATGGTTATGAAAGGAGCATAGTAAGGGTTATGTAGGTGTTAAAGTTTAATTATCTTTAAGAAAAGAAATGTAAGACTATATTGATTTCCAATTAGTTTTATTTAAATACTCGCTTGCCATAGAAAATTCGAATAATTAAAGGAAAATTAATTAGTAAACGTTAATGTAATAAGAAATAGCATCCCCGAAAAATCATTCCACGTTGACATTTTACATTTTACAAAAGAATTAACAGTTTAATGTTAATTTACTTGATTTTTATTTTCTGTCTGGCTATTATACTGTCTAGCTATATAGATACTCGTTCTGTTAGAAACAAACTTTTTTCCTACATGGAATACATATTAATGTTTACAACTGAAACTCGAAACTAGTTTTAGCTTTGAGGCTGAGATTTGGATCGTAATCCAATTCAGGTTAATAAAAGTTTATAGAAGAAATTAAACAGTTCAAAAATTAACTGCGCAAACAATGGGGTCCAAAAATTCCAAAATTAATCTACTTTTCTCTAATCTAATACCCTCCGAGCAATGTTTCTGTCAACTGGAATTATGATGGATAATTTTCAATGGAAATGTTTTGACAAATCAAATAAAAAAGTGTTTTCTTTTCGTCGAAGACGAATGATGAAGTCAAAAAGTAAATTATAACACGAAATTGTTAATTTTTCTTAAGCTTCTATTTTCACATTACAAAACTATATTTATATAATTTCTAATAACTTGAGCCACTATTTTATAATGTTCTAATAAAAACTGTTGGCAAAATTTCAAATTTTTATCTTGCTGTAGCAATCCTTGTATTAAAATTTTGCAAATATTAAATATAATCCAAAGTATAGTGCCTACTTATTTCCATTTCTAAAATTAATAACATCCTAATTTATATGAATTTTGCCCTCATTGGATCTCAACTTATATAAAATACCAATAACCGTACATCAATAACTTAATTTTTCTATCATGCTAAATATTTGCTACTATATACCAATATATCAAGTACATTGAATTATGAAATAACTCCTGCTGTTGTAAATATTCTTTAAAATATTTATTGGAAAGTTGATTGGTTCTACATAATAAATAACTTTTTCTACTCCTGTTGAAGAACACACTCATTATATATCTGTTAATTGTTAAGAAAGTTAGGCATTATTCAAAGGTGTGGAAGAATGATCATTACTCAATACCTTTTTGACCAATGAAATCACAGTATTAACTATTATTCAATGGGTTTGCGATTGTTTTATGAATAATGTATGTATCAAGTTTTAATTTAATATATGTTGCGTAGTAACGCTCAAATAAACAAAGTAGTTTATATTTTGTTTTGATCGTTTTATACATATTATTGGAATCTGTCGAATGACGATATGACATCTGGTGTTGAAAAATCAGACTATTCTTAAAGTGCATTTTCTCTCAAATGTCATTTATGAGCTGAATTTTGTAAATCTAAAAATACATACAATCGATTTAATTTTTCCATTCACTTACAGTTTTCCAATTATTTTATGACGTTTGCTATTTAAATTTGACGTTTGTATACTGTAAATTGTAATATTCGTTAACTCATTCACGCATTTTTTCATATTTTAACCACATTTTGACTGTTTTACAGATGTAAAATTTTCTCCCCTTCAAGAAAATTCCTTTGCTTCGGACTTGTGTCAACCCAAATACAAAAAGTTCTAACATTTACCATTTTTTCTTAATATAGCACTGATTACTATATATAAAACTAATGTTAATTTTCTCCCCTTCAAGAAAATTCCTTTGCTTCGGACTTGTGTCAACCCAAATACAAAAAGTTCTAACATTTACCATTTTTTCTTAATATAGCACTGATTACTATATATAAAACTAATGTTAATGCACTTTTTTTCAGCCATTTTTTTGAAACTCCACCCATAGGACAGATCCCAATACAAACATTTAATGAAATTAGAAATAGATTAAAAATTTGATTTAAAATTTATATTCAATTTTATTTAAATAAAAAAGGAAAAAAGTCGTAGAAAAAAAACGTATTCTACTCGCTTGCAATGGCTATTACCCACTCAGATCCATTACAACACTCGGCTCGTGTCGCAATTTCATCTTCGTGAGTAATAGCTATCATTACTAGCTCGTTGAATAATATACTAAATAATAAACAAATATTTTACTTCGCAAAAATACCACTTTTATTTTGAAACAATATTGTCACAGTTTCAGAATAAAAGTGGTATTTTTGCGAAGTAAAATATTTGTTTATTATTTACAAATATGGAATACCATAAAGTAACGCTCAAATCTATTAATAGAATAATATACTATTACTAAACCAACAAATAGCCGTATAAATTTTTTCAAAATACCTTCTATTTGGACATAAATGCACATAAATTCAACATTTTGGAAGCTCTTAGAATCAATAAGTTAATTAAGGATCCAAACCGTAGCATTTTAAACGATCAACTAGATTTGAACAGATCTCTTTATTAAATTTATAACATACACACGCACTGTGACACAAAATTTCTAACTTTTTATTTCCACAATTCACTTCACAATTTCTTTTTGGACGTTGTATATACTCAATATATTTTTATTTATTCGTTTTCAGATCAAATTTTTTGCAATGATTTTCGATGATCGGATTGAACCGGTTAAATTTACATAACTTCGATATGTAAAATATTAGCTAATGAGGTTATGACGACCGATGAAGTAATCTTTATGAGAAACTGTGATGGAAAATCAAAATTTCACAAAATGTCGGCATATTTTAAACGAAAATATCAAGCGACTTAGAATCGAAGAAAAGGTATCAGAAGAAAGTATGAATCCAAGTGAATCCAAAAAGTAGAGTCAAATTGAGCTGCCATTACACACAGTAGATCTGTACCCTCTGCCAGTGGAGTCATTTTGATTTTTGCGAGTGTGGAAGTGATTAACAAAGACAATGGAGTGGAAAAATTTGAGAGCAAAACTTTTTTACGTAAATCCCTCCAATATAATCGAACTCACTCAATTTTTAATATGAGTACCGTCAAACCTGACAATTTTGTCTACTGAAGGCAATTTTTTCAAACCACATTTTATACGAATTAAATCACCTAGCACCTTTTTTTTGGTGACAGAAGTATTTCTAACAAACTTTCTTAGACTTCTTCAAATTATTAGTTTTTTTATAGTCCATATGGTACGTTACTGTTGTAACTTCAAGAAATCACAACTACCATTGCGGGAAAACCTCCATTGGTTTGTTAGAAATGCCCCTTTACACAAAAAAAGGTGTTACAGACATCACGAAATATGAAATTTTAATTTATTTCACATAGAATGTAATTTGGTAAATTTACCTTCAATAGACAATGTTGTCAGATTTGACGGTATTCAAATAAAAATTCAAAATTCTATATTAGTAAATAAAAACACTTTGACATATTGACCGAAACATGTCATAAGAATTTCTGTATATTCAATAAAGTGGTATTTTGCAAAGTAAAGTGTTTTTATTTACTAATATAAAATATAGAATACCATAAAGTAACGCTCAAATCTATTAAATTTATTCAAAAATCTTTTAATTTCGATCAAATTTTTCGAAAGAATTTAATATTCGAAAAATAACACTGACTGATGTATACATGTAATATTATGTAAATAGAGTGATGTAATAGCATATACGTATACAGACACATATATTTAGTTTGGGATTCAATTTCAATATAAATCAGTAATGTATCAGGCTGTACTGTACAGGCAGGATTCCCTGTTATTTCATTTTGCCGCCCTTCAATCCTCGCAAAATGAACATGGCCAAATGTATGTATATGTATATATGCATATATGTATCCTTTCATTGCCCCGCGGTGTGTTGTTGAGCCGTCCGATTCAGTTTGCAATTGCTGATGCGACTCTGTGTAGTGTAATTTCGAGTAAAGTAATGCGGTTTCTACACCAATGCTTTATATTAAATTATAATACCAAACAAGATTTTTGATAACAGACGTCACAAAAGCATGGTTTTGTAAGTCATTTATATAACTTTAGCCACATCAGATATGAACGAAGATAAAAGTTCTAAAAAAGATTTAGAAATAATAAATATGGAAACTATCGACAAGCTTACAATGGAAGAAAAGATTAATCTGCTGCTATATAATCAATATACATTTAACAACAAGATTATTAGTTTAACTAAGCAATTAAGTGATACGTTGAAACAAAGTGAATTAAAAGATCAAAGAATCCAAAAACTGGAAGAAGAAATAAAGGATTTAAAAAGTAAACAAAATTCGAAAAATAACCATCAAAATTTACAAATACCTAAAGTAGGTCAAGCATCTGACGTTGTCAATATTGACGCCACGGCTACAAAATATCAGACTGATGTCTTATCCAACTTAGGCACACAACAGTACGCCAGTGTGGTTGCAAATAAAAAATCAGAGGAAAAACAAAATATTATAGTGAAGGAAAAACAAGTACAAGTGGAAACAGTACCTGAAATAACTCTATCTATAATCAATACAGATCATAAGGACATAAAAGATGACAATGATGGTTTTATTACTGTTACTCGACGAAAGAGAAAAGAAATAAAGCCCATTCGTGGATGTGGTACTAACATGGAAGATTTTCAATGTGTAGATTCAAAGGCGTGGATATATTTAGGCCGCTGTGATCAAGATTCTAGCGTAGAAAAAATAAAAAATCATCTCGTAAAAACATATAAAAATCATGAGTTTATTGTTGACGAATTAGAAAGTAAAGGGAAATTTAAAAGTTACCGTATAGGAGCAGATAAGAAATTAATAGAATTGTACAATGGAAAAAACTGGCCGATAGGAGCACTGGTACGGCGTTATATTTTTCGCCGACCACCAGCATCTTTCAACAACTAATGTTTTTGAAATTTCATACTAGTTGAGAAACGTGCAACTATGATATCGGTATATCGATGAGCGAAACTTTAAAATAAATTTAAGTTGTATTGTAAATTGTACTGTGACTTTTTATAGTCCATTATTGTATGACGTTTTGTATACCTTTTTTGGTCTCCACAAATAAATTTATTATTATTATTATTATTATTATTATTATTATTATTATTATTATTATTATTAATACTAGCCGTATACCCGATAGGATTTCCTATCGACAACATCTTTTTATTAGGTACTCATTGCTCACTTTCAATATTTTTCAAAAGCCTAAATATCAATTTCCACGTTTCTAATTTTAAAAATGACGAACTTCCCATACGAACTCTCATTTGATGTTTTAACCCCTTAGGGAATGAATTTCCAGAAACGTTTACACAACGAGTTTACACGAGTTTTATTTATAAACTGAAGCCTAAACACCATATCTTCTGTGCTAAATTTCGTCCATCTAACCCAACAGCTTAGGCTGTGCGTTGTGTGTCAGTCAATGTATAAAATATTATTTATTTGAATAGTTATAGTAACATATTTTTATATATCTAACTTCAAAAATGATGAATTTCCATAAAAATTTTCATTCCCTATTTAACCCACTTACGGGGCGAATTTTCAAAAATCCTTCCTTAGTGCTCACCTACGTTACATAGGGAACTCCTGTGCAAAATTGCATTCTTCTAAACCCAACGGTTTAGGCTGTGCGCTGTCTGTCAGTCAGTCAGTCAGTGTGAGAAATTTATTAAATAGATTACAAAAAAATTGTGAATTGACTTGTTTAATTGTATGCAAGGCATAAACTCAGAAAATGCTCAATCAATTCTGAAAATTCTTTCATTACTAGAAGGTTTCACTATTCCAATTAGACACAGGGTATAATTAATTCCAGAAATATTAAGATTCTGCAGATACGAAATTGTAATATTTGTAAATATTTTCGGAGGAAAATGAGCTCTTTGGCTGTCTTCTTAACTTACGCCGATTAAATCGTTAGAAATGCACGAAATAATGCAAGAAAGGATTAACCATTTAAAAAAGATGTATAAAATATGTACATCTTTAAAAATAAAATATATATATTTTGTTTAATGTGTTTAACATATGAATCTGTTCTGCAAAACAGAGAAGAAAATATGGTGTTCATTCCAGGTGTTCATATTCCAAACAAAATAAAAAGCTATATATAGGTGTATATATACATATATATATATATATATATATATATATATATATATATATATATATATATATATATATATACCTATGAACGCTATATTTCCTTCTCTGTTTTGCAGAACAGATTCATATGCTAAACACAATAAACAAAATATAGTATTCATTTATTCGTTTGAAAGCTTACTGGAAATAAACCGGAAACTATTTGTATTTTAACTTCAGAGTACCTACATAATATAATAAAATATTTTCGATGCTACAATTTGGTCAAACTATAGTCTTAAAACATTTGCAAACAGGGCCGGAGCTAGGGGGCAGCCAGGGCACGTCCCCCCCCCCTGCAGGCGTTAGAGGGCTGCAAAGATGCAAGTTCGGATTTTTTAAGTTTTTTTTTGGTCGTCACTTGTTTTTTGCAGGAATTTTTGAATTTTGAAATTTAAATTATTCTCGGGGAGGGCGCCAACAACAAAATTTACCCCCCCTCATAATAATTGTAGGTCCGTCCCTGTTTGTAAATATGTCTATCATTTATTATCGTTTTAATTGTATTTTTGTTATAAAATAATTCACTAAACAACTAAACTAAAACTTGTAAAAACAAAAGTTTAAATATGCCAGAGAAGGTAAAAAAATAATTTGTCATTTGTAAGTAAATTAAATAAATACATTAAATACTGATATTTTTGTAAAGTTCAAATTTGATATGACGGTTGTTATGATCCTAAAAATCCGTCCACACGGCTCAAGCTTTACCACCGACTTACTTGCGCAAACCAGGTTTGTGCAAGTAAACATGTACGTATTTTCTCGTCCATACGTACATGTTTACTTGCACAAACCTGGTTTGCGCAAGTAAGTCGGTGGTAAAGCTTGAGCGTGTGGACGGACCCTAATACTTTTTAAACGTCAAATTTCATGTGACGATTATTACGATCCTGACAAAAATTTAAATGAAAGAAATATACATATATGAAGATCTTTTCGCATGTCTCTTGATTTCACTGATAAACTCAACTTACACTATCTCTGTATGTATTATGTGTTCTGTGATTTAAACAGGTAAAATATAGTCTTTACTAAATCTAATCTGAATGAGTACTTCAAGATATAAAACAAACTGAAGGTAAGTAAAGCTGTGGGTAATGAAAAAGTTATAACATTTCCACCCAAAGGTGGTACGTGAACTTCAAGCTAATTTTTTAGGTTTTTGTTACAGTAAGTTTACAAAAGAGAAACTCATTTTACTATCATGACGTAACTAAATACAATCCGAACTCCTATAATTTAAATATGTTGTATCTATGTGTGAATATACGAGTAGATGCACATTATAAAGCTCCCCCTTTCCCTTTTTGTACAACCCACAACCCAATAGTACACAAATACATATACAGGACGTACGTACACACATATACAACAAAGAGGACGTGCCCTCACTAGATGTCACGGAGTCTAACTAGAGAACGGGGGCGAAGAATATCCCATTCACGAGAATTTGTACACTGAACTTTATCAAAATTTTGAAAATTTATGTATACAACCAAACTATTGAACTAAAGATCAGTATTTTCCCAGCACATCCACCATAATTTTTTTTGAAATAGGTAAGAAAGATTCCGAAATAATTCAAATTAATTGCTACTTTCAGTTATCGATCTCTGTAGTAAAAATGGTCTCTTGTGATTCTAGTTACTCGGCTTAAGTTCAAGACAAAAACTCTACTTAATTAATTAAATGAGGGTTATTTTATGCGATTCGAAGGATGCACAGAATACATTTCACGTTCTATTTTAACAAATTTTGAACTTGAATTTTAAATTCTAAATCCTGTGTTTCATTTATGTTGCTTGAGGATTAGTTTCAGCTAATGATGAGCAAAATCGCCCTTTATCTTATAGTCTTGTACTTTTTACAACACCAAGACCAAAACCAATACTATTCCTACTTTCACAAGATTAAAGTAACAAGATTATAATCGCAAGAACAATACTAATATTCAAGTGGCCAAGATCAAAACAAAAGCAAGACTCGTAAAAAATATAAGTGAACCTAGGAACTTATCAGATATTTATTATCAATATCTTTTAAAAAGCTTTAAATTACAAAATTCTTATACAATACCGGGACTGAAACACTATCAAACGCTACAAGATCGAGATGAAGATCAGGATTATGCATGTGCAGTAATACCAAAATCAATTTCACCGGGTTCTTTGGTCTTGAATTAATCGCTGGTTTCAGTAATATTGATATAACATTTTATCGATAGCATAGAAATAAATTGAAGTAAAATGAATGTCGTTCCATAATGGTAGCATCCTTGGCCTGAGTCTCTGTTGCTAGGCTCTAGCCAGTGTTGGGCAAGATATCAAATCTTATTATCTAGATAACAGATAATATATAATTCAAAATATCTAGAGATAAAGATAATAAATAGTTTAACTGTTATCTAGATAAAAATTCAGATAACAGATAAGACAGTAATATTTACAGATATAATAGGCGAGGTTTCCGTTACTATTTAATGATTATATCTATATAATTCTATATAGTTTTTATGATGAATTTTCTACTTCGAATATTATTTGAAGTATCCGAGAGTAATTTTACTTTCAATTTTGCATTGCCTTGCATTGAAACTAATTCTAATAACTTTTCAATGGTACTAAATATACATACGTGAAATTTAGTTTTTGTAAAATTTTACTTCTAATTATCAGTATAACAAAAAATTTAACATAAAATGTAAGGAAGATAAGAAACAGTTCATTATAGTCATTGTAATTCGAATGAAAACGTACAACTTATCTAATTTCCATTATATTGTTAAGTTTTAGTTAGTAAAGTAAATCTTTTTGCCTAATTTTAATTAACGAAATTGTATCGAGGATAAGTTCTTGTGCTCTAAAAACCTCTTTTGTTGGATTTTATCTTTTTGTTGGCGACAAAAACAAGATGAACATTTAAAATATTTACAGCGGTGCACATACAAGATATCTACATAATTATGTAAATATTTTTTAAGTTCAGGGTGTGTCGCGCCTGTTATTTTCTTGTATTATTTCTATGTATATGTATACAACACATATGTACTCTATCAGTCTCACAGTACTGATTATTGCTTGTCCGACCGTGAAACTTTTGTATAGTCGTTCAAATAAATTGTAGTAAACTATGTTTTGACTTTACACTCTCCAAAAAAAATTAACACAAAACGTTTTTTGTCTAAACAAATCCGAAAAAACACAACGAGTCATTCTTTTATAGAATTATCGAATACGCATCTCTGTCACTACACTTCCCTCAATCCCAAAATCTCAATCAATCAGACATGACACAGTAATGGTAATACAGTAGGGACTCTTCCGATGATAATGAGAATCGTATCATTTAGGCGGAAATTTTTTCCCAGAAATGGACTGTACTACCAAATGTGCAATTTCCGAAGTTATATTCATAAAGTTTGATTTAAAATACCCCTGTCGCAGCATCTGCATAACATAGCGAATTTCCAAATCTTGGGCACTGGCGGATCTCATCTAAGACCTGTACCTATTTAAAATAGTTTAGCTTTCTAAGAGTAAAAGAATTTTTAAAATCGGTTGGGTAATTAGTTTTGGTATTTTTGGGGACCCAAGAACCCGAACGAATTTTGTGCAGCATAGTTGTATCCATCTAAAATAATTTAGTTCTCTAGCAGTGAGAAATTTTTTAGCATCTTTTCGATAGCTTATTACTGGCGTTTTCGGATCTGCAAGATCCCGGTGGACCTCATTAAAAAATCAGCTCGACCGTATATTCTAGGCGGACTTTATGTAAAATATATATATATATATATATATATATATATATATATATATATATATATATATATATATATATATATACACATATATATATATATATATGTATATATATATATATATATATATATATATATATATATATATATATATATATATATATATTCAAAACCCGTTGTGTAGCATTCTACGCCGCATTTGCATCCGCAGGACAGTTGTGGATCTCAGATAACACAACCTGTACCTATCTAAAATAGTTTACCTCCGTAATAGTAAAAAGGTTTCAAAATCGGTCAGTTATTTTATTTTTGACACTTTTAGGTCCTACTGACACTTCAGACCTTACATAACGTAATCTATATGTATCTAAAATAGCTTAGCTCCCCAACAGTGAAAAAATTTTCAAAATCGGTCGGCTAGTTTATTTTTGACGCTTTTGGATCCGATGGACCCTGGCAGACTTTACATAACGTAATCTATATTTATCTAAAATAGTTTAGCTCTGTAACAGTGAAAAAATTTTCAAAATCGGTCGGTTAGTTTATTTTTACCACTTTTGGGCCCCATGGACCCTGGCGGACCCTAAATAACGTAATGTATGTCTATCTAAAATAGTTAGTTCCCCAACTGTGAAAAAATTTTCAAAATCGGTCGGTTAGTTTATTTTTGACACTTTTGGATCCCATGGACCCTGGCAGACCTTACATAACGTAATCTATATTTATCTAAAATAGTTTAGCTCTGTAACAGTGAAAAAATTTTCAAAATCGGTCAGTTAGTTTATTTTTGACACTTCTGGATCCTATGGACCCTGGCAGACCTTACATAACGTAATCTATACTTATCTAAAATAGTTTAGCTCTGTAACAGTGAAAAAATTTTCAAAATCGGTCAGTTAGTTTATTTTTGACACTTCTGGATCCTATGGACCCTGGCAGACCTTACATAACGTAATCTATACTTATCTAAAATAGTTTAGCTCTGTAACAGTGAAAAAATTTTCAAAATCGGTCAGTTAGTTGATTTTTGACACTTTTGGGTTCTATGGACCTTGGTGGACCTTACATAACGTAATTTATATTTATCTAAAATAGTTTAGCTCTGTAACAGTGAAAAAATTTTCAAAATCGGTCAGTTAGTTTATTTTTGACACTTCTGGATCCTATGGACCCTGGCAGACCTTACATAACGGAATCTATATTTATCTAAAACAGTTTAGCTCTGTAACAGCGAAAAAATTTTCAAAATCGATCAGGCAGTTTATTTTTGACACTTTTGGGTCCTATGGACCCAGGCGGACCTTACATAACGTAATCGATATTTATCTAAAATAGTTTAGCTCTGTAACAGTGAAAAAATTTTCAAAATCGGTCAGTTAGTTTATTTTTGACACTTTTGGGTCCTGTGGACCCTGACGGACCTTACATAATGTATTCTAAATCTATCTAAAATAGTTTAGCTCTGTAACAGCGAAGAAATTTTTAAAATTGGTCGTTTAGTTTATTTTTTACAATTATGGGATCAGTAAATCCTGGCGAAACTCATACAAGTCTAGTACTCTAACAGTAAGAAAAGGGTTCTAAGGATCTCATATAACTTATGGCAGTCCGTAAGCTTCTTGCGGACATCATTTAATTAATTAATTCAAATACTTTAACTTACTAACTGTGAAAAATTTTTTAAAATCGATTGGTAAATTAATTTCTGGCCTTTTTAGGTCCCGAAAACCTTGACCTCACATAAAATACCTTAAATCCATTTGAAATGGTTTAATTTTTTAACATTATTAATTATTAGTGGAAAAATTTTCAAAATCGATTCAAAATATTTTTCCGTACATACATATGTACATTGTACAGATTTTGTTTTGTTTTATATTTAATAATATTTATATCATAACATAATCTTCAATTTCTTGTTTACTTAAAAATTCAATAAAAAAAAAAAAAAATTCTTCATTACATTAGCTTAGAAAATCTGTTTAATTTACATTTTTTAACATGGAATAGAACCATGCTAATTATAATGCAATAAATGAGAAACAAAACTCTATACATGTATGTGTGTTATATCTCATATATGTGAATAGTTTTCACTTGTTCTCACAAAATTTTTTAATAAAAAAGTGAAATATTTTTATACTTATTAAAAACTGAGATATAAATATAAATTACTTATTAGACTAACAAAGAAAGAATAAAAGTGAAAATTTACATTTTCTCGAAAAATACTTAAAATAGAAAGAAAATTATAAGAATATTTTCTTCATAATTTTTTTTTTCCTTTTCAACGATGTAAAAATCGAACTGCCTTATGATAGGATCGAATGATAAAAAATGGCCAGAAAACCTACTTCTGGGCATCCGACGTGTCTGGCTAACGAACTTAGCCAAGCCAATTCAGAATCCAGTCCGCACACAAAATTTCATAAGCGTTAGACGTTTCGTTCGAGAGTTATCGCGCGGATACATATATATATATATATATATATATATATATATATATATATATATATATATATATATATATATATATATATATATATAAATTTTAGTGAATATCATTTTCGTATTCTAGGGACCTCAAAACATATTTCTGATATGGTCTCGGGCTTAGGTCGCACCATGACACCTGGCGTAAAAGCTGAATTTCCAGTTTTGGAAATTCGCTAAAAGGCAAGTCTGAATGCCACTTCTATGGACAGAGCAACGTTAAAAAACTATAAGATTCGTAGTAATAGTCGTCAAGTCTCTAGAACCTCTAGGGAGTTTTCTTACGAATTTGCTGGTGAATTTTTAGTAATTTCGGCTTTAATTTCCCATTTTTGCTGTAAAAATATTAAAATTTCGAAATATCACCTATTCTCGACAGTCAAATTCCGTATATTATCAACTATTACTAACCTTTCAACAAACCTCTGTCAGCTCGCTTTTTCGTGAGCTAACACGCTGAATTTCGTCAAAAATTCGTTAAGTGCGCGCTGAACACGCATTAATTAAGATTCCTCAATGAACTAGAGTTTTCACAGCTTTCGAGATAAAATATAGAGCATTTAAATACATTTTTTAGACCAGTGGGGTGGCAAAGGATGTTTAGATACTGACAACTGGTAGATGCGAGGCTATGCTCATGAATGTTTTCTACGGTTTCGCTTCGCAATTCCAGATGAATACCGGCATAGTTTCTGACGTACAGACGCCGGCTGCAGACGCACATCTTCCAAGTCCTAGCTCTCCATCATTTTATGTTTCCTTCAGACCTTCAGTCGCATCATAAAATGTACCGTGCAAAGTAGTAAGTATACAAATAGAGCATGGATACCGGTATTTCGGTACTACCAAAAAACCGGAATACCGGACATTTTTATACGTTTTATAAAACCGGTATCAAAATTTCAAATACCGGTATTTCGGCTTCGGTATTAGCAAAATCAGATACTTTATATAATTAGTAGATATTTTAAATATTTTTACGTTAGATTTACTATTGGTATTGAATGTATATTATAGAGTATTTTGTATATAGCAGTATAAGCATGGATCATAAATTATTACAATATCTTCAATTTTGTTTAATGTTTTCCAGATGTTCAGATGACCAAATATCTTATATTCATTCATATGTTTTTATACATAGTTTTTACAATTCTGGAATACATATTTTTAAGCATTTTTCTGTGGAAAAAAATACAAAATTACCTATGTTTGGGTAAAATATTTTAATATTGTTGAATACTATTGTTAATTCTAATGATATTTAAAAAATTCCTTACTCTGTGTAAATAAAAGGGTGAAATTTAAAAATTGATGTCCATGTATTTTTCTTAAATTATTTCAGAATTGCACTTCTTTGGACTATTTAAGCTGTGATTTTTCGCCCTTGTAGTTCGTGTGTATATCTCTTTAAATTAAATGTGCAGGGAATCAAAGAAAATTTATATTTTATTATTTTGTGTTGTTATTCCGTTTACTTTATTTAACTATTTTATATTTTGTATTTAGTTTTAGTTAGATTTTTAAAATCTTAAAATGATGGAGGTTGTTATTATTACTGTTATCAATTATTTTCAGTAAAACATATTACCTACTTATACAAAAATGATTTTCATTAAGAGTGTTTTTTAATATTTTCCTTTTTTCTATACCATTTTCATTCAATACCGAAAAAATACCGAAATACCGGTATTCCAGAAGACACCGGTATTCCAAGCCCTATATACAAATAATGATATGAGCGACGTCTGTTACAGACAAGAAGTTTCGAAAACGGACGTTTAACCGTATTATTTTTTATTATTATTAAATAATTTTTTACAGTTTATGATAAAAATTGGTAAAAGAACCTCACTTTGGAACTCAACGAAAAATAGTCAAAGAAATTTCAATTTAATTTTAAGAATCCTCCCTAACGATATTCTATAAAATACCGTTAGAGAGGTACAGAAAAGTATCTCAAGAAATTAAGAAAAAATTTTTTACAAAAAAGATACAAAATTTCATATTTATAGGTGCAAAGATGTAAAAATTATGAAAGTGTGACGCACGGAATTGACGAAATTATACCTAAGGATTCTGAGGTTTTTTCTCCGAAACTTTTGAATGGATCTACTTGATAAGATCAGGGACATAAATCATATTTCCTTAACAAAACATCATATCTTAATGTCTCTTTATAAAATCATTAGTGATTCTCTAATTCAATTCCTATCCTACAAAATGTTCTATTCTAATTTTTGCCATCAAAATGTCAAAATCTAATCCTTAAAACAGTTAAAGCTGTGATCTTATTATCAAAAATGGACAGAGCAGTAACAAAATTCTATAAATAGCAGTAAACATCAGACAACTATAAATTAAATTAGAAATTTTCATACATATATATTTTATAGTAACGGTGAAGGCATTAATAATACACAAACTTATTTAATTTTCACATACCTACATTATTTTGATTATTTTTCCGGTAAACTTTGTACTTTTGTTTAAATTCATTTGAAAATTTGCAAACATTGCTTTTAAATATCCATTAGTCAAGCTTAATTAAAATCATATGTATAATGTTATTTATCTCTATTAAATTAAAATGTTCTAAAATATTCTAATTCTACAATATTTTCTTGTTAAAACCTTCAAAATCCTACAATAATAATATGTATAAATGTCTATCAACTATCAAAAAATACAACCTTGTAACTTTAATAAAATTGTCCGACTGGAATGAAATAAAACACATGCGCTTCTAAACATGCCATTGTTTTTTAATGACAATTATTATTGTTATTATTACTATTATTAACAATTTATTTATTTTTCCAAGGTTGAAATTTATGTCTTTTGGTGAATTATTAAAACTTGAAAAATACATTAAGTATAATATTTCGAATCGATTTTATGATGGAAAAAATAATAAACTTGAAAATAAAATTATTAGTTCAAAATTTAAACATTTTTTAGAGAGCGAAGAATGTAGTTAAATCGCTAAAAGTTTTATAAAATTTTTAGAATTTCAGCAAGCTACATAAAAATTCTTTCAAGTTACAATTGAGCAACTTTAAAAATACAAACTTTTCTTTTGGAACTTTTACTAGGAACTAGCTTTAAACTAATACAAAACTTTGTTTTTTCTGTTTAATTAATCTCGAAAGTATGAGTATTTCGATATCTAGCCATTACTTTCTTCTAATTGTTTTTACACCTACAAAAATTTGAGTTTTAAAGTCGAGTTTACAAACTGAAATTAAATACAAAATAAAATTTTTAAGCAAATAACATGTATCTCTTGGAAGACATCAGAAAATTCTGGTAGCACAAATATCTCAAATTATTAAAGGGAACCAAATATAAATATTTAGTAATTAGTTTGTCAGATTTAAATAATTTTCAGGTATTTGTTAATTTTCGTAAACAATTACAGGCTTACGGGAAAAACGTAAATTCCTTGTATTTCTGATTATAGAGGCATGGGATAATGAGGACAATTCTGAAAATCGGCAAGCACCGCGATCAAATTGTCAGGTTTACATCATTATTGATTATTAAGAGATGGTGATAATTCCTATCTCTCTCCATTGGTTTCAAGTTCACAAATTACCAGACAAAATCGAATTCCTAGCAACAAGATTAACCTGAGATTCAAATTCTTTATAATATATAGATATTTTGAATTAGGGGTGAACTAACTAACAGACAAAAAAATAAAATGCCTATAAAACTCGAATTCAGAACAAAAAAATAAAAAATAAAAATTAACTAAAAAATTTTTAAGACTTCTTAAGAGAATTCAATTATTTCTGAGACTAATTACTTTATCCCTTGAAAGAGATGCAAAATAATTGAACTACCTAAAGATCATTTAGTTACAAAGGAATAACAACTTATCCCTCGAAAGAGTTAAAAGAAATTGGATTTATCTCGAAAGAGTTCATATACATTTGAACTCCCTTAAGTGTGTCTAGTTTCTTTTTTTCTGACGGAATTGGACCGGATACATTGCATAATTTGTAATTCCTCTTTGACTGATTTTTTTTATTGTTTTGTATACAATAATATATCGCTACTGGATTGCAATACAATCTTATGTGGGTAATCCAGTGGCGGAATACTTTAGCAGCCCAAATTAATTTTTATCAGAGGCCCGTTAAAGGCTTAAATGATTATTTACTAATTATTACTTATTATATTTTGAAGATTTCAACAAGGAAATACCTATATAGAATTAAAATATTTTAGAACATTTTAATTTGATAAAGACACATAACATTATACATTTTAAACTTGACTAATGGATGCAAATTTCCAAATGAATTTAAAAACAAAAGTACAAAGTTTACCGGAAAAATAATCAAAATAATGCATGAAAAAATTAAATAAGCTTGTATATTTAATATATGAAAATTTATAATTTACTTTAAAATTGTTTGATGTTTAATACTATTTACAGAATATTACTGCTCTGTCTGTATATTTTTGATAACGAAATCAGAGTTTTAAAGTTTCGATTTCCTGGTAAACATTAAAATATAGAACATTTTGATGGCAGGAGCTGAATTTAAGTACCACTGGTAAATTTATAAAAAGACATTGAAATAATATGATGTTTTATTAGGAATATATAATAATTCATCTTCCTGATACCATCAAGTAGATACATTCAAACGCATTTAGAGTTCCAACGAAAATATCTCGAAACCCTTACAATTTCGTCAATTCCGTCCGTCACACTTTTATAATTTATATACATCTTTGTAACTTTGAACATGAAATTTTTCATATACAAACTACAGATTGTGACATAGCCAACGAAAATGGTTCATCTAAAATTAATCTATTATTGTTGAATATCGAAAACAAAAATGACAGTCAAAAGTGAGTGAAAACCAGTTCAAACTTCCGTTCGTATTTCTAATTTTGATAAATATTGAGATAGTGTGAGGGAAATATGTATTTTACTCCAAATTGGCATAAAATGTAATTTTTATGGTAAATTTTATATAACTAATCATTAAAAAATTTTATGAAAATTTATAGCAGATATTAAGTATGAAATTGGTACGGATGATTTTACATTTTAAAATAAAATTGTTCTTCAACGTTTAATAAAACAGCAGTTCAAAATAAAGGTCAACCACAAACATACACAAACACAACCAAAATGTTCAGTGTACACGATTGTAATATTTCTAGCTCATGAACTCATTCCAGCTCTGTAGTCGCTGTACTCTGTACAACTTAATAAATATGTGTATCATTTGTGTAAGTATTGTATTACAGTTCGTTTGATATCATAGCTTGTTTGCTGAATAAATGAATTAAATTTCACTAGAGATAACTAAAAAAGATCTCTGTCGAAGTAGTCATATTTTTAAAAAGATTTTAGTCATTTTGATAATAAGAATGAACAACGCACACTCAAGTTACCCTAATTCAACCAATCAACCTGGTTTCGATCACTTCCATAAAGCCTGATTTGAGAAAAAATAAATTTTTTAACTTGATGACGTCAATATGTTTACTATAATTGTTCAAAGCCTTAAAAATTGGAAAAAAAATGACAAGAGAGAGAAACTGGAAGCAAATTAGAGGTTACTGAAGTCGTTTTTTTTTTCATTTTTATCAAAATTAGACATGTAAGAATACTAGAAGAAAGAACTTTCCCTGACCAGTGATATTTGTAGAAGGAATTTTATCATTTTGAGAGTAAATACTAAAATCTCAGACCTAAATTATCCTAATTCAATCAATCAACCTAATTTCGAGCATTTCCATAAAACCTGATTTGAGAAAAAAGAAATATTTTAACTTAATGACGTCTGCAAGTTTTCTAGAATCTTTTAAGACCTTAAAAACTGGAAAGAGAATAACAAAAGGGAGAAACTGGAATCGAATTTGATATTTTCGAAGTAGGTTATCAAAGTTAGTCATGTAGTTTCATGAAATTTCTACAATTCGTAGCGAAAATGGAAAGCCCACACCAAAACTACCCTAATTCAGCCAATCATCCCAATTCAAACCGCTTAATAAAGCTTGCCTTGAGAAAAAAGAAATTTTTTAACTTGATGACATCAGTAAATTAATTAAAACTTTTCAATACCTTAAAATCCGTAAATGAATCGATAGAAGTATAAATAGCGTGTATCCATTCTGGAAACTCGCTAAAATGGAACCAAAATATCGGTTTATAAACTCGTTCTTTTCATTTTTCAAAATTAGGAAAGTATAATCAAGTGCGGATACAGGAAGTGATTATGGAGACTATGGCCTCTTCTGAACAGCAATAAGTCCAAATTTTACCCTGATTTTTCAGTTATTACCTTAGTTTTATTGCAAATGTAGATAGGCTTATAGGCTTTCTATCAAAAAATGCCAAATTTTAAAGGGCAAATTTTATTTTGCTTAGTAAAATAAGCAAAGAGAAATGGCCCCCATAGCCGATGTCTGTAATAATATATGTAGTAACATTGGTACTCTAAGTGATTACCAAATACAGAGTCATTGACTCTTAACCCTGATTTCCCTTGAGATACTAACCAATATATGTGTGAGTGCTGTTATTTTTCGAACTCAATTTTCTCAAAAACTATAACACCTAGGAAAATAAAACCGACGCCAAAATTTAGGTAATACTTCGGACTATATTATAAATTTTTTCCCTAGACATTTTTCCCTAGATTTTAAAAATTCTAAATAATTATATAAAAAATTCAAATTCAAAATAATTGCAGTTCAATAATTTAAGTTCAAAATAATTACATAAAAAATATAATTTATTTTTTAGTATGGTTCTAGTATACTTACACGTTTCAAAAAAATTCAGAATTTTGTTTACCTTATGTACTTACAGCACACCAAATTTCATCAAAATCGAAGATTCTACAGTTAATACATACCATATACTTACTCAATAAATTATTTATTAAGTACTCAAAAAGCGCATCTTCGATTTTGATGACATTTGGTGTACTGTAAGTACATAAGGTAAACAATATTATACTACTAAAAATATTAAATACTAAAAATATTAACATACTAAAAATAAAATATATTTTTATCCAATTATTTTGAACTTTTAAAATTTAGGGAAGAATGTCAAAAAAGTATATAATATAGTCCCAAGTATACTACTACAAAAAATTAAGGGAACAAAAAAAAATTGTTAATTTTTTAGTGATTTTTGAGGTCCTGTGAAGTTGGCACACCGAATGTAAGAAATTTAAATTTTTTTTAGAGTTCTGGCATCCTTATGAATAGTTCTAGAGTTCCCTATACACATTTTAGATAGTTCCGATGATTTAGTACCAAAAAAACAACTTTAAAAATTAGGTGTGCCAACTTCACGCAGCGCACCGAATCGTAAAAATCAATTATTTTTTTAGAGTTCTGGCATCCTTATAAATAGTTCTAGAGTTCCCTATACATATTTTAAATAGTTCCGATAATTTAGTACCAAAAAACCAAATTCATAAATTTGGTGTGCCAACTTCACGCAGCGCATCGTATCGTAAAAATCAATTTTTCTTACAGTTCTGGCATCCTTTTAAATAGTTCTAGAATTCCCTATACATATTTTAAATAGTTCCGATGATTTAGTACCAAAAAATCAAATTCAAAAATTTGGTGTGCCAACTTCACGCAGCGCATCGAATCGTAAAAATCAATTTTTTTTACAGTTCTGGCATCCTTTTAAATAGTTCTAGAATTCCCTATACATATTTTAAATAGTTCCGATGATTTAGTACCAAAAAATCAAATTCAAAAATTTGGTGTGCCAACTTCACACAGCGCATCGAATCGTAAAAATCAATTTTTTTACAGTTCTGGCATCCTTTTAAATAGTTCTAGAATTCTCTATACATATTTTAAATAGTTTCGATGATTTAGTACCAAAAAATCAAATTCAAAAATTAGGTGTGCCAACTTCACGTAGCGCACCGAATCGTAAATATCAATTTTTTTTTTAGAGTTCTGGCATCCTTATGAATAGTTCTAGAGTTTCTATATATATTTCAAATAGTACCAATGATTAAGTACCAAAAAATAAACTTACATGTGTATTAAAATTAAATTTCATATAAAATTTTTTTCTAAGTTCTGATTGGTGTGATGAGAGTTCTGAATGATGCTCCAAGTGTGCTACAGAAAAACGCTTCAAAAAAACATTTATTTATTTAGAAATAGCGTTATTTTAAAAAGTAATTATTTTACAGGAAAGTCATATGACTTTTCTGCAGAATTTTTGAAGCGCTATTTAGAACTCAGCCTAGATTAACCAAAACCTGTAAAAAAGGATTTCCACATAAAAAATGGATATCAGAATTTCCAAAACCAATTGTTTACTTAGAATTATCTGAACTACAACAATCAATATTTGTATGTTAGAAGTAAACTTAGTTAAAAAATGAGTTTTTCTGGCGTTAATCATCGGAGCTATTTAAAATATGTGTAGGGAACTCTAGAACTAATTATAAGGATGCCAGAACTCTAAAAAAATTTGAATGTTCTGACACTCGGTGTGCCAACTTCTCAGAATCGTCAACTTTTGACTGGTAAGAATTTCGTTAACTTTCAAAGTAATTGCCTATTTTATACTCATACCGTTTTTCTGTAGAACTCTTGGAGCATCATTCAGAACTCTTATTAGACCAACCAGAACTTGGAAAAAAATTTCACATAAAATTTCATTGTCATATAATTGATTTTCAAAAACCGATTTTATACTGCTAATTACCAGAACTATTAATATTTTTGGTAGAGAACTCTAGGACTATTATTAAGCTAGCTAGCTGAAGTTAAATTTTTGGTACTTAATCATCGGAACTATTTAAAATATATATAGAAAACACTAGAACTATTCATAAGGATGCTAGAACTCTAAAAGAATAATTGATTTTTATGATTCGGTGCGCTGGACGAAGTGCCACATCCAATTTTTGGAACTGATTTTTTGATACTTAATCATCAGAACTATTTAAAATATATATTGAGAACTCTAGAACTATTCATAAGGACGCCAGAACTCTAACAAAATAATTGATTTTTACGATTCGGTGCGCTGTGTGAAGTTGGCATACCTAATTTTTAAAAGTTGATTTTTTGGTACTAAATCATCGGAACTATTTAAAATATGTATAGGGAACTCTAGAATTATTTATAAGGATGCCAGAAGTCTAAAAAAATAATTGATTTTTACGATTCGGTGCGCTGCGTGAAGTTGGCACACCTAATTTTAAAGTTGATTTTTTGGTACTAAATCATCGGAACTATTTAAAATATGTATAGGGAACTCTAGAACTATTTATCAGGATGCCGGAACTCTAAAAAAATAATTGATTTTTACGATTCGGTGTGCTGCGTGAAGTTAGCACACCTAATTTTTAAAGTTGATTTTTTGGTACTAAATCATCAGAACTATTTAAAATATGTATAGGGAACTCTAGAACTATTCACAAGGATGCCAGAACTCTAAAAAAAATTTAAAGTTCTCACATTCGGTGTGCCAACTTCACAGGACCGATTTTTGAAGGTCTGTATTTACGTGAAAAATGGTCGTATCGAGATGTTAAAAAGAGCATTTTGAAACACTAAGATTCTAGTTTTGAGATCTTTCGTCCAAAAAATTTTAGGAGTGACAGTTATCGAGCAATCCTAAGGAATAATACAAAAATTGAAAATAGAAAATTTTTTGTTCTTTTTTTTTCGGTCTACGGGCTTGAAAAATTTTTTTACAGTAAAGCCATGGTATTGACTTGATAGCCTGTTTATTCAGCTTCAATTTCCTTTTCAAAATTTTTCTCTACGTTGAATTGTTCCGGAGATATCCAACTTTGAATGCAAAATGATCCTTTTTGCTTTAACCATCGATATCTCAGTAACCAGTGATCGGACAGAAAATTGAAGGGCAGTTTTGGAATCTGGAATAAATTTCCTACAAGGCTATGTTGCGTACTTTAGAAAAAAAATTTTTTATTCATCCTTAATTTTAACTTGAAAAATGTTAAAAAAAGGGACTTTTTTCCTTGTTGCGAAAAATTGTCCGCATCCTTGCGAGTATTGATGGGGAATTTAATGTTTGTACGAATTTTTATACGTCACTGTACCCCCAATAACAATGCAAATCGACAGATTGATCTATCGAATGGTTTTCCTAAACCGTTTGTTCAAAATGTCAGAAAAAAAATTAAAGGAGCAAAATTGTATGAACAAAATTGAATGAAAAATTCAATTTTTTTTTCAACTTTTTTCACAGTTCGGCATTTTTATCCATTAAATTTGAAAATTAAGAATTAACATTTTTTTTCTAAATTTTTTTACTTTAAAAAAATTTTTTTTAATTTTTAAATTTAATGGATAAAACATGCCGAACTGTGAAAAAAGTTGAAAAAAAAAATTGAATTTTTCATTCAATTTTGCTCCTTTAATTTTTTTTCTGACATTTTGAACAAACGGTTTAGGAAAACCATTACTCGATAACAGTCACTCCTAAAATTTCTTGGACGAAAGATCTCAAAACTAGAAACTTGGAGCGTCAAAATTCTTTTTTTATCATCTCGATACGACCATTTTTCACGTAAATACAG
Source organism: Brachynemurus nebulosus (assembly GCA_035578155.1). Lineage (NCBI taxonomy): Eukaryota > Metazoa > Arthropoda > Insecta > Neuroptera > Myrmeleontidae > Brachynemurus > Brachynemurus nebulosus. The sequence goes on from JAPWDM010000006.1 coordinate 35,966,075, forward strand.
CCCTTCAAAAATACCTAACTAAAAATTTAGCAATTTTTTTTGTTCCCTTAATTTTTTGTAGTACTACATTACCTAAATTTTGGCGTCGGTTTTATTTTCCTAGGTGTTAAGTTTTTGAGAAAATTGAGTTTGAAAAATTGCAGCACTCACACATATATTGGTTAATATCTCAAGGACAAATCAAGGTTAAGGGTCAATGACCCTATATTTGGTAATCATTTGGCGTACCAATGTTACTACATATATTATTGCAGACATCGGCTATGGGAGCCATTTCCCTATACTTATCTTGCTATACCTACCCTTAACAGTACCAAAAAAACAATTATGCAGGCATTAAAAAAAGTGACGCTTCTAATATGACACGTAGATCTGTTTATGACTTAATCACATTAAACTGAAACAGAAAAAGCAAAAAGCGCATGGACATCACTATTAAATTATTCACCAACCTCTCGTTGTATTATTAAAATTGTTCTTCCCAGCGCTCTCACCATAATTCTTTTTAATGTTAAAAAAATATTCTTTCGACATTTGAATAGTAAAAATAAAAAATTTAATTAAATTTTATCAGACAATTTCTAATAAATTATTCGAATACTAAAATATACGTAATTAAAAATATTAAAATGCACCTTTATAACATTGCCAGGTATAGTCAGCCGTTCTAAAACCACAGAATTCTTAATTTAGATGATAGTGGCTTGCTGTTCAGGGCTAATTATAAGTTTTCGGTTTTATTCATTTCGTTTTCAGTAAGATTAGAGCTGTAGAATATTATTTTAATTATATTCACCTTTATGACGACACTATGTATGCTCAACTGTTTTTAGACTACAAAACTCCTAATTTGAGTAACAGTAGGAGGTGTTTAATAGTAGTTATAGATTTTCAATATTACCTTTTCATTTTTCAAATTATAAGATAAAATTGTAGTTTTAGGATTAGCCGATAATTGAGTTCCAGACAATGTATTTCTTGATCAAATTTAAATATTAGGTGTACAAATAAGTTCTTCCCGTTTTCAAAAGAATAAATTAATACGCATAAATACATACACAGTTGTTTTTACTCTGTAAATTCATTATGGCCCGTTTGCGTAGTGTGAGTGTTTAGTGATTAATACAAAACACGTTTGGACATAGACTGATTAGTGATTAATGTTTAGTGTTTAGCGAAGTAGACTGATTAGTAGAGTGTCTATTTTTTTGCGAGTAGTTCATCCCTTCTATACCACTCGCATGCGCACAAACTACGTTTGAACATTACGTCTTGTTTATTGCCAACATAAATATATACACGTGGTTTTGTTACAAGTACCTAATAATTCATTGATTGACTCTTCAGTCATCCGTAATGTATAATTATGTACTTAATAAAATTAATTTGTTTAATCCTCAATCCTCTTTTACAAACTGCTTACTTGCACCCAAATTTTGTCTCCTGGGTATCTATTTTCTCTCCCACAGACGTGTGGGTTTGTTTACATCCAATCCTACTTATTCTATAATAATATTTATTATTTCTCTAATTATTACTTTACGTAATTTTTTAACTTGGTCCATTTCATTTCTTGTCATGGTAAACTTTACTAAACAAAAACACTAAACACAATTTGGACAGTACTTTACTAATCACTAAACACTAAGCACTAATTACTAACCTACTAATCACTAATCACTCGCACTCGCACTAATCAGTGTGTAAATGGGCTATAAACGCTCTCAATACAGTAGACTCTCGTTAATTCAAACCTGCGATAATTCGAAACTCTATATAATTCAAAGGTATCACGAGTTCCCTACAAAATTTCTTTATGTTTCGAACTAAAACAATACATTTTTATACACTTGGCAATTCGAACGAAAAAATCATTGCTACGTAACAAAACGACGCGTTAATTCGAACTCATCGGCGTCAAACACTCGACAATTCAAAGTTGCAGAGAGAAAGAGACAGAAAGATTGTAAGTACATTTTGGGACAAGTTCAAGTTCATTCATCGCAAATGCTTAAAAAATTAAAATTGTTACCTACGATAATTCGAACCTCTCTATAATTCGTAATATTTTAAAAGTCGCTCGAGTTTCGAATTAACAAGAGTCGACTGTATATTAATCTTCAATATATACATTTTTTTATTGAGTTTAAAATGAAGTAAATAGTGTGCATATTCGCCATTGTCTTCTATACGAATTTCATCAAGGAAAAAGTACTGCTGAAGCTCAGAGAATAATCTGTGCAACTTATGGTGACAATGCTATTGATGACAGTACGTGTCGAAGATGGTTTCAGAAATTTAAAAATGGAGATTTCAATTTAAATGATAAACCACGCTCTGAAGCCTCCAACAATCAGTGACGAGGAATTGTTAGAATTACTGGACCAAGATTCTGTTCCAATACAACAACAACTTGCAGAAAAGTTAAATGTCACTCAACAAATATAAATCTGTGTAAAAAACGGGTAGAACTTAGTTGTACACCTAATAGTTTGATAGCACAAAATAAAGAATTTATCCCAAAAAAAAAACTAAATTCTAATCAGAAAATTCATAAGAATTCATTTATACTTTTATTATATTGAAAAAAGCTTATAAAATTTACAAAATTTTTAAATTCTTATTAAAGACGGATTGACTATTTTCATGCCAGTAATTATACCATCAGATAATTAAAATTCTGGCAATTGAAACATTATTATAATGTAGGAATATGTATAAAATATGGAAAGGTTATTAACAAAAACGTACTACATATTTATCTTGGATAACCATCGTCCGGTCAATGACCCAAACTTTTAATAACTTTCAAATGTACAGATGAGTTCTGGTTGCTTGCGTGTGTGCAAGCGTACACACATGTATGTGTGTATACGTATATATGTACAGACAATAATAAATATGTGACGTGTTTGTTCCTGGTATGTATGTATTTTGTTTTTATTATTTTTTATTTTTTTAATCAACTTATATGCGTCTGCGGTAGTGTGCGATTGGTCAACGGATCTTGAGGAATGGACCAACCAAAAAGAACTTTCAATAATAATTTACCTCCTACCTAATTTTTTTCTTAAGATCACACATTAGCTTTGTTCCAACAAACGAAAATATCGTACATTGTACGGTTATAGCATGCGCATAATGAAGTTAGCGTTCCAACAAGTTATAGTACATATTTATGTACCAATTTTAACTTCCGGTTTATGTTCCAACATAAATGCTGATTAGTACATGAACTGATTCATGTATGGTCAAATTAGTCGGCAGTCAAGAGCATGTATCGAAATGTGTACTACTTGTTACACCTGCGCAATAGATAATTTTACTGAATTTTTTGAAAACTGATTGATTTACCGTTTTTTTTCTTTTTCTTTTTAATAAAATAAGATAAGACTGTTAATTATAAAATAAAGACTGTTGTTTTGAAATATTTTTAACTGCTTTCTTTTGAAATCAGTATGAACGAGTTAGATAATGATGATTTTTTCGTTTCTGAATCTAGTGAAGATGAAGATTTAGAATTTTTAATGAACACATCAGTAAAAAAAAAATGTAAATTATTTAGGTAATAATTTATTCAATATCTTTATTCATTATGAAACTATTTAAAGACACATATTATTTTTTATTTATAAATAGTACCCCAATATGACGAATACATTTGAAGTCATTTCTTTCATATAAACTGGACTGATTTTCTTCTTGAGCTTCAATAGATATATTCTGTTCATTTTGTAATATAAGAAACTCATTTAATTCTAAAAAATAATCGTTTACAAATAAATACTCAGTACCCATATGAATACAACGGGATTAACAATGATTTAAAAATATTTTTTATATTATTACCTGCTGTCATTTTTGGTTTATAAATTAATTTTTTTTGTTTAATTTCGTTAATTTATGGTTTTTTTCTTTTTTAGTATAATTTTTTTTTTATATTTATACGTGTTTTATATAATTACGAGTTTTTACTTTTATTAACTTTACGCGCCTTCTTTTTGAGTTTGTCATACAAAAAACCGTTTCAGTAATCAGTTCACGTACTAGTACATTTTAAAACATGCGCACAAATGTCATTCATGAACTAATCCAAGCATGGTACATACCAGTACATGTACCGTACAAAAATTGTTTGTTGGAACAAAGCTATTATATTTTTAAATTACATACATTTGTTTTTAGGGTTCCGTAAGAAAATATCTATAGGAGTTCTTATAATTTCATCTTGTTCGTTTGCCGGTCTGTTACACCCTCATAGTTTCTACATCTTTGAGTCTGTGAAATAAATGAAGTTTTTTACGTAGTCCATCGTATTATCCTTATTCTGTCAGATCAAATATAGGGGAGACTGGGGTTAGGTGACCACCCTAAGACAAAATGTTTTTTAATTTATTTGTTTGAAGAGAAATACAAATTAATATGTATTTAGCATATAGTTGCTTTAGTGCAGAACCAATAACCATCAATATATCAACAATATCTTGAAAGGTATTTTTGCAATTTTTGTTTTTCGCAACATGTGCAAAGTGATCACTTTACCCCACTATGTTGGGTAAAGTGGCCAGGGGTACCCATTTTAAACCAAAAAGAAATCTGAAATAATAAAAATGTTTATATACAAATTCAAACTATGTTTGTATCATTAATTATTATATATCAACGGACGGACGGGCGGACGGACATTGAAGTCTCATCATAAGGGTTCCTTTTTCACATTTTTTCTCGGAAGCCTAAAAACTGATTTCAGGCAATTCTTTTGTTTATAAAATATAAAGAACTAAATAAAAGTTCTGAATTTAATATAATATGTTAAAATATTCTAAGAATTCAATTTGAGCAGCGATCGGAAACACTGACCACTTTATCCCATTATAAGCCTGGCCACTTTACCCCCTTAGACGCCATTTCGACTAGCTACAACTAATTTCAAGAAAGAATTTTCTGATTCATCGATAACTATATTATTTTAAAAGTAATTCGACAGAGTTTTTAGCTATGCCAATTAAAAAATTGTATTCGTAATTAATAAAAAAAATTATGAAAATACAACTTAAAACTTACTTTAAATCAACACTCGAAAATTCAAAAAATTCGTTATAATTCATGCAATCTAGCGAACTGATCATTGACGTTTTTATAGAATACAAATGGCTTGTCTACAAGCTAGTCTTTAGCTTCTCTAAAAGATTGGAGTAGTCCTCGGTAAGTAAAGGCCAATGACCACTTTACCTCCACTGGCCACTTTACTCCAGTCTCCCCTACCTATATTTTAATTTCCTTTATACGAAAATTTCAATGACGTATGACTCTTGACACTCTTGACAAATTCGAGAAAAATGGTAGAAATCTTTTCTATATAAAATTGTATCCTGTACAATTTTTATTTGAAACTTTTTTCTATATTTTCATTATTTCTAGAATTATTTACAAAAAATGAAAATTTCGCTCTTTTTCAACACTTTCCGGACTGGTCTGAACGTAACTTCTGTGCCGCATACATTTAGAGCTGGAGTCCCTTATGCTGGTGAAATAGCCTGTTTCAGTATTTACTTACGGTGTTACGGAATCATGATAGAGTATGGCCGCTATTACATTGTCATAGATATATGTCAAAGATCTTTGATCAAATCTATGATCAAATATTAAGAAGTATCTTTAACTATGGTTACAGAAATTTATATTATAAAAGTTGACTTATTACACTATAATATTTCTTTGATTAAATAAAACTTTGACATATATCTATGACAGTGTAATAGCGGCCTATATTCCGTGTGACTTTCTGATATAGAGCCACCAGTTAATGTTGCCATCATATTTTTGCTCGCCGTTGCTTCAAGGTATCTAAAAGGTGGTACGAGATAAGAACAATTGGTTTATACACAAACGGTTAAATAGAAACTCAAAAGGTATTCAAAAAGTGGTACGAGATAAGAACAATCGGTTCATTGGATTATCCACAATTAAATAAAAGTTCTCTTTATGGATTTCAAAACTTTAATGAAATATTTTCACTTTTATAATTTGAAATGTTAGATTTTTCACATTTTTTCTTTTAATTTACAAATACAATGAAAAATTTTTAACTGAATATTAATATTTATTATGTACTTTAAATCACTGATAAAACAATAATTATAAATATTACATTATTACTAAAGTATGAGCGCTTCCTGATATTCCGTTAAATACGGTCTAATCATTATTTTAACTCTAAAATTCACTTATTATTCTAAATACAATTGATCACCAATCCTGTTTTTCAAAGGACAGTATTTTGTTTCCGCTTTGTGTCCTTTAAAATGAAAATACCGTGGACCCAATACACCCTATTAAAAGTCACATTTTGGTTGATTTTAGAACGTCGGCACCGGCAAGAAAGATTGTCGACCTGTGATAATCTTCAAAACCCTGACTTAATGCGTATCTCACACACTCTTGGTCATTTTTTTACAGTATCGGACCACCATTTATAGGTTATACATATACTATGTACTATGTACACCTAACTTTTATTTTTATAACTTCATAAGTAATTAATGAAATAAAAAAATTAAAAAAAAAAATTCCTCTGAAAAAAAAATATATCTATATATGTATTTTACCTATTGAAAATATGTATTTAATCACCTTTACTCCTAGTATCTTTTATATTTTACTAGTGATTATTTCAGAGATTGAGACATCTTTCAATTTCAAAAAAGAAAGATGTGTCAATCTCTAGTCAAGAATCAAAAACATTTTGTGTTCCGCAATGATTCAAGAAAGGTTTAAGTTTACTCAAAGTTCAGAAATGAATTGCCAATTAGAAAGTATAAGAAAAAGTTTAGAAAAAGAAAATAATTATTATTATCATTAGATTTAGACTCAGAGTCGGATTTCTAAATAGACAAACTAAACAATTGCCTAAGAATTACATCATCATAATTAATCATGAACGACATCAAACGTAAGTAAATAAAATTAAAAATCTGGATTAAAAGGTTAAAAGTAGGAAAAAATGGCCTCAAGATTTGCATTGCCTACGGGCCCCTACTTGGTTAAATCTAGCCCTGTTTAGACTTTAGTACTAACTTGCAGGAGCGTAACTAGGCTGGGGCAGCCGGGGCATTGTCCCGGAGCCCCCAGCCAAAAGAGACCCCCAAGAAAATACAAAAAATTCCAAAGGACAGCCGGGTAAGATAGGGAAAACGGCCCTTAACGCAAAATTGATTGTTTTTAAAGGGAATAATACTTCTTAGTCCCAAATACATTCCTACCAAATTTCAACCCTCCGAGGCTAATAGTTTACAAAGGAAAAAAGCAATGTATCTGGGACTAAGAAGTATTATTTCCTATAAAAACAATCAATTTTGCGTCAAGGGCCGTTTTCCCCATCTTACCCGGCTATGCCCTTTGTAAATTTCTTGGCAAATTTTAAGGGCGCTATTTGTACTTGTAGACGGGGCGAATATACTTTCTGCCCCTGGGCCCCTGAAGACCTAGTTACGGGCCTGCTAACTTGATATTTTTACCCTATATAAGTAACTACTGAATAATACAACAATAGTAATACTAATTTTTAAAAGGAATAAAATTAATTAAAGAACTGAAATAACATAGTAAATCTATTGATAATTAAACCAAATAACTCGTAACAAAGCTACTTGTGTTCTATCAAATCATTCCTATACCATAATTTTTAAATTTCTAATTTTAGAGAACTATTCGTGCGCTGAACTGGAAAGTAATACTCGTACATACATCTTTTCGGAGTTTTTGTATACTCAAAACGAGTTGAAGTTGAAAACCTGGATCAATTACCGTCGTGAAACTCGCCTCAGTTTTCCTCAGAAATTGTGATATGTCTGTTAAAAACGATAAAATAATTTCATTTTCCCTAGAATCTATAAGAAAAGAAAGCAACTATTTAGGTAGGTACTCCGAATCATCACAAAAAAATAAAACACAAATCAGGATTTTCTTTTGATTTTTATTGATACCTATATGTATATGTATTATTTATCTATATATCTTTCAGATTCCAAAACCATAATTGGTAGTACCAAAATATTTTTTGTAACAGGCTGAAAAAAAAAAATTTATACTTTTTTACACAATTTTAAATATTTAAGTTAAACTATAGAAAACGATTACTCACGTTTACAATAAATTTCACCACAATGTTCATTATATTTACTAGGATCTAATGGAGTGCGACATGCGTAACAAGAGAAACAATTTTTATGGAAAACAGTTTGGGCGGCCAAAACCATTTCTGCTTGATACACCTATAATTAATAGTAACAGGAAAAATACTACAATGAAAATTAGTTTAGCCCAATTATTTATTTATAAGTATTTGTAATTATAAAAACCTTTCTTTGGCATCTAGTACAAATGTATCCACCACCAAGATTACTAGTCGGTCTTGAACATGGATTTCCTGGACATCCTCTTGGTGGATCACATTTCCTACAATAAAAATTGCGTCCATTATAAATCTTAAAAGTTTATAAGATATATAAATGGACACAGGTAAACTGGCTCCCTTGACCATTTTTACAGTGTAATCTGACTCCCGGGTCTCGTAATGATCTATGTAAACTGGCTCCCTACTCTGCAGGGAGTTAACATAATTATGTTATTCCTATTGAAACAGTTAAAAAGAAAGAATTATATTGGTATATATACACTACTCTACAAAAATTCATGAACATCACAACTATGAATAATAATAAGTTAATTTAGATATTATACATACATATATATTACATATATATTATACATACATATATATTATATAAAATTTTAATATCTGATTTTAACATTAAAAATATAAAAATTTGAAGCTAACCTTAACTAACTTCACCACCTAGTTTTTATATCAAGTCGAAGTATATTGTCAAAACCAACTAAACTAACCTAACCTAACCTTAACAAACTAACTTCACCACCTAGTTTTTATATCAAAGTCGAAGTCTATTGTCAAAACTAGCTAAACTAATCTAACCTAACTAACTTCACCATCTAGTTTTTATATCAAAGTCGAAGTATATTGTCAAGTAGTACTAGAAGTAAGAAAATATTTTTCGCAAAAATATATAAGCCTTACTTTTTGTCTAGAAGATTCTAATATTTTTGAACTGCAGCATATACATACAAAAACATATGTTGCGATCTCCCGTAGAGATGACCCACCCTTACTGACTATTTAGGGAGCCAGTTTACATAGATAATAAAAATCAACGGAGTACTACTGAAGGATTTGGGAGCCACTTTACCTACTGGAGTGGATAAACGTACCCTAGTGGAGGACAAGGCCGAGTGGAAGTTTGAGAATGCAATCGATTGTAATACAACTGAGTTTCCATGGGACATACAGATATTCCTGAGCAACATTCCGTTACACAACCGTCATTTTTAATTGAACAACAACTATATAAAAAATACTTTCAGTATTGATAAAATGCAAATCACGAACTACTATATGAAAAATTGTTTCAATTATAACCTTCGACAGTCCGAGCACATATCCCTCTTGTTACGACTGCACGGATTACAACAGTCATTTGAAACACGGCGAACACGACAATTAGATTTTGGCTAAAAAAGAAAGTAATTTTTGTCGTTTTATTTCATCACATTACAAAAACAATTACATTACCTCACACGGATCACAAGGGTCAGGGCACTGTCTTGGTGGGCATGGTGAACAACCTCTTCTTGCTGGCGAACTTGATCTAGAACATGATCGTGGAGGACATGGATCACATGGAGTAAAACAAACTTTTCGTGATGGTGGACATGGGTCACATTTAGATGGACGACAACAACATGAATCGCGACGTGGTGGTGGACATGGATTACATGCACTTAAATAGCGAGTTTTCGGGGAACAAGATCTCGGCGGACACGGATTACAAGGTGGAGGACATGGACTGCAAGGTCTTGGAGGACACGGACTGCAAGGTCTTGGAGGACACGGGCTGCAAGGTCTCGGAGGGCACGGACAACAAGACGGGGGGCACGGACTACAAGATCTCGGAGGGCAGGGACTGCAAGGTCTTGGTGGGCACGGACTGCAAGGTCTTGGAGGGCACGGACTACATGGTCTTTTGCAGCATGGATCGCAAGGAGGGGATGGGACACATATTCTAGGTGCACACGGATCACAAGATCGCGGTCGACATGGGCTACAAGGCCGTGAATTGCAGCGTTTTGGAAGACACGGCTCCGGGCAACATGGATCACAGCAATTACAAGGTTTACATGATTTTGGACGAGAGGGTTTTGGACATGGGTCGCATAAACTCGAACAACAACAAATATCGCATGGTTTTGTGGGCGTACATGGGGTGGGACAGGTTTCGTTACAGTAACATTCAATTGTATTCTGTTTACGGGAACATCTTACTGGAGGGGTACACGGACGTGGGCATGGATTATTACAGTAGGATGAAGTATAACAAGGTGGAGGAGAGCATTCCATCCAGCCGCAAGGATTACAACTCTGTTCTTCACAATAACACTTTTCGTAACAATTTCTGCACAATAGTTCACCGTCACAGCTTATAACAGTGCAAGTGTCCAACAATTTTTTACATTTATCTAAAATATGAAAATAAATAAATGGTATAACTTGATCCTAGAGTGCAAATATTTTCCTAATTCTTTTTATTTCTACGTAGGTACTTGTAATGTCAAAATAAATAACAAAATAATTTTATTACAAAAATGTCAACTTACAACAGCTGAAGCAAAATGTATGCCATACACTGCCTAAAGCACACTTCCTCTCAGCATAATATACAGGTCTACAGCAGCGTGGACATACTCCTGACATAGCTTTTCAAACAGTAAATTTTTTATAAGAAGTACCATACCAAGTTTATTTACGTTTTAGTAACTCTTACATAGAAAATTTTGTCATAATTTGCAAAAAGATATTAAAATCAACTAATTTACGTAAAATTTTACAAAATTTGTTTAATCGCCTAATAAGTTTGTTAAAATGACATATTTGTCCAAAGAATTCTTGGATTCTATGATAAATAATTTTTTTTTTGTTAATTAAAATGAAATTTTAATTTACTATCCGTTATTGATTTTGGCTAACACTAAATCAAAATTTTAAATTAGTTTCAGAAAAAGCTCACCACCCAATAATATGCATTAATAATTAATTTTATTCATACATCGGAAAAAATTGATTCCAAAAATATTTGCCTCATTTTAATGTAGAAAAAAATAAATAGGCTACATCAGAACAGAATCTATAATTTTTAACGTAAATATCTCTAGCGATACAGGAAGCTGAAAGAAAGTTGAAATAACGGAATAAGGAGAAAACGGGGATTAGAAAGATTTCTAGTCAGCTTATTATTAATGCCTTACAAGGAAAGATTCTATGGTTACAACTTCCGATTTTAATGGAACTTGGTACACGTGTAGTGTGGAAAAAGTAATCGACCTTTACTAACGAATTTTCATAAGGAAAATTTTTCTATTACAACAGATGTCGTGATGAGACTTGAATCCGAAACTGTGATAGAAATTGCTTTAACAGGGTGGCGATCGACCTGGAAAACCTAGAAAACTCAGGGAATTTCGAATTTCTGGAAAAGTCAGGGAATTTCAGTCGTAGTCAGGGATTTTTTCAGTTTTCGCCCCGGCGAGAGCGTCGACTGATAGTCGACGACTTTTTTCCTCTTTAGTTGTATTTTTTGCCACTGACGAGTAAAAAAAAAACTTTATTTTTAAAAATTACTTTATTTTTAAACAATATTTTTTTCGAAGTACGCCCTGGAATTTTATTCAGAGTCAGGGAGAAGTCAGGCAAAAGTCAGGGAATTTTGAAATTGGTTTTCAATCGCCACCCTGTTTAAGGTCCCTAAACCAAAAAGCCGAAAATAACTTTCGCTAAATAATTCTCGAACGAAGCATCCTACCTTTATGAAAATTGCTGAGAACGTTGGAAGTTTCAAACTCTTGGATGAGTTGGGTCTTCCTCGGCCCGTGCCCGAAATCAAATATCTAGGCATTTTTCGTCAAAAAAATGACTTCTTTACCAAAATTCAAAAAAAACGGAATGTTTTTTATACCGCATCGTAAGTAGCGGAAAAAATCATATAGGTATTTTATCATTTAGTTATACCATTATTTTTTTTATCATTTTATCATTCTTATTTTCCTTAAAAATTTCAACTACCTTTTTTTCGAGAAAAATTAAAATTAATTCTTTGTTATCTTATTGGTTAATTTATACAGGGTGTAAAAAAATAAGTCTGTGCGAGCGGCATTGTTATGAATGAGTGCATTCGTTACCCTCATCACTTCTAAATGATGTTAGCACATGCGTACACTAATTAAAACCTGCGCGAGAATTGACGGGAAATAGCAATGTCAATTCCCGCGTAATTTTTAATTAGTGTGCGTATGTGCCTACATCATTTAGAAGTAAGTATATGAGGGCAACGATTACGCTCAATAGCTCCAATATTATTTTAGTCAATTTATTTTCTACCAGATTTTGAGGCAACATACATACAAATCAACTACCCAATATTTAGAACATCTGAAACATATTTTTGAATCGCGGGGAGTGTTCCATTTTTAACCACTCTAAATATCAAAACCATAAAACTGTAATTAAAATATTATGAAAAACAATTATATAAAAAGAATTTTTAATTATTAGAATAAATTTATTAAAATAAAAATTAATACAAAAGATATGAGATCAATAAATCAATATAAAACAATACATATTAATTTTGTTTTATTTATTAATAAGTGGTAACCCAGTTTTCATTAAATAATCTAGTCCTTCATTGCAATGTTGTAATTTACAAAAGAAAAAAAATTCGAACAATTGAAGAACTAGACAAAAATAAATTAAAAATGAATTCGTTCAGTTTACCAACTCTTTTTTGTAGAGCATTGCAGTATTTTAATAGGTACGTTTTGATTGATTAACCATGATGTAAAATATTCTAAATATTTTATTAATCTTTCAAATGTTTCTAAATGCGTGTGCGCAGTCACACGAAATATCAAACGCATGCGCACATAAATAAATGATTTTGGAATGTCTTTTGAAACTATTTTAAATTCAATCAAAACTAACCTAAAATCACAATGTAATACAACCGTAAATAAATAAAATAAGAAACTGTGTCGTAAAAAACAAATAATATACTAAGCTAAAATATTTATCTACTATATAAATAATTTAAATAAAATAAAAACTTTCTACACAAAATTATTATCATTTGCCTAAAAAATATACTTCCTTATTACATAATATAATTAATAAAGTGAATATTTTAGTTAGTGTTACGTAATATCTAAAACTTAGGCCATAAATAATATTTTCTTTAAATATATATAATTTCATAATATTATATATTACGAAATAAAATATACTACAAACTATTTCTTTAGATTCAGAGATTAAGAATCGACAATCTGCATTCGGCAAATAAAATCAGGCCGGCCCTATACGCTAACTAATTCACGTTTATTTATTTATAATAGGAAAATTAGGCTGTGCATTCTTCACTCTTTTTATTTAGACTGATGTTACTAATTCAAAGCCGCTTTCTACGCTTAATTATTTTATCAGTTTTTCGTAAAACTTTTGGAAATATATTTTTAAAATTTATATTACGCATGTTTACATCACGTTCAGATGATTATCGACTCCCACTAATGTTAAAAAACATTTTACAGATATTTTTAATACTAAAATATTCGATTAAAAAAAAATTCAAATACCTGAACAATATAAATATTTTAATTTCAAGGAGATCACAAATAACAAAAAAAAATAATTCTAAACATATTTCATACTCTTGATACGCGACTATAACGCACAAATTTTACTAATTTCAAAATTACCTTACCTCCCAAACAGTCCAATTTTTTTATACAAACATATATTCGCTTCATGCGCGACACTAGCGCCAAGTTGTATTCGCATTTTTGTCGGATTAATGGACTTTTCTGTCAAAATTATCAAAACATCGTGACAAAATTAGAGGAAAGAAAATTTTGGGTAACTGTAACTAACATTCCCTTCCATTGAACGAAAAAAAATAAAATTACATAAAATGTGTGCCTCAATATTTTTTTGTTACAACAGAAGAAAAATAAAAATTGTTTTTTTCCAGTATTTTTGGAATTTACACCATAAAAACTATTTGTTTATTACAAATTACAACAATTTTACTAAAATCGACATTTTTTCAATTTATATACGCTACAAGCGCTACGATCGATTTCATTACCCCCACTCAGTACTCTGCGAATAAAGCATTACATACTGTTGTTTTCATCTGAAAACTTGTATCGTGTAAACGCTCCTTTACAAATAAATACTGTGTATTTCAAAATTATGCAAAAACTTAAAAAAATGTAATAAATACGTTATGTGAGTTATTAAAGAACCTGTATATTTTTTTTATGTTTTATAGTCCGATACCAAGAGCACGATGTATATACAGAGTGGAAACAGATTTACCGGAACATAGGACAAATACAATAATAAATCATACTTCGTTCTTAAATCGTTTTATCATGAATATCCAATTTCAATATTTGTCAAAATTAATACTAAACTGATTACGAATGCATCCCCTACTATAAATTGCCAGAATTATAATTTATGAACTACTATTCGCTATAAGCTTTTGCCCGGAGGGAATACGAAATTCGACTACTGCGCTCAAGGTAGACAAATACACTTTTGACGAGGACCCCTAAATTTTGTATGCAACAATAAAAAAGACTGAAATAGAACCATATATCTTACTCTTTTTAGATAATAAAATTCGCATATATGTAAAAAGAGTAAGATATATGATTCTATTTCAATTTTGACGTTGCTTACAACGAGTCAAAAGTGTATGTCAGTGTATGCTGTTTGTACATAGTTTTTTTTTTTTTTATAGTATTATGATGACTATTTGCCAGATTTTAAAAATTAATAAAAAAAATTATTTGTACCCCTACTCTGCCGTGTCACACTAATTTCACGTATCTCAGAAATGATAGTTTTGAGAAAACTTGATTTGAATAAAATATCGTATTATCTTAATTCGCTCAAATATTATTAAATACCTAAGATAATTGATTTTTATTATGCCTTATTGATTCAATGTTGCAGTATTGATTTAATAACGTATAAATATACTATTTGAAAATATAAGAAATAAGGAATGTGGTACAATCAAAATAAAAATTTAAAAATACAATAGATTAATTATTATATTATTATTAACAAATTAATTAATTTTATTGTCAATATATATACTAGGGATTGAGTAGAATCCTTTAAACGTTGTTACGCGAAATTGCTGTATCTAAAGATACATGACATTCGTGTGACACGACAGTACTATCAAACGTTCACTTTACTTTGAAATTTTCAAATATATATATATATATATATATATATATATATATATATATATATATATATATATATATATATATATATATATATATATATATATATATAAAATTAGGGTAAAGTTGCCAAATGTGTACCGGCTCCTTATTTATACCTTTTATAAAAACAATATAAAAAAATATTACAGAGTCATCTACTTGTAAACATTTAAAAGAGTATTCAAAGAATCTTTAATTCACAAAATGTCAGCACTGAATTCCAGTTATTATTTTTAAAAATTCAAGGTGTCAAATAAACTGTGTTTCCTTTGTAATTTTTTAACTATTTTTATAAGATTAATTTTAAAAAATGGTAAGTTATTTTGTGTTAGTAAGTTTTCTATAATTAAATAATATAGTTAATTTATGTATTCGAGTCCATAAAACTTTTAAAAATTTGCTTTTTAGGCTTAACCTTAAATTTTAAGTAAAATATGAACTGTTGCTTAATTTGTACCACGGAGAGTATCCTAATGTGTACATGCTAAATATTCATATATCCATACTAAAAAAAATATGAGAACCTATCGTGCTACAATTTTAACCAGCAGCCCCTATAAAAATAAATTGGAAAATAGAAAATTAATTTCAGAGAAGAAAGCAATGAAAAAAAAATCATGACACTCCTCAGGAAAGAGTAACGAAGAGAATTGTGACTGAAACATATGAAACGGATTGGTATTGTAGGATATATTATGAAGAGTCACGAACTGAAGATATGATAATGTGTAAAAAATGTAAAGAATGGCAAGATGAATCGTGTGCTGTTGTAAAACCTGGCGAAAAAGTATTTATTTGCGGCGAATGTCGTTGAGGTACAATTTTGGAAACTATAGGTACACATTAAGAAACCAATTTCCGCAATTATACATCTTGCAGCGTTTAATTTTTTATAGAATTTTTTAGCTACTATTTTTAACAGGAGTTTAATTTTTGTTGAAATGTTTAGCATAATAATTAGATTTTATGGGAATACTGTTATTTTTTAATTTTATTAATAAATAAAGGTTAAATATTAAAAAAATAGAAACTGGTACACATTTGGCAATTTTACCCTACTTTTAATGCTTTTTCTTGGTTAATTATTAAAAATTATTCCATTTGAAGATTTTTTTAACAAATGTATAACTTTTATTGAACAAATTTCGATTTTTTATATATTTTTTATTATTAATTTATAACAAGACGACGTCCTGATAAATTGACAAATAATCACTTGATATAGGTGGCTATAGTTCCGGTTCAAAGCGAATACTACCAGAAAAAAATCAACTGGTCACAGTGTTTGGTATGTAATTTAAATTTTACTTTGCAAAATACCAAAATATTTATAACCATGACAATAGGAATTAAAAACAAATATAATAATTAAAAATATCAGAGCTCACACTGAACCTAATAAAAATTTCCCGTGTTTGCCCTATGTTCGATAAATCTGTTTCTACCCTGTATAATTTTTTGTTCTCCAAGTAACTAACTTTCCTAGAATTATTAAAAAAAAGTTAATTCTGTAAATTATTAAACTGAAAACACAAAAAGTGCGCATGGCTCAAAATAAATTTAATACACATTTAGTAAAAATATATGAACATGTAATCTCGTCAAAAATAAAATATTACATCGAATACTAAGTTAGATTTGGTAAAATAATTTTTTTTTATAGTTAGATAATACCTAAAATTTTCTACGTAATATTAAATATTTATTAAAACTTTACATAAAACGTTTCCCTTTGTAGTGATGCTACAAAATCTTGTGCGACTGCGTAAAAAGTGCGCGTTGCGTTTTAATATTTCATCAAAAATACCATATAACCGCCGCCATGTTGGCATGAAAATCATGCAATTTCTATATCAAAAATTATTTAAGAATTATTATTAAGGAAAACGTCTTATCGATTTTTTCAATAATAAAAAAAATTAATCAAACTAGTATCAAAAGCTTATTCTCTACGTGCTATATTACATTTTAATTAGTGCACGTACATATGCCCCCAGTAATTAGGTAAAAAGTCTTTGTTTATTTATAGTAAAGAAAATTTCTTAAAAAATTAAATTTTAACTCAACTGAGAATCATAAAACGCGAACTAGTGATCAAAAAAATAACTACTGCCACTAGGCAAGGGCTGTGATCCGTCTGGGTTTCCCCAAACTTGTCCTCTTTATTTATTAGGTTTTGACGACAAATTGTACTGTTTAACTTGCTTATTTTTTGAAAATGTAACTCTCATTTTTTTATAAAAATTTATTTCTAAATAAAAACCGACAATCCCAAATTGCTATCATTTTTTTAACTGTCAACTTTAGCTTACTTGCAGTAGTTTCCCCATGCATCACCAGATGGCTATACATCAAACCAAACTCCAATTTGGATTTTAAATACAAAAAGTTATTTGAATGTGGCACTCATACTTAAAACAGAACATCTTCAATAAAATTTGTCAGCTAATCGATTAATTAAAATAATGAAAAAATTAAATAAATACCACGCATGCGTTTGAACGAAAATTAAACAAGAAATTCAATGATGTGTGAATAAGTAAATGATATAATAGTATATCAAATCATAGATACTGTATGCGAACATTTTTTTTTATTATCTACAGTCGAATGATATCAATTTTCGTTCAAAAACATAAAATCTCAAGAGAGCACTAAAATTTTGCATTTCTGACCTTAGACAGGAAATTATTCTTTTTTGTAATCCACAAACTTCTTAATTTATTCCTATTTGTATTCCATTTATATCTACAACACACACAGTTGATCATAAAATTCGCGATCAAAGTATAATACACTATATTAAAGAGAATCCTTCGTTATATCGATTACAAAAGATAATGTAAACTGCCCAACGCTAAAATAACTAACGGTAATATATGATCGAGAAAATAAACTCGTATAACGTCGTAAAACTCATTTAAAGTTCGAATTATTCGTTGAATGATAATTTTCTTTACTATAAATGCATTAAAAAAATATTCTTTTTATTAAAAAATTTCAAAAATATTTGCATCATTGTTACTACTCCACTAATTTTTTTTTTTAAGTTTTCAAAAATATTTTTTATATTGCTCTTTGAAACAATTACATTCTTTATTATTTATAACATATGAAAGGCAAAAATATTAACAGATTTAAAATTTACGTTACATAGTGGAGTACAGAGGTCTTGTCATTTTTCAAAATGGTCAAATATTTTAATCATCCATATTCTAATTTTGGGTAGAATTACGAAAAAAAATCTATGGGTTTGAATTTCATACGCAATAATAATTTATTTTCGAAATAAATAAATATGTAAAATACATAATACATTTGAAATCAGGCAAAAATCAGTGAACTACATAATATAAGGTGCTTGCGGGTAACAACCCCTACTTATGCAAGATGAGAACAACTTTATTACGCACAATTAGAGCGAACTAACAGAATTATTATAACTTCAAGTGAGCGATATTACCCGCAAGTACCTAATTATCTATTGAAACGCTTTTTTAAAAAAGTATTTTTCGGTAACAATGACGGTTTAGAATGGCTAGTTTTGAAATAAACGTAATTATATGTAATAAATGTAGTTCAACGATTTAAAATTTCGAACATAACCTAACTAAAATAATAAATACATTCTTGGTATTTTACGGTTAAAAATTAATTTTTTTTAAATTTACTAATCAATTTTAAGATCAAATCTAGATAATTAAACATTTTATTAATTATCACATAACTTAAAACTAATTTTTTTTATAAAATTTCGTCTACTTTTATAAAATCGTCAACATAAATTCCTATTCTTCGTATTTTCAAAATTTTCCTAGAATTTCTACTAGAAAATATACAATGAAATCTCCAAATTTAAATATCTCTTAATTATCACATAACTTCGACGTAATTCCTTAATAAAATAGTGTAAAACTGGGCAATTACGGCAATTAGTTTAATAGTGACGTGTAAGAACTCACAGATATCTCTGAAGGTTATCTTGCAGAAACTACGTAAGTAATCTACAAACAGGTCATGAAAAACTAAATTAAAAATCGTTACAGAATTTTTTTCTGTGATGTGTATTTTTTCAGAAAATCAACATTGAAATTTTTGAACCACCGTTTGAAGTCACTGATACAAGATTTAATGAACTTGTGTACAAAAATGTAAATTGTCTGTTTATTATTTTTCCGTTTCAAGAAGTGGTAAATTCATTAAGGGCATTCTCACAATGAATGATGTAAGACGTATGGAGTGTTGCCATCTAGTGATCTTGGATGAAACTTTATGTAGTTTCCTAACTTAACCACTCATATAATAGTAATTTTTGGAATACCATTATGCTTGTGTTCATCAAAAAATTTTGTTAAAGTGTATTGTAACAGTGCTTGCACCGTTACAAACCAGAGGACTCTGATTTTAAAAAATTAACGCACGTTTTTTTTTTTGTATAGCTTTTCTGTGGTTTTTCACGATATAAATTCTTAACTTTTGAAGTAGATTCACATTCAAAAATTATGGAATAAAAAACAAACAGTTACTAAGTTAGAAACCGTAGTTTATCTAATACGCCCTCTGATTCGTAACGGTATAAGTTCCATTGCAAAACGTTTTGTAACAAAATTTTTTCACGAACGCAAGTATTTTAAAATCACTATTATAAGTGGTTTAGAAAAAACTATACAAAGTTTCATCCAGGATCACTAAATGACAAGATTTCTTACGTCTTGCATATTACGTCATTGATTGTGACTAAAATTACATGGTTAGACCATTTATTTGTGATTTTTTTTACGGTTATTCCTTGTCGACTGATGTCAGATATTGGGTCTATTGAATAAAAAAAAGTAAAAACTGTATAAGGTGTAACTGTTTACTTGAATAAAAAATACCTTTTACTTAAAAATAAATACTGAAAAAAAATTTAAACATTTAAGTATTTACTTATAAATATCAACTTTTACTTGTAAGTAAACACTTGATTTTGGAGAATTATAATAAACGCCAAAAAAGTACTAACTGGAATTATATCAGTAAATATTTCCACACTAAGTAAATACTAGAAATTATTTGAGTTTACTTATTTCCTGTAAGCAAACATTTTTTTTAAGTAATCACTTATGTTTTTTTTAAGTAAAAACTTAAAAAATAGGAAGTAGTAGTGAACACTTCTTTTTATTCAAAAGACCCACTATTTATAGTCAGTAACCAGTGGCATTAAAATTTTTTGTATAAATTGTTATTCTAAAAACTACGCATTTTAGAGGAAAATGGTATTAGAAAATTTTTTTCAGTTATGCATAAGCAACTACTAGTTTTAATTTTGATAATCAAAATTCACTCCATATAGAGAGATTTCACTGTATACTAAAACAATACTCGTTTTTAAAATTAAAAAAAAAAAATATAAAAAAATTTTAATTTAATTAGAACATAGATAATAAAATATTTTTGCGCTAAGTGAGTTACAGTACATATTTTAAAATTGACATTTCTTTTAATTTAATTAGTTAATAAATTATTATGTTATCCCTAAAATGTATTATTAATTAAATTTAAAATAAATATGTTTGCATTGATCATAACATTATTTTCAAAAATTGCACGATATTAATTTATTAATCTTTTATTTTTTTTAATGGAACTACACATAATCAAATTAGAGGATTTTATTTCTCATAAATATTACATTGCTCATTATTTAACCTCAATTTTTAAAATAATTTTTATGACGTATAACTTTTATTACGTATTTGGCATTAATCTAAAGCAATTAAATCATTTTAGTTCATTCAAGGACCACACGAAAACAACAGCGTTACGTTTACACGTTCTTGGAATAAGAATTTGTTTGATTTTCTATTTTCTTTCGCAAATTTATTAAAATATAGCAAATATAAAATTAGAGTAAGAACACTTATTATATACATTTTAATCATACAATAATACTTATCCCAAAAATTCACAAAATTAATAAAATAAAAAATTAACAAGAAAGTTTTTGTGCAATGTTTTAAACAGTTACTTTCAGTTCAAGAGACGTCTGTTGAAAAATGCAGCCCATGTATCAGAACTTATACAGTAATATAAACCTTGTGCATTAAACAACTTTTTGCTGATATTTCAAAAATATTGAGATTTTTCGATAAAATAAGTTATCAAATTTGTCATCGAAATAATTAACAAAACTATTTTTTTTTTCTTTCATAGAACGCACCAGGATATTTATACATTTCAACTCAAACTGTCCACTTTTTATGACAGGTTAGGTTAAAAACCAGCTTTTATAATCTTTAATATTTATATAACACACATTTTCTTGCAAATAAAAATGCTAAATAAACGATGAACACTTTCGTGATTAAAATATATATTAAAGAACTGTCATGGATTACATCAATCTTACGTATAGTACGATCAAAGTGTATCTGCTGGATGAGTTAATTCATTTTAACCACTAAAAAAGTTAAAATTCACAATTGAATTCAACAAATTGACAACTGGATTTGAGTTATTACCTTTTTGAACAAAGTTTTCAACCTTAAATAAGTAAATATCTCAAAAATGGTATGTTTTACGAAAAAAACCGATTTCTCTTACCGAAAAATCAATATTTAAAAAAAAAACTCTCCACTAATATTCGTTTACGAACTCTATCAGCTTCATTCTTTTTTACATTCGGCTCTTGAACTCTAAAATAGCACATTTATAATTGCCTTTTAAAAAAGCTAAAGTCGCGTAGTCTAACGACATCACCATGAAGTTTGTAAAGCTTTATATAAAAGTGGTACGACAAGCCTTTTTTACTTTCTGCGCAAGTGCAACGCAAGCGCACGATATTGTTATTCCTGCGCAGATCTTTAAAAATTAAGCAGCTGATGATTCTGCGTCTACGGAAGACTTATCGCAGCCTACAGAATTTTGAGTCAATTTATGCCCAAATTTCATAAGTTGCCGGTTAAAACACTATATAAAAACTTTCATTTTATTAAAATATCACGTAAAAACCGCTTAAAAATTCCAATTATTCAAATTTACGCATTATATATGAAAATAATCACAACTCGTATTCTACAAAATATATATTAATTATTGCCTCTTAAAAATGAACTTAAGACATTTAAATGCGCACGCGCATACATAAATAAGATCTGTTTACATGTTACTATAAAAAATAAAATTAACGTAAATTAGGCCCCTGAATTTAAAAAAAAATAAATATAAAAAATTTCAATTTTTTTCTCTTTTTTTTTAAAGATTGTTGCTCACATCAACTTTGACTAGTTTATACACTAATGTTAAATGTTTAAATATTTCACAAAGGAGTTTCTTTCCGCCACTGAAAACTATGCGTTTTTGTCGCCGGATTTGAAGAGGTAGCACTTTTTCGTAAATTTGCTGCCGCCGAATCCAAACCATTTCGAACGCCCGCAACTAACCTCATCGCTGGATTGGTAACAATACCATTTCGACGTGGTTTCGAACTGTAGAAATTTAGAAACGTTAGACTCTTGATTAAAACTAAAATTGGACGATTATGAATGATTTACATAATCGAATGATTAGTAATACTAATTACTAATTACTACTCTATAGTTTACTATAGGCAGGGTGCGTGATGGCAACGACATCTATAATATACATTTTTCCGGGCTCATTTACGAATATAAATAATGGTAACCGTGGAAATAAATAAAATTAAAATATTTTTAAACAAACCGTAAAATCTGAATACAAATGTTTGCTATTTACAATTAATTTTTTTTATAAATAAATTTGAACAATTTGATTTGTTCAGTTTGAATAATAAAATACTGGATGAAGTATAACAGTTATATTAAAAAATTAATTAAACAATTTTCGACGTTAATATGGATATAATTATCAAGACAGTATTTCCTTCCAACCTCGGACTATGAAGAGGAAAAAGTTGCTGGTGCCGGTGAAGTACGTCAGGGAAATTCGAGAATTAAGAAATGCTGACATAAGTCATTTAGTTTAATGTAGAGTCTATAAGACAAACATCAATAACTTTAACTCCTTATGAAACATTATTTCATGTGACTATGTGAGTTAAAATACATCAAATATTTTTAATTCTGTATTTATGGATTGACGTGTAGACGTTAATACTGTTGACAGATAAATAAGGAATGACATATTAGTTGCAACTGCGTTTATAATCAAAGTGAATCAATGTAAATATTTTTATTTAATATTTTTTATTATACTATAAACACATATGAGCCCGTATTAATGCTTGTTTTCTCCACTACTCACGCTGCAATCGATTTAATTGTCCCCACCATATACTTCGCACGCTGCCTATATGCATTATAATTATGTAATTATTCTATACACAGTATAGCACCGATAATGGAGACATCAGTTTTGGAAATTTTTTGAGGGCATCAAATTAGTCAACATCACTTTTGGAAAGTTGCATCAAAAATGTCAAGTACATAAATATTATCCATGTGCAATAGACCATGACGCATGATTTTATCAAAAGAAGCAAATAAATATACCGGTAATAGAAGTGAAAAACAACAACAAACCTCAAAGCGTGGGAAAATGGATTTTAATTATTGTACATAGCATGTTTATCTATATGTATTCTGTTCTGTGACGGTTTTTATCATACGTAAAATGTAAACAAAATTATTTCAAAGCAAATTAATAAAACGACAAATGGAAAAATATTTTCTGAGATAAATAAATGTTAATTCTTCACTTCTTTTTTCTATTATTAATATTTAAAAGAACATAATTTTAATTCAAAACATAATCTTACGATATTTGTGAATCGCCCCTGGTCAAAAAGCATCACTTTTGTCAAGAACCACTTTTGGAGACTACTTTTTCTTGACAAAACTGGTGCTCTACTGTACATATTATATTCACAACGTTGAAGGATCTTCCCCAAAAAGAGGCTTAAGTCATAAATTTTATATTTTTCTTTGTTCATATTCATTTGATGTTGGTGTTACTAATACAAATATGTAAGTAATTAATCGTGATCATAATCGAAATACGTACATATCTCGAAATGTTTCCATAATCAAATGATTTTTTGGTTTAGTTCAAGTCGTTCTATTCGTTTGATTCGAATTTAAGCGAAAAAAATACATCTCACTTACATATCTATATAATGCCGTTTTGAACTTAAAATTTTGCACTGCTGTAATTCATATTCGTTTGATGTTAAATTAAAAAATTATTCTAAATGCTTTGTTTTTTCTTATTAAGTCGCTTTCTTAAATTTTTGGCGTCACTACGCCAAGTCGTTTTTCCCGCCAATTTGTTCATTTAAAATTGAACAATGGTTTTTTTGAAGATTTTTAAAAATTTAACAAAAATGAACTAATTTATACGTAAGAACAAAGCATTTAGAATCATTTCTCAATTGCAGTCAAGTACCCTATTATTTAACACAAATTTCAAACATAGTCAAGTACCCTATTAGTAATTAATCGTAATCACAATTGTCCACCGCTAATTAGGACAAACTAATTTCATCATACCTAACATTAGAACTTCCAGTTTCTTGAACATGTGACGAATTCTTTAAATTTCTATTTCCAGCACCAACATTTGAATTTCCTAAAATTATTCTCATATGAGTATCCCGGGCAAAATGTGTGTCGGCCGACGTTAAGTTGCTTTTATGTTGCGAGAAATGGTACATGTTTACACCGCCGCCTGCAAAACACAAAATCAAACCATCAAACGTTTACTTCTACACTTTTTCTCTGTTAACGCTAATTACCAAAATTTGAGGTTACATCTTCAATATTAGGGCTTAAAGGTGGAGAAGCATAAATAGGAGATTGTGGTTCCGATTGTAAAGGGGATAATAACTTACTGGAAGGGCGATTTTTACTAGTACGACTGCACTGCTGTAGTTGTTGTGTAAATGACAAAGGCTGTAACCAAAAAAAACAAAAAACAATTGATTGTTAAAATCTAAAAAAAAAAAATTGGGTATGGAAGCGTTTTTTGGGCACTTACTTGTTGCACAGGTGTACAATTGGTTTCTCTTATGTTTTTATCGCCTCCATGGCGACTACTATGACTTGACCCGGTTAAGTTACTACTGCTCTTACTATTGCTGCTGTGGTTACCCAAGGAGACGCACGATCGCCTCTGCTGTCCACCCCCGACAGGAGTTGAATTAGACCCGCCAACCGCTCCACAATCAGTATTCCAGTCTGCGGAATATAGTACCGCACACGATGGTTTGGTTTCAGCTGTTGAACCTTGTATAAACCAAAAATTTTGGTTAATGTTTTGTTTGTTTATTTCTATTTAAATATATTGCAAAATCAGTTTCCATTATTAATATCTTAACGGGATTTTACGAAAAGGTTTCTAGTTTACAAGATAATCGAATCAAAAATGAATCCAAAGTTTCCAAATGAGTCCAGATAAACATTTGATTGAAAACTACGACTAATACTCTATCTGACAGTAGTATCTCAACTTCCGCAACTTCAAAAAAATAATCACAAAATGCGTTTATAAGAATCCGTCCACACGCTCAAGCTTTACCACCGACTTACTTGCGTAAACCAGGTTTGTGCAAGTAAGTCGGTGGTAAAGCTTGAGCCGTGTGGACGGGCCTTAAGTCACACTTTCTGAACGAATATAGCTATTTTTACAGGAAAAATGGAAAATTCGCTGTGGAAAATTAAATTAGAAGTAAAAAGTCCTCTAACGACGGATCTAATTCATTTCGTTTTTATAGCTGTTACAGTAGAACCTCTCTTTGACGGACAGTATTTTCAAGCGAAAATTTCTTTTAAATCAAATATACCAAAATTTTACACAAAGTCAGTTATTTATAATGCTCCACTTCGTTCGCTAAAGAATTCAAAATTAGCTATTTTCATATTTCAATGATAATTTTCGCGTGACAATGTTGTCCGTAAAAGAGAGGTTCTACTGTAAGTGAACTTCAAAAAACTGGACTTGATGACGTCATCACGACTACGACATTTTTTTAAAAGCTTCAAAAATCATAATTTCCATGTTAGACACTTGAAATTTGAAGGTGCTTATAGGTTTTCTAATTTACTGTTTTTCATTTTTCACAAAATCAGAATTGTAAAAGCAATAAAAAAAATTACACGTGAAAAATAAATCATACTTTCTGAAAGAATTTGGAAAGTTTAATAGTAAAAAATAGAATTCGAGGTTGCAGAGGATGTACACGCTATATCGCACTTTGGAAACCGCTGCCCTATATATTTCGAGACATCATTAAATAGAAAAATGTGAGCTCTATCTACCCATATCAGATTTCCCCATACCGAAAATTAGTAGTTTAAAAGTTCTAAGCAATCTTTATTTAACAGTCTAGACCAGCAGTTGATAAACTATGGGCCGCAGGCTAGATCTAGCCCACAATTTGTGTTTAATCCAACCCATGGACACTTTACAGTACGTTTTTTCAGCATCTGAAAATAACCAAAATAACCGTAGAGGCCGATCGCGGCCAGTGATCATACATGTGTGCAGGTATTGACTTACAACAAACACACTCTCTGTATGTTGGTTTTTGTAAATATTTATAGAAGAATAACATAAACATAACACTTAAAAATATAATTTTATTTATCATTTATTTCTTTATGATTGTATTGAAATGCGTATATTTCAACACAATCACAAAAATCAGTGTATTTGTCTGTTATTGATATTGCTTTTATTAAAAAAGCGTATGTTTACACATATTGAATCATTTCGTGAATTTATTTATAATAATTTTTTTTAATTCTTTAAAAATATTGCCGGCCCCTGGAGAAGTTTACTGGGAAAGTACGTGGACTGTATAGAGAACCTACATTAAGACTAGTGGCGCCTCTGTCAATAATTTTATAAGTACATGCGTGAGCACGTCAGCACAAATTGTTTGCAACCATAGATTTTGACATAAGTTTATTAACAAGTTTATTAAAAATAAATTAATTCTTCTTCATTGTACTTCTTGAACGTCATATATATGACCATTTTGACACAAGTTTTTTCTTTTTTATAACAAGAATCACATAAACCACCCACTTGGACATCTCAAAAACCGCTTTTTATAATAATTTTATTTGCTATTTGATATTTTTCATAAAAATATAAAAAACTTTTAAATTCAAAATAGCCTACGTATATTAAACTCTTTCCCATAAAATATGTTAAATGTAGCCACCGTGAACGCTAGTGTCGTAATTCAAAGATCACGCAGGTTCTCTACAGTGTTAATATTGTTTTTAAATTTAATGTTTTTACAGGTAAATAAACGTTTAAATAGACACTTTTACTATTAAGATGGATCAATACATTTATTTTAAGTTTAAAGAAATGGATTTTATCAAATTCTAGAAAGATGGCACTGGTCATTAAGATCATCTACATGAGGAATTACATTTATATTGGAAATTTATATCTATAATAGGGGAAAAATTTACCGCAAAAACTGCACGTCATAATGATGTCTCAATTTCAAAACCTATGTAAAGCATGGTAAACAATACCTGACGTAACACTAGTATTAGATCCACTATTTCCAACGCCAGTAGTTGATCCAGTATGATGACTAGTAGACGGAGTCAAAGGTGCAGTTAAAGGCACTGCAGCTGCTCCAGTTCCAGACGGGGCAGAAACGTTAGTTTTATTCGCGTACTCTTGCAGAAGACGAAGCACTCCTAGATGCCCCGACTTTTGAGCTACTCGCAGTGCATTTCGTCCACAAACATCCGATACCGTTGGATCAGCACCATGTTCCAGCAACGCCAATACACACTGTTCATGGCCCTGCTGTCCAGATATCCCTAGAAGGATATTTTTGTGTTAAAAATCGCACTTATTTAGAAATACAGAAATTATATACACCTAAAGCAGTAGCTCCTTGATTGCATGCATGATCAGGAATAGCCCCGTGCTCTAACAACAGCCTTACAATATCCGCGTGACCTTGCCAACTGGCCGAGTGAAGAGCGGATCTTTGTTCGGTGTCACAAGCATTGACATCAGCTCCACCTGTGGTTAATAATAGCGATACCATATCGTAATGTCCCTGCCAGCAGCTCACGTGCAAAGGTGTTCGACCCTCTGAATCCCTGGACTCGACATCGGCATGTCCATGTTCAATTAAATATCGCGCCATCGGAAGACGATTGTCGAGTGCCAGTACATAGAGGGTGCTTCGACCGTCTGCATCTTTAAAATTAACATCGGCTCCTTGCGATAACAATAATCTAACAACATCATAATGTCCCTCCAAAGCTGCCAATCTGCAAAAAGAATTTTGAATAAATATCCAAAAGTACAGTTGACCCTTTTTTTGTAGGGTGGATAGGGACCGCATAAAAAAAATCGCACAAAAAAAACATATTTGAAAATATCATAAATAACTATAAAAAGTATAGTTCGATCCAGATTGTAAAAAAAACTCAAAACGCTCAAAACTTAGAAATTCCCTTAGAAGTTGCTTCTATAAACAAGACAAAGCATTAATTTACACGTAGAAACATTTTCTTTCAATTTTATAATATTATGAAAATTCTGAAAAATACATCTGTAACAAAGTTAAATTATGCAATAGCTTATGTTCTTATTCAATGTATTAATTAAATGCTTAGAAGCCGTTGAAAAGTATTTTTATCAAAGAAAGTTATTATAGTAATTGTTTAAGTTTCTTATTGTCTCTTGATTTTGATTTATATTATGCATTTTAATGGCCACTTTTTTAAAAACCGCATAAAAAAAATCGCACAAAAAAAGGACCGCATAAAAAAAGGTTCAACTGTATAATATTTTATTCAAAAATTCGTCAAGTGAGTGTTGGGCAGGCGTTAAATTACAGCTCTTCAGTAGGTAGAATTTTTCAGTTTTCGGTTTTTTTATAAGAATGGATAAATTAACTAACCCTTATATATTTTTTGTTACTTGTCAATTATAGTAAAGACACATAAACGTTGAAATTTAATTCTTTAAATGATTAAGACGAGTTAACACGTCATGCAATATGGCGACTCAAAATGCTTTGATACGTATATATTCACTAATACAAGTGCCGTCATCTGTGACAGATTTGTCGAAATACAGTATAATATTGTAAGTAATGTTCAGTTTTACCAACATAGTTTAGTATAATTTCTATTTTGCAAATTCGTTGGGCGTTGGCACATCTGATTTTCTTTTTTTTCTTGTAACCTTATCTATTGTACTTGTCACTGGCAGTAAAAGGTCCGGTATTTTGAGACAAAAAAGTGTTCCTTATGGTTAAAATAAAAGGTTAATATTTCGCAAACAAGGCTTAAAAATTAAAAGTGGTTAAAAGAATCTCAATTTAAATTTAAAAGCCATTTTTTATTTCTGGAATGGTTTATAAAAAACAAAAATTTTATTTCCATTCCTTAATCATTTGAACTTGAGTTTTTGGGAGATTTTTTTAATATTGAAACATATCGATGCAAAATTCCATTTACTGGCGTAGGGCTCATTCCGTCTACTATTTTCTTTTTGAATTTCCGAAAATTTGGTTGCCTATATCTCCAAAATAATTTTAATTGAGTGTTCAGCAAGTGCTAGTATCAATGTTTTTAAAATTTCTTGGATTTACGGTTGAAAAGTTACTGAACTCAGGCAAAAAAAAAAAAACTTAAATATAAAGCTCAATATTTCACAAATGAGGTTTAAAAATTAAAAATGGTAAGAGGAATGTCAACTTCATTTTAAGAACCCTCTCTAACGATGTAAGAAAAAAATTTTCTTCCTCACTTTCCAATACGAGAAAATACTTCAAAAAATTCGGCAAGTACCTGTTAAACACGTATTAGGTCAGGATTCCGTAGTTCAGTAATTAGAGTTTCCTTCTTACAATTCTCGGAATAAAATATTTCTTGCTTTTGTTTAATATTAAAATTAGCCTTTAATTTGTTAATAATATAATTACCTAATCCTTTTATTTTCTATATGAGTTTGAAAAATTTCAACAATAGTTTTAAAAAACGATACTGTCTCTTAAATTACGTAAAATTCAACGCTAACTATTACAAAATGGTCAAGGGTGGGTAGACCACCTCATGTGATGACAGAAATCACGAATTTCTAAGGGTTTCGTTGTTAGAACTACTAAATCCTAAAAAAGAGAAAAAAAATCTGCATATGTAGCATATACATGCAAAATTTCACATTTATAGATCCAAAGATATAAAAATTCTGAAAGTATGACAGACAGAATCCTAAAAACCAACCTTAAAGCGGTTTTGCCGTCATGCGAGTGCTGGTTTGGATTTGCTCCATACTGTACTAAAAACATTTCCACTAAATCGGTGTGTCCTTCTTGTGCGGCAAGCATCAGCGCACACTTTCCATCATTATCCACTTCATCAATCTTGGCCCCGGCTTCTAATAATGCTTCACAAACTTCCTTATGACCTAAAAACATTTACAACTATATCGTCTGAGCAAGATAACAAGCCCACTAAGCATACCTTCAAAAGCAGCATAATGTAACGGAGTCCAGCCAGCATTATCCCTATGCTGTTCATCTAATCCT
The DNA here is from genome assembly GCA_035578155.1 of Brachynemurus nebulosus. Classification (NCBI taxonomy): domain Eukaryota; kingdom Metazoa; phylum Arthropoda; class Insecta; order Neuroptera; family Myrmeleontidae; genus Brachynemurus; species Brachynemurus nebulosus. The sequence goes on from JAPWDM010000006.1 coordinate 35,997,051, forward strand.
CTGTCCAGGAGTTGTCGCACTACCTCTATACAACCTTGTGCTGCCGCCATACTTAATACGGTACGACCGGCTGGTTCTATCGTATCCACGCAACATCCCCAGAATAATAGTAAGCCCACCACGGCAGCGTGTCCCATACTTGCTGCAGCCCACAATGGAGTTCGGCCTGTGTTGTCCGCATGATCGACATCAGCTTCATATTCCAGAAGCAATTCACAGACATCCCTAAACGGTTTAAATTTTATAAATCGATGAAAAAAATACCGGTATAAAATCTTACTTGTGTCCTTCAAATGAAGCGACGAGTAAAGGTGTCATTCCATCTTTATCTTGATGATCTACCTCAGCGCCTCTTTCCAGCAACGTGTTTACTACCTGTTAAGTGAAAAAGTGTTTTAAATTTTGTTTAATCGATGACAGACCAAGATATTACATATAATATCGTGGGAGTCACCTTTAAAGGAGAAAATACCTTTAGACAGGCGGAAATACACGCAATATCGAGAATTTTTTTAACAAGGAAAAAATTCATCTATATTTTTGAGGTTTGGCATTTTATTTACCATGACCTTATAGTATTACATACAACATATTTTTTTTCTTTTCAATATATATAAAAATGGCGGTTGTAGAAGCTTTTCATTGGAGCGGGTCACTCCACAAGTTCCCAAATAGCTGGCGCTCTAGTCGTCGTAATTATTAGCTAAAAAATTTGAAAAAATTTTTCCATGTAATTAACTATAATATGTAAAATGTCGAAGAACCAAAAAATATCAAAAAAAATAAAAAACTGAGGAATTTGTACGAGTTTAACTTCTTCGCTACGAATTTTTAAAAATTTTTAAACGTCAATGAGCATACTTTTGTTCAATTTACTGGACAAAGATTTAAACAAGCGTTTATTTTAATTAAAAATTTTAATCTTACCTCTTTAAACAAGCGTAATTTAGTAACCTAAACATAACCTAACATGACCTAAGTTTGATGTACAATATATTGTACATCGGTAGCGACGAGGTTAAAAACACTGTTTCGAAAAAAACGTGCTTAACGTAGACATAGGAATACGCCATAGATACTATTTCACGCTCTCGTTTTACATTCAGAGGCTAAAACATACAAAGGACTTCGAACAGGGCTCCAAAAATTTGGGATTATATTATTGAAATGTTTTACTAATACATATGTATATATTTTACAAAAAAAAACTTTGACTTTTTTAGTTCTAAAGGTATTTCCGATCTTAAGCGCAGTTTTTGTTTACTAAAACGATTTAAAAATATAGAATAACATCGGGATATCTTTCTTTAAGAGTATAATTCTTAATTGTCTAAGAATAAATTCTTTTTACAATAATCTAAGAATTTCCAAAGTCAAAGGCAGATTTCTTTAAGACTTTCTCCTTTTCCCTATGTAAAAATTATCATTAAAACATTTCAGTTTAAATTTTAGTAAGTATTTAAAAAGAGATTATAAGAAACGATACAAATTAGGATATACTAAATTTATAATTTAAAATTTAAAATTGACCGATTAAATTTCAAATTTTCCACCAAAATTTTCGATATGTACACTGATAGAATATGTATATAACATACAATAGATGGAGTACACATTTTTTTTTTTTTTTTAAAGCAAAATCACCGTACTGGTTAACACCTTTTATAACCTACAAAGTGTCAGTGGTAATGAATATTTTTTAATTTTTATGTGATTTTTGTTGTAATTTAAGACTATTTATTAATAAATATTCTAACAATACTTATAACAACAAATATAACATCAATAAATATAGAAAAATTTTAAATCCAACATTGTTTAACCGCCATATTTGTCAACATCTGTCACTTTTTGTAATCATTTTCATATACATTGTAGATATCCCTGTACTCCCTCTATCTATTCAATACTCATTGTCAGAGTATATATACCAAGTACCCTAAGTTATCATATACATATAGTAGTAATAGTATGATATAGGGTGGGTCGGGGTAGTTTGGGTATACTGGGGTAATTTGAGTATGTGATATTTTTTTTTTATATATTTAGTACCAAACTATATTTCACTGCCAAATTAATATATATTGTTTGTTGCAATATTAGGTATTACATCTTCGAAACATTTTATTTTGGTGACACTGGTACTTTGAAAAAAAAATTTTTTTTTTATTTGTTGAAAGTCTCATTTTCTGATTTTCTTTGTTCAACCGTTTGTAGTTCACAGAAGAGTGCTAGTACAGTTAACAAATTCAGGTATGTGTACATTACATCCTTTAGGAACATTTTTTAAAAAAAATTTACAGGTGTACACGAAGAGGATTTTAAATAAATTTCATTTTAATATCACGGGGTAATTTGGGTACAAAAAGTGATTATCTGTAAACTAACCAAGCCAACTTTACATATTTCCCGAGAAAGATGATATTGAGTGGGTGGATGTGGGCCAAATTTCAAATGTATTTCCTGTCCCTATTTTCAATGGAAGATACTACAAATTTGATAAGTAAAGCCTAATCTCATGTAACTTAATTGGAACAACAACTAGTTTTTGTTTATATTACTTTATAATCTTTTTACGTGATAAATAAATAATCTTCCCCAATTCTTATGCTAATTTTATTTCTAATATTACCTAAACTAACCCTAAGTAATGTCTGTAAAGCCAATTTTAAATGTATACTACATACTATACCCACTTTTCCCCAACCCTGGGGTAATTTGGGTATACATAAACAAATACAGTAGTATCAAACTATTAGGAAAAGTCATATTGTTAAAGTGAAACAAAATGACAGCAAAAAAATCAACATAGAAAAAAAAACTAGGAAGCTTTGATTTCAAAAAACGGTAAAAAATATACCCAAATTACCCCAACTGACCCTAATGGGTTAAAAAAAAAACTAAAATAATAAACATACTTTGGCATATCCATGATTTGAAGGAACACACAACGCAGCAACCGACAAAGCAGTTCGTCCATCCATATCAGCATGATCAATTTCCGCGCCCGAATCCAAAAGATGTTCCACAATCTCCGAATGTCCCATATACGCTGCGGCTATCAATGCAGTACGCCCTTCTAAATCCGTCTTATTCACATCAGCCCCGTGTGCGATAAGTGCTTTAACAATCTCCTCATGTCCCGACCAAGCAGCCGCCCGAAGCGCAGTCCTATGATCCGCATCTATACTATCCACCGAACAGCCATGTTTCAGTAACGTTTCCACAACTTCCAAATGTCCACCCCATGCGGCAGCCCTTAACGCAGTCCATCCATCCGCATCGGCATGATCCACATCGGCCCCGGCCGCCAACAAAACTTGAACCACTTCAGTGTGACCGTGGCTAGCGGCAACATTCAACGCTGTCTGTCCATGACTATTTTCAATCACCTCCAAATTCACCGGTTCAGAACTTGCTTGCAATGCCAAACTCAAAAGTGCCGCATTACCCTCCGCTGCCAAACAGTGGAGCAGCGTTCGACCAGTACAATCTTGTTGACTGAGAGATATTCCATTGCCGGAGATCAGTTCGTAGAATGGATCCACGGGACTTTGCTCTGATTGCGATGTGGAATGAGATATTTGACTAGAACATCGTTGAGCGTCATCCTCCTCTGTTTGTTCCTCTTGATACTTCGCTCCCGCGTCCAAAAGGAGTTTTACCACCTTTGGATCGCGCGGTAGGTGACACTCGAAACTAAAATCGTTTTCGCTGGTGTCGTCGAATAGGCAGGTGTCGACGTTTGCACCACTTGTGATCAACCACAGGATCATCAAGGTGTGCAAGTCATCGGAATTTTTGATTGTGGAACTTAGTTGGCAAATATCGGCTTTCTGTTTTGGGGGTAACGGGGGTTTTGTTGTGTTGGTGCTCGGTAATGACTCATCCACGTCTGTTAATTTACTCACTGGTAGATCCTCCTTTTTTGTTGGCTCGGAAGAGCTTAACCCGGTATCGATGGTTTTAGTTCCAACCTCATTTCTCAATTCGGTGATATTTACGTATTGGACGTTGGCATTTCGAACGGCTGACTCATTCCACGGCGATTTCTGATTCAAATACTGTTCAACTTTTGTCAAATGGAATGCAAATATATGAATATCACTCTTAGACAATTTTTTACCATTCAAATAAAAAAACATGGCCAACATCATATGCCCCTCGTAAATATTACAAAGATACTTTTGCGTACAATGTTTAATATCCAACAACCACTCAGCGAACGAATGATGAAAAAAACTGATAAATCCTTTTTTCGACACGTTCAAAATTCGTCTAGTCAAATGGAATCGTTTATTGAAATCCTCGATCGTCATATTCCATTGTTGCGTTCGTACAATGTCGTACAACAATTCTTTGGTTATCGGACACTTAGCGGCTAATATTACGTTCAGTAGAGGTTTCACTTTAAAAAATTGTTTACGATTAAACAATCGTTGACACAACCATAAATATAAACCATTTAATGTGCCCGGGATCTCTTTAATTTCACGTAAAATAATAAAATTTTCCGACACCCCATCCAAAACTTTTTCTAAATACAGGAAACAACCGTTACTCTTGATGTGTAATTGATTCAACATTTCAGCCGTGTCGCGACTTATATGTTGCCGTAGCGAATTTTCTTGGTCCAAACGAGCGAGAATGTATTGTTGAACGTCCCGGACAACTTGCGATTTTCGTAGATCGTCCAAACTCAATTTTCGGAACCCAGTGAACATTTTTGAGATACTTTTACTTTGTTTTCGTGCCGTACAGACTAACAGTAACCATTGGGGGAATAAATGGTGATGATTTGAAAGTAATTCGGCGATGGTGCGTGAATTTTTGCAACGCTCCTTCGACCGTTGTTTGGTTAACGTTGAATTACTATCGGTGAATGCCACTTCGTCAATTGAATCGATTATAAAAAATAAACACTGCTTTGGTGGGTCAATTTCTAACAATGGAAATAGTAAAGCTCGCTTCAAACAATCATCCGGATTCTTTTCTATATTGTCCGGATTTAACGCCTGATGAATTTCGTCGTCGTTTAGAAGTTTTTCATAGTACGCGTCCGCAACCAGGGTTCGCGGGCTAATTGGCCGCGCCGGAATCACTGGCGTTTGCCCGGAACCCATCGGACTATTTTCGCCGGATATTGATCTCTTCAAAAGTTTTCGCCCGGTCAATTGATCATCGCTCAAATCGTTGATGTTCAACGACGCCAAATTCTGCGAACAACTTGCCTCAGCATCGCTGATATTCAAATGTTTCTCCGACAATAAACTATAATTGTCACAGTCTCTAGGCGACACTTTTAAAGGTACATTGTGATCTAAACTATCATTATAAACTTTCGTTGGACTCACGAACGAGGACGCTTCAAAACTTGTACACTTAACAAGTTTTTCCCGTCGTCGAATACTTTTCTGTTTTAAACCTTCCGTGCTATAACTCAAAATTTGTCCAACTAAATTGCGTAAGAATTCACTCAACAATAAACTCTGCTCGTTTTGTCCGACCAGGAAATGGTAACCCAATAAACGTCTGTTCAGCGCACGCTGTTGTCGTCCACTAGGTCCTTGCGTTGGCCATACCAATTCCGCACAGAATGTTGTCTTGCCGGAACCGGGACCGCCGAGGATGAGAGCGCCGCACGCTTTCGATATCGGCCGTTGATCCAAACAATGTGAAAGTTTCTGGAAGGCCCATTCACGGCAAAAAAATTTCTTTTTCTCGGGCATAATGGCCATTGTGTTCGTTTTCATGTACACTTAGTTCATTGATTCATCCATTTCTAATAAAATAAATTTATTATTTCAAACTTTATCTTGGTATGATGATGTTTATGAATTCATTGAATTTTATCGTAATTTTTTCCATTCTTTTCACTTAAAACTTCAAAATTATTTCCTAAAAATAATAAAATTCAAACTATTAGTAAAAGTTTTAATAGATCAAAAGAGAAAGAATAAGTGAAAATGTAACTTTTATTAAAGATATATGGCAGCTTAAGAACTAGACGAAAAAGAAATTTTTATAAAAATATATTTACTTTAATTAAATATCACTTTATTTTGAACACAGACAACAATTATAACTGGTATACAATTAATTCACAATTTGAGACATACCCAAAGACTTTTAATAAAATTATAACACTTTTTTGGTAATTTGACATTATTAGTTTAGCACATTATGACGCAAAACAACAGCAGCGCTACATCGATTAAAATACTCGTCGTAATAAAACTTATTCAACTATTTAAGGTCTCATCAATTATCTAATACTTTAACCTTGGATAATTATGCAATTACATTTTATATTATAAAATAAATAATGTAATTGAACTCTATATATGACATAATCATGTAATAATCGTTAGTAATTAATGTATTAATCATGCCTAGTTATGACTAACCATTAATTAAAACATTGTTTACGCTTTTTTACTGTTGTACTAAAATTTATTTTTAATATCATCATTCATCACTTCGTCAGTTTTCATTTCATTTATTTACCTACCTAAGTATAAATAAATAAAAAACCTTTTATTTTTCTTTTTTAAAAATAAAAAACAAAAAAAGAATTTTCAATTTTATTAGAAAAGATATTTTCAAATAATAAACCAAGAGCTATTGAACATTTTACTCAAAGAGTTTTGTACAAGTTCAGGGCAGATGCAAATGTACCTGGTGCCTCTGGGCAAAGAAAAATTCACGTGCTGTTTACCAATAAGTAATTAAAAGTAAAGAAAACGTAAAAATTGAAGAGGCGAAATTCTAACAAAAAAATCACACGTTCTTTGATAGACAAGCTACTGTTCTATTCTAACTCTCCTGTTATTCAGAGCCATATATTATAATGATAGAAAAATTTTGCATAAGGACTTTTCGTGACTAAACCACTTCGACCCTATGGGTACTTTTTTATTTGTTTAACTCTGTAAGTGATTAAGACGAGTTAACTCGTCATGCAATATGGCGACTTAAAATGCTTTGATATGTGTGTATTCACTGGTACAAGTGTCACCATTTGTGACAGATTTTTTCGAAATACGATATTATTGTAAGTAAATTTCAATTTTGACAACATGGTTTAGTATAACTTCTATTTTGCAAATTTTTAGGATTAGCATTTTTTGATGTTGGCATCTCTGATTTACTTTCCTGTTTTGTAACCTTATCTATTGTACTTGTCACTGGCAGTAAAAGGCTCGGCATTTTGAGACAAAAAAATTTTTTCTACGGTTAAAATAAAAGTTTAAATTGCCAAAACCGTTTTTTGACAAATATCTTGAAAAAGTTTGGTTTTTCACCTTTTCAATAAAAGGTATTATAATGAAATTGGTTTCTTGTAAATTTTACTAAAAAAAAGTTCACATTACTTTTTTCGTAAAATGAATGGTTTTTAAAGTATTGAAGTATTTAAAATTCACAAAGTGACAACTACATACATTGAAGTTGTTACCTTTTTGCACTAACTTGTTGATTCTAGACACATAAGTTAAAAAATAATCTTATTTTTTTGTAATTAAATTTACAATAAAATTAGCCAAGTGATCAAGCGTTTTTAGTTATTGATACTGACTGACAGATCAGAGGTCATGAAATTTTTCCAGTTTTCCTTCAAAGGAATACAACATATGAATGGTATGGGTGGCGTCTGAAATTATTATTATAAATTGACATGCAACATTTTCGTAATAAACTTTCTTATTGAAAAACTTGAAATTTTGAATAAATGGCAAGTCCTCATGAGATCAGAATGGTTTAGCCAGGTTGTCAGCAAATGTTTCAAACATACATAATATGTGTTTATATAAAATTTCCATCAGCACAAAACTCCTTCAATAAAATGTTCAGAAACTCTTGTACCATAAATAAAAAAAATTAATTCATACTTAATTGAAATATAAAATCCAATTTTGTAAAAAAAATTAATTTTTTATATTTCTTTACATTTATAAATTACAAATTTGAATTTTCTAAAATTTAAATTCAAAAAAATTCCAAAATCAAATTAAAAAATTACATTGTGAATAATCTCTAATAGAAATATTACGACGCTCAATACAATTATGTATTCAACAATACAGTAATTGTTGATACACGAAAAAATAAAAAAACAATAATACTTATTTTGCAATGGCAAATCGTAATTTTGATTATTTAAATGCAGTTGAAGGCAACACAGTATTTGAATTAACCGAAATATCACCAAGATATCTCGATGAACAGACAAAATTACCGAATGGTAATGCAATTATACACCGTGATAAATGTCTAAGCGACAAACTTCCTGCACCACCTATGCACAATAATTCATCTAATCGAAAACGTTTTATCACTATACTAATTATACTGTTGATAATTGGTCTTCTTTCTGGTTTGGCGGTACCACTAGGTCTTCAATTACGCTCGTCCTCATTACTCGAGGCGCGCCTTCAATTCGTGCGACGTATTCTTCAAGAGGCCCCGTTAATACAAGGCGCCGGTGGAAATGCTAGTTCATTAGCGGCGGCGAGATTAGTCACGGTCACTGTTCCATGTGGTGCGCAATACTTAGACGCTGTACAACTGATCTTAGAAGAATTAGATGTGTTTCAAAGAACTGGTGAAACAGTTATACGTTCAGTAAAGACTGTTAAATTAAAACAGGGGGAACCGGCTGCATTTTTAGGTGTACTCGGTGGCCATGCAATTGGGGACAGTTTAGGGGTTTTACGGAGTTTATACACTCTGGGGGTGAGATTCATTGCTCCGATGTACGGATGTAACACAGCTTGGGCGAATGGTGCCGTGTCTCCTAGTTTAAGTGAATTTGGGGAGTTTGTTATACGTGAGATGAACCGCCTGGGTATTATTATTGACCTTACAGGTAAGAGTAGACTTTAAAACTTTTATTTAATTACAATTGTGACATGTTTCGAACCATATTATCATCATCAAACAATTGAAAATTACATTTCATGCGTTTTTATACTAAATTAATATACCCTACGAAAAAAGTATGTAAAGGGAAAGTCCAAAAACAAGAAAACAAAATCGGGTTGGTTAAGCACATCAAAGGCGCCCATATGATAATTCGTAGGGTGGGGGAGGGGGTCTAGAACTGGGAGTAAGAAAAATTTTTGATATTTTGAATGACGAATGGCGATTTGTAAGTAGTCATAAAAAGTTCCAATTTCGACCATGTTGTAAAACGTTATTCTGTTGCTAAAATACTAGGCTACGTTAATACGTTCATTACCGATCACGCGATATCGCGTGATACGACTATTTTACTATATATTTGCGTGACAAGTATAAGAACCTACTTATTTAACGTAAAATATTTGGCCATCTCACAAAGTTTATAATTTTAGCTTTGCAATGAAAGTGTTAAAGAAAAAACAGTTGACTACTACTACACATATGTATATTTTAATGTTTCCCTAACAGCTAGGGAGGGTCCTTACCATGGGCACTCTTGAAGCACGTGTAACACATGTGATAAAGAATCTTATTTTAAGAACATTACAGCTAAACCTTTTTTTATGCGATCTTTTTTTGTGCGATTTATTTTATGCGGTTTTTGAAAAATTTTTCATTAAAGTGCATAACGTAAATCAAAAACACGAGAAAGTAACAAAAATTAAACATTAAATAATAACTTTCTTTAAAGAAATTAATTTTTAATGGTTTTTAAGCATTTAATCAGTACATTGCATAAGAATATAAGTTATTGCATCATTTTTTTTTTTACAAATGTATTTTCAGAATTTTCATAATATTAAAAAAATGAAATAAAACGGTCTCATGTGTAAATTAATACTTTATCTTGTTTAGAAAAACAACTTCTAAGCAAATCGTGAGGTTTTGAGTGTTCAGAGTCATGTATTTTCAATTTTTCGACTTTTATTTGCGGTTCCGATCCACCACATAAGTTTTTTTTACAATCTGCGCCGAACAATACTTTTTATAGCTATTTATAAAGTTTTTAAATATATTTTTTTGTGCGATTTTTTTTATGCGATCCCTATCCACCGCACAAAAAAAGGTTTAGCTGCACTTTAACACGTGTACCACGTGTGCTCAAGCAGCTCAACACAACTTGTTTCCTTGTCCTTGAACCTTCCCATTACTTTTACCACTATTTTTTCCATAAAATGAAGGTGTTATGTAACATTTTTATAATTCTATAATAAAAGCGTTTGAAAGTTTTTATTAACATATACTTCCCATGCAATAGCATTTTTTTATTATTGAATTTCTACAAAACTATTAGGCGTAATGAAACCAAATTGTAATATATGATACTTCAGGATAGGATATTCCAAAATTTTGAAAAATATGACTTTTTGAAAAAAAAAATGTTACATAACACCTTCATCAACTCATGTCTTCAAATATATTTAGTATATACATAATAGACATTAAATGTAGTGTAATTTTCACTTGTTTGATGATGATCATATGGATTGAAACATATCTATGGAGGGTAGAGTATCAGGAGAAATATCTCCATATATAAAAAGTGGCCCCAAAAGTGGATGAAATTAAGATAGCACTAGTGTACCTACTAAAATTCTTAAATTTAAAATTAAACGCTGAAAATTTTAAAACTGAAACAACAGTTTTTATTGTTTTTAACAGTTAGTATTTCCCTTTGGGATACTTCACTTATAATCGCTAAGTTCAGATCGAACCCTGATTGCTTATCAGCGCCGTTCTGGGTAATTATCGAACTATTATTTCATCAAATTCAGGGATCACTTTTTCGATTCAAGTCCCATATGAGATACTTCTCCTTTAACTCTACCCTCCATAAACATATCACAAATTTAATTATACACCGTGATTTTTATTTTTATATTTAATCCTAGGCGCAGATGAACAAACGGCCCTAGATATTCTACAAACATCCAGTACCCCCGTGATATTTAGCGAAGGTGGTGTCGCAGCGCTATGTAACAGTTCTATAAGTATTTCCGATCTAGTACTCTCAAGACTCGCAACAAACGGGGGCGTAGTCCTAATTGGATTGGAACAATGCGGCGATAATGACGTCGGTAAAATTATAGCACATATTGATCGTGTTCGAGCCATAGCAGGATTGGCGCATGTAGGATTAGCAGCAGGAGGAGATCCTGCGTTATTATTAGCCGAATTAGTACGAGATCGTCATTGGGGCACGTCGGCAGTGAAACAACTTGTGGGTGGTAATTTGTTACGGGTTATGCTAGAAGTGGAGGAACATGCGAAGAAACCGTATGCAGCACCGTTTGAAGATTGGATGCCCTTGGAGGAGTTAGATGGGAACACATATTGTAGATATCCTGGCATTTAATTTAATATCTATTCGAAAATTGGTTTGTAAATTGTTTTACATCGAAATTATGTAAAATATTTCTTTAAAAACAACTTTACTAGTTCTTTGTACTCGAGGGTTTCAGAGTTCTTGGAAGCCCGATTAAAAATAAGGTATAATAAAGTTTTTCCCAGCGCTCTGATCATGATTTTTTGGGTACAAAGGATTAATTAATGGACCAGATCATAATGTGTTAAATTAACACATATAAACAGATATCAAATATCTTCATAAGCTAAAGTTGATAAGTATAATAATTAGAAAATATTGACATCAGTGTTAAAATTACGATTGGGTCAAATTTTCAGCATTTTTTTCCCAATAAAAGAATATTATCGAAATATAAAACAGAATATATTATATAATAAGTCATGATAAAGACTCTAAATTATCGAAATAATACAGATTACTTATAAAAAAAAATATTTTTAAACTATCCCACTTCTTTTTATTTAAAAAAAAATCCTAAATCTTTTAGTTATTGGTTTCTTAACTTAAAAAGCAATAAGTAAATATAATGAGTGATTTATATTCAATAAATTTGTTTAATAATTAATAAACTAATTTCATTTTAAACTTAAATATCCCATTTTTCGTATTTCCTAAACCCTTTCAAACTTCTTTTGACATCACAAATGTCTATAATGGCGACTGTCAATATCTAATTACATTGCCTTGTCTACATAATATAATATACAGGCTGTCATCAATTGCGGAACATTAAACAAGCTCTGCGGAACTCTTTTAAACAAACCATATGAAAAAATTTTTTTGTCTCAAAATGCCGGACTTTTTACTGCCAGTGATAAGTACAATAGATAAGGTTACAAAAAAAAAAAAGAAAAAAAAAAATAAAGATCCCAACATCAAAAAAGTGAACTCTAGGAATTTACAAAATATAAATTATGCTAAACTATGTTGATAAAATTCAACATTATTTAGAATTATACCGTATTTCGGAAAATCTATCACAGATGCCGGCACCTGTACCAGTGAATATATACATATTACAGCATTTTGAGCCGCCATATTAACTCGTCTTAATCATTTAAAAGTTAACAGTGTATAGTAGAAGTAAAACAAATACGATTTATAAAAAAAAAATTAATAAAAGTCGCACAGTAAGCGAGCTATGATCTTTTGAAATTTTCACAAAAAGATACCCAGTCCTAGAGACGTATTACGAAACTGCTCGCTTATTATGTGACTTTTATTAAAAATTTTTTTTGGTAAATCGTATTTATTTTACTTGTAGTAGGGTAAAAGTCCCTATACTCGAACGCGATTCAATACTTGAACAGTTTTGATATTTTATATTATTACATTAATAAAGTTATTTCTGAAAGAAACCGATAAATATCTAAACTGTTCGAGTATAGAATCGCGTTCGAGTATAGGGCCTTTTACGTTATACACTGTTAAAAATAATACCACGTATTTTTAATTCTACCCTTTTTTTGCAAAAATTTCAAAAAATCATTGCTCGCTTATTATGTGACTTCTATTTTTTTTCGTTTGGTAAATCCTTTTATTTACGTCTGTTATACACTGTCAAAAATAATACTCCTTAATTGATGACAGCCTGTACATATGCCGTGAGATATAGGTACTATTTGCATAAGTAATATCTTGTTATGCAAGTAAAATCATCACAACGCATTTATGTTACAACAAGATGTGACTATCGCCATCAGTGCTGCCTCCTATGGTTCAGGCACATACCTACTCACGGTAAGTTCTCATTAAAGACCATCGATTCAATGCAGTCAGTTCATTTCTAACATGGTGCAAATTTCTCAAAACACGAAATTTACAAAATATTTCAGTCTTGTAAACGCGGTTCAATATAAATATTACATAGAGTAACACTTCCAACATATAGGAACATTAAAACGATCTTTTAAATTATCTAATACTTGTAATAGCACTCAAAGTGAGGCACTGATGTTTCACTTCCCATTCAGAAATGAGGCAAAAATTTAAACTTGTAACCCTTCGGAATGAAGTTTGCACTGTTACCAATTGAAATACTTACTCACTTACTACTAGTTACTTACTATAGGGACCGAGCTTGACAACATTATTGCCATCTGGTGTTAAATTTAAAGAAACATTTTGTATGAATGCCATAGATATTTATATTTTCTTATATATAAGTATCTTGTCTATAAAGTATAACACCATAGTAACATTTACACATAATATTTCTCATTTATGTCACATAAAGGCGCCACTATCATTGCCAGTGCTATCGTCTATAGTTCAGGTTCGATCCCTATTGATGACGCAAAGATTACGCGAGCGCCTCTATTTTTTTAAATCAGAAGCTGTATCAAGTAAAAATTTTTGTATACGTTTAATTGTGGATAGAAATATGTATTATACAAATTATGTGCGGATTACTAGATTTTATATCACCAACTAAACGTATATGTATATTTTTAATTAATACTAGTTCTAATTTTACCACTAGAGTCGCGAGTGAGAATCTTTGCGTCACCAATATTACATTAAATAAGAATTATTCATTACTGGTTTTTATGTTTGAATTTATTTTTGGTGATAAAATCTAAATTATACTGCACAAAATAATTCTCATAAAATAGTGATAACAAATATCTGCTATTAGGTAGTTAAATCTCTCTTCTTTTTCTTTTTTTTCTTCTCTTTCTTACCAGACTTCTCTTTCTGTAAACTATCTTTTTTTATTTTCTTAGTTTTTTTAGTCTCTTCCACTTCATCATCACTTTCACGTTCTTCCACAACGTACGAATTTCGATTACGTTTCGCGCTGACACTCGTCGCATTTTCCTCTTCGTCCGAGCTTACTTCCACGTCACTTTTCTCGTCTGTTGTGTCTTCCTTTTTCAGTGCCATCGGTTTTACGATACACATACATGTAATTCGACAATCCGCCGTTATACTAGAAATTTTAACCAATTTCATCTTTTTCAGTTTCCAAACAGTGATCAGTCCTGAACTGTCGGCTGACACGATCCATTTTTGTCCGTAACTGTCCAAACATTTTATTCTAGTTTTATGAACATCGTTATTTTCGGTGATTTGATTAAATTTTCGATCCAATACAACAATTGCACCGTTTTCATGACCTAGAATAATGTTGTCTTTCAACCAACAAGCGCTAGATATTGAGATTTGTCGCGTATCTTTTTCTACGCATCCTCCTTTTTCGATATTCCATAATTCAACGTACTTAGTGGCGAATATGATGAATGATTTTTCATCTGAAGACCACGATATTGAGTAGGCGTTGCGTAAATGTGGTTCCAAGCGGATAACGTACGCTTGTCGACCTTTTACTAAATTCCAAGTTCGCATTGTGGCATCATTGCCAAGTGTTAGTGCCAATTTACTGCTCGGGTGTATTGCTATCGCTCTAACTGGCGTTCCAGTGTGAGCTTTTGGCCAGATCTAAAAGGAAAAATTACTATTAAGGGGTTATATACAGTCAAAAGCACAATTTTTCAAGAATTTTTCTTGAGAAGACCTTTTAACTTATTAAAGTAATAAATTTGTACACATATTATGGTAACTTTTAACTGTATTTTAACATTTTTTATTTGTAAGAATAATTATTTTGAAAGCTGCTATAGCTTATCTCTGGGGGCACCTCTACCAAAAGGTCTATTGCGGTGTTCACGATATCTCTGGACTGAATTATTTAAAATAAAATATTCCTGACGCAGCATTGAACACTGATTGGACACTGGCGGATCTCATATAACAACTTGAATCCATCTAAAATAGTTTAGCTCTCTAACAGTGAAAAAATGTTCAAAATCGGTTTGGTAATTTATTTTTGGCGCTTTTGGGACTCCCGGACCCTAGCGGACCTTATATAACTTAACTTATATTTATCTAAAATAGTTTAGCTCTCTTAAACACTGAAAAAATTTTCGAAATCGGTTATGACGCGTTTTTAAAAAATTAATTCATTTTTATTTTGAAAAATGAAACAGATATAAAATATTGTTATAGTAATGACAAAAACAATAAAGCATTTATTGTAATTTTTCTCAAAAACTGGTTCAATTAGAGCAATGTTTTAAAAGCTTGTCTTATGTAATTTTTTACCGTCTTTTCGATGATTTAGAAATAAATTTAAAAAAATTTTGGATTCTGGCCAATTTTTGCAAAAAACCACTAAAAATACACACCAAATTTCGTAAAGATTGGAGGCTTCGTTCGATATACAAATTTTAGTGAAGGTCATTTTCGGTTTCTTGAGGCCTCAAAACAAATTTCTGCCATAATGTATTATCTTGTAACTGATCGAAGGAATAAGTAAAATAATCATTTTTGACAAAATAATGGATACTCTGTCAAAAAATTAATTTTTGACAAAAATTTGGGCTTTAAATTTTTTATAAAATGAAAAATATCGACCAGGAAAAACCTCCGATTAATTACTAAAAAAATATACATAGCAAGGTTGTGTTAAAATTTAAGACTGATCGCTTCAGCCGTTTCCGAAAAATCTTGCTCACCGACTTTAAAAATACAGTTTTGAGAAAGACAGCCTCTAATGCTCCGGCCTTTTACGTTACGTCATTACAAATGTACGTGTAACTTCGAGAATATTCGCCGGATTGATAATAAATTTTCTGTGGGCGTACTTAAACATAAGTACATTACGAAAATAAAATTAATTTTTTTTTTTTTTTTTGAAAATTCTAACTATGTATAACCTTTTAAAAAAAACTTGAGTTTATTTTTTATACTAACTTTTTCCGTCTGCCAATTGCCGGTACGAATGGCGAACAATTGCCCATCGTCAGAAGCTGTAAGTAAATGGGTACCATCGGGTGTGAATTCAACACAATTTACCGTGCCATTATGATGTGTTAAAACAGTTTGTTCACGTCTTGCGACCATATCGTATACAAATATGCGGTCATCTGCACCTCCTGACGCTACATATCGACCACCTAGGGCTACGGTTCTAATACTTGCCGTATGATCATGTGTTGCAAAACTTTGTTTCAAGGATCCTTTCTGTGAAAATATAATTTTTTATCCAGTTTTAAAACGCGGTTTTTTATATATAAAAATTTAATTAAAAAATTCACCTTTTGTTCTTTATTAAATTTGTATCCTAGTAAAAATTCTTCGTAAGTACCTAAAATGATTTCGAATTGATCTAAGTTTTCTTCTGACATTTTATTTCTTTTAAATTACATTACAAGATCAAAAAAATATAATGAAATCTTAACGCACGTGTACTGTAACAAAATAACCTTCAAAAATATTGTCAAAATGGATTTGGTGGTTTTTTTGAACAGTTGCTTATATTGAGTGTACAGTTATGAAGCGTTCGCCAGTAAATTTTGTTACCTAACGCTACGTAACGGAGCTTCCGAAGTTACAAACCAGAGTGCATTGATTCAAAAAATTAAAGCACGTTAATTATTTTTTCATGGCTTTTCGCTGGTTTTTCACGGTATAAATTCTTATTAACTTCTGAAGTACAATCACACTCAAAAATTATGGAATAAAAAACAAACAGTCACTAGTTAGAAACCGTAGTTTTAATATCTAATGCATATTAAGGCCTTTTACATAATAAAATGGTGTAAGGCGTAAGTCGTAAGGATTGCCACCGTCTAGTGATCTTGTAAGAAAACATTGTGTATTTTTCCTAATTTAACCCATTAGTGACCACAATATTACACGTAATACCGTGGGAAAGTCAACTTTACGGGTTGTTTTCTTAATTAAAGGTATTTAAATATATAAAATTACAATTGAATAACGCTCTTTGAACCTTTCTCTCTCCGTCTGTGTAAAAATTACCATTAAAAAGCTTCCAGTTGAACTATTATAAGTATTTAAAAAAGGGTCTGCAATGCGCAATGCAGGTTGCCACAAATTTTTGCATTGATTTTTAAAATTATTATTTTTTAATTTAAAGAACCTTGTCCGAGTGTTAGTAAAATATATGTTTAAAGTATTAAAAATGAAATAATTGATAAAAATAAATATTAAAATAGAAAATTTCAGTAGAGAACTGACAGATATGTTTTAAAATACGCTGGGTTGTAACGTAGTCAAAGAGTAATATCTTGTAGAGATTATTCCACGTATTTTGTTCGTGGCTAACTTCGTGAATGAGAGATGAAGATAATAAGCTGTAAAATAGTTAAACAAAGAAAGAATGAAATGTGACTGACGATTTAGTAGTCGAATAATATGTGAATTTTTTTAGAAATTTTGACAAATTAAATGGAAATATTGGAAAATCATTGAAATATTTTGAAAAGATTTTGTGTGAAAATTTTCCCAAACATAATAAAAATTAAATATTCTCAATAAAAATAACATGATATCGGGGTAACAGATATTATTAATTTGAAGTAACGTAACCACTTTTATTTTCGTAATGTCAGTTTCATAAAGTCCAGAATAATAAATTAGTTTTAAAAAAAAGGATCATTAACCTTTTTATTTCGTTTTTTTTAATGTTAACAATATTTACCTTACTTCTGATAAATTGATTTCATATTTCCCGCCAAAGTTTTTATATACACCACGACCCAGAATATTATATATAATACAGGCCTTTACTATTATCCTGGGAAGGATACAAGGATCATCTTTGGGGAATTACTTTATATCGCCATTCTAGATCTTTGCGTGGAAATTTATCAAAATCTAACCAGTAGAAACAGGAGTGGGATATAATGGGTTAACCACAAAAATAGTAATTTTTTAATTAATTGATTAAAAAATCACTCTCGTGTATGGCTAAGTTAGGAAACTACACAGTGTTTCGTACAAGATCACTAAATGGTAACACTCCTTACGGTTTACATCTTACGTTATTTTTTTGTGTAAGAACTATAATTTTTTTTAATACTATAAGGCCCGAGCTCTTTCACAGTAAACTTCCCCGGAAACCGACAATATTTTTAAAGAAACTTAAACAAATATATAAAATGATTCAACATGTACATGTATGTGATACGTACATACAAATATTGGACATTTAAACACATTCAAATCAAATAGAGAATTATAGAAAGTTTAGATAACAAACTGGTAAAAATAAATTAATAAAAAAATACTTTTATTAGTTTTTATATTGGTTATTTTTAATTTTTTTTATAGAAACCAAGAGAGTAGTGTGTGTTGGTATTTGAGTTGAGTATATACACATCAGTGAGGTAACATCGCACACATACATAATGCGTAATCAATTAATCATTGATCGCGATCGGCCTCTGCGGTTGTTTTGATTATTTTCGGATGCCGAAGCCGGGGGGACTAAAAGTGTTAATAAGAGCCTCTAGTTTGTAACAGTGCAAGCTCGGTTACGTAACGTGGGATGACAAAATTTTCTGGCGAATGTCTGACATACCCAATATAAACCACATGTAAACAAACTGTCAAAATTGTCACTTTGACAGTAAAAATTTTTTTAAGTACATATTTTAAAGGCAGATAAATTTAAATATTTTAATATACATTTTAAAACATATACATATCTGAAATTTGATAAAAAAATTATGTAATTTTTTATGTAAAAAATAAGTAAAATTATTATTATTTTTATTTAAAATATAAAAATTTTATATTATAAAAATATAATTAATAAATACTTAAAATAGATAAGTAAATGCGTGGGTAGATGTAAGTTTTCTGATAAGTGGAAATTAGTAAATTAACTGTTCAACATGCCCACCGATACTTATTTAGAATTATCAAAAAATCCTATACGATTTGAGGCAGCTAGTCAGTTTACGAACGTATTCTTCGATGAATCAAATAAACAGGTACTTAATTTGAAAAATATCTATTTTATTTTGAAACAAACAATAAATTCCATCCACAATTTTATCAGATTTTCGCCGTACGATCCGGAGGTGTTATGGGTGTATCCGTCAAAGGTCCTGATCCGGACACAAACATAAATTTTCGTATGGAAGATCATGGACCGGTCATATCAATAAAATTTTCACCGGATGGTCGTATATTGGCCGTACAACGAACAAAAACTTCCGTAGAATTTGCCAATTACAACGAAGATGGAACTTTAAGTGTCGAATATTCGCAGAGTTGTCGTAAGGGAACTTCAATAATCGGCTTCATTTGGGTTGGACCAACGTATATTGCATTTATCACCGATTACGGCGTAGAACCGTACCAAGTATTACCGGATCGGCGAACTTTGAAAGCACTAAAAACGGTTTCAGCGAGCGCACAGTGGTTTGCTTGGAGTGCCGCGTGTAATTTAGCACTTCTTGCATCCGGACACGGGACCCAGTTACAACCGATCAGTTTTAAAACAGGGATTGCTACAAGATTAGCTCGTATAGAATGTAAGTTATCTTTTAGTTATAAATTTTTTAGTATATAGAGGCCCCAGTGTTGGGCAAGATATCGAATTTTATTATCTAGATAACAGATAATAGATAACATAATTTAAAATATCTAGATAAAGATAGCAGATAATTTAACCGTTATCTAGATAAAATTTTAGATAACAGTAAAATAAAATTTACAGAAATAATACACTGGGTCAGTGTTTCTCAATCGCCGATTAGTTTACAACAGTGGTTTCCAAATTGCCCCCCCAGGGGGGCGCAGGTTAATTGTGAATATCGTCATCGTTTTGATAAAATCATGGTTTTAAGAATAAGCGCTCAAACATAATTACCAAATAATATGGACATTTTATATTAAGGAATTACATGGGTCTTTTTTAGCAAAAAAACACTATTTTTTCGATTTTTTTTTTTTTACTATATACGAAAATATACACTAGTGCTCTGATTGAGAGAAAGAAAAATGCGTATGTATTGGTCACACAGATATAAAAAAAACATTAGGAATTTTTTAAGTAACAGATCATTATATATGTATACAGGGTGGAATTTTAATAACTCTTATACCTTTTGGTGAATTTCGATAAATTTTTACGTTGATTTAGAACGGAATTTGTTAGAAACAACATAGCTACGTTTTAAGCTATTTGTTTCCAACAAATTCCGTTCTAAATCATCGTAAAATTTTATCGAAATTCATCAAAAGGTATAAGAGTTATTAAAATTACACCCTGTATATATATAGAATGAGTTGTTTACGTTAAAAAAAATTTATGTTTTTTTTATATCCATGTAACCAATACATACGCATTTTTCTTTCTCTTAATCAGATCAGCGGTGTAATTTATTTCAATTTTTGGCATAGTATTGGCATATTACTTATACATTATTTTGAGACACTAGAAAATTTTTATGAAAAAAAAAATAATAATAATAATAATTAGTGTAACTCGTGAAACTCTTACCTAAAATAAAAGACAAATTTTTTTCTATTAATAGATGCTTATGGCTTGTACTTGAACGAAATATTACTGTTTCCGTTCATTACATCTCATTTTACAAGTAGAAAATCAACGAAAAACACGAAAATTTTTACCAAAAATCAAAATTTTTTGTTTAAAACACTGTTAAAAGTTGAAATTTCATTTTTTTAAAATCCCTTTATTCAATTACAAACCATAAGCATTTACTAATAGAAAAAAATTGCCAAAAGTTGGAATATTTTAGGTTTTTTGCTAAAAAAGCCGTATAACCCCTTAAGACAGATTTTTCTGCTCATTACTCTGCGTAATATTTTAACAAGTGTTTCCTCTCAAGTGTCATTCAGACCTGTCGTCCGTCAAGAATATGAGTTTTTTCAATAAAGAAATAATTTACGAATTGTTTATAAATTTTTTCAAGAGGGAGGACAGAGGTAAAATTTGTGTATAGGCGGGGGGGGGGGGGGGGGGGCGTTAGTGCACAAAGTTTGGAAACCGTTGGTTTACAATAAATTATAACAATTTTAAAGAAAGGTTTTGGGCGATAAAAATCACATGTTTTGGAATTTAGTTTTTTTCATTTACGGCCCATGATAACACACGTCTAACACAGTAAAGTACAATATTTTTGGTTTAAAAAAAAGTGTTTAAACAGTGTCGATATTTATCTAAATTACATTGTAGACCAAGTGGTCGGAAAACGACATTTCATATTACAAGACTAAATGTCATTCCAACTAATCGCCGAAATGGTTCCTAGCTACAATAATTCCATTTAAAATACGAAAATTGCTTTTAAACATTTCTCTAATGTTTAAAAAAGTATCGATATTTATCAGAATTACATGGTCGACAAGTGGTCGGAAAACGGCATTTTATATTAAACAATTTACTATTATTCTATTCAATGGCGGAAATGACTCCAAGCTACAATAATTCTATTTAAAATTTAAAATCGCTTTTAGACATATCTCTAATGCTTAAAAAAGTGTCGATACTTATCTGAATTACATGGTAGACCAGGTGGTCGGAATACGACATTTCATATTACACGACTAAATATGATTCCAAGTAATGGCGGAAATCATTTCAGGCTACAAGAATTCTGTTTAAAATTAAATAATTGCTTTTAAACATTTTTGTAATTCTTAAGAAAGTCTCAAAAGCTATCTGAATTACATGGTCGGCCAAGTAAATATGGGGAAATTGTAAATTTAGCTTCAAATTTCTTTTTTTCAAGAAAAGATAAGATAATCAAATAAAGATGAATTGTTATTATCTTTTTTTTCGCTTAATAAAAAGATAAGATAAAAGATAACTTCTTTTAAAAATATTTAGATAAAAGATAATAGATAACGAAAACGTTATATAGATAAAATTTCAGATAACGTTATCTAGATAAGCACAATACTGGTAGAGGGTGATAACCGTTTTCGAGATATTTAAAAAATTAAATTTTTACTTCAATTTTTGAAGGGCGAATTCAACCATAAAAAACGTTTTTTAGCAGCAAGAGTTACCCTCTACATATTGATAAACTTTCAGATTTTTTTTTTAATTTTCGACTTTTTACCCTTTTGTTAACCATTTTAATTCCTGATAAAAAAAAAAAAATTAGTAACCGTTTATACCGGAAAATAACAGGCACTATTTCACTATGACCACTCAAATCATATATATATATATATATATATATATATATATATATATATATATATATATATATATATATATATATATATATATATATTCAATGAAGATATTACTCATAATCCAATTGACCTTGTTTGCATAATGAACGTTGATAAACGAAAATAAAATGTATTTTATGAAAATTCATATTAATTTAGACTTGTTACCAATAAATTTAAATGCTTGAAACTCATCTATTTCAGTGGGAACAGGACGTAGCGCAATTACCGATCGAGATGTTACCCTAGCACTGTTACGAGGATCACCGGCTGTGATCCTACTGTGTCATGGTCTAGGAGGAAATAATTGTGCAGAAGTTCTAGTCTACCAGTCACCGGCTCCGGGACAACCGATGAAAATATGCCATTTTCTACGATTAGGACTTTCTGGACGATTCGCGATAAATGTTTTAGATGATTTAATCATTGTTCATCATCAGGCGTCGAAATCATCCTTACTGTTTGATATTGCACTAGCCGGTGATGGTGATGGACATCATTCGCCAATCGCTCCACCGAAGTCGTTCAGCCCGTTCGAACTAGAACTCTCGTCAGGAAAAACATATCAGTGTGAATTATGTAAGTTTCTTCACAATTTTTTGATACCATACAATTTTAAGTACACTGTTGCTTCGATTTAAGGAAAAGTAACTGCGTATGTATTAGCTACATGGATATTAACAAAAATAACAACTTGTAAACAAGTCTTATCCAAACAAGTCATTATACATATACAGGGTGGAATTTTATTATCTCACACCTTTCGTGAATACGGTACTTGACTGTATTCAAAATTTGTTTTAAATGTTGAATAATTTTATGTATTATCCTTAAATATATTCAATTTTAGTAGTGAGAAATAAAAATATTCTTTAGTTATTTAAAAAATCGATTTTGAAAATTATAAATTTTTAGCCTTCATTTAATGATTAAAAACGCAGTGATATTTGAAAATGACGTCATTTTTTATAGCAGATCTTATTACTGTAGTTACGTATTGTCTATGACAAATTGCATTTTCATTGTGACATTTTTACAATTCTAATTGACCAAGAGAAGTTGTTTTTCTTTGTAATTTATTTTGAATTTTTTGGTTTGCAATTAATTTTGCACTCAAAAAAGATTGATGGAAGGAATACATCGTCACTTAATACGTAAAATACCCTTATCAACTTGTTTTAAATATTATGTTAAAAATGTTTTTATTTTTTGCTACAATTTTAAAGTTACGTCAAACTGTTTTCTTAAAGTGCATTTAATACTTGTAGGGCTTCATGAAAATCTTTACAGTGATGATAAATGAAGAAGATAACAAAGTAGAAAGTTGTGAATACCACTAAAACTGAGCATGATGACTGCTGGATATTGTGTATTGTGTACAAATTTGAAACCATGTTGACAAGTGTTGACATGAATGAAAGCGACATCTGTTTGAGTTAAATCATGACGTCATTGCATACGTTAATACGCCAAGTCGTTTTTCCCGCCAATTTGTTCATGTAAAATTGAACAATGGGTTTTTTTGAAGATTTTTAAAAATTTAACAAAAATGAACTAATTTATACGTAAGAACAAAACATTTAGAATCATTTCTCAATTGCAGTCAAGTACTCTATTTTGATAAAATTTTATCCGATAATTTAAAACAGAATTTATTGGAAACAATATAGCTTTTTTTTTATAAATTTTATAAAATAATATTTATCAAGACTTAATTAATTAATAATCTGCTTGAATAATATATTGTACAATTTTTCAATAAATAGCAAATGACGCGAAATATATTAATTTTGTGTTCTAAAATATACTATGTATAATATTATTTTGTAAAGAAAAGCTATGTTTTTTCCAACAAATTCCGTTCTAAATCATAGCAAAATTTCGCCAAAAGGTATAAGAATTAATAAAATTCCACCCTATATATATATATATATATATATATATATATATATATATATATATATATATATATATAATATATATATATATATATATGTATAATGGTTTGTTTACATTAAAAATATTTTGTAATTTTTTTTTTTCCGTGCGACTAATACATACGCAATTTCCTTTCCCTCAATCAAAGCAATAGTGCAAATAAAAAGACAAAGTTTACTTTACTAACACCACTTTATTTAAAGTTTTAAATGTCTATGACACGTTTCGGCCCGTATGGCCATTAGCGAACAGTCTGTTCGTTAATGTTCGTTAATGGCCATACGGGCTGAAACATGTCACAGACATTTAAAACTTTAAATAAAGTGGTATTAGTAAAATAAATTTTTTTTTCTTTTAAAATGGAATACCATAAAGTAACGCTCAAATCTATCAAATAGTGTAAATATTTTTGCAGATTCTCCAAATTGGGGTCGTGTTTCAACCGAACATTATCATCGACGCCAAATTAGGATGTCTATGGTACATCGAATTACGTTTGGAGTCCCTGGCATCTCATATCACCGACTTGGAGACATGCGTCCAGGTGCTTAGACGCCGTTGGGGTGGAAAATCAGTATTGTTACGCGTTTTACGGAATGTTGTAGCCGAAGGAAATTCAAAAGCCGGTCGAGCTCTTGAAATCGCCACATCCATCGAACCGGGTTGTATACCACTCGAACAAGACGATATTTATTCCCACGTTCTCGCGGGATTAGAACCAGAACCCTCGGTTCTAATTTCCTATGTCCGCGCCTTGGCTAAACGCGATCAGCAACCGCAACATCACTTAAGCGAATTATTGGTGACAACGTTAGTGCGGAAAGGAAAAATGTCCGATTTACACCAACTTATACGACATGGTGCTGTGGCCGATAGTAAACCTTTGGCCTGTCTTCTACTATCTCTAGGAAATTTACATGATGGATCAACACAGTTGGCTTTGGATATGTTGGCACGATTGGGAGCTGTTTCGGAAATACACGAAGTGTTATTTGGTCAAGGAGCTATACTCGCGGCTGCACATTTATCGCCGACACCAACACCCAGGAAACTGTTAGATGCCGCTAAAGACGATCCAACAATATTTCATGCATTGTACCGACATTATCGGATGCGTATACCTCAAGACCATCGAAGTTATTACGATAAATTATATTCAAAGTATTTCGCTTCATGTAGTAAATCTGCGAAATAATTTTTATTCTGATCCAAAGTAAGGTGCTTGATGCTTAAAATGGCGGTATGTGAATAATAAGGTGATTGCCTCTCTTTCCTTTTTCTAACTAGAAGGAATTTGTAGAGGAGGAGTCTTACTTTGCCAAAGAAAAAATTGTAAATATTATTTTGAAATGAAATTTCAAAAATTTTGTACAAAAATTGTATAAAGCTAAAAAAAGTAAAATATTTTATTTGTATGTGAAGTAATTCTAATATTTTTTGCTTCCGAGACTACTAAAGTAACGGAAGCATTGTGATCACTTTTGAAAAATAAAAAATTTTTTCCCCACCAAAATAAAATCTTTTACGCACATTTTACGTTTTAGAGCTTCCTGAACAATTTTGGTTTGGTGTCTGTCTGTACGTCCGTCTGTGTGTCGCCAGTTTGCACCAAGTGGCATAACTTCCGAACTATTCGATTATTTTTAATGAAATTTTCAGAAATTATGCAATTTCGTTCCTAGATGGTCCCCTATGAATTTAATCGAAATCGGAGTAACGGTAGCTACGCCGCTACCATGTCATTCTATTAATATACTAAATTGCACCAAGTGGCCTAACTTTTGAACTATTCAATTTTTGAAATTGTCAGAAATTATGCGGTCTGGTTCCTAGGTGGTATAACTTTTGAACTATTCAATTATTTTTATGAAATTGTCAGAAATTATGCGGTCTAGTTCCTAGATGGTCCCCCACAAGTGTCATTACATTCGGAGCAATAGTATCCACGGGGCTACCATGAAATCCCATTAAATGTCAATATCTTATTTACTGCTAGGCCCACTTCGCTCAGTTTTTTATGAATCGTTTTTAGTACAGTCACTGAAAGACAAAATAATGTAAAAGCTCCCAATTTTTTCGGATTGAATGGATTTTCCTGAAAATTTGTATACCAGCTCATCTGACCCTACACTTCAAAAGTTATATTGTCTTGATGTGTGCTTTTTGATAATTAGGGGTAAAAACTACCCTTGTATGACAAAAATACGAAAAGTCCAGATTTTCGTATTTTAAAGATTCAATTTATGTTCAAATATGTTGGATAAAATTCCTTTCAAGTTTTTTAATATAATTTATGAAATTCAATTACTTTTCTACCCAAAAAATTCTTAAAAACTACCCCTTTGTTTCCGAAAAAATAGGAAGAAAGTTTTAGCAGCCTAAAGTAACCTTTTGGTGCATTCACAATGTATTATATCTCTTTTATTTTTCATTAGAAAACTTATGGCTCCATGATGCTGGCACACCATCTAAAAAGTTGAACATTGAAAAAATTTTGTCTAATAGGTCACAAATTGGTCATAATTGGTCACTTAGTCCCACTAATTGGTCAGCAATAGAAAATTTTTAAATGAATTTTGAAAAATTTGTAAAAATTTCAAGGTCACTCAAAAATTTTGGCACACCATCTAAAGAAAAAAACAAAAATAATAAGTGCAATCGATAGGATTTTAAACCCTGATAATTGGTCAGTTAAAATAAAAAATTGGTCAAGTCTCCAAAATTTAAAAAAAAATTAAAAAGGCTTTTTCATTCTGTGGCACATGCGCAAAATCTCTACTGGTAAATCTAACTGTCAGTAAATCTAGTCGATACGTTGAATTTTTCAATAGGGTAAAGCCACCAGTATTCGACCAGCCTATATTAGCATTATTTTTATATATTAAGGCATTTTAATGAAGAATTAAATTATTAAATTAAGAAAGAATTTTCTTTCGCTGTCAAATTAATCAAACCAGTTGACCTTTTATGACCAATTTCTGACCTTTTAAATGATCTAATTGGTTATCCGAAATTTCACATATGAGATGCTAAAATTTTTTGATTGACCTTGAAAGAACTTTAAACCTTAGTAAAAAATTTTCTATCGCTGACTAATTAATGAAACCAGTTGACCTTTTATGACCAATTTCTGACTTTCTGAATGATGTAACTGGTCATTCGAAATCTCACATTTGGGGGTGCTAAGATCGCGGAGGCCTAACAATGGATTATAAGGAAATAACGTTTATTTTCCAAGAAATATAGTAGGGCAAATTTGTGTGGACAAATATTCCAATATTCCTTAATTAAAGATCTTATAGTATGGTTCATTTCACTCAAATTTAACCATGCTTCATCACTTTGAATTTAAATAATTTCTGTTTTCTTGACTTTATCTCTTTCATTATCGCATTTACGTAAATTTTAAATTTACAGTTTGTTTTTAGAAAAGAATTGAAGATTACATAATTTGTTTCGAATATAAAAATTATTTAATTTTTTAACGATGACTCATGATCAATTGTATTTGAAATGGGGTATACTTAAGAATGTGTATAATAAAACAGATGTGGATTAAGAATGTGGATAATTAAATCAAAAATTAAATTAATTACCAAAAAACCAAAAAATAAAGTTGAAATAAAAACAATAAATATATAATCAATGTTTGTTGATTATTTTCAATTTTATTGAAAATTTTAATGAAAAGAAATAAATACATAATTTACATAGAAAAAAATGATACTTTAATGGGGTATTTGACAGTAGCTGAAAAAATATCTATTTTGATTTTTAAATAATTGCTCGAGTCATAATGATACTGAATATTGCTTTTTTACAAGTTATTTCATTCAAAAATATAAAAATTTTAATTAAATAAAATTACAAAATTTAGGTTAAAAATGACGTAATTAAAAACATCAAGCAAAAGCAGCTTACGTCACAAGCTCGTTCGAATATGTAGGTATTGTATTGTAGTTAGGAAAAAAAACTGTTTACTTTTTTGGTAACTATGAAAGAAATTTTTCATTATTAATTTTCATTACTAGACCTACTACTACTACTCAATATTTTAGAGCCAATGACGTCATACGATTTGACGTCACAGAAAGCATCGTTTTTGCGATCTTTTTAAAAACTAAAATTTTATCGGTGATTTTTATTAAAAATATAGTACAAAATAATTTAAAAATGTGTATTATGAGTTTAGTAAGAAGTAATAAACACACTAAGATGGTTTTTAAAAATTTGTCAAATACCCCATTGCAATTTTGATTTAAAATCAATTGTTTTTTTTAATAAATGCTTCAGTATACAAAAATAATGCTAATATAGGCTAATAGGCTGGTCGTATACTGATGGCTCTATCCTATTGAAAAATTCAACGTATCGACTAGATTTACTGACAGCTAGATTCACCAGTAGAGATTTCGCGCATGCGTCACAGTATGAAAAAGCCTTTTTTAATTTTTTTTAAAATCCTGGGGACCTGACCAATTTTTTATTTTAACTGACCAATTATCAGGGTTTAAAATCCTATCGATTGCTCTTATTATTTTTATTTTTTTCTTTAGATGGTGTGCCAAAATTTTTGAGTGATCTTGAAATTTTTCAAAATTCATTTAAAAATTTTCTATTGCTGACCAATTAGTGGGACTAAGTGACCAATTATGACCAATTTGTGACCTATTAGACAAAATTTTTTCAATGTTTATCTTTTTAGAGCTGTGCCAGCATCATGGCACCAAAACTTATCACTCATTAAAAATCTGCAACCGTTAAAAAATAAACCACCTCTTATAATAAAATAAAGAAGAAAACGATTATTAACACTTTAGATATTATATACTGGTGTACATATGATGAATTGTAACTTTTTAAAAGTTTTCAAATGTATGATTATATTGTAACTTTTTAATCTCCCAAAAACCCTGATAGAAGAACTACCCCTTATAAAAAATCCTACCCTTTATGGAAAAATAGCATAAAAATTATATGTATGGAAAAATAGCATATGAATTATATATTTCATGTTGATATAATTAATTTTTTTTTCATTCTATTGAATTTATTTGTAAAATTTTTGACTAAATTATTAAAAAAATACAAAAAATACACAAAGATGATGGTAATTTAACTACTCCAAAAATTTTACCGAAAAAATGCAACTGGTTTTCTTACTATAACTTTTTTAATTTTTAAGTTATCAATTCGCTTAAAAAACCATTTGGTAGGAAATTTTAAGCACTATAAGTCTTATGATTTACAATTTTTTTGAGTTCTTCAATTTTTAGATTTGTAAGTTTAAAGGGCTTAGGAAAGGTAGTCTTCGCGTTGTTTTGAGCTTCTAACGATCATAACTCAGTCAAATTTGGACGTACGAAAATGAACAAAAAAGCAAATTTTTCAGCAAGAAAAGACCTACAATTTTCATTCTATAATTTTTTTTCATAAATTTGTTAGTTTTTTAAATATTTTGAGAAAAACTATGATTTTTTTTAAAAATTAAATTTTTTTTCAAGAGTAAATCAATCATTTTTTCGAATTTAAATTTCTTAATCCGTTCAAACTCCCAGAACCCATTGTTTATATATGAATAAAGTAAACTGGCGACGGATTACGCTTAGTTTCAATGTTTGCCGTCAAGTAATTAATTTTGATACCAATTTTTTTTCTCAAAAATCAAGACAACCATTTTGCTTTGAATGTAACTCCGTTAATTTTTATACTAATGGCTTTTACCACAGCTCAAAATAAAGGTCTATTCAAGTACTTTAAAAGGTGTAATATGAGTTTTTTTCGAAAAATCTCTCATTTTTCCTCCAAATGACATTGAAAGTTTCGATTTTAGCTATCGTCAAAATCGATTTTAACTTCAAGGAGTCATAACTTGGGTTCTGTTCTACCTACAAAAATGAAAAGGAATGCAATCTCTTTGTTACTTAATTTTATTTATTTTTGCTCATAACCATTTTTTGCGTAAAACTTGTAGTTTTTTAGATATTTGCGAAATATTCCTCAAAAACATGCATTTTTTGGGCTAAAAACGACTACATTTAGGCGCCAATATCTCAAAAAGTATTGATTGTACAAAAAATTCTTATAGAATATTTTTTGCTTAGAATTTGTCCCTCTATCGAACGGTGAGGTTATTTTTTATAAAAAAATTTCCAACCCCTAGAAGGGGTGCCTTCCACCCCTAGGGTGAAAGCACACATCGGCATTATATAACTTTTGTTTCTTGGGTTACTCCCTAGCTACAGTTCAAATTTCAAGCCAATCCATCCCATCCGAAAAAATTGGTAGCCAAATGCTTCAGTTACTGTACTATTTGTTTATTTATTTTAAGGCTGTTGCTAGTCGTCCGCTAAACGGATGAATAAGTTGCTAGTCGTCCGCTAAACGGGTGAATAAGTTGCTAGTCGTCCGCTAAACGGATGAATAAGTTGCTAGTCGTCCACTAAACGGATGAATAAAATAACTTAGTCGTCCGTAAAGTATTGACTTTTCGCGTAAGTATTGATTTTTAATAATGTTATGGGTTCTTAAATAAATGAAAGTAATTTAGAATCATATTTAAAAAATCGGATTGAAAAACTAGGTGGTGAGGTATGGTTTCGGTTAGGTTAGTTTAGTTAGATTTGACAATATACCTCGATTTTTGATATAAAAACTAGGTGGTGAAGTTGCTTTTGGTTAGGTTAGGGTATTCGGGCAAAGGGTAACCTTAATTAACCTCACCACCTAGTTTTTTTCAACAATTTTCAGCGTATTTTTTATGTAAAACCAAAACAAAATGAACTACTTTATTATAATCGTATATTTATTCTTTTTCTATCGTTAAATGCATACAGCAGAACCAGTGATTACGGACACCTCTCTTAACCGGACCGCTCCTATAGCCGGACAAATTTTTTTATGGCATGCTATATTAAAACCAACGCATTCAGCACTCTTTTAAGCGGACCCTCTATTAACCGGGCGCGGACACAATATTTTTTGATGAAGACATATTATTTAGTACATTATTATCTCTATTAACCGGACGCAAATACCTCTAGTGCGTATGTATACCTATGTGGGTTAGGTATAATTGTTCATGTTTTAACTTGTTAACAATGGTTCTAATGTGACGATGCATTTGTAAACGTTATATTTTTGTATAAGTACCTAAATTCGTTTATAAAATTGATTTGAATTTAAAAAAATTAGTTATGAATACTACATAATTTAATGTTATTATTTACTCTGCCCCTGTTAGCCAGACAAATTTTTGCGTGACACTGCTGTCCGGTTAACAGAGGTTCTACTGTATTTCTATCGTACTCTATTCATCAATCTAAAATAACAGTGATGATTCAAAAAGCTACATGGTTGTACTAGTTATTTAGGTATCTATTGTGCTTAGAGAGAGGATAGTTTACGTTTTTACCCATTTCACCAGCCACCAAAACTTCGATTTCCGCGAAAAAATTATATTCAACAGATAAACGTCGATTCATCAAAAGTAAATAAAATAAAATTCTAATAAATCATAATTTATTTATAACTATAAATAAAAATTACAACAATTTATACAATTTTATATATAAAATTCTTTTTTTAAGTAGGAATGTCTCTGTCATTATTGCTGAAATACATAACTATTCAGCTATAAATTTTCGACACATATTAGACTAGATAAACAAATATTAACAAATCTGTGTATATTGGGTTTTGTGAGAGAATGGACATCATTTAAAAAATATTAAAAATTAATAAAATTATATTTAAATCAAATACATGTCATAAATACATCAAAATGGCGGATACAGATTTACTATTTTTTGAGATGAATATCATACGATAACCTGTAGATCGAGTAATGATAGGAATAACAGAAAACATGATGAAAATTCAAAAGTGACTGTTCATTGGAGTCGACTGAGACAAATGTACTTGACTCGAATAGCAACCGCTATTCTAGTTCTAAAAAATGCTTTGTATAAATAACATGACTTTTTTAATACTTCTTTAAATGATGTATACTTAATTAAACACGGTGAAAAAATTTACAGTATTTCCAAAGATTGTTTTGCCGATATAATAAATATACATAAAAATAGAAATATTTTAAAAATTTCTAAAATAATTTTTTAATTTGGCAATATAAATTTGAAATTTTAGATGAACCACTTTAAGAATAGAATAAGATAGAATTCCAAAAAATAAATATTTATAGGTACGTATAAAAAAAAATTAATTGACTGTGTCTTTGTTTTTAAAATTAACTGCAGTTTTTCCATTTTTTTTTCGGTCCATAAAACAATTTTATTAAAAAATACTTAAGTCACATTTATCGGGTTGTGATTTTTGAAGGGAATGATTGGCTGCTTGATTTATACAACTAGTTGATTGATGAGTTAAACATCCAACTCTCCCCTGTCTTACATATTTACCTCGACGGGATCGGGCAAGATCTTTAGATAACTCTGTAAAAATGAAATTTTTAATAAAAACAAAAAAAAGATGAACCGTCCAGCTGTAAAACTTGTTAAGCGACATTTTAGTGACTTTCACTTTTTTATTTGAAAAAAACATATTTAAGGTTTGTGCCATAATTTGAAGTTTATTTTTATACTCAGCATTATAAAGGGCAAATAAATTAACGTACAGCTGAACTTTTTTTATGCGGTGGACAGAAGCTGCATAAAAAATCGCACAAGAAAATATATTCAAAAACAACATAAATAGCTATAAAAAGTTTAGTTCAGTCCAGATTGGAAAAAAAAACTTTTTTATACTGTGGATCGGAAATACATAACTCAAAATACGTAAGTCAAAACGCTCAAAACATCACGATTTCCTTAGAAGTTGCTTTTCTAAACAAGATAAAACATTAATTTACACATGAGAACATTTTATTTCATTTTTATAATATTATGAAAATTGTGAAAAATACATCTGTAAAAAAAAACTCAGGATGCAATAACTTATATATTTATGCAATGTATTGATTAAATGTTTAAAAACCATTAAAAATCAATTTTATCAAAGAAAGTTATTCTAGTTAATGTTTATGTTTTTTACCGTCTCTTGATTTTGATTCACATTATGCATTTTAATGGCCATTTTTTTTAAAAACCGCATAAAAAAAAATTGCAAAAAAAGACCGTATAAAAAAGGTTTAGATGTATTAACTAGTAAATATACTTCCTAAGTCAAATAATATTTTGTCCTATTGTAAATTATTAGTCGATTTATGATCGAACGTTAGTTTGCTATTATGCACTAGATAGAAGTACTAGTTTATTCATAGATAATAACGATAATAGCTGCAATTTATAAAATCTATGGAAGAATTTCTGAATATGTTTTGATGAGCAATTTTTTTAAAATATACAACAATCTGACATCAGGGTGGCGATATGGGTAAGTCGGGACTACATCTCTATGATCAGGACCATATAAGAAAATAGTTTGACACCAAGGCGGCGACACAGTTACTATAATTTTATTTGCATAAATATGATATGTAAATCGCTCCAAGCCGAAACTATAGCCACCTATATCGAGTAATTATTTGTCAATTTATCAGGACGCCGTACTATTATAGACTATTATAGGTGCTACTGTAAATGAATGAAAAATACATTTAAAAAAAATAGAAATTTGTTTAATAAAAGCCATACATCTGCTCATTTTACCTTAAAAAGTCTTAAAATGGAAGTTTTCAAATATATACACCGATTTCTCCCACATTTCTGGGCCAATTTACGCCATTCTTTTTTTTGGTTAGTAGATAAAGCTCTCCAGGTGGTCCCATAAAAATTTTATTAACACGGGTTGAGTAATTTTTTAACCATCTTGAATAATGTGAATAATTATGGCAATTTTAAAATTTTTATAATAATTATGCAAAATTATTTACTTTAAAAACGATAGTAACATTTTTAAATTTATGTTGATCTAATTATTCTAAAATAATTTTCTGACAATATCTAATTTAAAAAATTCTTTAATGATTTAAAAAATTAATTAATTTTCAATGATTTTTATTTTCCTAGTAATTATTACTTTGAACACTATTTCTGTTCCAAATTTCAAAGCAGAGTCAGTGAGGGCCCAAAATTATAATTTTTAGACAATGAAATTTTTGAAACTACTTCACCTAAACGTATGAAATTTGGAATTTATCTTCTTTTAAGCAATTATCACTATAAGGGCTAATAAGCATTGTCACTAAAATGTATAAAATAAAAGCTTTTTTAAAAAACCGACTTCAAAAAGTAAAAAATAATTAATAGCGCGAATTTTGAAGTCAGGCGGGGCGCACAGCATAAAAAAAAATGTAGATCTGGAAGAATTCATGAATTTTGCAAGAACATCCGATTGTAATTTTTTATTCGACACCCCGCCTGACTTCAAAATTCGTGCTATTAATTATTTTTTACTTTTTGTAGTCGATTTTTTAAAAAAGCTTTTATTGTGATATATATTGTCTATGTCACACACTAACTGCTGTTTCAATCTGACGCCAGATAGCAATAATGTTGTCAAGATCGGTTCCTATAATATTAGGTATATGTCAAAAAATAAAGTAGATACGTAATTTTTACAGTTTCAAAATTTTGCCCCTTAACAAGTTTTACAAGATGCTTCAGTTATTAAAAAAATACTTACTGTTATGCAAATCTATACTCAATAATTTACAGGTTGTCTCATAGAGTAATTTTTCGTAGGCGCAATCAGCTAGAGTCGCTTCCAATAATCTACTTAACAACTTCGGATCTGATATCGTTCCAAGTAAACGTGCTGGTTCTGGTGCGCGTGCGCACAACGCAGCAGCCTGTGGATCAGCACCACCACTCAACAATAAATTGAGTGCTCCTGCCAGATCTCCGGCCGATTCTAATAATCTAGCTGCCAACTCGTAATCACCAGCTTCTTGTGCAAACGATGCTAAATGTACTGACACGGGGGCACCAGCTTTAACCGCGGCCCATAAGAGCTGGGTGAGGATTTCCGGTTGGTTCGTGAGTTGTTCACTCAGTGGTACTACTAGTTCTGGGAATAATTCTGCTACGATTTTTAACGTTTCATCTTTATCGATTTGTAGTAGATCTTCGAATCGTTGCAAGAGTTGTGTTCGGATTTCTCGAGTGGGTGATTGTGAGTGTTTTCGCATGTAGTTGAAAATATCGTGTTTACGATGTGAATCGTTCAAGTAGCACTCAACAATTTGGCTATAATCTTGGGTACGTTCTAGAATTAATTCTTTGACCCGAAAACATTTGGCTTTATCTGCGATTCTAATGATTTGGTCATTCGTAAGATGTGATAGTACGTTTGCTGTCAACATATCTAACCATAACTGTTCCTTGGCCGAACTATCTGTCGGTTTACTAAACCACGATTCAATCGCCCTCAAGAATTCATCAGTTTTTTCTAGTGTACCCGTTAAAAGACCCCGACAAATTAATCCTAACACGGCATTTTCTTGCTCATCGGTTTCTGCCAATTCTAACAAGAGTTTTACTACATTCTGACGTCGACACTGTCCCAATTCACCGGAAAAATCCGGTTCTACGAATGCTAATTCGAAAACGCTAACACAAGCGTGTGGATCATGTTGCAATAGGGCGCGCAGAAGACCACACGGTGGAGCTAACAAATAACAAAGTACTTCGGAGCGTGCTTTAATGGCTAGTTCAAGGGGTAGCTCGCCACGTGGATAAGCTCGGCCCGCTAGACAACAAGAAATATATACAAGAATTATGTTTCCTAATTGGGGATTCCCCGCTTGTAAGGTTGGTAGTAGTTCAGCTAATGGACCTGCGTAGTCGTGTAGAGCAGTGGCATTGAGCCATAATGTTATGGTATAAAGACCGTAAGTCTTACACGCGGATAACAGTTGGTGCAGATCTAAACAACCAACATTTAAAGACGGTAACAGACTTTCTAATTGATCTAACGTATTATTTTTTTCATGGTACGCAACTAACGCTTGTGCTACAACTGGAGCTAAATTTGTGATTCGTCCCGCAGTTATATGTTCCTCAATTATCGAAAAATACCACGACTCGTAGTCTTCATTTTCAGACACTTTTTCCCAAATTTCTCCAAACAACAATGCCTCATCATTTAACGTTATACAACAATAAATCGCCGCCGAAAGACCTTCACGTGTCATATCCTGGAGCAAATATTCCCGTATAAGTTGCAACGTGAATTCGCGACTTCCAGAAACCGAGGCCAATTTCAAAACTTCCGCCCATTTGCCAGCGTCTCTTAGATACTTCAATCGTTCACTTGCTGTCCGAACACTTATCGCGTGCAAACCCCGCACGCCAAGTGCAAGTAACCGTCGTCCACAGGCAGATAAACTACCGTAGCATGCATATTCCCCAGCTCGAGCTAGCGCTGGACTTACACATCCTCCTGTTGCTAACGCCTTAAAGTGCGCCGACGCGTAAATTAAACCTACCGAAGACAAATCAATCGTTTCGCGCAATGATAACGTCCTAGCGTCTAACAGTTTCATATGTTCATCGGAATCTAAACAAGACAACACCCTCGCACTAAGAAAATGCACGGCTCGTAGCGGTTTCGAAAACGATTTTCGACCAATCGGTAACGCTCGAATCGTGCCAGCACTGACACCTAAACGATATAAATGAAGCTCGGTTCCCCGAGCGAACGCCAAAATTGGACCTAGAGATTGCCACGCGATCAACGGCAAGTAGGCTGTACTCCCACTCAACAGGTACGTGAATATGATTCGTAGTCGTGGACGAACAGCGACTACGATTATTTTCGACAATGTGGCCATAGCCAACAGGACGTGGGCCCTCAAATCTGCATCACAGTTCATAAGTGGCTCTAGCGCACACACTTCTCCCCTTGCTCCAGAAAACAGACATTTGGATTCCCACGATCGGATTCCCAGTCGTCTTCCAAATTTCAAAGAGAACACACAGCCTGTAATATAAAGAAAATATCGGTGAAAAAATCAGTTCTGAATACGTCTTATGATTTTATACGATCAGTTCTTATGAGCATGCGCATGACATTGATTTGGTTTAATTGATATTAAGGACATCTATGAATATCTAACTAAATCAACTGAAAATTAAACATATATGTAAACAATTAATACTGGAAAGGTTTACTTTGTGAAAATCCATGTTAAAAACACGGGATTGTTGCTTTGTCACTTTTCACAACAAAAATCGTATAAACACGAGTCGACTTTCGGCCATTACACCATCATCAGGTGAAAAACACAACTAAAAACTCTGAATGTTATGTTAACAAAATTACGTACGCAAATCAGGGGAGGGAGTGGGATTGGATAATTACCTAGCGTGATGAAGCGTGACAAGGAGGGATTTTCTAAAAATACAGTCGACGAGCAAAAAAATTCGCTTTCAAAATTACAGTTGGTGAGCAAAAAAATGAAAAAAAAAAAAAAATTGGCAAATTTGCAATATACACCAGAAACGGGATTTATGAAATTTGTACGAAAAAAACTAACAAATATGGGTGAAAATTATTGTATTTGGAAAGTTAAACCTGGGAAACACTTTTTTTTAAATCACTTTACTTTGTCAGTATTCACAATATATGTTAATAATTTAATATATATAATATGTTAATAATAACAATATTTTAAAAATAGGTAATGGCATTATTAAATTTATTGATAGAATAATTATAAAGAAAATGAAACTGAATTGAGTGTAAAAATTCGAAAAAAAAAAAAAAAACTATAAACTTAACGTAACTAATTTTTATATCAAAGTCGAAGTATATTGTTTAAACTAAACTAAACTAACCTAACCTTAACTAACTTCACCACCTAGTTTTTATATCATCTACTATTTGATCGATCCAAATAATAGGTTTTCCAGGTTTAACTTTTTAGATACAATAGTTTTCACCCATTTACATTCGTATTTAAATGCAATAGTTTAAATGCCAGCGTCTGGTACATATTGCAATTTAGCCAAAAAAATTATTATATGTTTAACCAATTCTGGTTTTGTGACATAATATTAGGTATTAAGCAGGGCTGGGAACTAATGATGATAATGAAAATGATTTATTTTAAATAAGTTCGTTCAAACTATTTTCCATTTTATATTTAAAATGAAAATTTGAATCCATTTTACATTTAAAATGAAAATGCATGTATACTCAAATTTATGTAGTATATATGTATGACACTCATAGAACTCGAACTGAACACAACAAATTGTAAGTTAAAAATGTAAGCTGATTCAATTAACTCAATTTTTTTATAACTCAAGTTACAATGTCACTTGAGTTTTTGTTACTAGAGCTGTAGTTTTCTCAAGTCAAACTCAAATTGTGTACTATTATCTTTAAGACACGTCGATAAGACGTATTCAGTACAAATATTGTTTAGACATTTGTCTATCTGCTTAGTATTGAAAATTTATAAGAAAAAAATAACTTCTATTTTTTTTCTTATAAGAAGGCGTGTAAACATGAAAGGCATGAAAATATCACGTACGTAACAAAATAATGGCTGTATATGTATGAGTTTGAATATTTTTAGGTAATTAATTGTACCTGTCAGTAGGTAACATGTTGGGAGCGAACTAACCTACGACCCTTTTTCAGGATAAGATTAAAATCTGACCGCGAGAGCGAACTAGAATGCACCATTTTGACTGCAAGGGGTACGTTTAAAAAGAATGGCTGTTATAGTACAAACCTGCTGAATCGGCACAAAAAGCCAAATTTGGCCAATCAGCAAAACGTAAATGTAGAACAGCTGTATGCGGGGCGTGGACATCCGGCATAGATCGTAATTCATCACCCGACTGAGCATCGAACATAACAACATGACCACGTTCAAAACCGGCCAATAAACGTGTGGCATCGGCGTTTATACAGAGTGCTGAAACCGCCCCATAATCTGGTTTTCGACTACACCAGCGTAACGCCTGCGCTGAATCGAATGTTAAAATAATTCCATGCGCCGTTCCGATACAAACGATACCGGCTACACTGGCTGCTAAAGTTGTCGGTAAACCGGCACCGATTCTTTCCTACAAAAAGTCTTTTCGTTATCACAAGAATTTTTTTAATTATCGAAATTATTACATTTGCCGAAAATAATTGGGCTGTAATTCCTTGTAAGACGACATGATGTAATAGGGAATTGTCCGAAGAATTTGCATTTTTAACTGAAGTATTTGAAGTAGTTGATGGGGCTTTTAAAAGTGATTTGTTTTCGAAGTTGTCATCGTCATCGGTTAATTCACGTAACACGCTATCGAGCGATGGAGGAGATCCTTCAGGTGGTGGAATTGAAAATTCTAAATTATCTAACTACAAAATAAAAATCATTTCAAATAACAAAACAGTAAGAAAATTCAAAAAAAAAAAAATTTAACCTCATTTTCATCTAAATCGAACTCATATATTGAACTATCACAAGATTCCATTATATTTTATAAAAATGTAAGAGTTACTATTTTAGTATTTCTATACTTTTATTTTCCTATTACGTTTTACTAAAAATACATTTTTCTTTATCATAATACGGGCCGGCCATAGTTTGACATACTAGTAAAATGTCAACTTTTCATTAATGTCAATTGGCGACGCAAAGATTACGCGAGCGCTCCTGGTTTTTTAAATTAGAAGCTGTATCAAGTAAAAATTTTTGTATACGTTTAATTGTCGATAGAAAAATGTACTATACAAATTATGCGCGGATTACTAGATTTTATATCACCCATTAATCGTATACGTATATTTTTACTTGATGCTAGTTCTAATTTTACCACCAGAGGCGCGAGTGAGAATCTTTGCGTCGCCAATAAACTTGGGGGAGACTCAGAGAAGTCCATAGATAATTAACACTATGAGGCCCGAGCACTTTCACAGTAAACTTTCCCGGAAGCCGATAATATTTTTAAGAAAATTTTATGTAAACAAGTACATAAAATGATTCCACAAAACACTAAGGCCCGATTTACATTATCACTCCACTCTCACTCCGATATCATTACGCTCCCGATTCGATATAATCTTGTTGTGTTCACATTACAGTGCTGATATCATGCTGGTACCCATTCGTTCTCTATTCACATAATAATGCCACTCTGGGTACACTCCCAGTTCGGTCTGAGTTCGATACAAATATCTTTTCATAACAACTGAATGCAAGCGGAGTGGAATGGAATCAAAAAAGTGTTTACACTATAGGTACAAGCCATAACAAGTCTGATATCGCTCCAATAAAATATTACCTGAGTGGTATTGATATTGGAGTGGCATTGAAACGGGAGCGAACCGCGACTGATATCGAACCGATATCAGAGCGATGATGTGAATACACTCATTGTTTATTGTGTAAGAATATTTTATCGAACCTGGAGCGGAGTGATATCGGAGTGAGAATAGAGCGTTAATGTAAATCGGACCTAAATGATTGTGTTATGCAGGTCAAAAGATGGTAATACACATATACATACAAGCATACAACACACACATACATACATATGTGGATAAAAATATTATTGTAAACAAAATATGAAGCCTACATATTTTGATGATAAAACATATTATTATTATGTATATTTATATGTACGATATGTACAAAAAATGAAAAGTGTCCGGTACGTAGTACATAATAAATTATTTTTATTAGAATAATATAAAATCTTTTTTATAAATATTTTTAAGTGCTTTGTTTATTATTCTAAATATTGATCGCGGTCGGCCTTCGAGGATGTTTTGTGTGGTTTCGGATGCCGAAGCCATGGGATTGAAAGTGTACGTTATTGTAAGTGGGTTTGTTCCCGTGCTACAAGAAATTATGTAAAAAAAAATCAGAAAAGTCGTTCTTGTACATTTTTACGCATTTCTGAAATTTCATTACGCTAATTGTAGATAAAAAATATATAATGTAAAGATTTTCACTGATTTATAGGGTACGGGAACAGATCTACATATTTTACTTGTATAGACGTTATAGTCTATGGTCATCTTTCAAAAGAAATTTAAATTTAACCATTTAACTCCTTAACTACCGAATGTATTTTGTCCATATATGTATTATAACTATATGGCCAATCCCTATAAGAGGCAGTGGTTCCGATGAAGTGAGACGGATAGACATCGGGTAGAGGCACTTCAGTTGTTTTGCGCAGATGCATCAATTAGTGTTTACCGTGTTTACTGTTCAGATTGGTTCATATTACCACCAAAAAAGTCGCATTTGCGCAAAACGAACAAAATACTTCCAAATCTGCACCGTGATGTTGGGACGTTTTTTTCATATCCATTTGGCTATATATGTATACTACATATATGATTTTGTCAGTTAACTACTAGTGGTACTTACAAGTACCAGTAACTTGATTAACACCACAGAGGACAGAGGTAAAATACGTATCTCTCCACTACTGGAATCAGTGTAACCAGTAAGAGATAGAAAATATGTTACATATATACGTGCACGGTGTTTACTTTGTATTGGCGCGCTAAACTGTGTATGTGTGCGTAATCGAACATAGAGGTTGCAGTCACGTGACCGGCTCGCATACATATGTGTGATACCACAACGTTATGTGTAGGGGTTCTACAATGCTACAACAATCATATCCATTGTTGTTTGATTGACTTACACTTAGCGACTGCTACTGAGACACTGACTACCTACGAGCCTAAGGTACACAAAAAGCCACACTGCAGATTTCATGATAGAGATAGTTGCTGTGTCTCCATTACTCCATGATTAACACATTTTTTTTTTTTTGTTAAATAAAATTTTATTATCCAGTACAACAAAATACATGTTATATCATAGATCTGATAATAAGGATACATAACGATTAAATGGCATTAATGGCTTAACATATTTAAAATGTATCTATTAAATTTTATACAAAAAAACTTTAAATACTTAAAAGTAAAGTAATTATTCCTGGTATTTTCAATGCAGAAAAAAACTGGACTTTTAAGTACCACTAGTAGCGAAAGAGTTAAAAAAAATATGAGAATATTAGAACTTTTTTATAATTTTTTTTTTCTTAAATATACAAAACAAATAATAAACTCTTATTATTCAATTATATTATAGTAATTAATATTTGAAATTATTTTTTTTTAACTTTTTGTGAAATAAGAGAAAATAATTTTTTTTAATTTCACCTGGTTGAATGGTGGTAAATGTTATTTAAATACAATTTTTTATTATTTCTGTGAATAATTATATAATTCTAGACAATTAAAGTGCAGTAGACAATAGTAATAAAAAAATATTTTTTTATTATTAATTATTATATAACGTGCTTTGTTGAGTACCGCGTTCACCAGAAGATTTTGTTAGCCTAACGTTATCTAACAGAGTTTACACCGTTACAAACCAGAGGGCTCGCATTCAAAAAATTAACGTGCATTAGATATTAACTCTTTGCACTCAAGCAAAAAAAAAGTGAGTTGTAAATACGCTGGTAAGACATGTAGCACATGACAACGACCGACGTTCTTTTTTTGACGGATTCTTTTGACGTTCTAACCTTGTTTCCTCAAAGTTGAATACTAAATGCACTAAATACGTCCTCAATGCTGTTTTTATTAGTTTTTAATTTTAAAAAGATAATTCAACGTGATTTTGTATTATTTTATTTACAATTTTTCTAATAAATGAATGTGTTTGCAGTTACTAAATAAAATATTCATGTAATGTGAAGTATGAGCAGTCATTATAGCTCAACATTCAGTGTGTCATGTGGTACATGTCTTATGATCCAACAGACAAAACACCTTTAAATATGGTAGAGTTAATGGGCAAACCATCTTGTCATGCTGTACATGTCTTATAAGCGCAAAGGGTTAAAACAACAATTTCTAACTTGGGGACTGATTGTTTTTATTCCATAATCTTTGAATGTACCTGTACTTTAGAAATTAATAAGTATTTTATACCGCGATAAACCATGAAAATATTTACCATGCATTAATTTTTTGAATCAGAGCCCTCTGGTTTGTAACGGTGCAAGCTCCGTTGGCTAACGTCTTAGGACTTAGGCTAACAAAATTTTTTGGCGAACGCGAGGAGTGTTGCATTACACTACAAAACATTGTTTTTTAATATTTTGTTTTGAGTAGATTACAATATTTAAATTATTTTGTTTATAATATAAACGATATAAACACAAGTACAAGCATAAAATATGTATTTAATTTTACTAAAAACATCCAGAATGCATCGCTAACATTTTTATTTTTGCTAATACCGTATAATCCGACGTCATACGTACTATTTGAAGTGAGGTCCCATAACTCTATTATACAAGTGGTCAAACTAATACACTTTGGATCTGATATATGGTACATAAGCAAACGTGGCTCTCTCCTCTGTGTATTTTATATCAAGCACTAGTATACAGGATGTAACCAATGGAATATAACATAAGATTTTAAAAAATAATATTAAAAAATAAGTTAAATTCTACATATTAAATACAAAACTCGCCAAAAATCAAATTAAATCGTAATATAAAAAATATTCTAAGCAAAATAAGTGTCAAACAAGTTGAAAAATGATTGTGCATCGATATGTATTGAGTACTATGTCTGCAGTTGTGATACACACTATGTAGGTATTATGCATTTATGTTATTATTAGAGCCCGGACTCTATAGTATACTATAAATCATCCTATCAAAAAATTGAATGTTCTCCAGTAGCGCAAAAACAAGTATGAGGGGTTAAAAAATGAAAATAAACTGTAATTTCAAAATCTATAGTCATT
This sequence comes from Brachynemurus nebulosus, assembly GCA_035578155.1. Taxonomy (NCBI): domain Eukaryota; kingdom Metazoa; phylum Arthropoda; class Insecta; order Neuroptera; family Myrmeleontidae; genus Brachynemurus; species Brachynemurus nebulosus. The sequence goes on from JAPWDM010000006.1 coordinate 36,041,105, forward strand.
TACAAATTTTAATTGTTATTATGTAAATGCAAAGAAAAATGATACTTTCAGTGAAGTGTAGCACACCTTATTAACATATTAATTTTCAACAAAACAGTAGTCCAATACTGGCTAGATGCCTAGATGTTAGTTGCAACTAATAATTAATAACCAATGACAAAAAAATCTTTTTTTTGCAACTAATGACTGAAAAGTTTTTAGTTGTAGTTGTTAGTTATATTAAGTATGTATGAAGTTTATTGAAATTATCGTAGAAGCAAAAAAGTAGGAAAATATTTTATTTTCTGATTATTTATTGAACATAAAAACGTAATAAACCAACATGAGTAACAATATAAAAAATCACAACTATAAGTTTAAAAAAATTGGATACTATTTGCCATCTGTTTTCGATCGAAAAATTTTGATAACGAAAAATAAGTATAATTTACAGTAGATGTTATATATGTATGTTATGTTCTGACACTTGCAATACGTTCGGAATACCCGCAACTTGCTTCGCTTAAGCCTTCAAAAATTTCGTTATTTTTGAGCTACGACGCGCCGTTTAGGAGATATTTACGATTAAAGTTTTCGATAGCGAAAGCTAACGAAAAGTAGTTTTTTTGGAAATTGTTCTGTTACTAACCAGATCAATGGGACTAACAGAGCCTAAATTAACTAGTTATAACCAATTTATGACAAGTTGCGCGATATCGATAATTTTCAATAACGAAAAGTAGATTTTGACAGTCGCAATCCGTTCGGAATACCCACAACTTGCTTCGCTTAAGACTTCAAAAATTTCGTTATTTTTGAGCTACGACGCACCGTTTAGGAGATATTTACGATTGAAGTTTTCGATAGCAAAAGTTAACGAAAAGTAGTTTTTTAAAAAATTGTTCTGTTGTTGACCAGATCAATGGGACTAACAGAGCCTAAATTAACTAGTTATAACCAATTTATGACAAGTTACGCGATATCGATAATTTTCGATAACGAAAAGTAGGTTTTGACAGTCGCAATCCGTTCGGAATATCCACATCTTGCTTCGTTTAAGCCTTCAAAAATTTCGTTATTTTTGAACTACGACGCACCGTTTAGGAGATATTTACGATTAAAGTTTACGACTGCAAAAAGTAACAATTTGTCATTTTTTTTAAAAATACACTATCGTTGTCCAAATCAATGGGACTAATGGAGCCTAAATTCATCAATTATAACCAGTTTATGATAAATAATTCGTTATCTTTGCTAGTTCTCGAACAGAAAATTTTAAAACTTTTGTTAAATATCTTTATTTAGCTTTTATTTCAATAATTCTTCTAATAGTGATATTGGTTTTTCGACATCTTTATTAATTTTCGAATAGAATCTGTACACTGAGCAGTGAATTGAACATATTAACATATGTTTCCTAGAGATACCACAGGCATTAAATTTTGAAGCATGACTCCATTTTAGTAAGCCCAACTTGTAACCACGGAGACTTGTTTGTAAATATTAGATAAACCATTAAATTGATAGTTTGACCGCCATTAAAGTAATTCCATCAGTCAATTTTTTTGCTTCAATTTCTTAATGTATTTGTAAATACACAGCATTCTCTCTAATCGATTCTCCTCAATGACTATACGGGGCAAAGCTAACTTGGCTAACTTCGCTAACTTCTCAGCAGTAACGGGGTGAGACAGTTGAAATGTGAGTCCATAATAAATGTCTATTTTTTGGTAAATAGGACTATATTTATTACAGGACATAATTTGTATACGTACATACGTCTTTTGAAAATAAAACGAATATTACTTTTTTCTTTCAAAATTTTGCAAATTTGGACAATAACTTTCGTGTCATAGTACACGTCGTACACGTTATACGCGGGAATTTACGATACCCACTAATCTTGAGTCGTAATATGCATAAAAAGATTTTGAAAACCACTGGTTTGCGGTACTACTCCTAAACTTGACATGCGTAACAGGCTTGTGATTAATTTAAACCATGTCCCTGCCACTCTGCATATAGTCCATTATAAAAAAATGGACCGTATTCTGACCCGCTGTAACTAATATACCAGATGGCGTTGATGTACAGGGAGTTAAAATTAGAGTCGGGACATGAGTTTCGATAGTTCGCTATTTTTCATCAGATTCATCTAAAATAAATTGGAAATAAATTAAATATTTAAAAAAATACTTCAACTCAACCTAGAAAGATTAATTAAATTAAAAAAATTTAATTTTTCGTTAACACATAACTTGGTAACTATACTTTTGTACTCAATCATATGATATTTAATTTTTACATCCATTTGATGAAAAATCCTCACATGTCCCAGCTCTAATTAGTATACTCCCCTACCATCAGTGCCACCTAGCAAACTGTGACAATCATTGGCCCGTCCTTGAAAACAAGTGGCAGGGACATGATTTAAACGTATGATATGTAATTAAAATGACACTTCATAAGCTTTATAAGAACTTGTGTATTCTGAGTTGGTGTTCGGTACTTGGTGCTTTGACGAGTGTGTAATAAAAAAAATACACCTCGTATTATTGAATCATGTGATTAAAATTTATTATCAATAAAAAAACTCAGTTAGTGTAGTTTTTATAATTTACAAAATGGGTCAACACGTAACGAAAGACGATTTTGAATGGACCTATACCGAAGAACCGCATGCCACCCGGCGAAAATTAATTTTAGGTAAATTAATTACTTAATGTAGGTAATTTTTTTACTACAATTGTATTAAATAAACAAATTATTTCAGAAAAATATCCACAAATCAAAAAATTATTCGGATATGATCCAAATTTTAAATGGGTGGTTACTGCAATGGTATTCACTCAAATATTTATGTTATTTGTTGTTAAAGATCTGTCTTGGCCGGTGACAATTTTAGTAGCTTATTGTTTTGGAGGTGTTATAAATCATTCTTTAATGTTGGGTAATATTTTTTCTGTAGTTTACATTTTATAATATAATTTTATTTATAATAGAAATTTTTATCTTATTGTAAGATTAAAAGGTCAAAAACAATTTGATTCAAAAGATTCAACTTTGATTTTTATGAGGCTGTAGTTAATAGTTTCGTAAAAATGTTAATTTGACAATAAATTTAATCCCACTAGTACAATAGAGCCGTATCAGTTTCCCCACAAATTTACCAGGAAGTCCTTTTTTTAAATATTTATAAATAAAAATAAAACTACACCTTTAGTGGGTGTGTCCAGGGCCGACGAGAAAGTGGGGTAGGTGGGGCAACTGCCCGGGCGCCCGGGTCTAAAAAGGGGGCTCGCAACCTCGATTAGGACCCCGGAAAAAATGAAATGATTTTTTTTTTTTGCTCGTCAATTGTTTGAAAATTTTTTGTTGTGCCTGAGGATCCGTAATTTCTCTCACCGGTCCTGGGTTTGTCAAAAGTATTTAATCGAAACAAAATTTGATTAAAGAAACTATTAGATCAGTTATCAAAAAGTTGATGTATTTTGTTTAGAAATTAATAAATATTGTTTCCCATATTTCCTAAGAATGTAAGAATGTTTTCACACATAAAATTTAATGGTAATTAAGGATAAAATTAATTTTTTACAGTAACAAAATGTTTTTGTCATTCTTAACTTCAGTTCAGGCGATAGAAATGCACAAAACATGTTTTCAAATTAATCAAAAGTAAGATAGCATTATAAAGAAAATAAATTATAATCATAGTTTATTAAAGAAAATAATCTATTATTAAATTTAACCGAGTTAAATTTAGCACTAGTCACGTCTATTATAAATAAAATTATATTTTTTATTTTTATAAAACCCTTTTTTCTAAAAATAATATTTTCAAAATTATTTTTGTAAAATTTTAGCTGTACATGAAATATCACATAATTTAGCATTTGGACATAGTCGGCCAATGCACAATAGACTGTTTGGATTTTTCGCCAATTTACCGATTGGGATACCAATGTCAATCAGTTTTAGGAAATACCATTTAGAACATCACAGGGTAAATATAATATTTCTTATTTTTTAAAATAATTAATAACAATTTTAAAAATCATTCCCACAAAAGAAAATTCATAAAATTGTCTCATCCGGATTTTGAACGTTTACTGTACTATTATTACATATTTAGAATTGTTAAACTTTATACTGTTCACGTATTATGAAGTTAGTTAGAATAATTAATTGTTTTATTTATTTAAAGTAATGTAGTTAGGTAATTAAGGAAACTCTATTATTTATATATAAAGGTATGTTTAAATAATAACAAATAAGATGTTTTTTTTAAAACAATAAACATAATAATCAATACAAAATTTATATTAATACGTATTGGCACGTATTTTAAATATTTAGAAGAAAACGTCAATGGAAATTTTAATCTTCAAATGCATTGATTGATTAGAAAATGAGTAATAGTTAATATAAGTCTAATAAGTTTAATAACTGATATTTATAGTAAAGTGGATATGTCTGCAAATATATGTACAATTTTTTAAAACTCACGTGATTTTGGAAAATAAATGTAACAAAAAAATTATTTACAATTTAATTCAGTATTACAGTAAAATTTCTTCTTGTATCGCATCTATACAAGACAGTATCACTCAAGCATTTTAATTTAAAAAAAAATCATTTTCGCTAATTTTTAATTTTTGTACATTTTAATTAATTTTACAATGACAAAAAATCATTTTCACAAAATTGTTTAACTTTTTATTTTATTTTTGAACACGTTAATGTCATGGACGCTGTACAGCGTCAAGTGAAACTTGAATAACTGCGACCCAGTGTTGTATCGCGTCAACAATTCCATATAAAGTGTATTAGTTGCTAAAATAGTGTACCAGTTGGTTGTTTCGTCAATATAGGTTATGATCTTCAACATGCTAATTACCGAATACGTGGCAATCTATAATACCGACAATATGACACGGCAATACGGAGGACATTTTAAAATGACAAATTATTAACCCATTATGACCCACCGTCAGGGCCGGTTCTAGGGGGGCAGTCGGGGCACGTATCCCCCCCCCCCATAATAATTGTAGGTCCGGCCCTGTAGGAAAATCATGTTTGTGCGTGGTATATTTTTTCATAGACTTTTCTTTCTCTTTTTGGAATGGAAGTATAAAATATTTCAATCTGGATTTTAATACGCATTTATAAAATGTCCCTGAACATTCCTTGTTAGACCCCCAATACAGTTGTATATAAAAAATGAAAACCTTAAAACCCAATTATACTAAATGGATTTTTACAATTTTTTCGATTTTCTATTAAATTTCCGACATCAAATATTTAAAAGTGTACAATTTAAAAACTACTGTTAATTTCCTTTTTCGATATTACCAAACTACCTAATAAATATATCAGACGAACTTCTACTGTTATCCTGGAAAGGATATCAGCATTATTTTTCTTTTAGAATTCACATAAAAATTTTATTTCCAGTCTTTATGTAAAATTTTATCAAAATCTGACAAGTAGAAATAGATGATAGATAAGCACCTGATCATCTTACTCGTGTTTTATTTGTATATAATCATGTCCCCAACCTTATTTGGATTGCTACGGATCACCCTGTACTATATGTTAATTTTTACCAAAATTCTTTTTCGATTTTTTTCGCATCATGCTTTTTTTTAATATAATAATTTTTTCTTAGGGATAGTAAGTGGTCCGTTTAGCACAGTTTCACTGTAGACACATGTTATAAGTTTATCTTATCAATTAAAATTCAAAACATTCCGTGATAATGACATTAGTGACTAATGGCTCAATTATTAGTATTTGTATTACATTATAGACAAGAATTGAAAATGTGTTAAATCTTTGTAATCAGCAGGTATCGGATTTCTTTCGGATCAGACAGTTTCGTCTTTAGCATATACAGGTATACACATTGCACTCAATGTGACTAAAAGTTCAAAATATTTTCATAAAAACAACGTACACAAGTTACATACACACACATACATATGTGTATCAAAATATTATTTATACGTATTTTATGTAAACATCCTTTTTTTTCTTTTATTTATTACCTGCACAATTGAAAAGTGCCACTGTAATTTTAATTGACTATCAAAAGTATTTTTGTTTATATTATGTATGTGATTTATGTGACATGTCATTTTAATTAAATAAATTCATCTTTTTTTATTGTTTTCAATTTTGAGAGATAGAAGTATAGTTGCTTGTTAAAAATTTGTTTTTCAGTAATAAAAAATCTTAGTAAATACGTACGTCTTAGCTATTATAGTGGACCGTCTAAATATTCAACAACTTTTCAATATATTTTACAAAAATTTTTTCCGATTTTTTGAATTTTCTTACTTTCGTCAAATAAAAAATGCTGTTAGTATTCTACATGGTGAAAAATATAATTTTTGGCCAATTATATTCATTCAAATGTGCATAATTTAATGTAATTTAGTTGCAAAATTTTATTGAAATAAGTACGGTCCTGACCTGTCCGAAGAAACTCGGTACCTAGAATCACGTTTGCAATATCTTTTCCATGTAATTGTTAATATTAATTGTAATACATAAATAAGTAATTAAATGATTATGATTATGTAACGAAATTAAAAAAAAATTCTATAAATAAATTAATAATCATAAAAAGTAAAAGAAACTAAGAAATCAGAATTATTTATCTAATTTTTTTTAAAAACAAATTTATTCAAAGATGTGATATTTGATTAAAAAAAAAAAACCCGAATTTTAATTAATTTTTAATCTGAATAGGTAACTTGACAGTACTTAAAAAAATTGTATTTTCATTGATTAGAAATCTAAATTAATAATCAGTTTCCTTATAATTAACCCTTTTAAACAAACCAAATTTTTTTGTCTCAAAATGCCGGACTTTTTACTGCCAAGTGATAAATACAATAGATAAGTTTACAAAAAAGAAAAAGAAAAAATTAAAGATCCCAACATCAAGAAAGTGAACCATAGAAATTTACAAAAAATAAATTATACTAAACTATGTTGATAAAATTGAACATTATTTACAATTATACCGTATTGTCACAGATAGCGGCACTTGTACCAGTGAATATATACATATTACAGCATTTTGAGCCGTCATATTGCAGGACGAGTTAACTCGTCTTAATCATTTAAAGAGTTAAACAAATTTTTATTCAAAAAAGAAGAATTTTTAAATTCTTCGTTCCTAAATATCGTTAGTTGGAATAACATTAGGCTGTGTAATATGAAATGTCGTTTCCCGACCACTTGGTCAACCATGCAATTCGGATAAATATGGACAGCTTCTTAAGCATTACAGAAATATTTAAACATAATTCTTTAATTTTAAATAGAATTCTTGTAGCCTGGAATCATTTCCGTTTTTAATTAAAATAACATTAGGTCGTGTAATATAAAATGTCGTTTTCCGACCACTTGAACTACAATGCAATTCAAATAAATATCGATACTTTCTTAAGTATTACAGAAATGTTTAAAAGTAATTCGTTAATTTTAAATAGAATTATTGTATACTGGAATCATTTCCGGTTTTAATTGGAATAACATTAGGTCGTGTAATATGAAATGTCGTTTTCCGACCCCTTGGTCTACAATGCAATTTAAATAAATATCGATACTTTCTTAAGTATTACAGAAATGTTTAAAAGTAATTCTTTAATTTTAAATAGAATTATTGTATACTGGAATCATTTCCGGTTTTAATTGGAATAACATTAGGTCGTGTAATATTAAATGTCGTTTTCCGACCACTTGGTCTACAATGCAATTCAACTTTTCAATTTCAAATATTATCGAGTGCTTGTGAAAACACTACTACGTATGACAGACTTTTGTCTGCATTTAAAACACACTTAGTATTCATATGTTCACTTATCGTTCAGTTAAACTGAAACTTAAGGAGATCCTGGGTTCGATTCCCGGCCGATCCGGATAATTTTCTCAATCACTTTGTGATTTTTAATTTACATATGTGGTTTTTGGTCATGTTAACCAAAGGAAGTCGAGTGCTTAAAGTTTCAGTTTAACTGAACGATAAGTGAATATATGAATACTACGTATGTTTTAAATGCAGACAAAAGTCTGTCATACGTAGTAGTGTTTCACAAGCACTCGATAATATTTGAAATTGAAAATTTATAACTGCTTCTCGCATTATAGAGAGTACATACACATAGGTGATTGAATGTTGTCTGTATCGGGCGCCTGTCGAGCAAAGGATCGATGGTGTAATGGATAGCACACCTGATTAGTTACCAGGAGATCCTGGCTTCGATTCCCGGCCGATCCGGATAATTTTTTCAATCACTTTGTAATTTTGAATTTACAAAATGTTTAAATATAATTCTTTAATTTTAAATAGAATTCTTGGCCTTTAATTGAAATAACATTAGGTCGTGTAATATGAAATGTCGTTTTCCGACCACTTGGTCTACCATGTAATTCAAATAAATATCGACACTTTCTTAAGCATTACAATAATGTTTAAAAGCAACTCTTTAATTTTACATAGAATATTTATAACCTGAAACCATTTCCACCATTAACATTAGGTTGTGTAATATGAAATGTCGTTTTCCGACCATTTCTGATCGCGGTGAAATGTCGTTTTCTTAAGTATTGCAGAAGTTTCTGAGTAACCTATTTGCAGTGTAAAAAAAATAATTGAACATACGCGATAAAAATAATTATTAATCATTTTCATATATTTTTAGCCGATGCGGACTATTCACAACAATCGTACCATCCAATACCATGGATAATCGAGAGTTTACTGTATTTTTTGTTTTTTTGTTTTTGTTTTAGTACCAAGGTGATGAAAAATTAGATACGGACTTACCAACGCTACTTGAAGCACGCCTTTTTTGCACAACTTTCGGCAAATTTATCTGGGTGATTTTACAGCCACTGTTTTATACGCTACGTCCACTTATTACATATCCGAAGCCTCCCACGACATTAGAACTAATAAATGGTGTAATTCAGTTAATTTTTGACGGCCTTATCGTATATTATTTAGGTAAATTTGAAAATTTCAAAAATTTGGGGAAAAAATTTTTAACTCTTTTTTTTTGTTTGTTTTAGGTTGGAAACCTTTGATTTATTTATTAGCCGGTTCATTATTGGCAATGGGACTGCATCCAGTAGCTGGTCATTTCATATCTGAACATTATATGTTTAAAAAAGGGTTCGAGACTTACAGTTATTATGGTCCCTTGAATTTTATTACGTTCAACGTAGGCTATCACAATGAGCACCATGACTTCCCAGCGGTCCCCGGATCAAAATTGCCAGAAGTAAATATAATTTTATAATTCGATATTTTTAAAATTTATAAAATTATTTTTAATATTTTTTTAATATTTTTAGAATTTTTAATATTTTTTTAATATTTTTAGAATTTTTAAAATTATTCATTTGCATCTAATATAAAGTGACCAGATTTTCATCGAGACAAAGCGGGACAAATGGGATGAAAGGCACCGTGAAAAATGCCGCCCCTACCTTTTGTTTGAAAAGAAGAAAATCGTAATTTTTGCTACTTTTTTTTCGTACATTCTCTTAGAAAATAACTGACGAGCAAAAAAAAATAAAAAAACGTCAATATCATTTGAAAAATAAGAAATTTTACGAATTTTCTCTTAAAAAATAACTGGCGAGCTAAAAGAAAAACCTCAATTACATTTAAAATAAAAAATGTCCCGCTTTCTAGCGGGACATTTTTAAAAATCGGCGGGACGCGGGACAGTCTTCCAAAAAGCGGGACTGTCCCGCCAAAATCGGGACGTCTGGTCACTTTAATCTAATATAACCTAAAAGTATTTTAAAAAAAAAAACGTATTGGTAATACAAAAAGTTTTTTTTCTGTACTAGTTTAAAATTTTCCGCTAAAACACTATAAAAAAGTATCTTACGTCACGCCTATGGAGGGTAGAGGTCAGGAGGAGTATTTCTTATGGGACTTGAATCGAAAAAGTGGCCCCTGAATTTGATGAAATAATAGTTCAATAAGTAACCAGAACGGCGCTGATAAGCAATCAGGGTTCGATCTGAACTTAGCAATTATAAGTGAAGTGAAGTATGTTAAAGGGAAATACTAACTGTTAAAGACAATAAAAATTGAATTATATATAAAAACAATAAAAATTGAATTATATATAAAAACAATAAAAATTGAATTAAATATAACAATTAAAACTGTTAAAAACAATAAAAACTGTTGTTTCAGTTTTAAAATTTTCAGCGCTTAATTTTAAATTTAAGAATTTTACTACACTAGCGCCATCTTAATTTCATCCACTTTTGGGGCCACTTTTTATAGTAGCACTACATTCTCGCGAGGTCGCCTCGACGAGACGTTCGTCGAGGTTTTGACGAGACGAGACAACACGAGTATGTACCGTCTACACTCTCGCTCATTACTCAGTTATTCATACTGCTCATACGCGTTCGTATAGTTTGAAATGTCAATCATAGATGGACAAGATGGGTGATGTTGGTGACATGGATTCAAATAACTGCTGCTGCAGTTCTATGTACTGTTGAATCCTATAATTTTCTTCATGCATATTACACAAAAAAGTTTAAAATAACGTTTAAAATAACGTTTTTGTAAATTTAAGGCATGATTTTAGGTTATGTATAAAAACATAATAGTACGCAGATATGCAACATATGCAATATCAACACACGAGTATATGTGAGAGTGTAGTTGATCGCCTCGCCTCGTGTCTCGTGTCCTTTGACTTGTGACAAAAAACCGACACAGATCGGAGACCTGACGAGGCGAGGCAAGGCTTGACGAGGCGAGGCGAGGTAACACGAGAGCATCAACTACACTCTCGGCCTCGCGTCGCCTCGTGTTGCCTCGACGAGAGTGTAGTGCTACTATTATGTATGGAGATACTTCTCATGATACTCTACCCTCCATAGTCACGCCTCAGTATTGTCAAAAAATAAACAAGAAATTCTTAGTAATATCATAATACATTCTTAAAATTCACAATTTATAATTCGTATATTGTTATTTTTTAACTTTTTTTTTTATAATACTTGTACAATAATTACTGTCTTTGTTTTTTTAAATTATTAAAAAAATTTATTTAGCTCCACATTGGTGTTGATTAACAATCTTGTGATCGATTTTTCCCCAACTTCTCATCAATCAGTTTAACTTAAAGGAACACTAGCGTAAATTCGGTGGCAATGCAATATTTTAAAGTTTTTCTTAAGAGTCTTGTACTAGAAATAAACTACATTTAACATTTTGACTAAAAATTTTGTTAGATAATGGTCCGAATTTTTTGATACACATTTGGTATAATTAAGATATAACAAGTTGGTCAAGTTAATAAAAAATTTTGACTCCGGTGATATTTCAAAATTCCAATAACAACCTTACTACAATAATATATCATTTCTTCTTTATAATTTTCAACTTTTTTTAAAAATATTTTTTTTTAATTAGTATACGAAAAACAATTAAGAGGAATATTATTTAATATATCGCGTTAGAAAAATCGTCAAATATAAATTTTCAGTAACTAATATTGTTAACTATTATTTAAAAATAATAATTAAACCAATATTGCTTGTATTAGATTTATCAGTTCCGAAATCTTTCATTGAGAACAACTTTGTCTATCTTAAAATTGGAGTCAAAATTTTATATTGGTTGGGCCAACCTGTTATACATCAATACAATATGTATCAAAAAATCTCCAACAATGATTACGTTCTAGTTTCTAAGGTTTTAGAATTTTGTATCTCTATTTTATACCGTTTAGTAACAAATTTTTAATGTGAAAATCAAATGGAGGCGTGGTTAATATTTAGCCTACTGGCAGTAGTTTCTTGATTCGCAACCAGATGGCAAAAATTCACACTTAAAAAAATGGTAGCAATTTTGGATTGTCCATTTTTATTTAAAAACAGTAAATTATTTTGAATAAATTAGAATGACATTAAAAAAAAAGATGCCAATTTGTATTTTGTAAATTAAACAACATAAATTTTGTGAATTGTCAAAATTTAATAAACCTAAACTGGCAGTAGTTATTTTTTTGACCACTAGTTTGCGTATTATCCAGGTTTTACGATTCCCAATAAATAATTTAAAAATCTTTTAATTCAGCGATTTTATACTCATAACTGACACCAAAAAATTTAATCAAAATGGTCAGTGCGCATTCTTGCATTATTTAAATACCCGCCACTGTAATTTCATTATAGGTATTTCATATGTTAACCTATTAATTTTTGACAAATACTGAGCCATGACGTAAGCCATTTTTAAGTAGTGTTCATGGCTACGTTATTAGTAATACAGATACTATAAATTTATTTATTTAAAATTTATAATTTTAGTGGTAACTCTTATAACATTAGTAATCACTTTAACCCTAGAATCATACGTACACGTCAAAACGACGAACGAACTTCTCTACCTGCTCCAATACTACAACTTGTCGGCACCTGCTTGCTGTGAAATTTCTGTTATTTAATTTATTTGTTGTTATAACACATAAGACGTATTTATTTTGTTTATAGTCATTGTCGTTTTGTTTGTATTGAAATAGTGTCCGTCAAAAGGACGTCGATGTATGATTACGCGATGTTTTTTTTTTTTAAGATTTTGTACTTCACATATAAAAGTTTTCCTAATTTTTCTAAAATTTATTAAAGATATGCATGTTATAATTAATTTATTCAATGATTATGATAATGTGAAAGATGATTACAGCTGTTTGACTTATAGAGACGACATAATACTGAAGTTTTAATATATTGAATCGAAAACTAAAGAATGCGTTTCAAGTGACTTAATAAAAGGTTAACAATTTATTTTATGGAAAATATTTTAATTTTTATTATTTTTTGAGATCTTATTCTAAAAATTACTAACAAATTTTAGAAAATTTACAAATGTGCCTAATGGGGAAATAACTACATATCTAAAGGAATATTTATGACTGAGAAATTTCACATTCTGTAAAGTCACACATGTTCACTGACTCATAATAATTCATAAATTAATTATTTGAAACACATGTTTTATGATACAATTGATGTATTTATCTATTTTTTAATTTTTATAATGAAAATATGCTTTGATGAAAAGGTTAAAAAAATTAATAAATATTTACATTAAGAAATTTTTCCAAATCCAATTTTTTTAAATATTTTGTTCGCTTTTGTAGTATTGTTATGTAAAAAAAATGTTTTTTGCAAATAAATTCTAAAACTCTTCGTAAAAAGTCCATCCGTCAAAACGATGTCGATGTATGATTAATGTTTCTCGTTGATCAACGTATGATTCTAGGGTTAAAAAGTAAAAAAAAGTCTTTTTGTGACTACTAGCGCCAAATATAAAATTTCTTTTATTCGTTAACTAAACTTAATTTTTTTTAAGGTTAAACGAATAGCTCCTGAGTTTTATGATAACTTGCCACAGCACACTTCTTGGACTGGGGTCTTGTACGATTTTATAATGGATCCGGATATCGGTCCGTATGCGAGAATAAAGCGAAAACATCGAGGTTTACGGACGTAATTAATAAAAATTAAACGACAATTTAAAAAAACATGTTTTATTTGATAAAACAAGTTTCTAATAATTTGAATTTTTCAAAATACGAGCTTCTACACTAAGAGTATAGTTTTTAATGTACTATTTCCAGTAAAAAAGAAGGCATACGTTGGTTTTTATTACATTTAAAAATACTAACATAAACAAAGATTAATATTTACAACGTGTCCGTGTATGACTGGGTGTTACGTAACAATTTTCACAATAGTAAAAAGGAATTTTTAGATAACTAATTATAAACTAAATGGATACTCCATTTTATTTATTGGTGGACGATTATGAATAAATGAAATTATTCGATTATGATCATGATTAGTTATCAGTCAGTAACATCATCATTAAACGAATTACAAAATGGAGAAGTCCACCATTTTTTTTTTTTATAAATGAAAATAAAAAGCAAAATTAAACAAAAGCATAAAAAAAATTAACGTGTTTCAGCAACTAAAAAAGTTGTTAGACTTAAAAATTGTACTTTACAAATAGTTCTGTTCCGTCTGATACGGATATGTGACGTCATTTTTGCTACAATAAGTTAAAACGTCAATAACTCGAGTGACGGCTGTATGGTGTTTAAACTTGTAATGGACTGCAGAGATTCGTCTATCAATTATAAGAATCAAAGAGCCACGCCACTATTCCGTAGCTTGTATACCGTTTGTCGCCAAAATCATACGTCACAGCGAGCCTGCGCACCAAATTATTTTGATAAATTTCGTATCTGTGAACACGAAATCACAGTAATGTATATGTATTCGAGGCGGACGTGTGCATGTACTACATTATTGCGAGTGGTTCATCAACAATACTTACAATTGATGTGTGTCTTGGAAGAGCAGTTAAACGACTAATGGACTTAAACGATATCTGACACACTCTGGACACACTGCTAGCTACAGTTTTTTACACATACGCTTAGGGCTTGATAAGAATTATTTAGTTATTAATTTCATAATCGTCCACCTTTAATTTCCGCTTCCACGTTTATTTGCTTCCTATATCTAATAGTGCCATAGTTTAATATTTAAAACTAACCTATTTTTTAAAATAGTTATCAATTAGAAAATAACCGTATGCTATAATTTTAATAAAGCATGTATTTGGTGCAGTTTTATTACCCTTAAAATTTTCTAGAAGACACGAGAAAAATCGACGATCGAAGAATATGGAAATTTATACAGTATAACATAGACGATTGGCAGTTATCAATATTTCGGTGATAGTTCATACAATATACGCTTAATTTTAAGAATCTATCTAACTTAAAATTCATCGAATTATTAGAAATTTGTTTTATTTTTAATGAAAGTATTCAAGTTCAAATTTATATATATGATAAAACTAGTCTTTTAAATTTAACAACATACAAAAAAACAAATTGTACTTGCCGCCCATCAAACTTGTCTTCTTTTCGTACTTTATTTTCATATTTTGTTTTTTTTTTAGCGAATTTCCAGAATTAGAAATTCAGCTATTACAGTAGGTGTCATGACGCGACCTAAGCCAGAGACGATAACAGAAATATGTTTCGAGGTCCCCAGAATCCGAAAATGATATTCACTAAAATTTAATTAAAAAAATTTATATTAAAAAAATTTGAAAAGTTACTTATTTCTAGCAAAAAACTCATTTTGTTGACAAAAAATGCCCGAAAAACCTACTACTGGGCATCCGACGTGTCTGGCTAACGAACTCGTCCAAGAGTTTTGAATTTCGAAACTTTTCACCAAATTTCATAAAAATTAAATGTTTCGTTCGAGAGTTATCGTGTTCATATATATATATATATATATATATATATATATATATATATATATATATATATATATATATATATATATATATATATATATATATATATATATATATATGCATATTCACACACACTACTAGAAAACACCTGTTATGGGACAGACCAACCTGTCAAATTCAAGTAACAATGTCTAACAACGTATTAAGCGGCTTCTACACGATGCTACGAACGTTCCTTCCAACATTCGATCGAACGTTTGAGGCAATTAAGTTCGATAGTTGGTGCGACGAATGTATCTGCTACACGGTTAAGTCGAATGTTTGATCCAATACGAATGATGATGTGTTGGTACTCAGTGGGCGACGATGTCATCTGTCTGATGTTATCTCTAATGTTATACACTGATGTTGTCTCTCTTCACATGAACGAGTCGTGCGCAACCAACGAACGCAACCACATTGACCTTCAAACGTTCGAAGCATCCCTTTGACTCGGTGCAAGAATACCGACATCGAACGGGACACGACCAAATGCGAATGTTTGACGCTCGACATTGGACACTCGTAGGTTCGAACAACGGCTACACGATGCTATGAACCATCCAACGTCGAATGTTGGAAGGTGTTCGTAGCATCGTGTAGCAGCGGCATTACAATGCACTGTGTGTTCGGCGACGGACACCGACTGACTACATGTCTTAAGCCGTGTCGGGCACACTCTGGGCTCACCACTAGTTACAATTTTCTACACTTACGCTGAGGACTTGGTTGCCACCGTTTTTTAAGAAAATAAAGTAATTTTAAAATTTTGTACAAAAAAAAAAAAACAAAGTACAATTAACTAAGAAAAGTACGCGTTCCCACTTTTTGGATTTTGTAGTACAAGAAAATCCTTATAAATTCGCATTTATCAGCTTACTCCCACTTTTAACGAGTCAGAGTCAGATCTTACGCAATTTAATAAACAGTGTCGTTTTGATTCCTTTAAACTCATTTAAGATATTTATTGTCAGTGATATTTGAATTATTTTCTTTACTAATAAATTAAATTTTGTAGACTGATGATTTTGTAGATAAAAAAAATAATTCTAAATGACGTCTGTATTAGACAAACGTCTGAAAAACGGACGTAGAATCTCACTGTTATTAATTTTTATGTCTTGTAATCTTAAAAAAAGTTAATAGGAGGAAATTCGCTATGTTATGCAGATGCTGCGACAGGGGTATTTTAATTTTGAAAATATTAAAAACTATCAATAAAAATTTGTCAATTTATGTAAATTACAGTATTGTAAAAAAATTACTAGACACATAATTTTTGAGAGACCGTTTGTTTTGACGAAATTTATACGTAATGGCTAATGTGTTTGATATCTTTTTCACAATGCTGTATCTTTATGATTTTAATGAATTAAAGATATTTGATCATCATTAACGCTTTTAATTGAAATTTATCGTTAATTGTATTGTATATTGTATATTGTGTCAATTGTAATTGAATATAATTTATATAATAAAATATATATATTTATACTGAAGTTCATATTTTACAATTTTCTTCATTTATTTAACCTTTAATTTGCATACATTTAGTTTAATCTCTTAAGTAGCTAACTCAAATTAATTGATTAAATACTGAATTTTATCGAATTACATGACCATTTTATGTATTAATATCTGTTATCAAAATTTAAAACAATATTCTAGTCTAGAGTTTCTTACAATTCTTTTTTGTTTTATTGTCTGAAACAAAGTACTTTAAAAATGTGTCCCTAAAAGGAAATTTAAAAATTTTGGAAATATACAGTTATAGCCATTTTAACCTTTAACCGGTAAGGTGAATTTTTATAATACTCACGGTAAAGTGATGTCTGAGAGACATCAACAGATTAACATACCACGGGCTGGTAACAGCTAGGCAAAACTGGAGACCACATGTATATGCATCTATCAAACACTCCCCTTACGCCAGCAGGGCAAAATTTGCCCTAAACCATAAAAGAATACACAAACGTTCAGTTAACAAAAACAAGCAGGTAGGGAGAAAACTGAAAGAATATATCTGTATACGACTCACAGACATCACCTTACCGGTTAAGGGTTAATACGTCAGGTACGATACTTGATCCTTAAGTAGAATCAGATATATATTATACTTCAAAACTTGAAATACAATTTACTCGAAACTACATTTTTCAAGCTGGTCAATATATCTCTAGTTTTATTTATCTAATCTTTGGCATGTACCTCCAGTACATGTTGCTTTATGGTAGAAACTATGGATAATATGAAATTTTAATTTTTGCTATTTTAAAAATAATAAAAAACTGGAAAAAATGGCAAAACCACTTTTTTTCAAAAAGCTGCCATTTTTAGACTTGAATTTTTTTTTCATTGTAATTCCTATATCTGAAGTCTTAGCCTATGTTTCCCAATCTGTACTAGTTAATTCTTTAAATGATTAAGACGAATTAACTCGTCCTGCAATATGGCGGCTCAAAATGCTGTGATATATTCACTGGTACAGGTGTCGCCATCTGTGACAGATTTTCCGAAATACGGTATAATTCTAAATAATGTTCAATTTTATCAACATAGTTTAGTATAATTTATATTTTGCAAATTCCTAGAGTTCACTTTTTATGTCATCGAAGAATGACATATTAATATCGTTGTGTGATCATAGTGAGGGAAACATTATTATAGAGTTGTATATCCATATTGAATAATTATAGAGTTGTACATCCATATTGAATAAACGCAAGAGGGCTGTAGAGTTAACAAAAAATCATAAATTAACACTTTCACTGAGGTGACATTACTTAGTGCGTGTCAAAAACACGCACTTAACGAATTTTTTTGATGTTGGGATCTGATTTTTTTTCTTTTTCTTTTTTGTAACCTTATCTATTGTACTTATCACTGACAGAAGAAAATAATTATTTCTTAAAAAAAATAAAATAAAATAAAATACAAACAGCGTCCTAATAATTTTATAAATTTATCTACCATCAGCACTAATCGAATTTTCGAATCTCCAATCAAAAGCTGGTAACGAATAGATATACATATTACAAAAATAAATTTCATTAATACTTTTTTTTAAGATAGCGCCTCGATTGGGAAAAAATGCCACATTAGTGTAATTTTATAAAAGCGGACAAACATAAGTAAACCATAAGCTATTCGCTATTGACAAAACTACGAAAGTCTAAAAATTAATAGGTATTTCGGGTATTTCGTATTTATACCTACTTAAGCCAAAACTCCATAAATACTATATAACGTTAAATTTAATTTTAATACATAATTTAAAAATAATTTTTTTTGTTTGTTTTAAATATTTACTTTTGACCTTTAAAATACGAAATAGAATTACTACCCGTATTAATACGGTTAAAATGACATGTCCTAGGTTTGTAATAGCTTCATAAGTTTAACATATTTTAAAAATTGTGTTACAAATCACATTATTAAAAATCGTAGTCTTATTAAGCTTTTATACGTGTTGTCTGGGGTACTGGTGTACAAATACATAAATTAAATGTCAACAGGGATATTAGTCCTCCAAATTTGAAAACAAATATCTACAGTACAACAGTTGGTAGAATTCCAATATTATTTTCTAGAACAAAACGAACAAATACATTGTCATTTAATGCTTTCAGTGAGACGTGACATGTGTATTTTTTATTAATTATAAAAATTTTAATATAAATGGGAGACAACGCAGAAGTCCAGGTAAAAAATTTAATTACCACCTCAATCAGAATTTAGTTTACTCGATATAATAAAATAAAAATTGGTTAAATTTTTAGAAACCAAAAATCAAATACGATTGGTATCAAACCGAAACTCATGTTGTTGTGACAGTTTTAATAAAAAATGTCAAGGAAGATGAGGTAAAAATAAATTATGGCAAAACCACGCTTAGTGTCAGCATTAAACTACCCGAAACTGGCAATGAATACAGTTTGGAATTAGATTTAGCTCATCCAATTGTACCAGAACAATGTTGTTACAAAATTTACTCCACAAAGGTACATTTTTACACTGGTTTTCTAAAAAATTTTGTAATAAACTTACTTTTTTTATTTTAGATCGAAATCAAACTGAAAAAAGCCGAAGGTATCCGATGGCAAGTGCTAGAAGGTGATCCACAAGCAGAAGTACCGAAACCAATACCAAAAGAGATACTACAGAGTGCTCCAAAAACCACTACATCAATTCCTAAATATCCTAGTTCGTACAAAAAAGCCGTGGATTGGGATGCCGTTGAACGTGAACTAAAAGAAGAAGAGAAAAAAGAAAATCCACAAGCTGATGAAGCTTTGAATCGAATGTTCCAAGAAATATACGGTAAAGGCTCCGATGAAGTTAAAAAGGCGATGAATAAAAGCTTTGTATGCATTTACTAATAATATATAAAACACTTGTTTGATAATGATTATATTGATCGAAACGTATGATTTGTTTTTTTAGATTGAATCGGGTGGAACTGTTCTGAGTACTAATTGGAATGAAGTGGGATCTAAAAAAGTTGAAGTGCAACCACCGGACGGGATGGAGTTCAAAAGATGGGACGAATAGATATTTGACTTCAGATTATTTTCCAAATTTTTTTCATAATGTCGCTGATTGGCCTAGGAAAAATTGTTGGTAAAATCAAATGATTTAAAATATCGATCTTCAATCAAATATTTTCAATTGTGTTCAGATTTACTTAGCCATTATATCCTTTTTTTCGTTACGCATATTTCTTTCGCAAGAGATTCTTAATTATGAAAACGATTATGTAATTTGTACAAGAAATTTTCAGTAAAAATTTAAGTATTTTCACTTATATTAGGAATATATCAAGGAAGATTTTGATAAGTTAAAAAATTTCAATAAACTCATTATTGAAAGAAGTATGCTTTGGGTCATTCCATGTCAAATCATCCAGGGGGTTTAAACTCAAAAGCCTACCAATTTTATTCCAGCAAATTTAATCTAGTTTATGGTGATATAACTCCAAATTTGAGTTCAGGAGTCAGACTCTAGTTATTGACCTAATTTTTCCAATTCCAAAACTTTGTCATTCTATAACTCAGAAATTAATCAAGATATTGGGAAAAAATCTGGTGTGGTTCCTTACATCTGTGGTTTGAACCAACGCACCAAGTTTCATCAAATTCTGACAACCTTGGGTGTCAATGTGTCCTTTGGCTGGATGATTTGAAACTGGAATGACCCCAGCTTCAAATTTTTTTTCAATATCTGGATTAATTTCTGAGTTATAGAATGACAAAGTTTTGGAAAAAACTCGTTAATAGCGTGGCATTGGTCACTTCGGGATGCTGCATCGTTTTACGTTTTTCGTAATAAATCTGTTACTTATTAAGCTATAGAGGTCCAAGTTGTACCATTTTTTTCAGAATAAAATTCTGAAGTAAAATGTGTAATAGATTGAATCCAAATCCATATTTAAGCTCCTTAACTGAGCCCTAAAGTAAAAAATTTAGACCGCTCTTTAAAATTTGACATATGTTCAAAACTTGATCAATAACTAGACCTGAACCCAAATTTGGAGTTGTATCACCAAAAACTAGAAAATATTTGCTACAGAATGGTGAAATAAAATTGGTGGGCTTTTGAGTTTAAACCTCCTGGATGATTTGACATGGAATGACCCTTTTACTAATTATTTTACTCATTTTAAAATTTGTAAGTGCTTTTTTAAAGAAATATTGTAAATTAACATTGTCTTTAAGCAATATTTGCTTTGATTTTGTGAAAATAATGTATTTAGCGAATTTCCATTTGGGAATCGTGGAATTTAGATACGCAAACTCTAGTGATCAAAAAAATAACTACTGTTGGTAGGCAAGGTTGTGTATTAAATTTTGGCAATCCATAAAATTTGTGTTTTTTTTGTGACCCTTCTGATGATTAAGACGAGTTAACTCGTCTTGCAGTATGGCGGCTCAAAATGCTTTGATATGTATATATTCACTGGTACAAGTGCCGTCATCTGTGACAGATTTTTCGAAGTACGGTATAATTCTAAGCAAGCCCTAAGCGTATGTGTAAAAAATTGTGGATAGCAGTGTGCCTGAGTGTGGTTGATACCGCTTAAGGCATTTAGTTAGTCGGTGTCGGTCACCGAATGCATAACGTATTGTAATGTATTGTTACATCATTGTTAGCTTGGACTCCACCTTGCTCTGTCCGACAATACATGTTTTGTAATTGTGTGTGACGACTGACACAGTTGCAAACATCAAACCAACACCACTACAAACAGTGTGTACCTACACAACATAAAATGATTGAAAGTAGAGGGGATTTTTGTCTACACTGGTATCACTAGTGCAGAGATAGCAACTTGGCTTCTGATTATTCTGTTATTCTAAGTAATGTTCAATTTTACCAACATAATTTTTTTTTAGTATAATTTCTATTTTGCAAATTCCTCGGGCGTCATTTTTTTGATGTTGGCATTTCTGATTTTCTTTCTCTTTTGTAACTTTATCTATTATACTTGTCACTGGCAGTAAAAGGTTCGGCATTTTGAGATAAAAAATTCTCTTTATGGTTAAAATAAAATGGTTAAATTATAAATTAACATATTTTTTGGTATGTTTATTTTTTCATAGTAACTTATTGTTTTTAAATAAAAACAGCTAATTCCAAATTGAAAAATGAAAAAACTGCTGCGCACTAGTTACCTTCTCTTCGATTTCCCATTTTGGAAATTTAGCTATTTTAGAAAAATATAATTTCTTGCACTTTTTAAACGGATGATGTAACAATTGAATTTTGTTATTGTGTTCTTCTTCAAAGACTGACGTACCGGTAGTACCTGTAATTATCGTAGCACATATTTTATTTAATTAGTTGAGATATTAGTTAAATATTTGTATACCAGATTTATTTGCAACTTTTAAGAGAGACGAACCTCTAAAAAGTTGTTTTATACAAAAAACTATAGAATATTTATGTTGCAATACGACTGATAAACGAGTTAAAAAGTGTAAGAAGTTGAAAAAATAATTAAACTTATTTTTTTCTCATAATTATATATATTTATTGTTTTTTTTAATTGATTTTAAATGAACGGTTAATAAATATTTAAGTATCTTTGCATTTATAAATTTTTTTTTTAAATTTCCTATCTATCCTTAAGGTGTTTAGACGTACGATGAATATCGAACTAGATCAAAACTATTGATAAAAAATATTTCAACAGAAAGTACGCATGCTTAAATCTCAGCAAAATGACGTTGATGACTTACATATATGTTCAGTAAATATCGAAATTAAACTAAAATGTTTAAAAAATAATTTTAACCTATTAAATATCTAATAATTTTTTTCCTTAAGGTGAATCAATTACTACTGACGAATGAATTACAAAGTCTACTTTTTTCTCTGTAAATAAATATAATTTATGTGTAGAAAAATAAGTTAAATTTTGTAATAAACGTAACAGTATTAATATTTTATTGTTATTCAATCTTTTAATAATTTTAAAAGTAATGAATTTGACTCTGGTAGTTGACAAGTACCCACACATAATAACTAATACATACGCAAATATATTATGGGTGTATTAGTATAAAATGACATTTTTGTATTATAGTTATTACAATAACTAATAAATATTAAACAAAATAGTTTTTTAATGATTCGAAAGCATAAAAAAAATTAATTTTCAGTTTTTTTAAATCTCAAACTTGGTTTTTAATGACACAACTTACTTAAATATATACCTCTGATCCATCTCTGATCATACTTTTGCATTTACTCGTACGTTAAAAATTCTAACTTTGAAAATTTTTTTTCTTGTAAACTAGACGTTAGAAATTATTCAAATGGTGTCAGTGAATGCATCATTTTTTTGGGAGCTTTTTTTGAATTTGAAAAAATGGCAGCAGTCTGGTTATAAAGTGCAAAATTTTATACTTTTCCGTGGGGAAAAATATAAAGATTTCAAAAAAAAAGCTCTCACAGGTACATAACGGCTTACCTACAGATTGATAATTTACTTGATTTTTTTTCCAAATGAAAACTGCGGCCACAATCGTGGGCACCAATTTCAGCCTTTTTTTAAAGAAACTTTTTTCAAAAAATTATAATAATTATAAAAAATGAATAAAAAAAATATTTTTGAATTGTTAAATAGTGGTACTAATCGAAAAAAAAAATCCATCCCCATTTCCCCATCCTATCCATCCGAAAAAATCGCGAAAATTGACTATTTTTCGGTCGATCACACTGTGATGCTACCTTAATAAACATGTGCTTAGTATTTAGCAATCATGTAGTTGAAATATGCAAAATACTGGTAAAAGAATCTACCGTGAGTAGGCCAGGATTGTTTATTCGATTTGCAGTAGCCACATTTTTGCCAAAAATTTGCAAAATGTAAACTGGTATAGTTTTGAAATGTCTTTCTGACTTTTCGTAATAACCGGTCTGTCGAACAAGCTTCAACTTTCAATTTCACAGATATTAGAAATGGAAGGACCAGTAATTTATATTACGTACGAAAGATATTACGTGTGCATTAAAAAGAGACAAATATTATAAATAGCATGTAAATTGCCAATATATATTTCTCTTTCTGAGACACCTTAAACTTTAAAATTAAAATTGAAGCATAGTCAGCCATGTTTGTATTAAAAAATAATGTAAAAATTTTCACTTTTTAAATTGCGTTTTTCGTTATATTTTTTTAAAGAAAATATTGTGGCAACTAGTTCTGCTTACAAATAATACAAATGTAAAAACCCTATTAGAAAAAAAGCACAAGAAATAACATTTCACCGATAAGATTTTTTGACATATATTAGCCACATCTTTAAAAAATATTTGCGTATACACATTATAAATATGTTAAATAATCATTTAATATTACATATCAAGAATGAAAAGGATGTAAAGTATGATAAAGTTCACTTAAGATAAATTGGCCACTTTTCTTATGTGAATTCAATAGTAAATGTAGTCAACTTATTTAAAATGAATTTCTACATACATTATATAAACATTTAATTTTGTTGCCACCACTGTCTAGAATTAGCACAACTTTTACTTCAATAAAACAATGTTGTTACAGGTCCTTTTATAATACATAATATCGTCGCCGTTACTTCAATATGTTGTATGTCAAAAATATGTCATTTTCTGTTAACAATGCTATAGTAATCAAAATCATCTTTTCTATATAATAGCCAAAATTCCAATGTCTAGGACTACAGTGAAACAGAGAATGCGCACTTAAAAATATTTCGTATATTGCCATTTTTATTTGGCAATGCGTCATATGTCGTATGGTGCTTTAAAAATACAGGTACTTTAATAAACAATAAATAACACTAATAACGCATCACCAAAAATCCTTGATAATTCAATAAACAAAGCAACCAAAAAGAATTGCAGCGTAAAGAATAAAACAGTTTTTGTTAATTTCTGACAAATGCTTTTTTTGACATACGACGTTTTGAAGTAACGGCGACGATATGTTATATTCTATCGTCATTGATTTCAGCTACATCTATGATTTCAGCTTACAATAGTTCAACCATTCTTCACCAGATGGTTTAACATTCACTTGTTGTCGTTCGTGACCCAACTTGATTTGTAGAAAAGGAGTAAGGAGAATTTTTAATAAAAAAATAAATTTTCTAAACAATAAAATATCGCTTATATTTTACGAACTAAATGTACAGCATCAGTGATTCGCAAACATTATTCTAATTAAGGCAAGAATACCAAATGTACATAAAATGCCTAAACCAAAACTTGGTCCATGAATAACATTTATATCTTCATAGTTCTCTTGGCCGTTGCCCAAAAAGTTAATCTGCTGTTTATTTTGTGATATTAGCTGTACAGTTTCTTCATGACTATTTTCCAACGCTTTGGTCAAACGACTTAAACGATTACGAACTTCGATATCACTTTTTAAAATTTCCGTCAATTTATCATCCAGTTTCGCTATGGATTCGCTGGTAACGCTATTTATCAACGATATCGACTGCAGTCTTGCTGTGCCTTCCGATAATACGTTTATTAATTTTTGTAATTCGACGTTTTCGGGGAATACCAATGCCTCATTTCTGTCTCTGACTAATTCTTGAACTATTCGACGATGTCTCCAATCCGAAAATATGTACGCTATAAAATATATAGTTAAATAGAAATAAGTTTCCGTGGGATATTTTAGTTTCCGTGTCGGCAAGACTACGATTCGTACGGCGCCAAGATTTGATGACAGTTCTTTGTAGAACTCGACAAAATAAAACGAAAAACAAGATTAAAATTTTTCGATATCTGGCTTCGCTTTCGAGATATTGAATGTTAAACTTGTCTTTAAATTCGCATAAATTGTATGTATAGTATGTGTAATATTTTGACAATGACCGTGTTCCATTTAGAAAATACAAACGACACTGTGTGACCTAGTTTTTATATCAAAGTCGTAGTATATTGTCAAAACTAACTAAACTAACCTATCCACCTAGTTTTTATATCAAAGTCGAAATATATTGTCAATACTAATTAACTCTTTAAATGATTAAGACGAGTTAACTCGTCCTGCAATATGGCGGATCAAAATGCTGTGATATGTATATATCCACTGGTACAAGTGCCGCCATCTGTGACAGATTTTCCGAAATACGGTATAATTCTAAATAATGTTCAGTTTTATCAACATAGTTTATTTATATTTTGTAAATTCCTAGGGTTCACTTTTTTGATGTTGGGATCTTTGATTTTTTTCTTTTTTTGTAACCTTATCTATTGTACTTATAACTGGCAGTAAAAAGTCCGGCATTTTGAGACAAAAAAAATTTTCCATATGGTTTGTTTAAAAGAATTAAACTAACCTAACCTTAAACCTCACTATCTAATTTTTATATCAAAGTTGACGTATATTGTTAAAACTAATTAGTCGTGAGTCGTAACTAATATTGTCGAGTGACTGGTAAAAATTTCAAGTGATTCTGAGTATTCCCATTATGGAGATTAGACAAGGAGACGAAACTCAATGTATTCAAAAAAGTGTCCAAATCAAAGATGGCACTCGTATTCGTCGGATACGAAAGCGGTACAGTACTTATTCTCAAATGGAACACTCTCAAATGGAAACGTGAGCTTCTATATTATCTTTGTTAGCTTTTAAATAGAATCTTTTTCAATGTTCAACTCAGTTATAAAGTGGGTTTTTCGATCGTTTTTAAAATAAACTTAACAATTTTTTTTTTGCGTCGCATCATTTATATTGTATATTACATAATTCGCTGACGTCACTATGTAAAATCGGAGTCAGTACCATTGGATAACCGCCGTATAAAGTAATTTAAACTATAAGAGTTTATTTCATAGATATGTAATTTCGATGTATTTCCTTATTATTTAAATATCATCAACCGACATTGGTGATTCTCAAATGGAAACACTCACTTCCCCAGTCCCGACGTGTTTCTATTTGAGAATAAGTACTGTATTTACATTCTGTTTTATCCGTTTTATGTTACTATATTCGCTATATTCATATCAGTATTATCAGTATATATACCATTTTCCTGACCAATTTTGTCAATTCCTCTCATATAAGTAAGATCTCCATCTTATAATACTCCATTATTCCCATTTTCGGAACTCCAGCCAAAAAAAAATTAGTTTTTTTTTTTATGAAATAAGAAAGTACAAAAATTTGGTTGGCATTACTTTTTCCCTATGCACTGTGTCACACAGTGTCGTTTGTGTTTTCTAAATGAAACATGCTCATTGTCAAAATATTACACATAACTATACAAACAATAATTATATCCGAATTTAAAGACAAATTTAACGTTCAATATCTCGAAAACGAAGTGAGATATCGAAAAATTTTATTCTTGTTTTTTGTTTTATTTTATCGATTTCTACACAAAACTGTCAAATCTTGGTGCCGTACGAATCGTAGTATCCCCTTCGTGCCCTCAAAATCTGAAAAATTGATATAAAAAAATGATGATACTTTCGAGTTAGAATATGTGCGGATATGATACGGCTTTTTGGCTTGAAATATCTCAAAAATTGGACGGAAAATTTTATTCTTAGTTCTTTATTGAAATCTATAAAAATTCAGGTTTTGAGGCAACGGAAACTAAAATCGTGTCTATTTTAATCGTACTTAAAAATGATGAGAGTACAGTTAACACTAAACTCCAGTACTTGGTGCGATCTGCTTGCCAACGTTGTTTCTCATGTGAATCTCGAACCGCATTGCTCATGTATGTAAAATAATCGCGTTCGTCACGTTCCACAACTTCCAACTGGTTGCGAATGTCCCGTTCTTTTAGCAGTAACTAAAAAAATACTATCTCATGTTTTTTTTTAAGCTGTTTGCCCACTTAAAACCACATTTAGGGCTGTGAAAAATGGTTTATAGAAACCGCTTAAAATCGAAAATGCAAAAATACATTTAAAATACAAAATAGAAATTGATTTTGCTGAACATATTTAAAATAAAAAATAGCTATTTAAAATGGATTATAAAATGCAAAATGTTTTGTTTTTTTTTTTTTTTTACTTTTAATTTATTCTACAAATTTTTTATTTTTTTTTATATTAATAAAAAAAAGTTAAGAAAATGTCAAATGTACGGAAATTAAATAAGGACAGTCGTCTGAGAAAATTTCGAAATTTAACTCTTGAAATACCGTGTGAGTTTTTTGAGAGTTGCCATTTAAATTACAACCAAACCGTTGATTTAATAGAAAAATTGTTCAAATAAGAGTTGTAGATATCGATGGGGGTAACCGATTGCTATAGTCAGGAGCTTTCTAGCTCTTATGGTTTTCGAGCTATGATACAAACTTATAGATTTTTAAATGAGACTATATATTAATTTTTCGATAAAACTGATCTAATGCATTAATTAACAACATAAATGGGCATAAAAAATTTTTTTATCCAAGTTTAATTTTTTAATTTTTTTTTAATTTATCAGTTAGGTGGTAAAAATATGCATAAGTACTTGAAGCTACTTCAACCGATAGTGTTCTAGGTGGTTACATTTCTGTTACATCAAAGAAAAGAAACTTTTCCAGGACCATTTCTATCATACAAATTTGGCTGTAATAAAAATGGCAACTCTCAAAAAACTCACATAGTATTGTAAAATTTAATTCAGCCTTGACGTATTCAAACCTTGACTACGCTACAACTGCGACTTCTAAATTATGAAAATCATCTATTTGAAATAGCAAAACATTTTTTATCGACGTGTCTTAAAAATAATGGTACACAACTTGAGTCAAAGAAGTTTGACTTGAAAGAATTGCAGCCCTAGTAACAAGTTTAACTCAAGTGATACTGTAACTCGAATTATAATTAATTAGAGTCAATTGAATCAACTTACATTTAACTTACAACTTGTTAGATTGCGTTCAATTCGAGTTCTATGATTAATATGAGTCATAAGTGTCATTTATGGGCGCAAGCTAAAAACAATTTTTTTATCTACATCTGCATTTATCTTTGTCTATCATATTAATAAATAGAAGTTTACCCATTCACTCATATAAAAACATAATTACTTGGTTTGGTTGGTAACTATGGAAATAATACAATTTGTGTTCCCCTCACCTCAGTTTCTGGAGGTCTTTTGAGCTTGCGCCCATAATACATAAATTTGAGTATTGGCGACACAAAGATTACGCGAGCGCTCCTGGTTTTTTAAATTAGAAGCTGTATCAAGTAAAAATTTTACGTTTAATTAATTGTCGATAAAAATTTGTATTATACAAATTATGTGCGGATTACTAGATTTTATATCATTAATAACGTACACGTATATTTTTACTTGACACTAGTTCTAATTTTATCACCAGAGGCGCGAGTGGGAATCTGCGAGGCCAATACATGCATTTTCATTTTAAATTTAAAATGAATTCAAATTTAATTTCCAATAGAAAATGGTTTAACCGTACTTATTTAAAATATAAAATACAAAATGCCATTTTGTATTTTAAATACATATTTAAAATGGAATCATTTTAAATAGTTCCTAGCTCTGATCACATTGATTTCTTACCCGATTTTCTTCTCCAATTGTTGAGTACCACTGTGGATCATCTCGACTGATTGTGTGAAATCTAGATTGTAATTCATTTCGTTTTAAGGTGATCTGGAGCAGTTCTTGATTCAATCGCCTACGTTTTTCTTGAATCTTTATCAGTTCATCCTAAAACCAGATAATCTTCAGTGATTTTTGTGCGACAATTTAAAACATTTCACGAATTACTTGTGCTTGGACAACACGATCTTGATATTTTTTCACTTCTCTTAAACCTGTGAATTCTTCATAGCGATCTATGATATCAGTGATCTTTTTCTTTATTAATTTTTCACGATCAGTACTAGTATCAGTGGGATCGTGCTTTTCCACAGCTGCTACTGTGGATCCCGTGGATACTTCACTTTTTTCCGCGGGCACCTCAGTTTTATCCGTTTTATCAGGTTTATCAGTTGCAGGTGTCACATTTTTTTGGTAGTTATGGCAAGTTAGTGAGATGAATCGATGATTTTTATAACTAAATAAAACTTTTAAAAAATTATAATTAAACACTGGTGTCATTGGAGTTACTTGATGGCAAGCTGTCTATTGCATTTAAATATTGAAATGGCTCGAAGCTAATAATATAGCTAAATGAAGTAAATATTTATGTCAAGTTTAAGGTTAATATCACAGACGAAAAAATTAAAACATATAAATTCTGGGTATATATGACAGGTTAGTAGGGTTAGTGGTTTATCTAGTTGAGGTTTAGTGACTGATTTTCTTGTCAATTTTGAAGTTTAAAGTACTTTACAAAAACTTCAACTTTATCTGTAATTGCGTAACCAGACGAATTTTTTAAATTTTATTTATTTTATTGATAAGCATCGTAGGTAATTATCATATTCTTAACCAATTATTATAATTAAGTAAATATACAAATTATTGTCGGTTTAATCGGCATTAACAATGAGTACACTAGTTTATTTCCTAAACTAGTTTTTCTAACTACAACAATTAAAACGATCAAATAACAGCTTAATCTAAAAATATTTTCGTTAAAAAAAGATATATTTACATTGTTTACTATACAACACGTTTATGACTATATACCCTATCGCTATATACAGATTATTCATATCAAATCGTGACATTGGAAATACAATAATAAAATAGAAAGAGTTCATAAATAAACAGGGATAGAAAATCATATTTAACACCTTGATGGTCATTGAGGTTATAAGACGTCAATTGAAACCTTGCAGACTCACACACCACGTCGTAGAACCTTAACAATGGGGTATTTGACAGTATCAAAGAAAAACAATAAAAACAAATTTTAATGAAAATTGATAATAAAAGACAGCAATTTATTATGTTAATTCATCCTAACTATTATTATTTAATTTAAAAAAAAAAAAAAATATTTTTCAGCTATAAATTACGTCAGCAGAAATGGGCTGTGACGTTGCATTCTCTTATATTTCAACACTGTCACCACTAGGGTCGCTACTTAAATTCTAGTTAGCAAACATAACTATGGAAATTAATTTGAATTTAATTAATTTTTTACAAAATCAACTTTTTTCCTAGTTATAAGAAAACTAAACAGTTTTTTTTCTTAGTTACATGACACCTGTTGCTATCTCGAGAATGTGACGTAATTGAAGCTAATGAACGTTTTCGCGCAAATTTTGAGATCAAATATTAATTAAATTGATTTTTTCTAACAATTTTTGGCATTATTTTTAAAAATTAAAATTATATACATGCATAATACATGAATATGCGTATTTTAAAATAGTTTCCCAAAATTAGTCAAATTCCCCATTTCATATAAGGTGTATTAGTTTTCAAAATCATGTGTCAGTTGGGCATTTTGTCAGTATAGGTTATGGCCATCAAGGTGTTAACAACCAGAAAAAAGTCTTGTTAACACCTTGACGATCATTACCTATAATGATAAAACGCCCAACTAGTACACTATTTTGACAACTAATACCGCTAATTCACTTTATATGGAATTATTAACGCCTTCTGACATGATATGAGAGTTAGTAAGGTTTTCCTAATTACAACGGTAGTGAGAATCTTTGCGTCGCCAGTACACAGGGCTATTTCTTCAAAGTTGAAAGTATTTCCAATGTAGTGTCTTATTAAGAATAAACTGTATATTTTACATTACATATTTATTTTTAAAAATTTTGTCATATTTAAGTTTTTTATTATTTTAAAAAAATGTATGTATATTTTCAAGGTAATTGGCTTAAGTATATTATGTAATTTATATTTTTATTTAACCCATATAAACATTTATTAAAAATAGAAAAATATGTCTTATTAATAAATTGATATTATTTGAAGATAATGGAAGACTCAACAGAACCAGCTTCAAAGAAAGCGAAACATACACATAAAGAATGGAAACAAAATAAATCTTCAAAACGCAGTTTAGATCAAGGATTAAAAGGTTTTTTATGCACCTCAAATTTTGGTGATAAATACACTGTCAAAGAAGCCTATAATTTACTTAATAATTATGCCGATAAATTATATTCTGATAAGTCTGACAATTCCGAGAAAACGGGTGATAAAGTAGACGATACTGAGAAAGATATTTGTGACGAATTGGCTGAAGAAATAAGTAATGTAAAAGCAACTGAAACAAAGCAGAATCCACATCGACGCTTTCAGGTACGTATTAAGTACTAAAGTCTTAAAATATTAAATACCTTTATTTTGTTGAATATTTATTCCAGGCAGTTGATACTGGAGCGAAAAATTGTATTTTTATTCAAACCACCTTAGACGATCCTGTACATTTAGCATCATCAATAGCTACCGATATATTGAATACTGGCGCACAGTTAACTAAACACTTATTGCGCATGATCCCAATTGAATATGTATGTAAAGCAACGGTCAGTAGTATTTCAGAAAATATAAATCCGTTGTTAGATAAACATTTTACAAACGATCCAAAAACATTTGGAATTGTTATCAATAGACGATATAACAATGTAGTTGAGAAAGATAAAATTATAACAAAAGTTGCCGCGATGGTTTCGGAAAAAAATTCACAACATAAAGTTAAAAATCCAAATATAACAATTTTGTTAGAAATCATCAAATCATGGTGTTTAATTGGAATATTACCAGATTATAATAAATTCAAGAAATATAATTTGTTGGAACTTAGTTTAAAGTCTTTGAAAAAAGACAGCGAAGTAAAAGAAGAAGAGAAAAAGAGTGAGACGGACAATGGTAACAATGAAGCAGAAGAAGCAAATGAAACAACAAAGCAATAACGTATAATTTATCTACAATAATTATACAATTGAGAATATATGTATATTTTTTTCTAAATGTATATATTTCGATTGAAATATCATTTTGAACATATTAATTTAATGTTATTGATTTGATTTTGTAAGAGTATGAATTTATTTTTTAATAAAAAATATTCATCTTTTAAACTCTTGTACTTTTTAATATGAAAATTATAGGATTGTTTTAACCAAATTCTAGATTTTTTCTCATAATAATAAAGACTTTTTCTTAAGAACTCACAAGAAACCTACAGTTCATTTTCCTATTTTGCAAGGGAACTTCTATTTTGATTCTCTCGTGTAGTAACCAATAAAGCAATAGAACCAAGGATTGATTGTTAACTAAGGCCTTGGACAAACAGTAGAAGCTTTTGTTGTATTTGTGCATTTTTTGTTTAATATTTCCGTTCAAAATTCAGCCTTTCGACTATGGAGGGTAGATACCAGGAGCACCATCTCTATATCAAAAAGTGCCCACAGAAAGGCGTAAATAGTGGTGGCGCCACTGTAGCAAAAGGGTAAATTTAGAGAAGTAAACAAGGAAAGAAAAACATCCGCGTTGTTATGTAATTATTGTTTTTTTTATTATAATTGTTACATATACGAGTTTTATTATTTTAAAAATTTTTATAAAACTCAACACAAAAAAATCACTATACTCTTTTGCTACTCTAGCGCTATTTTGGCGAGTTTTTGAACTGTTACTTAGTACTTAAAACGGGACACTTTTTGAACTATTTTTCTATTGTTTTCCGTACAAGATAGTCCTCCTTATATTCTACACTCCATACTTTCGACCATGACGTTTTAGGTCCCATTTTTTTACCTTTCTACACTCTATGTATGTATAAGATAGTTTATATCGTAGTTACTATGTGTAATATTTATCTATAATTTCAAAAATTGTTTTACCTATCTATGATGCTGTCAATGTCACTTTGACGTTACCTGTTTTGGTAACGTCACGTTACTATGTGTCAAGCAAACTATATCTGTATGTATAAAAAAATAACTGTGATGTTTATCATGTGACGAATTGTAAACAAAAATGAAATAATCGAATCCAAAATAGACTATAATTAATTTTGAAATGAATGCTATTATCGGAATCGGGCAATTTTGTGAAATTCATGGACCATGTTTAGTATTTTGTACACAATCTGTAGTCAAATCAAGCGACGATGAAGCAATCGACGAATTCGAGTTAGACGACGATAATAGCAGTTCACGTTTATCGTATAACTGCGAGGGTTGCTCGTCAATAGGCATTGAACAAGCCCTGATCAGTACAGACAGTGAAAATAGTTCAATAAATTATATAAGTACACAATACCCACGAAAGAAACAGTTAAGACAATATTTGAAACAGGCTTGTGTGCGAAGTTTAAGTTGTGAGGTAAACATTGATTAAAAATTATGGTAATTGTGCATTAGTGGGGCTACACCTATTTTTGGCTCTAAAAAAGAAACTAATGATCCGATTTTAATGATTTTTTATTTTAAATGTTACTATAACACGATATCAGTACTGGAAATGCTGGGACACTGTCGTTAAATTTGAAAAAATTCAATTTTTTTAGGCTTTCTTTTTTTTTTTAATTTTGTACGCATGTATGTCAAAGTCGAAGTATCTTGTCAAAACTAAGTAAACTAACCTAACCTTAACTAACCTCACCACCTAGTTTTTATATCAAAGTTGAAGTATATTGTTAAAACTAATTAAACTAACCTAACCTTAATTAACCTCATCACCTAGTTTTTATATTAAAGTCGAAGTTTTCTAGCTTCCCCCGACCTGAATTTATTATCTTTTTTTAACATCCTAAGGTTAGGTTCAGGTTTTCTTTTTATTATTTTGTATGCATATGTGTCAAAGTCGAAGTATACTGTCAAAACTAACTAAACTAACATAACCTTAACTAAACTCACTACCTATTTTTTATATCAAAGCCGAAATACATTGTCAAAACTAACTAAACTAACCTAACCGTAACTCACCACCTAGTTTTTATATCAAAGTCGAAATATATTGTCAAAACTAACTAAATTAACATAACCGTAACTAACCTCACCACCTAGTTTTTATATCAAAGTCGAAATATATTGTCAAAACTAACTAAACTAAACTAAACTAACCTTAACTAACCTCATCACCTAGTTTTTATATCAAAGTCTAAATATATTGTCAAAACTAACTAAACTAACCTCACCACCTAGTTTTTATATCAAAGTCGAAGTTTTCTAGCCTCTCCCGACCTGAATTATCTTTTTTTCAACATCCTAAAAATACAGCAATTGCTAAATTTTTTTAAAAACTGGGCTTGGGGACCCCATTAATGCACAATTTCTAAAATTAGTAAAAAATTTTGCATGAAAATCATTCAGATTTTTAAAAATTTAGATTGGTGGAAATTCTAAATCGGATAATGGATGTACTATGTGTTTCTGTGACGGAGACCGTGGTGGACACACAGTACTCTGTTACACTTGGCGAGTTCCAGATGCCCAAGCGCGCGGTTTTCATCGGTGGTTGACTATCGTTTTACTAATGAAAGATCGATTTATGCTCATGACAGTGTGGCCATTTTTTATAAAACACGTTGAAGAATTAGTCAAACATCTACAAGTAAACGAAATATACATCATCTTACCAAAAATTCGAAAATTAATTGTAAAATTTATCCTCAGAATAAAGCAAAAGAAGTTTACGAAGTAGAACAGAAAAATGGGAATAATAGAGCTTCTCGTATACAATCAGGTAAAGCACCTTCATGCGCCCCAAGAAGTTTGGCACATTTATCCGGTATGCCGACCGTTTGGAGTTTATTACATGCACGATTTTCATGGATACTTCATGCGGCTCCGAGGTCGTTGCGAGAAATACCACCGTCAAAGTTTACAATGCGTGTAAGTGTTTAACGCCTTTAACGATTAAAAGTTAATTAAAACAAGTTTATCGACCAGAGCTACAGACAGTCTAAAATTTTTCGAACGTATATTAAGACACAAGTACGCTTGCCAACTATTTTTGAGAAAAATAACGTCTAATCTTTTAAATAAAAAAAAAATAAAGTATGTATATCAGAAAAAGAAGTATTTTCTAAATTTACGTTTTTATTGCCCTAAATACTTATTTTTTTGAGCTTTTATTACATGCTAACAATTTTTAGTTATCTATGAACGTTTCATAGCTGATTTTACAATCTAATAAGTTTAGATTTAAACAAATAAATAATTTATTTTGTATTAGTGGACGATCTATTTCTCTCTTCTCGCCACTTTACATTCATCACCGAAGAAACTCTCTCAGTGAAAGCTGAGCTTGCGGAAACAGAGAGTAAATAAGTAATAATATCTTTTTTATGTTTAGTAAGTTATCACACGCATTTTTAAATATATATTGCCATTTTTCAGCAGTATTTTTTTCAGAAAATTCTTTGTTATTATTAATAGATTTTTTCTGGATTTCTTTAAGCATTATTTTGATTCAGAATATAAATCACCCATTTTAACACTATGAGGTCCGAGCACTTTCACAAGTAAACTTTCCCGGAAGCTGAGAATATTTTTTAAAGAAACTTTATATAAACAAATACATAAAATGATTCAACATGTACATATATGTGATACGTACATACATATATTTGACATTCATACACATTCAAATCAATTAGAGAATTACAGAAAGTTTAGATAACAAACTGGTAAAAATATGTAAATAAAAAAAAACAAACAAATACTTTTATTACTATTAAGGTTCATTAATATCTACAGACACTGAACGTCACAGACACGAAATTTTCAAAAGTATTCATATACACAGACAATAGGGTACTTGACTGAAGTTACAAAAATATTCTAAAAGCATTGTTTTTCCATATCAGTTAAGTGATTTCTTTATTTTCGACAGATTCTGTAAAAAATCATCAAAAAAAAAAAACAACATAACCCTACAATTTTAAATGAGAAAAAGGCGGGAAAAACCCCTCACTATATTAGGCAACTAAACGTCAATGTCAATATTTATAACCTCAAAACTTTGATTATATTCATAAAATGTCAAAGTGAAAGCAAGTATTTATTAGAATTCCGGCCAAATATTATTACTGTATATGTAAGCTAATAGAAATATTCAAAAGAAAACACAGTTTCACCTTACCGATGAAAATTATCAAAATCGACATATCTAGCTACAAAATGTTACGTCATATTCGAGAAATGGCGCGTTTTCACTAATTTGAATATTTGTTGAAAAATGGCGATTTTCAAAATAAAATTTCTAGATAGTTATCAAATTTTTTTATGTTTCATCATTAAAATTGGACATATGTCCAATTGGACAATGATAATGCATAGAATTATTTAACATTTAACACAAATTTTAAATATAGTCAAGTACCGTATTAGCAGACAGACACAGACAGTAGATACTATACGTATAGCACATATAGTAGGTATGTATCAGTGAATTACAAAAATTAAATTGTAGCAGACCTGACAACGTTATGTGACTTTCATACTGAAGATTTTTCCGAAATTGTGTTATTATTGGAAGAGGAAAAATTTCCTTTCTTGCTGCATACTTCTGTTGATTATCGCCAAATTTTTTATCAGTGTGATTGTGGAGAAATGTACATAACCTAATAAATTCGATTAAATGTTTGTTATTCAGATCTTATATAATTAACAGGAAATGTTTATTTTCTAATAAATTCGATTAATTTTTCGTTGTTTATACTTCATAAAATGAATACAATGAAAATTTATAAATATATTTTAGGAATTTTGTTTGTACATTTCGAAACATGCATTCATATTAGCCGCGCAAAGTCAACAGACACGTTCCAGCACAGACAAAATATTCTCCTCGAGAATACTGTGCGGACACTGTCTGTCACTGTACGTGTCTGTGCGATTACGTTACGCTATAATATGAATACATCCATAAGAAAAGCATTAAACAATATTTGTCGTGTCTGTTACGTTTAGTGTCTGTAGATATGAATGAACCTTTAGTCTTTACATATATTGTTTATTTTAAAATTTCTTATAGAAGCTAAGAGAGTAGTGTGTGTTGGTGTTTGCGTAATTTGAGTATATACACATCAGTGTGGTAACATCGCACACATACATAATGCGTAATCAGTTAGTCACTGATCGCGATCGGCCTCTGCGGTTGTTTTGATTATTTTCGGATGCCGAAGCCGTGGGACTGAAAGTGTTAATATTTAATAAATTAATTCGGGTATTACGCGTCCCAGGATTTTACTTAGTATAATCACAGTTAAGATTCAAAATAAAGTATTTTAACATACTTTATTTTTTTATGTATGTTTGTGAAGAAAAAAGTAAAGTATGTTTGTGAATAAAAAAGTAGCATACGTTATTATAAAGTATAGTTGACAACCCTAGCCGTACAAGGTTGATGTCATTTATAATCAATTTTTTAATCTTTGATAAAATGTCTGGCTGCCTCGTGTTCGATTTGTGGTACAAAAAATTCCAGTGCATTTGCGCATATGTATTTCTAAACCGCGCGAACATATTAGCAAAAATTTAAATATGTAACGGCTACAAGTTTCCAAATATGATAGTAGACGTCAAATAATTTGAATTTTTGTTTAAGCGGTCTAATAGTGCACATGCGCGAGAATCTTTTATACCACAAATCGAACACGACCCTGATGTTTTTAATCGAAAGGAAATGTTCATTGTATTTATATGCGAAATTATCAGTAAAAATCAATCATAAATATATTTTGTTTATTGTGTTTTGCATATGAATCTGTTCTGCAAAACAAAGAAGGAAATATGGTGTTCATAGTTATATATATATACCTATATATAACTTTTTATTTTGTTTGGAATATGAACACCTGGAATGAACACTATATTCCCTTCTCTGTTTTGCAGAACAGATTCATATGCTAAACACAATAAACAAAATATACTAGTGGTTTATTACCAAAGTTTTTTTTCTTAAAATGTATTTCATTAAAGGAGTTAATTTTTGTTCAAATACTTTAATTGTTCACTTTTTTCGTAGACTGAAACGAATTCTTGTAAAGTTCTTCCATCGACAGACGCTTCATTCAAAGATTTATTGAAAAAAATGACTATAGACAACTTTACATCACTCTGTCATTGTCTTACAAATGGTATACAGGTGATATTTAGAGGGGACGGTAATGAAGGTAATTGGAAACATATATTTAAAAAAAAAATAAACTTCTAATTTTATTTTAAATTTTTATTAGGTTTGTTATATACTCAATTACTTAGTATGCTGCTGCCCCCTGGAAAATATCCTGTAAGTTATAGTTCTAATTATCTGACACCATCAGAATGTTCTCTTCTGTCTGTGGGATTAAGTGTTGCCCTTCCTAAACCTAGTGCAGAGATATTTCGTATTGATATTCTTCCAACTGAATGGATTGTTAAGTGGAATGGTAGTCTCCCAGAAAAACGTACGTATTCTTTAAAAAAAAAAAATTGTGAAACAAAAATTAGACATTTTGATAATTTTACTTTTAGCATGTAAACTAGTGACGTCTATAGTAAAAGCAGTAACTAATGAACGAATGAATGACGCAACGTTAAAAGCGCATATTTATAGTTTGATTGTTCAATGGCTAAAGTAAGTATTTTTATGCCCAGTATTATAAAAGGCGCATAAGTAAATTGATAAAGTAAATTTACTTTATTTATAGATATCGGTATTATAAACTATAAATAACTTTACAAAACAAGTAAATCTACTACATAATTTGCTCCCTAGAAAATTTGCCGAGTAAATTTTAGTTAGAGGTTAACTTGGCATTTTTATAGGCGCATAAGTAAATTAATGAAGTAAATTTACTTTATTTATAGATATCGGTATTATAAACTAGAAATAACTTTAGAAAACAAGTAAATCTACTACATAATTTGCTCCCTAGAAAATTTGCCGAGTAAATTTTAGTTAGAGGTTAACTTGGCATTTTTATAGATATACATATTTTATTTAGCTATGTTAGGTTTCTATTAATTTTTCGTATTGTAAACATCGCAATGGGAAATCAAATTGAGGCGTGGTTTAATATTTAGCCTACTGGCAGTAGTTTCTTCATTCGTCATCAAATGGCAGAAATTTACACTTAAAAAAATGGTAGCAATTTGGAATTGTCCATGAAAAAATTAGAATGACATTTAAAAAATATGCCAGTTTGTATTTTGTAAATTAAATAATATGAATTTTGTGAATTGTCAAAATCTTATAAACAAACCTTACCTACTGACAGTAATTATTTTCCACCATAAACTTTATAAAATGTAATTATCTATAAATAAAATAATACTGCCATCTAGTGTGTAATGATAACTTAATTTTCGATCGGTAAATCGATTAATAACTAATTTACACTCAAGATACTTTTATAATATCGAATATTATTCTACTGATATTAATATAATTTTGAATTACAATTGGGAATCGTAAAACTTAGATACTCAAACTAGTGGTAAAAAAATTAACTACTGCCAGTAGGCAAGGTTTGTTTATTAGATTTTGACAATTCACAAAATTTATGCTGTTAAGTCTGCAAAATACAAACTGGCATATATTTTTGGCAATACCTAAAAACTGGAATAAACCTTATTTTTTCACAATAATTTACTGTTTCCAAATAAAAACGATCAATTCCAAAATAATCCAAATTGCTACCATTTTTTTAAGTCTCAATTTTTGCCATCTGATGATGAATGAAAAAACCACTGCCAGTAGGCTAAATATTATACCACGCCTCCATTTGATTTCCCAATACTCTTATAATAGTTATCTAAATTATCTAATAACTGTTTAAAATTTTTAGCATTTGTAAATCACTGAATATGGTTGGAAGTAATGGTATTAATAATAAAACTCTACTACGTAGTCTGGGAGTTAGCGATGAAGATTTGTCATTGGTTAATTACTGGATATCATGTTTACAAAATTTTAAACAATAATATACAGTATACTTTCCCAAATGTAACTTAACCGGTGAAATATCCGCGATAGATAAATTCTCACTTGTTGAAAATTTGTGTATATGGTTGGTAACTCTTAATCTCATCAAATATTTGCTGTCTCTCTTATTTACATATCTCGTCTTCCAAAATACATTTGGGGAATTGTAACACTTTGTGTAACACGTTTGTATTGTTAGAAACCAGAGGGCTCTGATTCAAAAAAATTAACGTCTGAATTTTAGTGATAAAAACACTGAGTTAAAATTTATGGAATAAAGTACAGTTAGTAAGTTAGATATTTAACGCGTTATGATATTTAACGCGTGGCCCTCAAATAGGGCCCTCTAGTTGGTAACGGTGCAAGCTTCGTTACGGAATATTTTTCTCTGGAGAATGTAAATATTTGTAACCCATAGATATTTTATACTTTAAGAATAGTGTCAACATATTTATTTTTGTAAAAAGATATTACAATTCAAAATAAAATAAACATTAAATATCATTAGTAATGTTATTTATTGCCTAAATATTGTTATTGAAATGATTTGACTGTTATTTAAATTCCATATTATTTTTGAATGTGATTCAAAATTGTTATGAATAACATGATTGAAATTATAAGTTGGTATTTTTGAAGTGGTTTGTGACCACAGAACATTTATTGTAGGTGTATTCCGAAATATAATCCAGCGTACTGGCCCGTGTTAACTCTTAAACAAACCATATGGAAAAATTTTTTTGTCTCAAAATGCCGGACTTTACTGCCAGCGATGAGTATAATAGATAAGGTTACAGAAAAAGAAAAAAAACAAAGATCCCAACATCAAAAAAGTGAACCCTAGGAATTGACAAAATATAAATTAATAATTATACTAAACAATGTTGATAAAATTTAACATTATTTAGAACTAAACCGTATTTCGAAAAATCTGTCACAGATGGCGGTACCTGTACCAGTGAATATGTACATATAACAGCTTTTGAGTCGCCATATTGCAGGACGAGTTAACTCATCTTAATCATTTAAAGAGTTAATGACGTCATGACTTCGACACCATATTGTACTACAGTGACTGTATAATATTCTTTATAACAGTGTGGCCATTGGAACCATATCCGCCATATTCAGGCCAAATTTGAAGTGAGTAACCGTAGTAACAGAATAAACAAGGTATACAAATTCAATGCATTTGGCCTGTTAATGGCGTCAACCAATAAAAAACTAGACCTACTAATGGCCACACTGTTATCAAGTATATTATAAAGTCACTGTATATTGTACTATATTGTACTGGTGAGACAAGTGTCAGATGTTAAGGTTGTATACCCGAAAAATCTACCTTATGCGAGTTTGAAATATGTTAAATAATAGACGTTTCTGGATCAATTAGATAAAAGAAAATTGTATGTCACGGACAAATTAAACACAATAGTTAATCTTAATGTTCTCATTTATCGTATATTATTTGTACTGAAAGTAGATTAGCTACGAATACATCTATAAAATTCATTTAATTCAAGCTTTGAGAAAAAAGGTAGCTTATTTAAAAAAAAAAAAAAAATAGGAATATTAATCATACGCCATGTTATGTGTTACATGTCTTACCAGCGAGCCGCGAAACACGTTTATTTTTGCTTGAATGCAAAAGGTTAAACAAATTTTAGATGTACTGCGCGATTTGACTGGCCATACATCCTTAAGGATGTATACCTGAAACGAAAATTCCAACTTTTTCCATTGAGTTTGAAAAGAAAATTGTATGTCACGGACAAATTAAACGAAATAATTAATGTTAATGTTCTCATTTGTCGTGTGCTGTTTGAACTGGAAGTAGCTTAGCTACGAATAAATTTGTAAAATTGATCGTATTTTATCCAACTTTCGTGAGAAAAAAAAATAGTTATATGAACCTTATACTTTGTATTATTTTTTAATGGAAAAAAAAACCGGACCCACCGGCCTATTTTTTTCGTAAAAATTAAAATAAAAATTAGAAGCCGGAACCACACGGTTTTGACACTATTTAATAAAAAACTGCCCGCCATTTTCGACAAGAAAGATGGTGCAACATATAAGGTAAAAGACCCGGTAATTGACCCTGGCCCAGTTTCTGAACTTTTCAACTTTGTTATAAATTAATAAAAAAACTATATTTTAAATAAGAAAAAAAAGTAAATTCTTAATTTAAAGTAATCTATTATGTGTCTAATAAACAGCAATTTAAAAAGTTTAGAATATATTAACTAAATAAAAAAAAAATTTTTAAGTTTAAAATGTGTGTAAAAACTATTTTTTTGGTAGTTTCCTAACAGTTTATGTTACAAAGTACTCATTTTGATCTGTGCAATATTCATCATGTAAGTATGAAAACTTAATTAAAAATATATGAGCAGGTTAATATTTGTTTAAAATTTATTTTAAAATATTTATAAAATACCTTAGAATGATTTTTATTATTGAAATATGAGGGTCAATTACTAGGCTCACTTCTAAAGTGGTATGGCCCAATTAAATTCTAACCAGTTTTTGTTAGTTATTTTGTTATTTATAGTTATCTTCGATTAGTTTTTGTTATTTTTCATAACGTATATAACATTAAACATTCATTTTTATCAATAAAAAATTTTTTAAAATTAAATTTTAAAAAACTGTATTTTTAAATTTAAGGATCAGAAACTAGGCCACTGTCAGGGTCAAAAACTGTCACATGAGAAATTTTGAAGGTCAGAAACTGGGTCCTTTTTGTCAATTTTTAAAACATTAATATAAATTATTAATTCAATTCAAATAATTATTTTACTTGTTTGACTTTATTTTGAAAGCCATAAACTAGTTGATAAAATTATTAATTGTCTCTTAAGTTTAAACTTATATTTATTACTGTCGTTTAATCTCAGCCGTCACTCTTAAAAGGTCAGAAACTAGGCCCGTTACCTTAATGAATGTTTTCCATTTAGGAAACACAGATGAGACGCATTTTTTTTTGCACAAAAAGTGTTCCTAAGTGTTTCTAGTATTGATTTAACATTATGATTAATTTTCAAAAAATTTTAGAAGTAGTACTTGATTTGACTGGCGAGACAACTGTATAACACTTGTAAATTATAAGAATTGAGTGAACAAAATGATTTATTATCTGTCTTGCTTTACCAAACAATTACCCAACATCAATTTTTATAAAATAAAGTGACAGTTTTGGCGGTCACTTCTTGGGCTACAATCTATATGTAAATTACAACAAAAAACGTAAGTAATTTTCAGTAAATTAGTAAATATTCGTTAATTTATTAAATAAATAGCAGTTTTCCAAATAAGAATCTTATAAAATAAAAAATTATCCTCTACCGAAAAGAAACATACAAAAATTACATTGCAAAATAGAAGTATGACACCAAGTAGTAAATCATATAGGGTTCCAAAATGTCTTTGGAATCCTAAAAAAATTTTAATTTATACATTATCTGTTCTAAAGCGTAGTACAAACCAAGTAACAAAATTGTTGGCAACATGTTGCCAACATGTATCCCATCAACAAGCAAAATGTTGACGGATACACGTCAACATTGAGCGGCATCACAACAAAGAAATTTGTTGAATGTTGCTTGTATCCGTGTATCCCATTTCAAATGGAAAACATCGGTCAGTTTGGACGGTGTTGCCAACAAACTGCCGCGATTACATTCAATTTATTATTTATACATACATATGTACAGTACTATTACGTATTGTAAACATAATTATATACATATTTTGTAAATTCCTAGTTAATCACATTGTTATTTTTTTTTAAATTTTTTTTTTTTTTTTAGTTTTGTAGTACTATATGCCCCAAAACCACTTAAACTGGTAACGAAAATTTGAAGATGCTTCTAGTTTTTGAAAAAAATCATGTTCCAGGATATTTAATTTATTTTGTATTAATAATATTAATATATCGTTATACAAAAAACATTTATGTTCAATAAAAAAGATTTTAACCAATTGTAGAAAAAAGATTTCAATTTTTAATGTACTAGGAATTAAATTGTCAATTTAACGTAAGGAAAAGAAAAAAATCGAAACGTAAAATCGAAATTCA
Source organism: Brachynemurus nebulosus (assembly GCA_035578155.1). Classification (NCBI taxonomy): domain Eukaryota; kingdom Metazoa; phylum Arthropoda; class Insecta; order Neuroptera; family Myrmeleontidae; genus Brachynemurus; species Brachynemurus nebulosus. The sequence goes on from JAPWDM010000006.1 coordinate 36,085,859, forward strand.
AAAATAAATCAGCCATTAAGTTATCGCCATAGCTTGTCCCATTTTTTAAGAATTGTCTTTGCCACCATCTTCTTTTTCGTTTTTGGGCATGGGCAGCTATTATAATGAACGCAGCACTTGCACCAGCAGCAACAATTGTTTGTTCCATTTTCACTGTGAAACTGCCTTTAGTTTGACTGCACTACTAGTTTTGGTTTAGACACGCAACATTGTTGACAACATGTATCCAGATACATGTTGCTGTATCCAACAAATATGTTGCCAACATCGTCAACATGTTGCCAACATTTTGTTACCCGGTTTGTACATACCTTAAGAATAATATTTTAAATTAATTGCCGAGAAACCAGAGTGCAGTTATTTAGAGAAACAATTTTACTGGTTTTTACTGGCTGTCTTAATATATCAATATTTCAAATTAATTGGCGAGAAACTAGAACGTATCCTTAAACGGGCGTATATCGCTGGTCAGTATACATATTTCGGAACGAATCAACAGTATGGTGTCAATTCATGACGTCATTAGCACTGGCCAGTATGCTGGATTGGATTTCGGAACATACCCTATGTATATATTTATATTGTTTGTGACTGTTGACATTAGCTGTCATATTGTTAAAAAATAAGTCGCAGAAATTACATTTCAAAGAAAATATGATGTGAAAATTGTAAATGATGAATGATAGTGTAGGAAAAATTCGTATTAAACGTGGTTTTAATAAATCAGCAAGTGTCAGTGACAATATTTATCTAAAAGCTACAAATGAAAAACGATTAAGGACTGCCGTCTTAACAAATAACGAAGAAAAAATACGCGATATTCTACTAGCTGGAGTTAATGTCAATTGTGCCGATGAAAATAAACGAACCCCATTACATTTGGCAGCTAGTCGTGGATATGCACCCGTTGTAAAATTACTACTCGAATTCGGAGCCGATCCTTCCCTAATCGATTCCTTAGGCAATACACCATTACATTTAGCTTCCTGTACGGGAAATGTTTCAGTTGTTAAAGAGTTATTAGCGTGTGGCGCTGATGCCAAGACGAAAGATTCTCGCGGATGTAGTCCGATCCAATTAGCTCAAGGTCGTTTACGATTATTGGCGTCATGGGCAAGAACTGCTCCATCGAAGGATTCAGCGGCACTTATGGGACAAGTGCAAACGGTGGTTGATAGTTTGATCGCATCCTTAGATAAAACGCAAGCGGACCTAGTCGATGCGCTACATAAAAAGATGGCTAATTCCACACCGAAAGATCATATATCAGCATTATTGGATGAATTGGAAAAATTATCTTTGTCATAAACTTGTGCCTAATCATGTTCAAGTCTATATATTCTAAAATAATAAGTTTTAGTAGAATGGCTGTAAAATTATTTTCAATTTAAATGGGTAATTTTTTATAGGGTAGCTTCGCTAGTTTCCCGTCCAGGTCCAGTATTCGTCCATTTTACTGTACAATAGCATATAGTAGTAATGTAAAAACAGATAACGGAGCATGTTTGAATTTGTTACAAACTTGACACATAAACAAGTATAAAAAATACTTACTTGATAGAGTTGCCTATTTAAAAAAAAATTAATAAGTTACTTGTTTTCGTGTTGTGCGGACAGTGTGTGAATATACAAAAAAAAAAAATGATGTGATGACGTTTTACGGTTAGTTTTAATACTGTCATGACATGATTAAGTTTTATTTTTTTCTTTTTATACTAATATTTAAGACACATTGAACGTAATTAGAAGTGAAAATTTTGTACAATTTTAAATTAAGCTGTAAAACTTTGGTGGACGGATATTAAGTAACCAATTCGTTAAAAACTTCAGTTTTCGACCACTTGGACGAAAACTGAAACAATCAAATGAAATTTATTTTATTTCTCAATCTTGCTAAATATTGTTAAATAGTAAAAAGCTTTGTTTTAGACAATTAATATTGGCTGTTTGGTTAGAGATTTAATTTTCGTCCACTCAGTTATTTGCGTTGAATGAATTACAAAAGTTTAAATTATATGGACGAAAACAGAAAACTGCATTAAATTGTACTTTTTAATTTTCGTCCATATATTTTTCAGTGTGAATCAAATTTTCAAACTTTTAGGTAACGTCCTTAGAATCAAAAAATTATAAAATAAAATAAAAACGTTTAATAAGGAAGATAAGAGGTCTTGAATACATATAAGCATTTTCTTTTTACTAAAATTAATTTTTTTATAACAATTCTTAACCTAAATGCTGGTCGAAAACTAGCCTACATGTGGAAGACAACTAACTTTTTTGAACGAAAACTAGCGAAATCCGTATATTTATCATTATTATTTTATTAATTAAAAAAGAAACAATGAACTTAAAATAGACTATATATATAAGCAATAAAAATAAATAGCAATATAATTCATTAGCATTAGATCAATTTAACATATTCTTTTTATGTCGCAAAGCTATCAACTCCACTAATTGGACGAAAACTAGCGAAGCTACCCTATTAATTAGTAAATTGTATATCAAACTGTATAAACTGATTTTCCTTTTTAAGTCCGTATTTACGTTAACTTCGTTTCAAAATTAAAGTCTTTTTTTTTAAAATTCTATTTGGAATATCAATAAACCCATTATGATCCGAATGTATTCTACGCTTGGCTCCTTTTATTGTTAATACGTTCAATGTAGCTATACACGGCCCTGTTACATAGTGCGAGTCCGTTGGTGTAGAAGTATGCTTACGTATGCCCATTCATGGCAATTATATATGTCAGTATAATAACTAACGCTTCCGGGATTTATGGATATTGGAATGAACTTCTTTTATTAACTCTTTAAATGATTAAGACGAGTTAACTCGTCCTGCAATATGGCGGCCCAAAATGCTGTCATATGTATATATTCACTGTGTAACGTCGCAAACGTAGGAAAAGATCTCACTACGGTGTTATTTTGCGATGCACAGAGGATGGTAAACTTTCCGGCGTGGGTTCGGTTTTTCTTCTCCAAGACGAATAGTTTTTTCACAAATAAAACACTTTTAATTGGTTTTTTAGTTGATTAGTTTATTGAATAAATGTAGAAAACTTGTATAAAAATAATTTTCTTATATAATTTTATAAATTATAAATTTTTTAAGTATAAAAAATAATGCGCAGTTGTTCCACTGGCGAGGATTCTGATGTTGTTCGTTTTAATATTACCTTACAACTAACTTGAAACAAGTTATATCCTTATTCTTAAAACAAGCGTTCCTTAATTTCATTTCCAAGAATCGAAAGAAAGTTCTATTGGTTTCTATATAGAGATAGAAATATTTGTATACATTAACTAGAAAGAAATAATAAGTGTTGTTTTGAAGTATTCCTTTATGTCACCACCTGGTACGACAGAAATATTCAAGTGATGCTTAACCCTGATTGGTTGTTGCATCTCTGGTGTCCAAACGTGACCACAGCACCAACAGTTCTTTCTGTTAAAAACTTGACAAAAGTCATAGTCTGTTCGTTTAGGCAATCTACACTACAGATATGTATTATTATCTGCAGCGCTAATCATTATTTGAGTTTTTATGATAAAATTTTGTGTTATATAATAAAATTTATTTTTACTAGAAAGTTTTGATGAAAATTTGTTAATTTTTCACCTGCGCCTGTACCATGGTGGTTACATATCCCCCCCTCAAAAATTTCTATGGGAGAGTGAAACTCGAAATAGAAATTTTTGATCAAAACTCAAAAATTTCGAAATTTCTTGGAAAAATTTTTTTTTTTTTTTTTTTATAAAATTAAGTAAAATTGAAAAATTTTTAATAAAGTTTTTTCATTGAGTAACAAAAATATATAAGATAAATGTAGGGAGCAATGACCTTTAATAATATTATTATAGAAATGATAAAAATTTGATTTTAATTAGAAAATTTTAATGAAGTCATTTTGCTACCTTCATTTTCACAAAGATTTAACATTCTTTAAACAAAATAATAAATATAAATTCTTAATTAAAGTTCATAAAAGTTTGTTTTATTTTAATATGCACTTTGGTTTTAATCACTATCACAAGTATTTTAAATAAATATTTTTTAATTTTAAGGTATTATGTTAGTATTAGTTTGGTTGAGCGAATATTCTTACTAATACAAATAAAATATAATAATACATTAGTTTTTTAATTTTCTTTGAATCACATCTAAGTATCAAAATTAAATATAGGTGATTATAAAGTCATCATTCGTATATTTGTCATCTGTTTAACTAAAGAAATGTAAAAATTTTAATGAAAATTTAATAATATTTTGTAGATTTATTTTTTTTTTTTTATTCTTTAAAAGGTTTAAGATGTATCGCATTATACACACCTTTTATTATATTTGAATCTGGGTAATAAAGAATGTATGCATTTATATTTTTTATTCCACCTACTAAAAAGGGTCCACAATAGAGTAAATTAAATTTTTTAACAATTTTGTTCCTAGCTGAGGAACGTGTATGAGTTTTAAGCAAAACCTTATCACCTATATGATAAGTTTTTGTGTAATGTAAATTATGACGTAATTTTCTTTTATTACCTTTTTCAATAGTATTATTCAATGCTAACTGCCGAATTTGTTGCAAATTAGATTGATCATTTTGAGGAAAAGAAATAAGGCGTGTTATAGGGTTAGGAGGTTTATTTCCAAAAAGTAATTCATAAGGTATAAATTGAGTAGTATCATGAGGTGTGAAATTTAAACAATTTTCGATAAAAGTTAAATAATCTGTCCACGAACTATGTTTTTTATGACAATATGTTCTAAATAATCTATTTAATTCACGGTTTACACGTTCTTCCGGATTTGCTCGCGGATTGTAAACGCTAATTGTATAAACGTTAATTCCAGCATTTTTAAGAGTATCTTGCCAAATTGGAGATACAAATTGACTTGCATTATCGCTATAAATATTTTGCATTTTACCTATATTGGGTATAAAATGCTTAACAACTCTGTCAACACATTGTTGAGCAGTTGCACCCTTTAATGGATATAGTTTTACAAATTTTGAATAGTTATCCTTAATTATAAAAATCATGTTAAATCCAAATTTTCCTTTAGGTAAAGGACCATATAGATCCACAAAACAGTCCTTAAGAGGATATTCTGATATAATATTTTGTAAAGGACCTTGTGTAAAATAATTTGGAACCTTACATTTTTGGCATATATTACAACTTCGTAAATTTGACTCAACACGACGATAAATATTTTTAATGAAAAAATATTGTTTTAAATATTCAGTGATTTTACGAGACGAAAAATGACCTAAATATTTATGGAAAAATTGTATTATTTCATTTATTTTATTTTCAGGTAGATAAATTTGATAATTGTAAGGGAAGTTGGTATTTCTATGAAAAAGTATACCATTATGTACCATAAACCGGTTTTGATATTCTTGAATATTGTTAATTATGTTTTTACAAAAAGGGTCAACATGTTGGTACCTGCGAATGTTATTAGCAAATTTTTCAAGAAATTTATTTTGAAAATCAAGTTTTAAAATATTACATTTAACTGAAATGTTTGTAGAAAAATTATTATTTATAGATAAAGAATTTATCATTAAGTTCGTTTGATTTGATATATTATTTAAGGTATATGGATTTCGAGAGAAAAAATCTGCTATAAAATTTTGTTTTCCAGGAATATATTCAATAGTGAAATTGAATTCACTTAAAGCTAAGAACCAACGTAAAATTCTATTATTTGTTATTTTTGCTTCATGTAAAAATGATAATGATTTGTGATCACTACGAACTATTACTTTGTGACCTAAAATGTAATGTCGAAGTTTGTTGAAAGTAAAAACTAGACTTAATAATTCTCTTTCGGAAATAGTATAGTTCAATTCAGAAGTTGTTAAAGCGCGTGAAACAAACGAGATTGGATTATACGTATTATCATCATTGATTTGATATAGACAACCACTTAAAGCTTTGTCAGAAGCATCTACATCTAAATAGAAAATTTTGTTAAAATCTGGAAATTTAAGCATAACTGACTTTGCAAATAATGATTTTAAAGTATTAAACGTTTTTTGTTCTTCACTTCCCCAATTCCAAATTGAGTTTGCTTTTAATAAATGCGAAAATTTAGAAGTTAATTCACTAAAATTAGGAAAAAATCTACGATAAAAATTCATAATACCTAAAATTGATTGTAAAGATTTAATATTAGTGGGAGGTTGCAATTTTAAAATAGCTTGAACCTTATCCTCACATAAACTAATACCATTTTCAGAAATTTTATGACCCAAAAATTTAATTTCTGTTTTGAAAAAGTTACATTTAGAAAAATTGATGGTTACACCAGCATTAAAAAGTTTATTTAATACTATCTCAACATGTTTAAGGTGAGATTCAAAATCGTCAGAGCCAATGACTATGTCATCGACAAAGACATGACAAAAATCGTTTATGTCGCTTCCCAAAATTTGATCAATACATTTTTGAAATATACCAACTGACAAATTTATCCCGAAGGCTAAACGGGTAAACTGATAACATTTGCCGTTAAATAAAAATCCTGTGTATTTTTTACTATCTGGGTGTAATTGGATTTGCCAATAACCCGAAATTAAGTCAATAGAAGTGAAAAATTGTTTTTTCTGAAATTTTCCTAGGATATATTCAATAGAAACTGGCGTTTCTCGGTCCGGTATTACTATTTGATTGATATTCCTACTATCTAAAACAATTCGGATTTGCCCATTTGGCTTAATTACTGTATGCAAAGGACTTATATAAGAAGTATATGACCTTTCTATAATTTTCCATGATAAAAGTTTATCTATTTCCTTTTGAACTGCGGGCAAACGCGAATAAGGTATAGGATAGCATTTTGACGAAAATTCTTTATGTTCTCGAATTTTGAATTTACAATAAAAGTTTTTTACTAACCCTGGTTTGGTAGAAAAAATGTTTTTAAATTTATTAAGCATCGATAAGATTTTATTTTGTTCGATTTTAGATAAATGAGTTAAATTAGAAATTGAATTTATAACGTCGTCAAAGGGTGTAATATATTCATTGTCGTCAAAGGGTTTAAATGAAAGATTATTAATTTTATAAAATTCTTCCGTATTAAGATTTTGTTCTTTGTAAACAATACTTTTAATGTTTGAAATTAACATATTACTGGATTTAATATCATTAGATGAGATTTGTGAAATGAATTTAATTTCATGTATTTTACTATCAATTTTAAGTAACAACGACTTATTGAAAATATTTATACTAGCGTAATATTTTTGTAAATATTCCATACCGAGAATCGCTTCGACAGCTAAATCTGGTACGATAAGAAAATTTAAGGGTATTATAATATTATTGTAACTAAATTCAATAAAAGTTTGTTTATCAATAGTTTTAGATTTTTTGTTTGTCGCAGTAACTACCTGACATTTTATTGTAGGTATTACGGGCAATGGTTTATTTGTATTTTTAATATGAATTTGATTTAATTTATCAAATGTTTTATCATTTAGAACCGTAATAACGCTTCCAGTGTCTATTAAAATATTGATAAAAGTGTCAAAAAAGTTTACTTTAATAATTGGCAAAATATCGTTAGAGATTTTTGTATTTGAAAAACGATTTTGATTATTCTCTTCCGTTAGATCACCAAAATGATCGTTTGAAAAAATACTACAAAGGAATGTACCCCCAATATTGTAACAATTCTCAGAATTGAAATTGTTAACATTACTATCTAATAAATTAATTTTATTATTAACAAAAAGATTGTCATTCTTAACATTTTTACTAATATTCTTTTCATTAATTTGAAAATTGTCATCTATTAAGGTTGATTTCCTTATAGATGTTCTATTTAGTTTTCCCAATCATAAGAAAATTCAGGGAATTTTGGATTTATTGGACCAATCGCACTGGTAGTACCAGTGGCGTGATCCCCGTTATTCGTGCTAACACTATGTGTAGACGAACACGGTTCCTCATTTGAAAAAGTTACTTTAGATTTTTTAAATTTATCAGTTTTCCAACTTTTATTTCTATCTAAATATTGATTATTACTAGTTACATTACCCCAACCATTATTTTCTGAAGTTGTAGGATTATTTTTAGAAATAGGACTATTTGGACGGTTATAATTTGAAGCATTTGGATTAATAGGAACGTTACGATAAGGAGTTTTACTGTAATGATTATCGAATTCCTTTAATTCATCATAAAGTTGTTTAATAGTTAAACAATTTTTTAAAATTCTACGCGTTTCAAAATCAAAATGTTCTATAAAAATTTCAATAAATGTTTTTTCAGGTATTTTGTCACTTAGATGTTTGATTCTTTTATACCAATAAAATAAGTGTTGTACATATTTTTGTTTAATAACAACAGATTTACCCTGATTAGAATAAAATTCTATCAGTATTTGATTTTGAATTTTACTATTCCAATATGTATCTAAAATCCAATTTTTTAATTGTTCAAATGTTAAAATAGAATCTTCAAATAATATTAAAGTATTTTTAATAGTATCAGTTAATTTAGATTTTGTATATAAAATTTTATCATTTTCAGAAAAATTTGTTTCTTTAAAATAATATTCTAATGAATTTATAAAATCAAGAGGATGTAAATAATTTATATTTCCATTAAATTCAGGAATATTAAAAAGATTATGAGTATTATTATTGAAAAAACTAATATTAGATAGATTATTATTTGGCAAAACAGTATTATTAATATCATTAATGTTAATAGATTCAAAAGTATTGATTTTCTTTTCTAAAATATCAATAGATTTTAATATAATATCATATTTCTCAAAAATATTTGTAATTTCAGTTTCGTTTTTTGTTAAATGTTCCTTAATACTGGAAATTTGTTGGTTAATAACTTTTGTTTGTTCATTATAAGCATCAAATTTTTGATTATTAATGATTTCGATATCATTAATTTGTTTAATAGTTTCAGAGTTTGTATTTTTACATTGCAAAGAACAATTGTTAATTTTTTCTTCTAAAGAAATTTTAATATTTGTTATTTCAGTTTTTAATTCATTTTTTAATTCGCTCAAACCGTTATGAACTTCTGTTTTAAGTTCGTGTTTGAAATTATTTAATTCGTTAGTAAATTTTAAGAAAAATGCATTAAACATACCGGTTATTTCACCTTGAAAGTTTTGTTGAGACGACGTTGCACCAGAAGGCCGCACGCTGATCATCTCCTCCATAGATTCACGAAGTTGATCTTCTGTTTTCGTAGAAGATGCTTCCGCTTCAAATATTGTTTCACTGAGGGCGTTTTCTTCGTTGTCCATTGTAATGTTGTAGTAAATGATTGTTGTTTCGAATGAAATTCCTTGAAGAAGTTGTCCACCAAAATTCGTATACTTCTTTTCTTCTCTTTTCACGTAGATTATTCGTCGGAAAATTTATTTCCACTGACAGGGATGTCAATAATTATGTAACGTCGCAAACGTGGGAAAAGATCTCACTACGGTGTTATTTTGCGATGCACAGAGGATGGTAAACTTTCCGGCGTGGGTTCGGTTTTTCTTCTCCAAGACGAATAGTTTTTTCACAAATAAAACACTTTTAATTGGTTTTTTAGTTGATTAGTTTATTGAATAAATGTAGAAAACTTGTATAAAAATAATTTTCTTATATAATTTTATAAATTATAAATTTTTTAAGTATAAAAAATAATGCGCAGTTGTTCCACTGGCGAGGATTCTGATGTTGTTCGTTTTAATATTACCTTACAACTAACTTGAAACAAGTTATATCCTTATTCTTAAAACAAGCGTTCCTTAATTTCATTTCCAAGAATCGAAAGAAAGTTCTATTGGTTTCTATATAGAGATAGAAATATTTGTATACATTAACTAGAAAGAAATAATAAGTGTTGTTTTGAAGTATTCCTTTATGTCACCACCTGGTACGACAGAAATATTCAAGTGATGCTTAACCCTGATTGGTTGTTGCATCTCTGGTGTCCAAACGTGACCACAGCACCAACAGTTCTTTCTGTTAAAAACTTGACAAAAGTCATAGTCTGTTCGTTTAGGCAATCTACACTACAGATATGTATTATTATCTGCAGCGCTAATCATTATTTGAGTTTTTATGATAAAATTTTGTGTTATATAATAAAATTTATTTTTACTAGAAAGTTTTGATGAAAATTTGTTAATTTTTCACCTGCGCCTGTACCATGGTGGTTACAACTGGTACAGGTGCCGCCACCTGTGACAATACCGTATAATTCTAAATAATGTTCAATTTTGTCAACATAGTTTAGTATAATTTATTTTTTGTAAATTCCTAGGGTTCACTTTTTTTAATGTTGGGATCTTTGATTTTTTTTCTTTTTCTTTTATTGCAGTCTTATCTATTGTACTTATCACTTGGCAGTAAAAAGTCCGGCATTTTGAGACAAAAAAATTTTACCATATAGTTTGTTTAAAAGCGTTAATATTTACGGTGGTACTCAAAGTGGGCACTGATGTCTCACTTCCATTTAACAATTGCCGGCATTCGCCAGAAAATTTTGTTAGCCTAACGTTACGTAACGGAGCTTACACCGTTATAAACCAGAGGGCTCGCTCAACAGTCATCAGTCTTAGTGGTTTTTAATCAGTTATTAAATATTCTAGGCTGTCATGAAAGAGTGAAAATTAAAATTGAAAAAAATTCTCAACTTGTGTAACATTTAGACATGTTACACGCTTAATCTGATTTGTTATATGAATGAATTCTGTTTCATTTTAGAGATAAAGAAAATCCTCTTGATTCAGTTTTAATTGTAGATGCTGTATAGTTTGGCCTACGCACAGTGGGGCCAAAGTAGGTAATAGATGGCAAAAATTATTTAGTCCTTTCATTGACTACAGAATAGTTATATAACAATATATTTTACTTTTACTTGATATTTATTAATAAAATACTGGGTGTCCCACTATACAGGGTGTCCCATAACGGTTAGTCAAATGATATATCAAAAACCATTAGTCGGATGAATTTGAAATTTGCAGATCTTGTTTAACCCTAGGTTGAGACTTTTTTCATACAACTCGATTTCATTTCCGGTTACTGGTTTCTACCCACGTGGTATCAACTTATAAATTTTAAATGGAATATGGAATTTTTGATAACGAGTTTCGATGATACGCTTAATTTTAGCTTTAACTTAACTGGAATATTCGATATCTACATAAATCTAATAAATTTGAGTGTTTCATTTAATTATTTGATATTTTTATACACCACTGAGAGCTTATATGAACTTTCTAAGCTTCCTATTGATGATTTTTGCTCAAACAAAATGAAAATAAAATCAGCAAATTTTGAAAAAAGGTGCAATTTGGTGCAAACTCTGCAATCATAATACCAAAATAGACTAATTGCTTTATCAACTGCCACAAATATATCGGTTGGATTCGATTGGATACGTAACTAAAATTCTTTGAGAAATTAATTTTTATAGAATTTTTCTAGAGAATTCAACCATGTTTCATTAAAGCTTGATAGTACTAATACGAGTACTGATTTTAACAAACAAGATACATAAAAAAAATAACATACCATGGGGAACATCGCCCATTATAACCGACTGTAATTTATTTTTTTTCCAACTTAAATAACCGTCCCACAAATCACTACTTTACATACAATGATATCGTTTAAAAAGCAATCAGTTTATAGAACTAACAAATAATAGTCGATATATTTGCACCCCCCGCGCTATTTTACATAAGTTAATTAAAGAGGTCGTTGCTAGAATATTTTAGCTATTGATTTAAGGGGTTATATAAATTGCAGCTTATAATTTAATTTTTTGTATTTTTGCCACCTTTAATGGTATTTGGCCCCACTGTGCTACGTATAAAAATGATTGCTTGTAAAAGTTAGGCTGTCTACACAATCAGTAAAATAAAGAATAAGAAATAAGGAATAAGAAGTATGTCATCTAGTGACGTTGAATGGAACTTTAATGAAATAAGAAATAAGGAGTATGCCATCTAGTGAGGTTGAATGAAACTTTAACTTAACTGCTCATAGGTATATGTATTTAGGTATTTTTGTACATCAAAATTCATGAAAAAGTAACGTTCTTGATGACTTTTTGTCACTAAGTGAAAAAAATCACGAATTTTGACGTAAAAAAATACCTACATATTTATATCTATGACCAGTTACGTTAAAGTTCCATTCAACATCACTAGATGGCATACTCCTTATTTCTTATTTCTTATTCCTTATTTCTTATTTCATTAAAGTTCTAGCCAACGTCACTAGATGGTATACTTCTTATTCCTTATTTTTTATTTCTTATTCCTTATTTCATTGATTGTGTAGATAGCCTTAGGGTTATGTCATCTTAATAAGCAAATTATCAAATAAGTAAAGAAAGAAAAGAAAATTTTTCAATATTTTATAACAACTTTAAAAAATAAAATAAAATTTTTAAAATAATTTAAAAATTGAGGTTATACGGCGAATATACAAATAAAATAATTTAAAAAAACTACCCCTAGACTTAATTTTAGGACATTGAGCAAAAACAGGTCAATTAGATTTTTTGACGTAGATTTCAAATCTGTAAACAAAATTTTTATATTGTTTAATTTTCACCCCCTTTTTGCAAACTTAACCCCTAAATTTTAACCCCCAGCCACCCCTGTTGACACAATTTGAACAAATTGCATACCAATTGACTACCAATTTAAAAAAGAGCAATATCGCCAATTTAAACTTTTGCTCTATCTCTTACCGTTTTCGAGATATTTAAAAAATTAAATTTTTACCCCAATTTTTGGAGGGCGATTTCACCCCTTCAAACCGTTTTTCCGCCGATAAAGACAAATACGTGTCGCTTATTTTTTAGTGTTCTACAACATATCTAAGTTTCATCAAAATCGATAAGTCCGGCCTCGGGACGTTTACTTGTTAGTTGAAATTTTAAGCAAGTAGGTATAGTTAACTAAAAATTGACACATTAAAGATTCGGTCAGTATGTCATTAAGAGTGGAGATAATATGTTTAGATCATAATGAGGTGAATTATTTAATATATAAGATTCTTTGAATTATTAATCGCCATAATTAATACAAACAAACTAGTTTTTATATAATTTTCATTTTACTGGTCAAGTTTGACGTAAATATTGCTATCGTGCATTATTTTTGAGGTACACCAAGGATTCTTTATATAATACACGTGCGAGAAAGAAAGAAACATATTTCGTATTCTTTTTAAGAAAGAAAGAAATATATTTTTTATTCCTTTTAAGCACGTACTACAAATATATAATTTGTATACAGGATGTTTCATGTATTAAATATGAAATGCATTTTTAATACGAAATACATTTATTTTTTATAATAGTATAAAATTTTAACTAATTATTAAATATTTTGGACTAAAATATATTGCAAACAATTATCACATACATTTGTATTCTATACACATCGAAATCGCAAGTCATAGTTATCAACCTGTATATTTTGAATTTTTATTTAAAAAGAGATGGATATATAATTGCATTTCTATCTGATCAGGGTGTATTATAAAAAGAATCGCCGCTGTAATTACTAATATTTTATGAAATTACTGAGCGACTGAACTGATCTCTGATTTTAATAAATACGATTGACAATTACAGCCTAATTTATGACACGACGCTTGCCCGTTCAAAAGAGGGAAGTTTGATTATACTGTACAATCAATTCTTTCTTTTAACAGTATTCAGTTTAATGAAATTCTAATTTTTTATACAATAATATTAAAGAAGTGACAAACTTTTAATAGGGTTTAATTTATTTAAGAATAACAATAAAATAATTTTTGTTTTTTATTTTCATTTAATTATTAAAATAATTTACAAAAAAATATAATTTGTATGAATTTCCAGTCACAAATAATAATTATAATTAAATAATTAATTTTATTTAATTAATAATATGTAAAAATGTTTGAACCATTGGAATTGTAATTACAAGCTTCAAAACATTCTACAGTTTGTAGAGTTTGTAGGGTCCCTATAATAATAGAGTCGAGATATGTCAGCCATTTTCTTCCCAAAACCGAGCGGGAAGCTTCAGAATTAATTATCACATGTTTAAATAAATATTTTTGAGTGCATAATTATTGTTAACACTTTCAGTCCCATGGCTTCGGCATCCGAAACCAAATAAAACATCCCCAGAGGCCGACTGCGATCAATGATTAATTGATTAGTTGGTTACGGATTATGTGTGCGATGTTTATCATCATTCATCACACGGATGTGTTCCTATTCGCACAAATACATACCAACACACACTACTCTTTTGGTTTCTATGTACAGAAAATTTTAAGATAAACAAAAAGTACATAAAAAATATAATTTATATTTTTAAATAAAATTGATTTAAATGTCAGTGTATATGTAGTATGTACGTATCACATACGTATGTTTACAGTTTTACACATACATGTTGAACTGTGTTGAGTCTATTCAGTGTTTGAATCATTTTATTTTATGTATTTGTTTATATAAAGTTTTTTTTTTAAATATTGCCGGCTTCCGGGGAAGTTTACTATGAAAGTGCTCGGGCCTCATAGTGTTAATAAGATATGAACTAATGAAAAATTAAAAAACTTTAATTAAATTATTCTTTCTAGGTGAACTAAATGATTTTTGTTAATATTTAATTTATTTCCAATGTATTTTACACAAACTTTGGAAAGAAAATGCCGGAACCAATCAGCGTTTAGCACAAATATCACGACTTTATTTATTATAGGGGCTCTAGGGTTTGTAGTATCTACTGCCATCTGCAGACGTAAAATATAACGAAACACTCTTTCCATTTTTTAAGTTTTTAATACAATTCCAATGATCATTTTGCTCATTGTATTTTAACTTTAGTGCTAAAAAATTTTTGTAATAAATATATTGTGCATTTTGTAAAAAAACATTGATATAAATATACCATTTTTATAAATTTAGATTTTTTGCTCACTGCCGAAACTTGACAAATTTGTGCGAAAGATCAATTTAACACAAATTACTTAATATTTTATCGATAAAAATGACTGACTTCGAAACTAGTAATATCTACAATCAAGAGGAAGTACTTTCTGTTTAACAAGTTATATGTATACAAAAATAATTTAATTATTTATTTTGATATTAAAATTTTAATTATGTTTTATAACATTTTAATTAAAATTTATAATACAGAGAAAAGCTACATCAATAACATGTCGGAACAATACAATAAACACGATAAACACTTAGAACCTTTTCTTACGACTGACATAAAAAAGAAATAGGATACGAAGCGGTTCACAATATACGTGATATACGTGGCAATATATTTTTTGGATAACCTCATGCCTCTTTTTTATTAAATGCATTGGGAAATTAAAATTATAACTGAAACTAATAAATATCAAAAAATATGAAAAAAAGAAAAATTAGACAAGTGCGTGTTAAACGCGCATTTCGTAGTTCAGTAGAGTTTCTCAGTGGGTAGATCTATGTAAATATTTGCCAATAAATTTGAACCAAAAGTATTTTTTAACAAAGAAAATTTAGTACTAAATATGGGTCAATAAAAAGGGGCCCTTAATTTTTTTTTAAAAAAAGCAGCATACAATAAATAGTAACTAGAAATAAACATATTTACAAAATTTTATTGAATTTTGGTCAACAAAATTATTTTGTACCTGTGGAACTAAAAATGTGTATGCATAATTTAGTCAGGGCCGTACTTAAAAAAATTTGGAAACATTGTGGAGCCAGTTCATTTGCGATTTTCTAAAACTGTTAATTCCGAAAAATTCCTGTAGTTTTAGTGTCTATAGGGTCTATGAGTCACTCCTGCAAACGACGAGTTATTTATTTTCCAACCTGTATAAGTTAAATAAATGCAATAATAGTTTTTAGAAAAAAAAATGCTGTATCTTAAATTGCGTAAGAGGCGACACTAACTATTACAAAGCGATCAAGTGCGAGTAGACCACCTAATGCGACAACAGAAATGACGAATTCATAAGAATTTCGTTGTTAGAACTACGAAGTCCTAAAAAAACGTTTCAGAATTTAAAAATAAATTGTTACAATTTAATTCCACGATAACTGAAAGTATGTTTGGCCATTGATTACAATATTTACAGCGGTTCCGTAAAACACCCTATCTTTACCTATTAAATCAAACTTTACCATACCACACTTTACGTTAAAAAGATTAAAATTTCATAGTTTATGTTTATATGTATATTCTGTAGCACTTTTTTTAATGATGGAGATATTTCTAACAAACTACTGGTGTTATATAAGTTTTTCTGGCATTGCCAGCCGCAATTTCTTCAAATCATTGGATTTTTTTAGTTCTTATGGTATATTTTAGTTTTAAGCAAGTGTACAAACTTTACCTAGTTGGTATTTCAAAAAATATACAAGTGACATAGATAATTTCATCATATGAAAAGTTACATAACCTCGTAATGGTATAAAATGATTTTTACGTTTATTTATTTGCGTATTATGTATTATCGAATAATTCTTAGGTAATATTATAGCAAATTTGGTAAAATTAGAGTCCTTTAACAAATCCCAACTTTACCAGTCAGCGCTGCCAACAGTCAGGGTTGTCAAAAATATACGAATTGCATTATATTTTTACACGAATTGAGATATTAAAGTAAAAAACATTGTTATAGGTTTGCATTTATACAAAATGTCTGGTAAATATAAGAAGAAAATTGGTGCAAGGACATACAAAAATTATTCTGCAGAATGTTAAATCTAGCAACTGATATGGTAAATATAGAAACAAATTACCACATTATACACTGAAAAACAATTTGGAATCCAAAGAAGAACAATAGAGAATAAAATTAAGTATCTTGTTTTGGTTAAAAAGATTCTGATTTTGTAAGTTAGACAATTTGATTGAAATTGAACATTGATTGATTTAATAGACAATTGTTTTTGTTTTTTATTTCTGATTTGGTTACTTAGTCAGTTTATAATACCAAATATGTAACATTGTGTTATATTTTTTTTAAACAAAATTTTTTTTTTTTTTTTGTTTCTGGCATTTTATTAATTTTTACTGATTTTGTACATTCCTGGTGAAAACAGCTGTATTTGACGTTTTCATAACAATTCTATCGCAACTAGATTTATCGTTGAAAATTTCTGAAATCACGAGTGTGTACTTCTGTGCTCATTAGGCTTCTTAGTTTTCAGCGTTTTCAGTTTGTCAGTAGCAGTCGTAGCAGTCGATGATTGAAGATCAACCACACCAAAGAACAAAGAGAACGAACATTACTATGTCTATACTAGGGAAACGAGCGTAACCACAAAGGACAGAAAATATCCCACCAATATGTTATATATGTGCACGCGGAGTTGTGTGTGTTAGTCCGTTGAATGGTGTGTGTATTAGTGTCTTGCATACATACATACATAATATGTACGTGGTGGTCTGGTGGTGGTGGTACGTATGATGTACCTATACCACATACATATACCGTATTAATACGAGAGGTAACAATATAACAACAATTGAAACATACCCATTGAGTGTCCGCGAATGAATGAGGACTAAGCAGCCTAAGATGCACATAAAAGCACATAAGTGATTGCAGAAAAGAGACAGATTTATTCGTTCTATTTGTTCTGTGAACCACACGATAATGGACTTGATTGTTGTTGGTATTGTTACATCCCCTAGTACATGCGTGTGCTGTCATATCTATGTATGCAATAACTGAGCCACGTGACCGCCCCTACTATCTCCGTTACTCACACAAATACACAAAATCGCACTAATACAATGTAAACCCAGTGTGTGTATACAATATATTGTCTATCTCTTACATGTTACACTGGTTCCAGTAGTGTAGGCATAGATATGTTGTCTCTATTACTCTATGGTACACACTGTGTGTAGTGGTGTTGGTTTGATCTTTGCAACTGTGTTAGTTGTCACAGACACAATTACAAAACACGTATTCTCGGACGGAACAAGGTGGGGTCCAAGCTAACAATAGTCCAACAATACAACATAATGCGTTGTGCATTGAGTGACCGACAGCGACTAACTAAATGCGCTAAATGCCTTATTAAGCGGTATCAACCCGTATCAACCACTCGTTGACACACTGCTATCCACAGTTTTCTACAAACACGCTTAGGGCTTGGTACCTATACTCGGTGTTTATCCATCTCACTCCATCACCACTGCCTCTTATAGGGATTGGCCATATACACCATATATTAATTACCTATGATACAGTCAAACTCATGTATTTTCAACCTGTCGGGACTAATCCGCTCATGTATTTTCAACTTCTCCTTCATCCTCACTCCGTGGCAATCATAGAACCACTTGACAGACATAGAACCAATCACAAAAAGCCCGCGTAAATCTTTACACAATAACAGTAGTCACGTGTACTTCCCCAGTGAATAACCTTAAAATGACAGAATGTCAAGTAACATAATTATGATAAACAAAAAAGTGAAACATGAAAAAAGTGTAATAAACTTGTAGTAAAATCATTTTTTTAGGAATTGCAAATGAAATAAAATCATATATTGTAGGATTATAGGATAAAACCACTAGTGGTCGATCGGTTAATCTTACAGTTATTTTTCTGTATTAAAGTATTGCGTGAGAAGTGGGGACCAAAAACTTGAAAATACGTGAGTAAAATCAGTTGAAAATAGATGGTGTTGAAAATACATGAGTTGAAAATACATGAGTCCGACTGTATACCTCTTTTCAGATACAATTGATCATGAGTTTTCGTTAAAAAATTAAATAATTCTTATATTCGAAACAAATCAATCTTCTATTCTTTTCTAAAAATAAACTGCAAATTTAAAATTTATATAAATGCAATAACAAAAGAGATAAAGCCAAGAAAACGGAAAATATTTAAATTCAAAGTGACGAAGCATGGTTAAATTTAACTGAAATGAACCATACCTATGATACATATTATCCATAGAATACTAGAAGCCAACTAATATTAACGAAGTGTAGCTTGCTTGGAGCTCTTTGTAGGCCTATCACATTTTTAGTCATGTAGTCAGTCGCTGTCCGTCACCGAACGCACAGTGCATTATATTACATTGTTAGACATTGTTGAACAGCACACATTTCTCTCTCTGGTAATACGTGTGTTGTAGTAGTGTTGTAAGAGTGGGGAAATTTTACGTCAGCCACTGGCGACAAGTGGAACAGTGTAATTTGGTTACTAGTATGGTCCCTTGCATATATGTATTATAACTATATGGCCAATCCCTATAAGAGGCAGTGGTTCCGATGAAGTGAGACGGATAGACATCGGGTAGAGGCACTTCAGTTGTTTTGCGCAGATGCATTAATTAGTGTTTACCGTGTTTACTGTTCAGATTGGTTCATATTACCACCAAAAAAGTCGCGTTTGCGCAAAACGAACAAAATACTTCCAAATCTGCACCGTGATGTTGGGACGTTTTTTTCATATCCATTTGGCTATAGATGTATACTACATATATGGGTCCCTTGCTATTATCCCCATTATACCATAGATAATTTATATAACTACGTTATATAGATATATATCTATAATATAAGGATAGAGAATATTACTTTATTTTCTTCCAGGCCGTCAATAAGGTGAGGTCGCTAGTGTCCAATGCTAGTGTCCGTCTTGTTTCGCTTGGTTTCGCCTGGTTTCGTTCCATGTAGATCGTTTATGTTTTGTTTCCGGTTTCTGTCATTAATAAAATAGTGGTTTGATAAATCTATCATATGTGATAAATATAGATATTTTGTCATTCGCGAGTTTGTGAATTTGTGAATTTCGCGAGTTTGTGAAATCGTAAAACACTTTGTGAATTTTAATTAAAATTATCTAATAAAAAGTCACTCAAAAATAATATTTCAGAATTTGATGGTAAAACTTACACGCCAAAAAACAAATCAAATTTTCATTCATTGTCATAAAATTTATTTGCACATGTTTTCTTAAAAAAATACATTTATAACTTAAAAAAGGAGACATGAAATATGCTTTATTAGTTCAGGTACTGTTTTCAAGAAACGTTTTCTTTTTTTTTTACTATATTTTATTTTAAAAGAATTTTCACGTGAATTTTTTCAAAAAGACATGACCTAGTTTAATTTACAAATTTGAGTAAGGTATATGTAGAATTAAAGACCATAATTCAAAATTGCATAAATAATTCAAAAATTACTGTACTCTACAAAAGTATTTTAAATGTCAGCTGCAAGTCAGTCAGCCTTTAGAGCGACTATTTAGCGAAATATTATTTTGAAAAATGAATGCATAAATAATTCAAAAATTACTGTACTATATAAAAGTATTAAATAAAAAATAATAAAAATATATTAAATGTGTTTTAATTTTATTTCTGAAATCCCTTGTTAAAAATCCTTTTAAGATCGATTAACTTTGATTTTTCTGATTGATACTTGATTTAATTGAATATGTTGATTTTTTTTTATTAGATTGTATTTTCAGATACCTCATTTGCAATACTTTTCTAAAAATAATTTTTTTCAATGTAACTAAATCAAATATCAATCAGAAATATGCGTATAAGAGTAAAAATATAAGATGAAATTTGAGTGTAGTGGCATTTCAAACGCGCGCTCCTAAAATTTTGTTTTCTTCCGGACCGAGAGATGGCATGTAAATAGTGGTTTAGCACCGTTGTACAGAGATAGTTATCTTTAGTGTATTTGATCTGTGCATTATACTGATTATACTACATAATATGCTACATATATGACATAAACGACATAAACTAGCTAAATTATTAGTTTTCATTTTATAAATTTTATGAAAGGTACATCTCACTGAAGATTTTCATGTTCATTTAAAAAAATCGTTTTAGATCATATACAGAATATTTTTAAAAAAACCAAAATTTTGGGTTCCAGTTTGTCCTTAGAGATTGTTGAAAATGGAAAATAAAGGATCCACACCAATTGTCGAATCTACATTAACCGTTGAAATTAAAATTAAGGAAAATTCAGAAGACCTTGGTAATCAGTCTGCAAATGAAGTAAAGGAGGAAATATTCGATTCTTTAAGTCAACATGAAATAAAATCGGAGTTAGAAAAATCCAGCGTTGTTGGCTTATCAAGTTTACATACTGAAATTAAACTGGATAACGATGAAAGTGACATATTAAGAGAAAACAGCGGATTACTCGGCGAAAATTGTGAAAATTCTATTGAACTACATATATCTGAAAATAACTGTGAAAAATTTGATACAAGGGACAATAGTGACACATGTATTAGTGTTGAAACCTTAGTTAAACAAGGCAGATTAAATGAGAAGGAAACAATTACTTCATCAGACAATTTAAATCATCATACGAGAACACATACTGGTGAAAAACCATACAAATATAGTACATATTTTCAAGCATTTTCTGATTCAGGCATTTTGAGCGACCCTGAAAATACATGCATCGACGAAAAGCCGAGGTGTCATATATGTTCGAAAACATTTTCCTGTTTGGCTAGCTTAAAGGTGCATGGAAGAGTGCACACTGGCGAAAGGCCATACAAATGCGATACATGCTCTAAAACATTTATTCTGTTAAGTAGTTTAAGGACACATAACAGAACACATACTGACGAAAAACCATACAAATGTCAAACATGTTTTAAAACATTTACTCACGCAAATAGTTTGAAGGGTCATGAAAAAAGGACACATACTGACCAAAAGCTATTCAAATGTGAGACATGTTTTAAAACATTTATTACGTTAAATAAATTAAAAGTACATGAAAGATTGCATACTGGCGAGAAGCCATACAAATGTGATACGTGTTTTAAAGCATTTATTACGTCAAGCGGTTTAAAGTACCATAAAGCAACTCATACTGGCGAAAAACCATTTATGTGTCATTTGTGCTCTAAAACATTTTCTGTTTTAAGCACTTTAGAGAATCATGAAAGAGTACATGCAGGACAGAACCTATTTAAATGTGGCACATGTTCTAAAACATTTATCCATTTTGATAATTTAAAAAGCCATGAAAAAATACACAGTGGTGAAAAGCTATTTAAATGTGATACATGTTCAAAAACATTTTTTACGGCAGGTGGTTTGAAGAAACATGAAATAAAACACACTGGCGAAAAACCATTCAAGTGTGATACATGCCCTAAAACATTTTGTACATCAAATAATTTAAAAATACATAAAAGAACACACACTGGCGAAAAGCCATTTCGATGTGATACTTGTTTTAGAACATTTTCCCAGATCGGTGGCTTAGAGCAACATAAAAAGACACATACTGGCGAAAGGCCCTTTAAGTGTGGTACATGTTGTAAAACATTTAGTTGTAAGGCCAGCTTACAGAAACATGAAAGAATACACACTGGCGAAAAGCCATACAAATGTGATACTTGTTTTAAAAGATTTACTTCATCAAGTGAATTAAAAGTACATAAACGGAGACATACCGGCGAAAAGCCATACAAATGTCAAACATGTTTTCGAGCATTTTTTCACTTGCATGGTTTAAAGTCACACGAAAGAGTACACACTGGCGAAAAGCCATACAAATGTAAAACGTGTTTGAAAGCATTTCCTTATTTAAGCAGTTTGAAAGTCCATGAAAGAATACATACTGGTGAAAAGCCATTCAAGTGTAACACATGTTTTAAAAGATTTCCCCATCCAAGTGATTTGAAGAGACATGAAAGAATACACACTGGCGAGAGGCCATTTAAATGCCGCACATGTTCTAAAGCATTTTATGATTCAAGCAGTTTGAGGCAACATGTAAGAATACATACGGGCGAAAGGCCTTACAAGTGTGATACATGCTCTAAATCATTTATTACTTCAAGTAAATTAAGAAAACATGAAAGGGCACACACTGGTGAAAAGCCGTTCAAATGTGACACATGCTTTAAAACATTTACTACGTCATCGTATTTAAAGACCCATAAAACAATTCATGCAAAAAAAAAAAAAAGAAAAAAAAAGCAGCCTAAAGAAGTAAAATCAAACGGCGTGGCAAACTAACCATGTAATCAGAATACGACGTAAGCAGTTAAACCTAATTCGATTCATATTTGAATTGCTAACGGCAGAAAGGAGACAAGTCACTATTTTCTAATTTTACAGGAATCGAAAAAAATGTATAAATGCAATATTTTCTGTTTCTTTTAATTTTTTTTAACAAAAATCGAAATATATAAAGAATTTATAAATATTACTATTTGACTGTCTTTTAAAGCGAATTTTATTTTTGAAGATATCTCCTTTCTGCAATTAAAGAAGGGCTTTTTTTTGAGGTAAAGTAGAAAATTATGCAAACATTTTTCAAGTTTTTTTTTTCTATTATTTTTGAAAAATACATTCTTTTTTAATTAATAAACAATAGGACTTCATTCTGAATCATTTTTTTTATTTGTAGTAAGCAATTTTAGGATTTTTTCCAAAATTCCATTTGGAAACATGGAATGAATTTTATGGTTTATATTTTTTTTTTTTATTAACTTCCCGTAGGAAGTTATTGTAATGGGTCCGATTTTACGAATCGCTAATTTTGACATATCTCCACGTTTCAAGTAAAGATGGGAACGGGAGTGCTTTTTTTGACCCGTTCCCGCCCCCTCCCGATTGTACTTAACGCTCCCGTTCACTTCCATTCCCGTGGAAAAATTTTCACTACCGCCCGTTTTATAAAAATTTATCCCATTCCCGACGGGACTCGTTTTATTTAGCTACAATTTTATTGTTTGTTAATGTGACATGGCGTAAGACCCAAAGAAACTACATACATATGCCCTTATGTAAATAAGAAATTTCCTTTCGTTCTCGCAAGATTGCACAAATGATTCAAGTTTAATCGGAAGTAAGAAAATTCGGTCGGCTTATTTTTATTATCTTTTTTCTCTCATTGTACCGAAAAGTTGTTTTGTATAATAGAAACCAATTTTGTATAATTTCAGAGACCTCTGACGGTATAAAATAGAAATTTTTACTGGCAGCCCTAGTTTTCCGTTAAATTGGTTAAATTACAACGCCATGGAGCCCATCGAGCCCACCGAACCCATTGAACTCATTGAGTCCACCGAGCCCATTGTACACTGGCACAGTGAGTGTGTCAGCCCACGTAAAGATAAGAGTGGAGGAAAAATTCGTATTAAACGTTTCAATAAATCAGCAAGTGTCAGTGACAATATTTATCTAAAAGCTACCAATGAAAAACGACTAAGGACTGCCGCCTTTACAAATTGGGACCTAAGGAGATGCGAAATTTCACTAGCCAAAAAGAGAAGTTCTGCAATCCAGTTAGCTTATGAACGATTACGATTTTTGGTGTCTAAGGCAAAAAATGCTGTATCGAAGGATTCAGTTGCACGTGTGGAACAAGTGCAAACAGTGGTTGATAGTTTGATCGCATCGTTAGATAAAACGCAAGCGGACCGACTCGATGCGCTACATAAAAAGATGGCTAATTCCACACCGGAAGAACATATATCAGCATTATTGGATGAGCTTGAAAAATTATCTTTGTAATAAATTTGTGCCTAATCATGTTTAAGTCTATATATTCTAAAATAATACGTTTTAGTAGAATGGCTGTAAAATTATCTTCAATTTAAATGGGTAATTTTTTATATTAATTAGTAAATTCTATACCAAACATTAACTTCGTTTCAAAATTAAAATCGTTTATTTAAAAATCTATTTGGAATATCAGTAAACCCATTATGATCCGAACGTATTCTACGCTTGGCTCCTTTCGTCGTTAACACGTTCAGTGTAACTGAATTGCTAACTGCAGAAAGGGGACATTTTCAATTATTTTCAAAATTTACTTAGGTAAGATAAATGTTCATAATTCCGACACTTTAAGGAAGCAACCAAGCATATTTTAGTAGATTAATTTAAAAATCGTTGAAAAGACTGAAAGTCTTTTGTCAGCAGCCAGGTCAAAATATTTACTTTAGATTATCATTTTAAAAAAAAATAGAAAAATTGAAGGATAAAATATAAAAAATAAGAATTTTTCTACTACTGCAATGACACCTAATTTCGACATCTACCGTAAGAACTTAGCTCTAAATTCGACACCCTTTTGAACTTATTTTCGACAGTGTTTTTAACGTTTTAGCTCAAATAAAAAAAAAAAAAATTGATAAAGATGCATTTAAGTATAATTTATTGAAAAACTGCTTTATTTATTACACGTACATATTAGTTAATAATGTACTTTTCCAAGTTCTGTTAATATAAAAAAAATGTTCCTTATTCATATGTTTTGGTAGGTTATTTTTTCCCACCATTTTGTTAAAATCATATTAAATTTTGTTCTTCACTTTTGACTATTTGCATTTCACATACTCACACTGTTACTTTTATTCGAGACTGGATCCCGTAATTTTAATCACGTTCTTATTTTATTACTTTTTCTTTTTTCGTTTTTTCAGTTTTTTGTTTTTTTCCTCCTCTGCTTACTTCTTTTCTCATTTTTTTTTCCTTCCAATATACTTATTGACGAAATTTGGGCAAGACTTAAATTTACGGATTCTAAATTCAACACACAAGAAAACTAGTCTATTTAAGAATTTTAATTTAAAAAAGTTGATAAATTATAATATTTTATTAACTTTTTATTACAATATTCATTTATTATACCATTTTAATGTGAAAATCATAATTTAACTAAAATTTGAAATTTGGGGTATTTGTACTTTTCTTATTAGGAATCAGTCACTTATACCTACTATTTCTGACATTTCGCAAAATATCTAATTGATCATTAATTTTAGTACAGTATTTGTTAAAAATAAACCGAAATATAAAAAAGGTAGTATTACTTAATGTTCATTGATACTTCTTAAATACAAAACGGACGTTTTAAAAACAGAATTTTTCTAAATTTTTAAAAATATTATAAACATGTCTGATTTTAGAACACTGTCTGATTTTGGGTCATTTACCTTATTATAATTTTTAAATTCTTATGAATATAGAGCATGATTTACCGCAGAAAGAAAATATGTAAAATATCCAACTTGACAGTATATAATTGCGTGTATAAAATTTTCGGTTACTTCAGAAAGGAGACAAACTCTATGGAGACAAACTTAAGACAAACGGTCAAAGATGTCACCTTTTTGCAGAAAAATAACGGTCATACTCAGTTTTTTTTTCTTAAATTTTTATGAAAATAAGTGAATTAGTTTTTAAATTTTTATAATGAGCTCACCGGAAGTTGATGTTTCTAAAAAGGAAAAACGGCTTTCTAAATGAAGATAAATACAAAAATAAAGAAGATAAGACAGATCAACATTTGATATACGGAGTATCTCTAGATCTCACTAGGGTACCCTAGGGTTTTTGGGGTCGCTGATTTCGAATTAAGGGTCGGTTGACCTCTATCACGTCAGGTTCAAGGTCATTTGAAGGTCAAAGGACGAATAAATGCTTTAAAAAATCTGAAAAAATTCAGGTAGAGGTTTTCTAGGTCGCTGGTCCGACGTTTGCTTTACCCGACAAGGTCACCCGGAGGTTATTTCAAGATTTAAAGCAATTATTCGCCCTTTGACCTTCAAATGACCTTGAACCCAGAAACCCAGCGACCCCAGAAACCCTAGGGTACCCTAGTGAGATCTAGAGATACTCCGTATATCAAATGTTGATCTGTGTTATCTCCTGAATGTAATGAATTGTGAACCCATATTGACAACTTTGACCCTCGATATCTCGAGAACCGAATGCAGCCTCAATCTGAAATTTTCAGGAGATTAAAGTCTCATCATAAACTATCATTTAGCATACATTTGAAGTTAGATTTCAAGGGCTGCCAAATAGGCGAAAAATGGCTTGTTTTTGCGGTCACTCTTTGACACATTAACGATTCGGTCAATACATCATTAAGAGTGGGGATATGTCTAGGTCATAATGAGTTCAATTATTTATTATGTAAGATTATTCGAATTATTAATCGCCATAATTAATGTGAATCAACTGGTTTTTATAATTATACTTTTCATTCTAATGGTCTAGTTTGATGTAAGTGTTGCCATCTTACATTTTTGGGTCAGTCACTTGAATTTTTTTTGAAATTATTGAGCCACTGAACTGATCTCTGATTTAAGTAAATACAATCAGCAAGTATAGCCTTATTTATGACATGAAGCTTGTCCGTTCAAATTCTAGTATTTTATACAATAATATTAAAGAAGTGACCAAACTTTTAATAGGGTTTTTTTTTTATTTAATAACAACAAGAAAATAATTTTTGTTTTTTATTTTCATTTAATTATTAAAATCATTTACAAAAAAATATAATTTGTATGAATTTCCAGTCACAAAAAATAATTATAATAAAATAATTAATTTTATTTAATTAATAATATATGTAAAAATGTTTGAACCATTGGAATTGTAATTACAAATTAAAAGTTTCAAAACGTTCTATAATTTTTAATATCTACTGCCATCTACAGACGTAAAACATAACGAAACATACTCTTTCCATTTTTTAAGTTTTAAATACAATTCCAACGATCATTTTGCTCATTGTATTTTGACTTTAGTGCTAAAAAATTTTTGTAATATAGTGTGCATTTTGTAAAAAAACATTAATATAAATATACTATTTTTATAAATTAAATTTATTGTTAGATTTTTTGCTCATTCATTTATTTTAGGAAATTGATAAACTCAATCGACTGAAGAACTACTACTGAATAAGAAATAAAATAGGTTTTAATTTACTAGCTTCAGATTTAAGCGCAATGTTTATTCACCTATTTTATACTGTTCAAAAATAAAGTGGAGTTTGGCATAACAGGAATATTTATAAAAGAAAAATTGTACATCCATTTGTATTTTACTTAACGTCTACGTAGCACCATTTATATTTTATTTAATGTAATTGAATGTATGATCGAAAAGTCTATTAACTAAAATGTACCCTTTTGCATTATTACTATAGATCAATCACTAAAAGTGCAAGGTACTAAACTGAGTAACACAATAGTTCAAATTTTAAATACTAGACTAATTATTACATATTATTTTAATACGTTTTTAGCTACGCAAGTCATTTGTATCGATGTTTTGGTTTTTGAATAACCACCTAAGTATAATTATTGGCACTAGGAAACGTAATCAGGAAATCAAACATAACAGAATCTAAAATTAATTTTTTCATAAAGTAGGATCCGTCTTCCAAGACAATAGAACATCACGTATACTTACCGAAACTAGCCGAATTTGTGCGATAGATCAATTTGACACGAATTACTTAATATTTTATCGATAAAAATGACTGACTTCGAAACTAGTAATATCTATAATCAAGCGGAAGTACTTTCTGTTTAACAAGTTATATATAAAAATAATTTAATTATTTATTTTGATATTAAAATTTTAATTATGCTCTATAACATTTTAATTAAAATTTATAATACAGAGAAAAGCTACATCAATAACATATCGGAACCATACGATAAACATTTAGAACCTTTTTTTACGTTTGACGTGCAAAAGAGAAAATTTTAACATATTAAAATTAGCATTTAATATGTTAATAATATGATTATCTAAACCTTTTAAATAATAGTTTTTAAAAAACGACACTGTCCCTTAAATTTCGTAAGAGTGGACACTGACTATTACAAAGCAGGGCTTCGAACCAAACCGTAACCGAAAACCGGTAAAACCGATTGATTTTTTCAAAAACCATTAACCGAAATCGTTATTTTTTTCGTTCCATTATGGAACGGTATCTAATACTGGAACAGTTTTGACATTTACATATTAATGAAGTTATTTCTGAAAGAAACGTCTGATAACAAAAATTATTATTAATAGAATGATTGTTTTTCAATTTAAATTCACCTCGCATTTAATGTCTCCTTACTTAATTAAAGAAATAAATATGTAAATGTCAAAACTGTTCCAGTATTAGAGACCGTTCCATAATGGGGGCTTTTACGTTAATCTTCAACAATAAATTTCAAAATTTAACGAACTGATGTTTCTATAATATAGGTAGGTATATGAATAAAATAAACAATAACATTTGAAAAGTTCTCATGGATCTAAATATAAAATTTTACAGAGGTAGTAACCAATAAACTTTTCTAACGTTCGTACATATGGTCGTTAAAATAGATATATTTTTTTAAATTTTATTTATTTTTTTTTTTTTTACTGTATAATCTCATTATTAATTAGAATTAACAGACATGACATCTGCTTTCGACAATATTTCTAAATTAGATAGAAAAGGAACAAGTTACTGAATTAGAAATGAAAATTTATATTCCCAGTTTTTTTCTAATTTCGGAAGTTGTGTTTAGCGTACTAGCTAGTCAAGCGAGTGTCGAAAGAGCTTTCTCAGACCTAAAGTATACACCTATTAAAGGGACAATGGTCGATAAATTCAAGCATTTTGAAAAATATTAAGATTGAATTTTTCAAACATTGATTTATGTTTTATAAAGGTATAATATTTCTATAAAATAGATAATATATTCACAACTCCCAAAAAAAATTAAAACTTTATTTAAAACCGAAATCGAAAATAGCCGATACTCTATAATCATAATCGTAACCGAAACCGTTATTCTTTTTTCAAGTTGAACCGGAACGAAAAAAATTTCGGTTCGAAGCCCTGTTACAAAGTGATCAAGTGCGGGTCGATTACCTAATGCGACAACAGAAATGACGAATTCATCAGGATTTCCTTTTTAGAACTACGAAATTTAAAAAAAAAGTTTCAAATTTAAATTTCACGATAACTGAAAGTATGTTTGGTCATTGATTGCAATATTTACAGCGTTTCTCTGTAAAGAAAAAATGATAAAATAAAATCATTTAACTATTTGCATCTTTCTGCTATACTTTTCTAAAACTGTTCAATAATTCTCTGTTGATTTCTATTTGATACAATCCTAATTACCAAATTTTTAAATGTTATTTATGTAATGCTACATTGCTAATATCGAGCATGTCTGTCTGTGTTAATTCGAATCCATTTAAATCGCACCCTTTTATAAAATTATTGTAAATCATAAAATATTTGAAAAATAGTTTGAGCTTAAAATGATAAGACCAATAGAAATGATATTTTTAAAAATATATAATTATCTCTTAACTATAATATTTAACAAAATATGATACAATACTGTTACTCCTTTGTTTACAGATTGTCTTTTTTTTGAAACAGAAAAACAAAAAAACATTTTATCGGGATATTATCATGATCTCATTGGCATTGAAATGGTTAAATTTTATTAATGACCTTCAATATGTATTGTTTTTCTTAAAATTGTTAATATATATTTAATTATGGGTTCATTATTATTTTTTCAGTATCGATTGTAAATAACATTTGCAAGTATACAATTTTTCAGTAATTTTACTAATTACTGAGTTATGGTCACGTGTGCATTTTCAACATATTTTTTGATATACAAATCATGTGACTACAAGAAAAAATTTATTTTTCAGATATATAAAAATTATTCAAATTAAATGATTTTTCATTGGTATTGTAGGTAAGATTGATTATTGGTTAGTATTGTTGGTAAGGTGGGTTGAAACAAGTTTTATTATGGTCCATTTCACTTAAATTTAACCATGCTTCATCACAGTTTGTTTTTAGAAAATAATAAAAGACTGATTTGTTTCGAATATGATTTAATTTTTTAACGATGACTCATGGTTAATTGTATTTGAAATAGGGTATAGGAAAAAATTAATTTAGAGTCGTTTTTAGAATATCTTTTGGTGTCTCCATTTTAAAACAGGGGTCGGCAACCCGCAGCCCACCAAGCAATATAATTTTTCGAACAATTTGCTCTGCTTATGCAGAGTTGAGCATACTTTGTACTTTTTTTGTTCTCCGATGTTATTGTAACATGTAAATAAAACTGTTACTAAAAAAATTATTTTATGTTGATTTTTAACTCTTTGCACTCAAGCAAAAAAAAAAGGTGAGTTGTAAATTGGCTGGTAAGACATGTAGCACATGACAACGACCGACGTTCTTTTTTTGACGGATTCTTTTGACATTCTAACCTTGTTTCCCTAAAGTTGAATACTAAATGCGCTAAATACGTCCTCAATGCTGTTTTTATTAGTTTTTAATTTTAAAAAAATAATTCAACGCGATTTTGTATTATTTTATTCACTATTTTTCTAATAAATGAATGTGTTTGCAGTTATTAAATAAAATATTCATGTAATGTGAAGTATGAGCAATCATTACAGTTCAACATTCAGTGTGTCATGTGGTACATGTCTTATGATCCAACAGACAAAACACCATTAAATATGGTAGAGTTGGACAAACCATCTTGCATTGCTGTGCATGTCTTATAAGCGCAAAGGGTTAACAATATTTATATTAATTTGTATTAAGAAAAGAAAGAAAATACCCCTGTCGCAGCATCCTGCATAATATACCGAATTTCCGTTTACAAAAATTAGTTTTTCTCGGAAGTAAGAAAATATAGCAAAAACTTGAGGAAATTTTGGAAAAACTTATTTTTTTTTTTCACAAATATTTTTTAGGTAAAATAAAAATGCCTAAAAAACCGTTCCGGGCATCGGACGTGTCTGACTTTTTGAACTTCTAACATTTGCACAAAATTTCATAAAAATAGGATGTTTTGTTTAAGAGTTATCGCGCGGATATAAATTTTAGTGAATGTCATTTTCGGCTTCTAGATATGGTTCATTTCACTTAAATTTAACCATGCTTCATCACTTACGAATTTAAGGAATTCCTGTTTTCTTAGCTTTATTTCTTTTATTGTTGCAAAAGCGTAAATTTTAAATTTGTAGTTTGTTTTTACAAAAGAATAGAAGATTGATTTGTTTCGAATATAAGAATTATTTAATTTTTTAACGATGATTCATGATCAATTGTATTTGAAATGGGATATACTTCAAAACAAATTATTTCTATCATAGTTTCGGACTCAGGACGCGTCAAGACAGTTTCTCTAATAGTTGAATTTTCGATTCGAAAATTCGCTAAAAAAACCTATTTAAGCTACATACTACATTATAAAAGATCTAACTGTGCAGTCTGCTAATTCTTTTTTTTTTTTTTTTAAATGGCCCGCCATCCGAAAAAAGTTTGCCGACCCCTGTAATTTAAAAAGTTGTAAATTTTTTTGTTACAGCAAGGATTCTTTTTATAATACACCCTGATCAGATAGAAATGCAATTATATTTCTATTTCTTTTTAAATACAAATTTAAAAAATACAGGTTGATAAAAGCATTTCATATTTAATACATGAAACATCCTGTATACAAATTACATATTCGTAGTAACTACATGTTTAAATGAATAAAAAATATATTTATTTCTTTCTTAAAAAGATAACGAAATATGTTTCTTTCTTTCTTGCATGTATATTATAAAAAGAATCGTTGCTGTAATTCGTGTATGACCAGTGTTGGCAGCCGTATGATAATTATCGTACATGTACGATAACATTTTTATTATCGTACGCGAAAATACGATAATTTATTTTAAAAATGCAAAAGGTATGATAATTTCGCGCCTTTGATACGATTGACGTCGTCAGTTAGCCTGTCAACATTGTGTATGACTAGCTTTCTATATTGACAGGGCTTCAATCTCTTCTATTGTAGGCAAATAGTTGCGGGTGTTCCCCAACGATCAATTCTAGGTCCTCGACTATTTGGTATACATATATTAACGATAAATCAAGTTATAATTTCCAATGTTTATTCTGCTGCTTAGGAAGTCATAGGGAGAAAATGAGAACTTTTTGTTGAAGCATAGTCTTAGTGGTCTTAGTTAAGGTATATAATATCAATGACTCTTTATTTCCGGTAAGTTTAGAACAAAAAAAGAGAACACATTAAAAAAATTTATATTTTTGTTATTATTTTTTTTATGGAAAATCAAATACATACCATAACATTTCGACAATCTGCATACGTATTGATAATTATTTGGAATGTTTTTTTGGAAATCATTTAAAATTCTATGTTCTTAGGTAACCATTACGAATTATAACAACAAATAAAATTTAATATAAGAACAAACAA
Organism: Brachynemurus nebulosus; assembly: GCA_035578155.1. NCBI lineage: Eukaryota > Metazoa > Arthropoda > Insecta > Neuroptera > Myrmeleontidae > Brachynemurus > Brachynemurus nebulosus. Next base: position 36,118,957 of record JAPWDM010000006.1, read on the forward strand.
CTTATATTAATAAATAAACCGTCACAGCCTTTATAGGAGAATATTTTTATATTTGGAAACATATTATTTTATTTTGGAAATAGTGTAATATTACTTTTTTTTTATTGCTAATATTAAAAACAATTACGCATGTGTTAAAATGAAAGTTGGCAATACTTTTAAAGTTAGTAACGAGTATTAACGTTTATCAATAGCTTTAAATAGGAAGACTAGTGATTATTAATTGAAATTAAAAATATTCAAAATACAAGGTATAACAAAAAATAATGACTGACAATATCAAATTGAACTAGAAAGCGAAAAATTCAAGTAGGTTCAAGTAGGAAAAATAAAACAAAACATATATCTTGTTAACACGAAATAAAGACAGCAGGATACCTATCAAAATTAAGCATGCTGTGCTACAAAAAAATAATAAATTATCGACCTCCACTTTCCTTTGTCGTCATCAATAATAAATGAATTGTGTTAAGTGAATCATCCCCTGCCAAGATAGATTTCTTCAAATGTACAACTTGTTAACATAATAATATAATTAGGGCCGGATTTAGGCATGGGACACATGGGCCCGGGACTAAGGCGGCAAATTTTGGAAAAAACTAATAATTGTAAAAACAGTAAAACACGTTTTCCCCAAAATTTTAGAGTAATTCTTAGAAATATATTATTTTAGGGTAATGTAAAGCTGACGTAGAATATTTGTAGCCTTGTAAAAATAATAAAAGTATTACTATGAGCTTTACTCGTTTCCTCTGCGCTGTGCAGCGCTGGATTTACATCAGGGGCACACAGGGTTAGTGCTTGGGGCGGCAAAATTTGGAACTTGGCGTTTTTTTTTTTTCTTGCCATTTATTTTTTGTAGAAAAAAATTAAAAAGTTATTAAGAAATGTTTTTTTTCTTTTTGAGGAAAAGCAGGAGCGGCATTGTTCACGACGTCCAGGGCGGTACTTAGGGTAAATCCGGCCCTGAATATAATTAACACTATCATCGCAAATTTTCTTATCCTGTCTTATTTGAAATAAGCTTTGCAATATTATTTCGATGAGTTGAAAATGGATGAAAATAAATAGTTATAAATGTTCCCCAAAAATCGATTTTAGATTATCGACTAGGTTCTTTGATGCTAGTTAAAATTCTTTTTTATTTAAATTTTATACAATATTATTTCGGTGGGTTTTATATGCTAATATACGTTTTGAATTATTTAGCAAGGTTATTTCATTGGGTGTCCGATTTAAGTCACAGATTTAGATATGATTGTTTAAAATATTATCAACTTACAATGATATTTTATGTATAGCCTGTCTACATATTGTTGACATTCATTTCTGAAAAATGCCAGGAGTTCGTGGAACCACTGTAGTTGTGAATGATTAAACAAATAGTTGCGGGTGTTCTGCAGGGATTTGTTTTAGGTCCTCTATTATTTAAACGATAAATCAGTTATAAACCATCAATTTTTGTTACACCTTGTCTCTGTTACAAGTAATTATAAAGGTAGTACGTGTCACCTTTATAGATTTATGATATTATTGCCTTGAAATATACATTTTTACGATAATAAGCGTAACGCAATTATTTGCTTATTTATGTTTAAAAATTAAATTGTACACTATTTTTCCAAAATAAATAACATTTCTCCCATTTTATTAAACTATTTAAAAATTTCACTAAACTATGATATTTACAAATTTATCACTGGTAACATATGAAACGTTTGATTCTGTTTTGATATTATTAAGTTAAATAAATTTATGCTTAGGCCTTTTTTTATTATATAAATCAATTAAGGTACCATAATTGACGCAATTCCTGGGAATACTTCGGCCTGTAAAGGTCCATAATCAACTTTTTCACCGTCAACAGTGATATAACCGTGTGAATCACTTTTCGGTTCGATACGAAACGCTTGAACGGGAACCATTATAACCGGTGCAACGCCCCGTTCGGGTGTTGATGCATGATTTCCAGAACTTAAACCTAATAAAAATGATAAAATTTGCGTTCGCGTTGCGCCGGCGCGCATAATACACAACCATATTGTGCCATCGTTCAAACGAGACCGTGGCGCAAAAATCACATCGGATGAGATGTGCGTCTGATAGGCGGCATGCACGAAAACGAATGGTCCCTCGACACACACCCAATTTGACGGGACTGGGGCCGTCAATGCTGGCAATTGTGACGGTGGCCCGAACACACGAAATGTATTTACCGAATCGTCGTCAGCGGAACGATAACTGCTGGCGGTTGTGCTAAAGTATGCGCTACGTTTTGACGTGGCACTGTACCACGAGTCGACTCGACCACGTTCGGTTGGCTCCAAGTCGATCCAGTCGCCGTTTGAGGTGATATTTGCGCTTACACTCCTCCGCAAACCAATTGGAAGGTACCACACTTTACCGTGATACGTGCGTAGACCAATCAGCCGCGCTAAACTCCATACGGTGAAGCGTTGACCGCCAATCGCTCGTAATCGTTCACTTTCGATATCGATATCGGACAGTAAACCCCATCCGACCGACAAAAACGAAAATATTATCTGAAATTGTAATATTAGGACGATTAGTTGAAGTTAATCAGAAATTTATATAATACACTTGACACCTGTTTCGTAGTTTCAACGCGTACTAAATCCATGGAAGTGGTACGACCTTTGATAATAGCAAGTGCAGCCCCTAATACTGGATTGGGATGATAGGGTTCACTAAAATCGAATGAAAATAAATTAGAAAATTACAAAATAACACAAAGGACGAGTCTCCGAAATATAAAAAAATTCAATCAAAACCATACTAACCACGGTATTTTTCTATTTTAGATTAGGTATATGTGTTTTATTATGGTTAAAAACAGATCATTGTTAAGATTTACTTAAGAAAGTGCTGCCATTTTGAGAATGGTGTTAAATCACGGAAACCAGTCTATCCATATCTTTTAAGGGAGTATTTTAGTCTAGAAATTCAAAAAAAAATCTATTGTTTTCTTTGCATATTTTCAAAGTTTAGAGGAAGGAACATTGTACGAAGCAGGGATCGTTGATTAAAAAAATGTAAGTATAACACACTATAAATGACTCAGACTACCCGAAAAGAGATTTCAAATTTTAAACTCGTTTTTTTTTTTTAAACTAATTTTTTTGAAACGTTTAACATAATATCTCAAGTTCTAGTGGACCAATTGCTTTGAAATTTTGTACAGAGCTTTTTAATATATTCAAAATTCGTTTAACAAGAGGTTTTTTGAATTTTTTTTTAAACTATTTTTAAAAAATTTTCAAAACTGAAAAAACGATGGGAAAAAAACATTTTTTTTTTACATAGACGCCATTTTGCCAAAAACTGTTTTTTTTTTCAAAGAGCTCCCGTCAAACGAAAATAATACCCTTACTCTTTAAAAATTCACTAAAATTTTTCGTTTCAGGTCACCGAGGGGATCGAAATCATGTCAACCAAGGGGCAGTTTTTTTTTAAGTCCCTACTTTGCCGGCTTGTACTTTTTTTACTATTTTTACTTTTCAAATGTTAATAAAAAAACCGATAGTAAAAATGTTTAAGATTTTTTATTTATTATGCTTGGAAGAACGTCTAAAAGTTAGTCGCCTAGACCACAATGCCCCAGTAATTTAAGAAATGTTTATCCTTCATTTTTATATTTATATTATATTGTCAAAATCATTGTGGGATGTCATTATGCGGGGGGAGGCGGCTATAGGAACTACAGGAGGGGGTCTAAAAATGACGAAAATCGTGTGACGTAATCTATGAATGATTTTAAACTGTTAAAATATTTACGCATGATTCTTGATGTAATGTAAGCGCATTGGTTGTGAAAATTCTGACGATTTATTTTCATCAGAATTCGCACGATTAAAATTTACTTTCGTCAAATGGGAGAAAATATTATTTAAGTTATGGAGACTCATCCTCTCTAAATGATAAATACTAACTCATAAAAGTAGGCTATCGTCTTGGCTAAACCATTGCCGGAACCGGAAGGAATTATTCCTAACGGTATCTCTTGAAGAACTTTTTCCCAATCCGGTCGTTCCAGAAGTCCATTGATAACCTCAAACAATATTCCATCGCCGCCCATAACGACAATACCTCGCCAAGCGCTCAAATCACGTTCGCGTATAAAATCACGCGCGTTATTTGCGTATTTTGTAACATGTAAATCATATTGCACTTCGGCTTCGTTGAATACTTGAGCAACTCGACGTTGAAAAATTTCCCTCGCCTAAGAATCACCGTCATTATTAATATTAATTATACTTGACGCTAAAAATTCTGTTACCTCTATCTGTCATACCTTTCCAGCTCCTGATTTTGGATTTAATATAATCAATAATTTTTTATCATTTTCCCGTTTCAGGAGACCTTTGACCGCGATTCGCCATCTCTGCGCTTCACGATTATTATCCTCGTACTTGTCGAATGATCGAAACCGGAGCGTGATTGTTGTACGTTCACGTTTTGCACCTTTTCGGGATCGCTTCAACACGTACGCGTATATGTACAGGTAAGCACTTGTGTCGGATTCGTCACGTTCACCGGAATTTTCTTCGACGACCCTTAAAGGCGGTGGTCGCGCGAGCGATTGACACGAACATGATCCTGCGCCGACTGGACGTTTGCTTCTCATACATCGACATCCGATAATATCTGAAATTGGATTTTGTTCATCACTGTACATGTATAAACAGTTACTAAAGATGTATAACATTACAAAACTATAATAAAAATAATTATAATTTCAAGGTTTATTTTTTCTGCTTTTTAAATGCTGTGCATTTGGTATTGCAATAATATTGCACATGTTACAATAAAATAGTACAGCTGAACTCTTTTTTATGCGGTCTTTTTTTGTGCGATTTTTTTATGCGGTTTGTAAATTAATTAAAAAAATCAAAAAACCCGACTGCGTTGAAAGTAAACTAAAATGGTGTAAACAAGATTAAACAGAGAAAAAGAAGAATGAATAAAAAGTAAAGCAGTCGGAGGCATCAAACTTTTCTGTTTAACTTGGTACAACAGGTATGCCTCCGACTGCTTTACTTTTTATTCATTCTTCTTTTTCTCTGTTTAATCTTGTTTACACCATTTTAGTTTACTTTCAACGCAGTCGGGTTTTTTGATTTTTTTAATTAATTTTTTTATTTAATTAATTTTTTTTATTTTATACTGGCTCTAATATAATAGCTTTTGTCTACGACTTCATCCGCGTAGAGTCATTGAAAGTTGAGTAAATGATTTCGTACACTTACTATGTCATCATCGACTCCACACGGATGATTTCATCAACAAAAACTAGTTTCCATATAAATTTTCAACCATTGTCCTACCGCTTTAGGCTATGAAATTTTAAAAATCTGCACTTGGTACTCGCTTAGGCTACTAAAAAAACCCTGTGCAGAATTTCACGTTTCTAGATTCATTGGTTTTCTATATAAATTTTCATCCCCTATTTTAACCCCTTAGGAAACGAAATTCTAAAAATCCACTCGATGCTTGCTTGCGTTACTAAAGGAACCTTTGTACAAAATTTTACGCTTCTAAACCCAGCGGTTTTCTATAAATTTTCATCCCCTATTTTACACCCTTAATGGATAAATTTTTACAAAAATTCTCCCTCTTAATACTCATTTACATTATTAAAGGCCCCTGTAGCCCTATGCAAAATTTTACCTTTCATAAATTTTCATCCCCAAATTTATACCCTTAGGGGATGAATTTCCAAAAATCTTTTCTTAGTACTCCCCTACGTTACATAAAGAACTCGTCTAAAAAATTTCACGTTTCTAGACCCAGTGGTTTACTATGTAAATTTTACATCCCCTATTTAGGGGATGAATTTTGGAATTTCATGTAGCCTATAGCAATCCGCAGACTAAGACGAATCCAGCGACACCTTCTTTACCAAAATCCGTCAAACCGTTTAGGCTGCAGGCTGCGCCAAAGAAACATAATTAGAGGATACATACAAACTTTCGAAAAATATTACCCTCCTTCTGATGCAGTCGGGTAAAAATCTTCATTAAAATGCATAATGTGAATCAAAATCACGAGACAGTAAGAAACTTAAACAATTACTATAATAACTTTCTTTGATAAAAATACTTTTTAACGGCTTTTAAACATTTAATCAATACATTGCATAAGAACATAAGTTATTGCATCATTTAATTTTGTTACAGATGTATTTTTCAAAATTTTAATAATATTATAAAATTGAAATAAAAAGTTTCTACGTGTAAATTAATGCTTTATCTTGTTTATAGCAGCAACTTCTAAGGAAATTTCTAAATTTTGAGCGTTTTGAGTGATGTTTTTTCGATGAAACTTTTTTTATGCGGTCCCGACCAACCGCACAAAAAAAGTTTTTTGTACAATCTGGATCGAACTATACTTTTTATAGCTATTTATGATGTTTTTGAATATATTTTTTTTTGTGCGATTTTTTTTATGCGGTCCCCTCCACCGCACAAAAAAAGGATCAACTGTACAATGTGTTCTCATTTTACGCGAGTTGAAGGTAGTAGTAGTCTGGTAACTTGGATTGAAAAAATCGAAAATTTTTTTTCTTGCTTAATTCGACAGTACAGTATACAGTTGATCCTTTTTTTATACGGTAGATAGGGACCGCATAAAAAAATATGGCACAAAAAAAATATATTCGAAAATATCATAAATAGCTATAAAAAGAATTCGATCCAGATTGTAAAAAAAAAACTTTTTTTATGCGGTGGATCGGGACCGCATAAAAAAGTTTCATCGAAAAAACATAACTCAAAACGTTCAAAACTTAGAAATTTCCTTAGAAGTTGCTTCTATAAACAAGATAAAGCATTAATTTACACGTAGAAACATTTTATTTCAATTTTATAATATTAATAAAAATTTTGAAAAATACATCTGTAACAAAATTAAATGATGCAATAACTTATGTTCTTACGCAATGTATTGATTAAATGCTTAAAAGCTGTTAAAAAGTATTTTTATCAAAGAAAGTTATTATAGTAAATGCTTAAGTTTCTTACTGTCTCTTGATTTTTTGATTTATATTATGTATTTTAATGGCCATTTTTTTTTTTAAAACCGCATAAAATAATCGCACAAAAAAGGACCGCATAAAACAAGGTTCAGCTGTATTGAGAGAATATACTGTGAATGAAAATTTTAAACCGAAATTCGAAATAGGACCCGAGTTACAACGAATTTTCGAGAGCGCCTCATAGGTGCGCGTCGAAGGTCGGCCGACAGCTGCAAGCGGTTGGGCATTGACGATTAATGTAAGTAAAAGTTTATTTATGAAAATTTCGCACGCTTAATAATAAACCGAAATAAGTCAAAATTTCAGAATTCGAACTTCTTGTAATAAACCTAACTACCATAGCTCAAAGAATGGGTACAATCCGATCGCCACGCGAAACAAAGCAATATTATAATATATTCTATTGCTTTTTCAGGTGGCGATCGGCTTGTACACATTCTTTGAGCTATGGTAGTTCGGTTTATTACAAGAAGTTTGAATTCTGAAATTTTGACTTATTTCGGTTTATTATTAAGCGTGCGATTTGTTGCTGGAACTTTAAACGTGTTTTTGTCAAAACAGCGTTTTTACGGTCGGCTCGGGTCATAACTTTTCTATTCAACCGATTGCTCTGAAACTTAAACTGGTTATTCGACACACTTGTAACTCTCGGCGGAACTAGAATTAATTTTTTTCACCCCTAACTTTCCATTTTACAACCCTTTTTGTGCGACAAAAAAATGACTTTTTTTTTCGAAGTCCGCCGTTTGTTTGCTTATTTTTCGATAAAATTTCATAATTCTAGTTCCGACTAGAATGACATATCTATAGATTAAGACTAATTAAGAATTTTTGATTTCAGATGTCCTCAAGAGTGTGCTTTTTTTTGAGGCGCCAACTTCAAGTGATAATAATAATAATAATAAAACAAAATTTAATTTATTCAAAAAAAATAAAAACATACTATTAAAAATTCAAAACTTTTCATTTGTTCTTTCTAAAAAAAAAAAAAAAAAAAAAAAAAATGCCCCTAAAATAGGCATGAAAAATAGCGCGAGTTACCAGACTTCTACCATAATTTATACGACTGATTATAAGCGGTTTTTTTCTTATCTGGTTCTTTTTTTATCGAATTTTAGAATTGTATCCATTTTTCAAAATTAAGAAACATTTTACAAATAAGGACAATGTTACAAACTTGTATAAAGGTATCTAATAATGGCAAATGATCTTGTCAATTTGATATAAAAAGGATTTTATTATAGCGAAGCGTCTAAAAATTAAAGCGTGAAATTATACACGCATTAAATTAATGAATAATTTTGAAAAAAGATTTTTTAAAAAATATTGATTTTGATAGATTACTTTTCCTTTGAGTTTAGTTTGTAAACTGGTAAAAATTTACATAAATTTCCAAATTCTTTCATAATTATCAAATTTGATTTTTCTGAAATCTTTTAAAGTTTCTTTCACGCCTTAACCAATTGACTTCAAACTTTGTATAGGTAGAGATTACTGAAGCGGTCGAGAAGGACATAGGCTACATTTTACCTTCAAGAAACATATGATGTGGAAAAATGTACTTAATACATATACACACAATAACAAATATCGGTTTATTAAACTTCCCATTGGAAGTTATTGTAATGGGTCCGTTTTTACGAAGCGCTAATTTTAACATATCTCCACGTTTCAAGGTCACTAGAATCCGAATCCATCGTTTTTAGCGTGATATCTGTGTGTGCGTTCGTTAGTTCGTTCGTTCGTGAATTTTTTTTCGTCTCGCATATCTCGAGAACAAATGATGGTATCAACTCCGGACTAATTTCATTAGATGCGTAATCAAAAAATGAAGACCGGATAAAGTTTTCAGCAAATTCGGATTAGCGGTTTGTTTTTTGTGATAAAAAAATGGAATTAACTTTATTAACATAAACATAGATTATATGGATTTTTTACCATGTCTTTATCATATAATGGCTTAAGAACCTTCCGTAATGTGAAAAACGCCAGTAAATTATTGTAAAATTAAAAAAAAAAATTAAACGGAAAAACGAAATAAGAAACTTTTTGTGAAATATTTTTTGCCTCGCGTATCTTGAGAACAAATGATGTTATCATTTGTTTGATAAGGATGGAACCCCCACCCTTAAGTACAGAAGGCGAAGCCCCCGGTGTGATGCAAGGGGCAAAGCCTCTATCGGGGATTAAGAGGAGGAGTCCCCTGAATTAAAAAAAAAAAGTTATTCATTTGCAATAGTCTTTAAGGGCATCCAATGGGAAGTTGACAGTGTGGGTAGACCTGTCCCCCAAATTTTTTATCTGGTAAAGTAGTTTTTATCGAATTTTTAATAAACAAAAGTATGTATTGAGTTACGAGAATTTTGTCAGTAAGCAAAACATATTTTGCCTTTCGAAAAAAGTTAATATTTATATAAAACGTAACTTTTAATATATCGCACCTTGGCAATAACAAGGCCACATCTATATGTACAATTCCATAATATATGATGTGGCCCTATTATTGCCGAGGTGCGGTATGGATATTTTGGTAAAGCGTAACAAGGGTTTACTGTAGCAACTTTTTTAAGTATTTAATATTTAATTAAGCGTATAAACGACTAAAGTAATAAAAAAAACTCGTAACTCATAAGCAATGTATAAAAGATTAATATTTCCACCATAGAAGATTCAACATAATATTACTACATATGTATAATGTAGGTATGGTTCATTTCAGTTAAATTTAACCATGCTTCGTCACTTTGAATTTAAATAATTTCCGTTTTCTTGGCTTTATCTCGTTTATTATTGCATTTATGTAAATTTTAAATTTGCAGTTTATTTTTAGAAAAGAACAGAAGATTGATTTGTTTCGAATATAAGAATTATTTAATTTTTTAACGGAAACTCATGATCAATTGTATCTGAAATGAGGTATACTGTCAAACAAATCTAAAATGGAATTTCAATTTTCAGACATGCGCATTGTTATAAAAATATTTTGTTAGTGTCTTCTAACGATTAAATGTTATTTCACAGTTGTTCAATTAGATTATTTTAAGGATGATACTATGGCTCAAAATACAAATACAGGACTTTTAATAAAAGTCTTGTATCTAGCTTTCAATATCGGTACTGCAATTTTTTCTAAAAACTAATCTGTCCTACCTAGGAGTCTTTCTCACTCGCTTGTATTCTTATCCAAAAGTATGGAAGCAGTCGTTCGAGGGCGCATGACAGAAAAGAACGCAACAGAGAAAAGTATAAGCGCAAGAAAAGAAATTTTTGTTGGAAAATGTTGTTTTTTGGAGAAAATGGGAAATTGAAAAATGACAGAATGACATTTCGTTTTTTTTCCTTTGCTAATCAGCTACATTTTTGGAAAAAATGGACAATTTTTTAAAGGGGGTACTTGAGACTAAATCGCTTCAGAGCGCGAAATTCCTAGTTATGTCTCTGTGAAAAGAATAATGAAGTCTAAAATCTTTTATGAGCCTCAAAAAAATACTCTAATATTTTATTTAAGTGAACCTTTGTACCCTCAAAATTCAAACACTTGCTTATTTAAATACGTAAGCTTCTTTCAATTTCTTTTTGGAAATCGTAGTATAGGGTCTCTCAATATTCATTTATGTCAAACAGAATTAAGTAAATTTTCTATATGTTTTATTATCAGGATCACTTTATCAGAAAAAAAAATTAACATTTTTAAACGTTGTGACGTCATATATGTTTTAAAGTAACGATTTGTTTATTGTAAATGATAACACAATAAGATAAAATAATGATTGATTGCTATCCCTTCTACCTTGACATTGTAGCGCAGTTTACAACAACGTTTATAATGTTTACAACGTTTACAACGCCGTAATTGAGTTTAAAAATAAAATTTTAATATTTAATTATGCACTATATGGCACATACGTGCGTCGTATTATTTTTCTGTAAATATAACTATAAATTCAAATGCGTAAATTACAAATGTACACACAACTTGTAAAATTGCAAAACAAAAACAATCAGAAGTCAGTTAATTGTTGTGGACGGCGAAGGTCACGGTTGATTGTTTACAAACAACATATAATTTTACAGATCTGCTGTTTCAACTATTTTCAATTTTGCTCATATTTGATATTTTTATTTTTTTTTTGCAAAATAAGAGAAATTTTTAAACTGAATTTTTTCCGTAATAAATAACTTGTCACATGGTGGCCACAGATTTTTAAAGATCAAATTCTCTGACTTTTCCAGGTTTTCCGGAAATTTTATTAAAAAATTCCCTGATTTTTTGTGAAAAATGTCGCTACTAGTTTATCCCAAAAGGTTCCGCGACAAAATAACCGTAGACAAAATAACCGCACGACAAAATAACCTTAGACAATATATCTGTGGGCAAAATAACGGAACGACAAAATAACCTTAAACTTTATTTATTTATTATTTTGTTAAAATATTAAATCTAAATTACAAAGATAAAACTAGCAATATCTTGTAAATACTTATGTTTTTGTTCTGCGTTATATTTAATCACAAAGTATATTGCCAAAACTAACCTAACCTTCGGGCAAAGCGGGTAACCTTAACAAACCTCACTACCTAGTTTCTATATAAAAAATCGAAGTATATTGTCAAAACTAACCTAACCTTCGGGCAAAGGGTGACCTTAACTAACCTCACCACCTAGTTTTTATGTCAAAGTCGAAGTATATTGTCTAAAATAACTAAACTAACCTAACCTTAACTAACCTCACCACCTATAACCTTAACCTAATTAGTTATTATATCAAAGTCGAAGTATATTGTCAAAACTAACTAAACTAACCTAACCTTAACGAACCTCACCACCTATAACCTTAACCTAATTATTTTTTATACCAAAGTCGAAGTATATTGTCTAAATTAACTAAACCCACCTAACCTTAACTAGCCTCACCACCAATAACTTTAACCTAATTAGTTTTAATATCAAAGTCGAAGTATATTGTCAAAACTAACTAAACTAACCTAACCTTAACTAACCTCACCACCTACTTTTTATATCATCAACCTAAAATTTGAAAAAAAAAGCTTATAACTTTAACCTAACCAACTTATAATCTTACTACCTAGTTTTTATATCATTTACTATTTGATTTTTCAAAATAATGTTTCCCAAGCTTAGCTTTTTAAATACAATAGTTTTCACCCGTTTTTAAATGCAATAGTTTAACCCTAGAATCATACGTACTCGTCGAAACGACGAACGAACTTCTCTACCTGCTGCAATACTACAACTTGTCGGTGCCTGCTTGCTGTGAAACTTCTGTTATCTAATTTATTTGTTATTATAACACATAAGACGTATAAATTTTGTTTATAGCTATTGTCGTTTTTTTTATACTGAAATAGTGTGCGTCAAAAGGACGACGATGTATGATTAACCCATATTTTTTTTAAAGATTTTGTACTCCACATATAAAAGTATTCCTAATTTTTCTAAAATTTATTAAAGATATGGATATTATAATTAATTTATTCAATGATTATGATAATGTGAAAGATGATTACAGCTGTTTACAGAGACGACATAATACTGAAGTTTTAATATATTGAATCGAAAACTAAAGAATGCGTTTCAAGTGACTTAATAAAAGGTTAACAATTTATTTTATGAAAAATATTTTAATTTTTATTATTTTTTGAGATCTTATTTGAAAAATTACTAACAAATTTTAGAAAATTTACAAATGTGCCTAATGGGGAAATAACTACATATCTATAGGAATATTTATGACTGAGAAATTTCACATTCTGTAAAGTCACACATGTTCACTGACTCATAATAATTCATAAATTAATTACTTGAAAGACATGTTTTATGATACAATTGATGTACTTATCTATTTTTTAATTTTTATAGTGAAAATATGCTTTGATAAAAAGATTAAAAAAATTAATAAATATTTATATTAAGAAATTTTTCCAAATCCAATTTTTTTAGATATTTTGTTCGCTTTTGTAGTATTGTTATGTAAAAAAAATGTTTTTTGTAAATTAACTCTAAAACTTCCCGTAAAAAGTCCATTCGTCGAAACGACGCCGATGTATGATTAACTTGACTCGTAGACCAACGTATGATTCTAGGGTTAAACACCAACATCTAATGTCTATTGCAATTAAGCCATCTTTTATATATTGGGAGCAAAAAAAATCTTAATCATATCACAGTCGCATGTACCCTAACTCAAAAGAATAATTAACGATGTTTATTTTGTTGTTCGGTTATTTTTTCGTACAGTTATTTGATCGTTAGGTTATTTTGTCCACAGTTATTTTGTCTAAGGTTATTTTGTCGTGCGGTTATTTTGTCGTTCGGTTATTTTGCCGCGGTTGTTTTGTCGTGGTTATTTTGTCAATATTTATTTAGTCGCAGCACCATCCCAAAAAGCTAAAAAAAAAATCTTAATAACTTTTTAACACTTTTTCTTAAAAAAAGTAAATGGCGAACAAAAAAAAAATCCGCGCCAATTTTTAAATCTAATCTCAAAACAAGTGAAAAATTGATTGAAATTTTATCCCTAAATAAACAAAATTAGAAAAATCATTTTTTTCCAATCTTCTGGTAAAATTCGCTGACTTTTCCAGAAAGTTTAGAATTCCCTGACATTTCCAGGTTTTCTAGTAATGTGGCCACCATGCTTGAGATATGATTTTAGAAATTTTGACGGGATGGTTAGAACGAAAATTGTTAGTAAAAAATTTTCCCTCTTGGGTTATTATGGACAACATTGCCCATAATAACCTTACTGCATACCATACATACCGCTACAAAAAATTACATAAAAAAGGTCTTTAAACTATTATTCTTTGTCAACCAGCTTCCGAGAAAAACTAATTTTTGCAAACAAAAATTCGCTATGTTATGCAGGATGCTGCGACACGGGTATTTACTATAAGGTTTCTTTTATTTTACTCCCCAAGGCTTCACAAGTAAGAATCCAATTGGTCGATAAAGCTCCGATCACATTTTACGATCTGATCGGATGAATCATAATTCTTGTGGCTTGTGGGTCATAATTCCTGAACAATTAACATTTTTTTCTTAACATGCTCGTTTATCGATTATCAGTTCTAAATAGAACTATAAATCGAGCGATGATAACAATAACATAAAGTGAATATTGGTTTTGGGTAAAAAAATTTAATACACATTTTAGTCAATTTTTCACGTTTTTCTCGTACGTCAAATCTTACCAGAGCTTGTTATTGATAATACAGTTTGTTAAATACATAATAATTTCACAGTGTCAAGGAAAAGGATTATTATGAATGTCAGAAAGTTTATTTTAAAATACATCATGGCTTTAGGACATTCATAACAGAAGTCAGTGGTAAGCTGCTACAAAGCTGCTTTTTTTCGTGAAGTTACTTAGTAGTGCGATAACTTGAATATTTATTCTATTTAAGATAATAGTAAATACACATTTTTCATCGACTAATACTTTTTACTTTTAACGCCTTTATTAAAGATAAAAATTCAAAAAAAAAAAAAAAAAAAAAAAAAAACTAATAACATTTGATTATTCATTACTGATAATATATTGCCGTATTAACATTTTTTTTTTTTTAAATTAAAAATAGAACTAAAATTTTTTAGATAACAGTTAAAGTTATTGAGAATAAAAGTGGTCTAAATGCAAAAATTATGTTTCTAAAATATATAAATCTAAAAATAAAATCACAAAAAAATACTATCAATAAAATAATTATCATATCTTGACCAATCTATAGTCATAAGTAAATTTCTATAAAACAATCTTAACATCATGACGGTCATAACCTATAATGACAAAACGCTTAACTGGTATACTATTTTGACAGCTTATACATTTTATATGGAATTGTTGACGTCGTGTGACGTGGTGCGTCAGTTAGTAAGGATTTACTTGACGTCTTATGACGTCAATGACCGTCAAGCTGTTAATCTGATTGCAATTTAATTTTGGGTTTTGCAATATTCCTGTACTCGAAACGGTTCAATTTTTATGTCACCGAAGATGACATATTAATATGGTTGTGTGACTGAATAATTATTGAGTTGTACATCCATATTGAATAAACGCAAGAGGGCTGTAGAGTTAACAACTACAGAGTTAACAAAAAATCATAAATTAACACTTTCACTGAGATGACATTACTTAGTACGTGTCAAAAACACGCATTTGACGAATTTTTTTTTTTTTGCAAATATTTATTTTTCATAGATATTTCTCAATATTTACAAAACGTCTGCCTTTGAATGATTCAGTAAACTACATTCACAGGCTCACTAAATTGGTAATTTAAATAAATTTGTTAATGAAATACGAGCATGTTAATGAAAAAATAAAACACGTGTATACAGGGTGTAAATGAAATAGCCATTCGCTAGAATATCGAATATCAAGAGAAAAGAATAGAATATCAAAAATCCAACTGCAGGTGAATAAAATTAAAATAATTAAAAAATTGCGACAACCTGCATGAATAAATTGTTAGAAAAGTTAAAGAGCAACAAATTTTCTACATGTTTCGATTATTTAAATAATCATCTTCAGGAAAATAGAATAAAAATCAATTGTAAAAAACAACTGAAAAATCATCAAAAGGACATAACCTTTTAAAAATAATTAGTTGTCAAATTGACAAAAAGAAAATTAAAATAAAATATTAAAACCCATATGAGACAGGGAAGGTCACAATTAATCAAAACGTACGACGAAAAATTACAGAAAAGTTGATGCAACTCCAAACAATAACCGCATAAGGAAACCATGATTTCAGAAAAGAATTCAATGGAAAATCATAGAAATTGCACTGGTAGAAGTAAACAAAAAGTTGTATGAAAATCACTTTTGAAAAAATTTTTTAAAAAATAGAACAGCACCCAAACAGGAATTATTACACTTATTAAACTCTCAAAATTATAATGAAATCACAATTTAGTAATATATTATTAATTTGTTTTAGATTAAAAGTTAAAAATTAAGCAATTATTTTAAAAAATTAATTGTCGTGTGCAGTGTTCGAAGTTCCATTACAAAATGGAGAATCAAATACCTCAGTCCTCAGCTAATCTCTCCATGATAGAACGGCATTGTTCGTACGAAAACAATTGCGCAGTCTCATTAAGGATTGACTTATTTAAATTATTATAATACGCAATATAAAGTGTTTCCAAAAAATCAAGCAAGGATCCCTTCTTGGCAAATTGCAACGTTGTGAAATTATCAGAGATAACAAAATTATGATCCGTTTCTAATATATGTTCTACTATTGAAGAGTGATTCTTTAAATATGATGATTTGATAGCCGAAAAATGTTCAGCAAATCTATTGCAGAAGCGTCTTCCGTTTTGGCCGACATAAATCGCTTCGCACTCACATTGAAATTTATAAACGCCGGATCTATGTAACGGATTTATAGTATCTTTATTTTTAATGAGTAGACTTGAAATAGAATTACACGATAAAAAAGTCAATACCATGTTCCTGAAACAACTTTCGGAAACCGTAAGCTTGAGTAGAAATATTAAGGAATAGAAGCATAGCTCAGATTAAATAATTTTGTTGACGCTTTTTAATATTCCCGAAATTTATTCATTTTAATCTTTTCATCAGTATTATTAACACGTAGATGCGGTCCTGGTCGCTGTACGACGCCAAATGAAACATAATTAACTACGACACAACGCTGTAACGCGTCAACAATTCCATATAAAGTGTATTAGTTGTCAAAATAGTGTATCAACTGGACGTTTCGTGATTATAGGTTATAACCGACAGCGTGTTCTGGTTATTTACCCAGGCGAAGATTATTAAACATGTCTCCTATCTGACCGATTATTTCATGTACACTCCGTTATACGTATGAGATTACATTTATGTTGAACTTTGTGAACCTGCTTAATACAATCACGTGCTTACTGTGAATGATAATTACTTAATTAGAATTTATTAAAATTGTGGTAATTTTTATACATATTGCATGTATATACAATTATACATAAGATACATAATATGTATATAAATATATACATTTAAAATTCTAACAAAAATTAATATTTATGTATAAAAACATGCAACTACATAATTATGTATGAATATGTTTATGACTTTGAGGAAATTTTTCACCAGTTTTTAAGCTATTAAATAATAAATAAAGTTTTCTACCCTATTACTTTAAATATAATTTTGTACGCTGGGTCTTATACTTACGAAACTTACAAGTAAACGTCCCGAGGCCGGACCTATCGATTCTGATGAAACTTAGATATGTTGTAGAACACTAAAAAATAAGCGACACGTATTTTTCTTTATCGGCGGAAAAACGGTTTGAAGTGATGAAATCGCCCTTCAAAAATTGGGGTAAAAATTTAATTTTTTAAATTTCTCGAAAACGGTAAGAGATAGAGCAAAAGTTTAAATTGGCAATATTGCTCTTTTTTAAAGAGCTATCTATTGGTATGCAATTTGTTCAAATTGTGTCAACAGGGGTGGCTGGGGGTTAAAATTTAGGGGTTAATTTTGCAAAAAGGGGGTGAAAATTAAACAATATAAAAATTTTGTTTACAGATTTGAAATTTACGTCAAAAAATCTAATTGACCTGTTTTTGCTCAATGTCCTAATATTAAGTCTAGGGGTAGTTAACTAGGGGGTGACTGTGTCGAATAGTCGTACTACTTGGGTAGTTTAAGAAGTTTTTCTTCATGGAAAATAGTTTAAGACATTTAAAATAACGTAGAAATGAAATTTTCGATTTCAAAATTCAGTTTGAGCAACACTGGAGAGGGGGTGAGTCACCCTCTTAAATTACATATTAGTTAACATACACTCATTTTTAACTGACAGTGGATAATATGTCACAATAAGTGGTTCTGAAGTTGGACTATCGTATGTAAGGTTTTTATTACCAATAGATAGCTCTTTAAAAAAGAGCAACATCGCCAATTTAAACTTTTGCTCTATCTCTTACCGTTTTCGAGATATTTGAAAAATTAAATTTTTACCCCAATTTTTGGAGGGCGATTTCACCTCTTCAAACCGTTTTTCCGCCGATAAAGAAAAATACGTGTCGCTTATTTTTTAGTGTTCTACAACATATCTAAGTTTCATCAAAATCGATAGGTCCGGCCTCGGGACGTTTACTTGTTAGTTATATCATGAGGAAAAAGCCACAGTAGCCGCCGTAGTTATTCAAATAGCAATAAACTTTTTTTTTTTTTTAAATTCAAAACCTTGATCAGATTAATTAGATACTTCCTATATAATAGAAATGCAATAATTACAATTTTGCATTCCGCTTTTGATATTTTTTTTATTATTTAAAATCAGTTTTTTTTTTTTTTTTTGTAAATTAATATCGTGGTTTATAATAGTATTGATTTATAAAATTTATAATTTATTTATATAAAAAACACTTTAAATACAAGCGCTATTCTGGTCTCATTTGTAAAAATACATATAACGTAAAAGCCCCCATTATGGAACGGTATCTAATACTGGAACAGTTTTGACATTTACATATTAATGAAGTTATTTCTGAAAAAAACGTCTGATAACAAAAATTATTATTAATAGATTGTTTTTCAATTTAAATTCACCTCGCATTTAATTTCCTTACTTAATTAAAGAAATAAATATGTAAATGTCAAAACTGTTGCAGTATTAGATACCGTTCCATAATGGAGGCTTTTACGTTATTCATCAAAAAAACGAACACCAAAAATTCTGACAATTTTTATTCTTTCTCAAGAGAGTGTATTTCAAGCAAAAATGCTTCTTAATAAAACAACTCTTATCTTAATATATAACAGCCTCCTCTTTCACCAAACAATACCTGATAAAATTAGGGGTTGGAGCTGGGGGATGAAGTCCCAATGATTTTATAACTTTAATTGTTGTATCATAATGAAGATCTTAAAGAGTCATTTACAAATATATATATATATATATATATATATATATATATATATATATATATATATATATATATATATATATATAGTTTCCCTACTAAAGCTCTTCCAAGATATTAAAAGTCTTCAGGGGGTGAATTTTCACCTCTTTAAACCGTTTATGGGCACGAACGAAATATCGCTCGTTATCCAGCAAAGTTTCAAAATTTTTTGACAAATACAGTTGGATAAGGTTCCTTTAATTCTTTTGGTCAGTACATACATAATTGCTTTTAAAAATGAAGAATATTATTACATAAAAAGTAAAATAAAATCAATAAACCAGTAATTAAATCATATTTTTATTACAATAAAAAAAATTTCGGAACGTTTTTTCTTGGTCAACAAGATGATCAAACTTGAATCATTCATTTTTGTCGATTTATAGCCAAATAATTACCTAAAGTTCTATTATCATAGAATTTAAGAACTTTTTTAGTTTTGTTTTATGTACATATGTATTACGTAAATTACCCAAAGTACTTTCTTTTCTGTTAAGTAAGTATTATTAAAATAAAAAAATTATCGTCATGACTTTCTTTTTTATCAAAAACTTTTATGACAAAATAGAGTTTATAAAGACTGTCACAAGAGAAAGGAATCAGGCATAATATTTTACTAATATGAACATATTTACTTTTAAACGACCTCAAGGGTCTCCTGTAAGAGTTTATCAAATAATTAGATATTGTAAATATTTTATTATTTGTGCACAATAAATAATATTTACTTTTACAATCAATCAAAAATATATACATATTTACATATTTTATATAAATAGAGATTAAATTTTGATATTGTGTTTATATACATATATAAACTTCATCAATTGATTTAAAACGTTTAAAACTTTGCACAGAGATAGCACAATTAATTAAATAAATCATTATAGCACTCTATGATTATAGCCCAAGAGCCCGCCGTATACCAAACCTATGTATAAGATACATGAATGACTTTGTGTGAGTAAATAGTACTACCCCAGACCTAAAGGGAGCCTCCTTTAGAACTGCCAAATTTGCCCGCATGACGTCACTTCTGGTTATGGTTTTGTTATGTCATCGAATACATTGATGATACATATTTACACCAAAATGAAGGTTCGGGGTGCAAAATAAAAAAATATCATTAAAAAAGGAAACTTTCAATGAATTACTAAGGTCTGGCAGCCCTCGATATTTTTATTTTGTACCTCGAAATCTTCATTTTGGTGTAAATATCATCAATGTATTCAATGACGTAACAAAACCATAACCGGAAGTTACGTCAGATTTTTATCATGCGGGCTAAAGGTAATTCTGAAAGAGGCTCCCTTTAGGTCTAGGGTAGTACTATTTAGGTAGCGGTTACACTGGATACGAATTCATCCGAAAATTCATTCCTACGAACTTATCCGAGTTAATACGAATTAAACAAATGCATACATTTAGATATGCGTGGTTACACTGCTTACGACTCTTTCGTACGAGCTCGTACGACTTTTTGATACGACCAAAATATTTTGTTTTTTGATGCGAATTCGTACGAAAAAAATGCAATGGATATAGAAAAAATAATTATTTTTGTTGAACAAAGGCGGTCTTCAAGGGATCAAAAGCATAAATATTATCATAATAGAAAGTTAAATAAAAAATTGTGGAATAAGGTGGCAGAGGAAATGTTTAGATAATTTTTTAATTAAATATATTACAATATAATAAAGCTAACCTAACCTAACAAAAACATTTTAAGTATATGTAATGAAAAATTAATTAACTAAATATTGAAGCTGAAATTCAGTAGATTTTAAAATGTAATTGAATGTGACTTGCGACATGTTCAAATATTCTAAAAATTTCTGTTTGTCTTGAAAAATTTCCTCAAAGTAATTCCAAAACTCAACTTTTTTTGCTCTACATTAATAATAAATAATCGTTTACACAGAATTGTTTGTTTTCTATAATTAGAAATTTTGAAAACGGTGATTCTAATAAATAAGATTTGGTAACTAGATCCATTGTTTGATATCATGCAATATGTACTAACGGTTTTCAATTTAAATTTAAATACGAATTCGTATTACGATTCCGTATCCAATGTAACCACACAGTCGTACGAATCAATTTTCGTACGAATTCGTATCCAATGTAACCGCAGCCTCACTCACACAGTCATTCATGTATTTTATACGTAGGTTTTGTCTATGACCGGCTCTCGGGCTATTATAAATTGTTGTTCAGGTATAACATTGGGTCTTTACGGTCTAATCTTCCCACTAAAACAGCTTGTTTTTAGACATTTGAGAGACACCTATCACCATCTACCGGTAGAATATGAAACTAACATCTATGTTGTTGTCAAAAACTCCTGGGTTAAGGATAGGAGAGTTGATTTTCCTGTCCCACTTTCCATGTCCTAGTGAGAAGGGTAACAAGTATATAGCCACCGCTAATAGTTTACTATAAACTATGTATCTATGCTTCTCACCCTCGTTACTAGAACATGGAAAGTGAGACAGGAATATACATACGTACATATACAGTGCGCGACACTTGATTACCTTCACTTAAAATTTTTATATAAGTCTCAAAGACGATGGCGTTTATTAGAAAGTAATGGGGAAATTGCAATAGGAATGGGTTGAAGCCCTTGAAAAGTAAATCATTTTTATAAAAATGCCAAAAAATTACGGGAAGATCGGAAAGGGGGTGTAGCAGGGGCGATAACTGAACTAAAGTGCAAGCCAGTTTTACGAGAAGCGTCAAACTTAGCTGGTTGCGCTCGAAAATAATGAAAATTATTTGTATTACAATCAGTGTCCGCCCCAATTAGATAGTAATTCAGCGTAGGGATGATCGATATTCATCGATGGTAGAAAAACATCGATGTTATGTCCTCGATAACATCGACACATCGATGTTACGAGAATAATATCGAAACATCGATATTACTCTAAGCTATCCAGTAGTAAAAATGTCCTGTAGCTGATTTAAAACACGATCCAATACTTTTATGTTCTAGGATCTACTTATCCAAACTTGAAAAAAATTGCCATTAAATATTTGTGTTTCATAGCAACTTCAACAGTTTCAGAGAGATTTTTTTCAAAAGCTGGGCCGTATTTGTAGCAAAAAAGGAACAGATTAAAAGAGAAAGCTCTAACAAAGTGACTTTTTTGCAAAGTGTACCAAATAAATACTGGCAATGTTAATTTTTAATAAATAAAATAATAGATTATAATGGTTGTTTATTTTGCTACATAAACATCGATGTTTTCGAACATCGATGTTTTTCTTTCGATATATATCGTATATCGATACTCTTGAATCGATGTTAACATCGATGTTTTTCTGATATCGATCATCCCTAATTCAGCGATCCTATGCAACATCAAGGACAGAAACCTAGAAAAACTATTTAAACTATGCAGACACTGATTGTAATACAAATAATTTTCATTATTTTCGAGCGCAATCAGCTAAGTTTGACGCTTCTCGTAAAACTGGCTTGCACTTTAGTTCAGTTATCGCCCCTGCTACACCTCCTTTTCCGTCTTCCCGTAATTTTTCGGCATTTTTATAAAAATGATTTACTTTTCAAGGGCTTCAATCCATTCCTATTGCAATTTCCCCGTTTAAATGATTTTCCGCAAAATTTTTCAAATTTTTACTTTATTAAGTAACTTTTCTCAACGGATTTTTATATAGTTACACAAAATAATAACGAAACTCTGATAAACTGGCCACAAAAGCAATGTCGTACACACCTATATTAATTTTAAGGCGAGTTTGTCCCATAATGCTCCACGGAAAATAAGTGAGGGTAATCAAGCGTCGCGCTTCAAATATACAAAAAATATAAAAACCTAAGTGTCTGTACCTTAAGGGGAGGTTTACTTGAGAGTCGTTAAAAAAAATCGTTTTTTTTTTTTGCAGAAATTGGTAGCTAATTATGTGTAGAATATGTTCCCAAAGTGATTTTGCTGAAAGTAATTTAAGGGAAGGTTTACTTGAGATTTGATAAAAAAATCGATTTTTTTTGCCGAAATTGATAGCAAATTATGTGTAGAATATGTTCCCAAAGTGATTTTACTGAAAATAATTTAAAAATAAGATTCTTGCACATTAACCGAATCTATTTTTCTATAAAAAAAAATTCAAAAACGTAGTTCACGCAATAATGAGTATTAAATATAAAATTTTGAAAATACATTTCTTTATATATATTTTATAATATTTCGGAACTACATTTTTGGAACTGGTGGACACGATAACTCAAAAACTATTCGATGGACCCTTTTTTTTAATTTTTTATTTTAAAGATAATTCAATTCTTCGGCATCTCTACCTAAGTTCGATACACTTTCAATATTTTTTTTATTTTTAAATTTACTTTAAAGAGCGAAAAATAAGACAAAAAAAGTAATCAAAAGTTCAAACATCCGCCATTTTTTTTTCTTTCAGCAATTTATTGATATTATAGCTAGAGGTGCCGATACTCTTCATATATTTTATAAATCTTTTTTGTTTTTGGATTTCGGTGGTTTATTACCGACGCTAGAATGTCCACCAACAAGGCATTGGATTTTCGGATCATCACACTGCACTATCTATAAAATGGACACTTTTTTATATTTTTCCTTGAAAATTTTTTTTTTTTTTGTGTAGTTTAATACTTAATAAATATGTGCACAAAATTTGAAATTGATATTTAGTTCCGTTCTTGAGAAAAAAATTCTAGAAAAATACATAATTTTTAAGGACTTTCGAGTAAACCTCCCCTTAAGGATTTGATTATTTCTCTAACTTTGTCAGGCAGAATAGAAGTCAAAAGTGTTAAATGTTTTTATATTACTTTTCTAATAAACGCCATCGCCTTTGAGACTTATATAAAAATTTTAAGTGAGGGTAATCAAGTGTCGCGCACTGTATCAATAGCAAGCCAAACGTGCTTGTGTTCAAGCGCATATTGCTTCCAAATGAGCGTAAGCCGCTTTCGCTTACGCCGATACGAATTGACCCTATGTATTGTGTAAGTTGACGCTGTTCAAAAACAACGTTGGTATCCAAAAAGGGTTAATAAGGTTTCACTTGATGTCTTATGACGTCAGTGACCGTCAAGGTGTTAACTATATGCTTGGAAAAGAACAGATGAAGCATTTTACTTTACACTGGTTATAAGATTTTAATTGCTTTATACTATTTGTGGAAATTCCATAGTTGCGTTTTTTTTTTCTCAGTAAAACAATGTAGTTGATTAAATCTACTTTTATATTTATATAATTAAGAATGATCTACATTTCCTTTTATGCACCGATGAGACTCGAAGTCATGTGAGTATTGTGTATAGATAAATTATGGAATAAGTATAGCATGTGGTTAGTTTCAGCAGGGCTGGGAACTATTTAAAATGATTTCATTTTAAATATGTATTTAAAATACAAAATGACATTTTGCATTTTCTATTTTAAATAAGTTCGTTCAAACCATTTTCCATTTTGTATTTAAAATGAAAATTTGAATCCATTTTACATTTAAAATGAAAATGCATGCATACAGAAATTTATGTGTGTATTTATGACACTTATGACTCATATTAATCATATAACTCGAGTTGAACCGTAGTCTAACAAATTGTAAATAAAATAAAGTTGATTTAATTGACTCAAATTTTCTATAACTCGAGTTGCAATGTCACTTAAATTAAATTTATTACTAGAGCTGCAGTTCTTTCAAGTCAAACTTTTCGGACTCAAGTTCTGTGGTATTATCTTTAAGACACGTCGATAAGAAATGTTTTGGTATTTCGAGTAGATGATTTTTACATGTAATTTAGAAGTCACAGTTGTAGCGTACTCAAGGTTTGAATATATTAAAGCTGAATTAAATTTTACAATATTTTTGAGTAACAATATTTCAAAAGTTAAATTTCATTTTCATATCATGCAAACTTTATAAAATTTTCTCAAAGGACTGCCCTTATTTGATTTTAGTACGTTTGACATCTTCTTTAACTTTTTTTTTTATTAATATAAAATTTTGCATTTTATAATCCATTTTAAATAGCTATTTTCCATTTTCAATTTTAAATATGTTTAGTAACACCATTTTCCATTTTGTATTTTAAATGTATTTTTGGAAACCATTTTCCATTTTAAATGGTTTCTATGAACCATTTTTCCCAACCCTGAGTTTCAGTAGCAAGAAAAATAACACAGGTCAACATTTGATCTACGCAGGAACGCTGGAAGCGGTCAGTTGTTCCTAGGGTTTTTGGGGTCACTGATTACGATGAAGGGGTTGGTTAACCTCCATCACGTCAGGTTCAAGGTCATTTGAAGGTTAAGTGGAGAAAAAACCTTTTAAAAAATTTGAAAAAAATCATACCTATTTTTTTAATGTTAGCGAATCGAAATAAGGGGTTCATTAACCTACATGAGGTCAGTTTCGAGGTCATTTGGAGGTCAAGTGGGGATTTTTTTCAGATTTTTTAAAAGGTTTTTTCTCCATTTGACCTTCAAATGACCTTGAACCTGACCTGATGGAGGTTAGCCGACCCCTTATTTCGATTTGCTGACCTCGAAAATATAGGTATGATTTTTTTCAGATTTTTTAAAAAGTTTTTTCTCCACTTGACCTTCAAATGACCTTGAACCTGACGTGATGGAGGTTAGCCAACCCCTTCATCGTAATCAGCGACCCCAAAAACCCTAGGAGCAACTGACCGCTTCCAGCGTTCCTGCGTAGATCAAATGTTGACCTGTGTAATCGATACATTAAGAGAAAATTTATTCAACACGTACTGCTGAATTTGTTTTATTTGTCAGTGTCCAATTTCTTGATATCTCAGGCAGGGTCGGCTCGTCACTTACTTTTTGCAGGAGAAAATTTTAAAAATATCGGTGCGCCAAAATATTTGATTTGGCATTTTTCTCGGAGAGGGTGCCAACAGCAAAGTTTGCCCCCTCCCCGTAATAACTGTAGGTCCGGTTCTAGTCTCCGGTCTCGCATATTTTTCATTGGCATTTACCCGCGGCTTCGACCGTGTAGTGTTTGAAATTATTAATAAGTTATTAATATGAAAGTTAGAAATTATTAAAATTATTATTAAGTTAATACATATAAAGCAGAGGACTTCTTAAACTTTTTCATTCGCGACTCCAAATAAAGATATATAAATATTTTGTAAGGATTTATGGATTAGGTAAGAATATATATACATATAAAAAATTTTTCGCTATGACCCCAAGATTTCACTAAGCGATCCGAAATGGGGTCGCGACCCGTAGTTTAAGAAGCCCTGACATAAAGTATACTTATATCGTGTCACTATTGAAAACTGTTATTTTTTCCTTGGGAATTTTCCCACAGGAATAGAACGTTTGCCCCAGGTAAATAATAGCCTACAATATCAAAGAATTCTTTTTTTTTAAGATATATTTTTTACAGGAATTAGATTTTCCACGGGTCTGAGATATTTTTCCGGGGTAAAAAGTAGCCTGTGTCCTTTTTTGTCCCCTCTATTAACAATATACAAAGTTTTAGATCAATCATCCGTTCTTTAATAATTAACTGCTGTAATTTAATACATTTAAATACATTTAATACATTTTTTATCCCGGAAAAATATTCCCTCGAGAAGGGAATATTTTTCCGGGATAAAAAATGGCTTATAACCGTCCCTATCCCCCAAACTATGTCTGTCCAAAGTTTTAACTTGATTATTTAAACTGTTGAGGCGTGAAAGCAAGTCAAACAAACAAACAAACTCACTTTCACATTTATAATATTAATTAGAACTATCAAGCGTTAACACAACCCCTGCATAAAGACCGTCTAGCTAGTACGGACACTCTTACTGTTGCCCGGATCGGTTATAAAACTTATAAAGTATAATTAAACCATGGTACCTGACATAGAAGGAAAACAGTAAAATTAATTATTAAATAAAAACACAAAAATTCAAAAATTAATTAAAATTATTGTCCAGAAAAGTAGTACAATTAAATTTTACAACCATTGCATTGTAGGTAATAATAAGGGTGCCCGCACTGATCAGATCGAGTCTTTACAGACACTAGATCCACTATAAATTTTGTTATTTGTGGTATTATAGTAAATTTTAACACGTTGACGGTCATAACCTATAACGACGAAACGCCCAGCTATTTTGACAACTAATACACTTTATATGGAATTACTGACGCGGCACAGTGTTAGTACGTCTCGCAGTACGTCAGGTTTCACTTAACGCCCTATGACGACTATGACTGTCAACGTGTTAATCGTTACTTATATAAAAATTACTTTCGAATACTGAAAAATCAAATGGTAAAACGAAGAATTTAAATCACATATATATTATGATTAGCGGTGATGCATAAAAATCATGCAACTGCAAACAGATTTAGTGACCCATTTAATGGAAAAATACTAAAATATCTATATACTATTACTGAATGAGGTATCTGACAGTATTAAGGGAAAACAATCAAAACTATTTTTAATGAAAATTTATCATAAAAGTCAACAATTTATTATGCCAATTCAACCTAACTATTATGTATTAATTAATTTAAAAAAAAAGTAATTAAAAAAGTAATTTTTTTGCTATTAATAGTGTGATCAGAAACGGGCTGTAACATCACGTTCTCTTATACTTCAACACTATCGCCACTAGGTTCGCTACCTTCAAAAAAATCAACAATTTCTTTTCGTAAGTGATTTCGTAACTTATATCAGAAATGATTGTAAGAAAATCTATTTTTAAATATGTAATTTCGATACCAGCCAGTATGATTATAATTTACTAGCTGTACCCGCGACGTCGTTCGCGCGACGCATTGTCATAAACTCAATGAGAAGTATTTAAATGTAATAACTATACAGAACTTGCATAGAACAATAATTTTTGCGTAATGCTTGCACATGCTTAAAATAGTTTTTCTATTTTCCCGTAGAAATGATACATTTTCCTGAAGTAAAAAGTATCTTAAATGTAGAACCAGGTAATAAGTTATCATCACGCCAAATTTCATAAAAATCCGTTCAATAGTTTTTGCGTAATGTGTACACATGCTCAAAATGGTTTTTCTATTGTCCCGCGGGAATGAGACATTTTCCCGGAGTAAAAAGTATCTTAGATGTTGATCCAAGTAATAAGTTATCATCACGCCAAATTTTATCAAAATCCGTCCAGTAGTTTCTAAAAATTTTAAAAATCGCTGTTTTGATATCTACATCGATAACAGTACCACTACAATTTTTAAAAAATATTCCATGTACAAAAACGGTCTACTTACAGTTTTAGCGAGTTTCCAGAATGGATACACGCTATTACAGCCGCTGTCATAACGCGATCTGAGCCCGGGACTATGGCAGGTTTTGAGGTCCCTAGAACCCGAAAATAACCTTCACTAAAATTTATATATATATATATATATATATATGTATATATATATGTATTTATATATATATATATATATATATATATATATATATATATATATATATATATGTGTCCGCACGATAACTCTCGAACGAAATGTCCTAGGATTACGAAATTTGGTGAGAACGTTGGAAGTCCAAAAATCTTGGATGAGTTCTTCAGCCAGACGTGTCTGACGTCTGGAACATGGTTTTTCAATAAGGAGATATTTGATATGGATTATCCATATACTATATTTCGTTACTGAAGTCAAATAACGACTTATAGAGTTAATATGTACATACATATATGTATGTAGTAAGATACTATATATACATATTCCTCAAAGACCTATGCATGTACCATTGATATATGAATACTATTCATACATATATCTATGGCATGTACATAACTACGAAAAAAAAAAAAAACCAAGTGTAAGTTGTACTTGCGCCAATAGTGTTCCGTACAAGCAGTGATTATTATAGATTTAATGTAATATGTAGCGTATAAAATACCTCTGTCGCAGCATCCTGCATAACATAACGAATTTCCGTTTACAAAAATTAGTTTTTGTCGGAAATTAGTTGACAGAATAATTATTGTTCAAAAACCGTTTTTATGTGATTTTTTCAATGGTGTAAAAAAATGTTACAAAAATTTTTGAATTTGGGGAAATTTTTGCAAAATTTAATTTTTTTCACGAAATATGCCCAAAAAACCATGTTCCGAGCATCACATTTATGGTAAGATTTTTGGAGAATTTCCAGAATGGAATTCAGCTATTACAGCCACTGTCATGACGCGACTTGAGTCCGGGACTATGGCAAAAATTTCGTAAAAATAGGACATTTCATTCGAGAGTTATCGTGCGAAAACACACACACACACACACACATATATATATATATATATATATATATATATATATATATATATATATATATATATATATATATATATATATATATGTGTGTTTTCGCACGATAACTCTCGAATGAAATGTCCTATTTTTACGAAATTTGGTGAAAATGTTGGAAATTTGTTAGTCAGACACGTCTGATGCCGTAAGCATGTTTTGTTGAGCATTTTTCGTGAAAAAAAATTCTTTTTGCTAAAATTTTCCCAATTTCAAAAATTTTTGCAACATTTTTTTACACCATTAGAAAGAGGGGAAAAATCAGATAAAAAAGATTTTAAACCATCATTGTGTATAAACTGGTTACCGAGAAAAACTAATTTTTATAATCGGAAACTCGCTATGTTATGCAGGATGCTGCGACAGGGGTATTATTATATGTATAGATTATAATTTTTTTTAACTCTAATTTTATCACATATCAAAATCTTATTTAATCCTTTTTTTTAATATAAAAATATTTATGTACTCGAGTGTTCCCAGTAGTATCACTAGTATCAGATTAAAAGTTAAATAAACAATAAATACAGTAGAACTTCGATTAACCGTCACTCGATTATCCGTCAATGCCTAATAAAAAAAAAAAGTCTTCTGGCATTTGGTATACAAACCTAGTTTTCAAACGCATACATAACCTCACAGAAAAAAATAAATATTTTATTAAAAAAGAATACTGTTACAAAGAATATGAAATTATTTTAGATTGGTAATAAATAATTTATTGACAAGAAGTATTAATCCTTGCAGTTGATAAAACTATGATTAATGAATTACGATTAATCGTATGAGGAGGTATTACTGTACTATATTATTATGTGTTTATTCCAAAAATTTTAATTATTTAACCTAAGAATTTCTTATTTTATCTTGATAGTAGTGATGAGCAAAATTAGTCTTGGTCTTGCAGTTTTGTCTTGGTCTTGCATTTTTTTGCAAGAGCAAGACCAAGACCAAGACTATGAGTATGGCTTCAAAACCAAGACCAAGACTATAAATATGGCTGCAAGACCAATACCAAGACTCAAGTGAGCAAGACCGAGACAAAAGCAAGAAAAAAGCAAGACTCTTGCTAAACTATTTAAATAGTTTGAAAGTATAATTAATACGTAAAGATAGTAAAAATTCTGATTTTAGAAGAAAAAAATTCGCTAATAAAAAAATGCAAATTTTTTAGCAATAACAAGACCAAGACCAAGACTGCATTTTGCAAGACCAAGACCAAGACTGCATTTAGCAAGATCAAGACCAAGACCAAGACTCAAACTGCTCTAACAAGACCAATACCAAGACTCTTAATGCAAGAACAAGACCAAGACTAAGACTGCCAAATCTTGGTCTTGGTCTTGCATTTGCTCATCACTACTTGATAGGTCAGAAAATCTATTTTCAGTATATAATTCGCTTCTACAGTACAGTTGATTTCGAAAAGAAATCTACATTTTATCTTGAAAATTTTAAATATTTAAAATTTAAATCATTATGTAGTAAGAAGTGTAAAATGTACATAAAATATTTTTTATATATTAATTATGTGTCGTTCTGCTTATGTAATAGAAAAGAAAAACATTTAATGAATACATTAATTACAAGACAATACAAAATATTTATCTATTCGTTAACTGAATACAACAATTTATTAATAATAATATTAATAATAAAAACATATTTTTGTTATAAACAATCAGTATAGTAATTAAACATTTTTATAATTATAATTATACATATAATTAATTTTTTTTAACAAAACTGTAACCTAGAACTAGATTGTAAATCAGAGTCCTCTGTACATTTTAACGGTTTGAAATCAAACAAAACAAAAAATCTCTTCTTAAGCAACAGATATCACTAACCAACATTAACACCTTACAGTTCAAAATTACTGGAATCGAATTACAGTTTGAAACAACTTGATTTTCGATAAATCAGATTCAATTTTATCAAAGACGTATCAAGAACGATAGCAGAAATCTCATCTAGTAATAAACATCAATTTTCTTAGAGCCTAAAAACGGATGAATATACTTAATGACGTCAGAAAGTGGACCATGGTCTATGGTCAGAACCCTCCCCCCTCGTACTTAATAATAATTTTTCTATTCTAGTTTTAGTAATTTTGGGGAAAATTTTCGCAAAAGGTAGGCGTCATAAAATTTTTATTGATTCCAGTTAAAAATTCCTATTGGAATAATTTTGATTTTTCCAAATTATGTACATATGAAAGTAAGATCACGGGCGTCGATGTTTCTGATTTATACATCTGTATGATTTACTGTTACAAACTATTACTTAGACACTAACATATTCAAATATAATTGCTTTAAAACACGGAGGGGTGCCATTATACACATTTTGTGTGCGACGAAATTGCTAAATGGAAGCGTACGATATGGGAGTTTGCTATGTATTAAGATTGCTTTTAGCGAAATTTCGAATCGAAAATTCAGCTATTATAGCCACTGTCATGGTGCAACTTGAGCCCGGGACTATGACAGAAAGATGTTTTGTGGTACCTCGAATCCGAAAATGATATTCACCATTTATATAATGTATGTATGTATTTACGTGTCCGCGCGATAACTCTCGAACGAAATACCCTATTTTTACGAAACTTGATGAAAATGTTGGAAGTCCAAAAATCTTGGATGAGTTCGTTAGCCGGAGATATTCGATACCAGGAACATGGATTTTTCGGCATTTTTCGTGAAAAAAATTAATTTTTTGCCAAAATTTCCCCAAGTTCAAAAGTTTTTACATTTTTTTACACCATTGGAAAGAGGGAAAAAATCACAAAAAAAGTTTTTTGAACAATTATTTTATGTTAACTAATTTCCGAAAAAACTAGTTTTTATAAACGGAAATTCGTTATGTTATGCAGAATGCTGCGACAGGGGTATTTTATACTTTTCTGGTAAAAAATATCAAGTCAGAAGGATTTTAAGAAACTTAATCTGATGATTTAATATTCATATTATAGCTGAACTCTTTTTTATGCGGTCTTTTTTTGTGCGGATTTCTTTTGTGCGTTTTTTTTGTGCGATTTTTTTTATGCGGTTTGTAAAAAATGGCTATTAAAATGCATAATGTGAATCAAAATCACGAGACAGTAAGAAACTTAAACAATTACTATAATAACTTTCTTTGATGAAAATACTTTTTAACGACTTTTAAGCATTTAATCAATACATTGCATAAGAACATAAATTATTACATCATTTAATTTTTTTTACACATGTATTTTTCAAAATTTTCATATTATAAAAAGAAAATAAAATGTTCCTACGTGTAAATTAAGACTTTATTTTGTTTATAGAACCAACTTCTAAGCAAATTTCTAAGTTTTGAGCGTTTTGAGTGATGTTTTTTCGATGAAACTTTTTTTTTATGCGGTCCCAATCAACCGCATAAAAAAAGTTTTTTGTACAATCAGGATCGAACTATACTTTTTATAGCTATTTATGATATTTTTGAATATATTTTTTTGTGCGATTTCTTTTATGCGGTCCCCTCCACCGCACAAAAAAAGGATCAACTGTATTTCATTTCGGTAATTAAGCCGCTGCTACACGATGCTACGAACACCTTCCAACATTCGACGTTGGATGGTTCATAGCATCGTGTAGCCGTTGTTCGAACCTACGAGTGTCCAATGTCGAGCGTCAAACGTTCGCATTTGGTCGTGTCCCGTTCGATGTCGGTATTCTTGCACCGAGTCAAAGGGATGCTTCGAACGTTTAAAGGTCAATGTTGGTTGCGTTCGTTGGTTGCGCACGACTCGTTCATGTGAAGAGAGACAACATCAGTGTATAACATTAGAGATAACATCAGACAGATAACAGCGTTGTCCACTGAGTACCAACACATCATCATTCGTATTGGATCAAACATTCGATTCACCGTGTAGCAGATACATTCGTCGCATCAACTATCGAACTTAATTGCCTCAAACGTTCGATCGAACGTTGGAAGGAACGTTCGTAGCATCGTGTAGAACCCGCTTAACCAATTGCGAAAACTAATCTTCAATTTTTTTTTTTTAAAAACATTTTTATTCTCTATTACTCATACGATCTGTTTTGCCTTTTATGGAAGGAAACTAATTACTAATTAGTATTATACATGTTTATAAACTTCGGAAATAGCTAATAAATACCCACAACTAGTACCTATTACTGCAATGAGACTTAAAACTATGAGTTATTTGAAAAATTATTTTAATGATTCAATGTGATAGATGACTAACGGCGTTTTTATTATTGTTATTTGATATAATTATGTATGTATTGCATATTTGTCACTTACTGCACCAACATTTAAACAATTACATTGTTTTTATTGTTGAATTTTCAAATTTTTTTTGTTATTGTCATCAACACATATGTTATAGACGTTATAGTTAAAAAGAGAAACGGTTTGCAATTTGTATGATTTTCAAACAAAAACCACTTATCGGGATTGATTCATTAATACCTATATTGTCAATGTTTATTTCATATGTAATCATAATCAAAAAGGGAATGACTCAAAGAAAAACTGCTTTACTGCAACTGACAGTAATTTTCGTAATTTTCACTAAAAGTACCTTAAGGGGATGGCAACGTATTAAAAATTTTTTCTCATTATTTTTTTTATTGTTTCATATGATTGTACAACATCTTAAGATTGTTGTGTCAAAATTTGAAACAAATCGGAGTGAAACTAAGATATAGAACTTTGAGCGTTTGTTGCTCCGATACGTTTTCGTATCCCTGCCCAGCAAGTACGTGCCTTTTTGCTCTCGGAATCCCTGAATTCTTTTATTCATGGATGGGTCTTTGTAAGTATACTAATGTATACTATAACCAATAACGTAGATATGAAAAAATTTGTCATATTTAATTTTGGATTTTCAGGTATACAAAACTTTAAAGAGATTTTCTAACACTTGTCATTTTTTAAACCGGTGAACAGTTTAAATCAAAATCTACTCGACCGATTGTTTTAAAATTTTGTATACAGCTTCCCTACATAAATAACCAGGTATCCCTGGGAGCTTTTTTTTTATTTTTCATAATTATTAATTTTACAATAACAAATACACCACAAATCCGATTTTACGTAGTGGTCGGTGCAAATTTAAGGGGAAGT
Source organism: Brachynemurus nebulosus (assembly GCA_035578155.1). Classification (NCBI taxonomy): domain Eukaryota; kingdom Metazoa; phylum Arthropoda; class Insecta; order Neuroptera; family Myrmeleontidae; genus Brachynemurus; species Brachynemurus nebulosus. Next base: position 36,153,416 of record JAPWDM010000006.1, read on the forward strand.
ACGTAAAATCGGAAGATCAGGGGCGTCGGTAAACTTTTGTTTTGGGGGGTTGGTAAATATTATTTATCTGAATTTATTTAAAATAATATTATCTTAAGAGACAATTTACACTTAAAATTCGGTTGTGTAGACAAAGGAAATCGAATGTTATACTAATGAATATGAGTGACAACTTTTAGAAAACTGTCCAAAAATCAACTTCACTATCGCATTCATCAGCGTAAAAGACGCCAAATAGCGGAAGTTGACAAAAATTCTAGAATATTCTACTCGTGAATTGGCAAAGATACCAAAAAACAAACTTCACTATTGAATTGCGCACTAAAAATTAGAATAAGCAGCGCATTTTTACAAAAATTCTAGAATGTTCTATTCGTCAACTAACAAAGTTATCGAAAAATCGATTGTACCATTTAATTGGTCATCGAATAAAAGACGGAATAGCACATTTTCATAAATGTTCTAGAATATTCTATTCGTCAGATAGCAAAAATTTTTTGTCAAAATCGGACACTTGGTTTACATTAGTTTAATTTCGGTTGGACAATTAAGTGGTGCAGTAGATTTTCCAATATCTTTGTTAGTTGACAAATAGAATATTCTAGAACATTTCTCAAAATATGTTATTTGGCCTCTTTTTTGGTACTCAATTCAATGGCGACGTTTGTTTTTGAATATCTTTGCTAGTTGACGAATAGAATATTCCAGAACATTTGTGAAAATATGTAATTTGACCTCTTTTTCAATGGACAATTAAATGGTACAATTAATTTTTCAATATCTTTGCTAGTTGACAAATAGAACATTCTAGAATTTTTGTCAAACTACACTGTTTAATCTCATTTTTAATAACCAATTCAACGGTGAAGTTTGTTTTTTGATATCTCTGCTAGTTGATGATTAGAATATTCTAGAATTTTACATTACTTATTTTGCATTTGCATTTTGCATATTACGTATACAGAATATGTGCATATATATCTTCAGTGAAATTTTAAAATTTTTAAAGGCTGCGAGACCCTCAGACAATATTACCTACGGCCCTGACTCGGACTTGGTACATAAATTTTCACCAACACAGACAAACAACAACATATCTGTGAGAGGAGAACCCCACTAAATCGCTGACGTCACTACGTAAAATCGGAGTACGTACCATTGGATGGCCACTGTAGGTCGATTTTTTAGACGAAAATCGGTGTTTTCAATTCTAAGTGTCACCAAAAATTAAAAAATCGAAAAAAAGAAAATTCGTCCCAGGGATACCTTAGGAAAGAGGTTGTCTAATGATATCATTCATTTTTTTTTATTTCGGATGATCCACTCATGAGTTATATTGTTCACCGACAAACAACTTTTTTTCGCGGCGCCTCCAAAGATTTGCTGCCGTTGGGTTAATTATTTATATTTTGTTTTAAAAAATTAAAGAAATGTTGTTCGTATGTTGTACTATAATGTTACGATCGATTAATTAAATTTGCCTTACGGGTAGCGTCTGAAAAAATTCTTAAAAGTGGGTCTTTTTTATGCCAAATTAACGTTACCATCCCCTTAAGGGGTTATAAAGTCAACTCTATCGAGTGTTTCATCGTTCCTTAGCTTGAGTGAACCCAGAAGTAAATAAATATTTAATTAAATTAATCGAAGTAAATCAATTAAGCAATTATGACGCGATGTATGGTTAATACAGTGAACTATATTCACAAACACCACCATGATAAGCATTAAATTGATAATTGTTTTTATGCTCAAAATAAAGCATAAAATTCTTTCTTTTTATCAAATTTTTTTACGATTAATACCACTATTTAACAATAGAAAAATTTTTTTTTTGTTTATTTTTTATAATTATTTAATTTTTTGAAAAAAGTGTCTTTAAAAAGGCCGAAATTTGATGCCCACGATTACGGTCGCAGTTTTTGTCTGAAAAAAAAAAAATCAAATAGATTATCAATCTGTAGGTAAGCCACTATGCTCTTATGGGAGCTTTTTTTTGAAATTTGAAAAAATGGCGGCGGTTTGAATAAAAAGTACAAAATTTTTACAGTTTTCCATGTGAAAAAATTGGAAGGATTCAAGGAAAAAAGAGTTCCCATAAGAACATAGCGGCTTACCCACAGATTGATAATCCGTTTGATTTTTTTTTTAGATAAAAACTGTGGCCGCAATCGTCGGCACCAAATTTCGCCCTTTTTAAAGACACTTTTTTCAAAAAAATTATAATAATTATAAAAAATAAATAAAAATAAATATTTTTGTATTGTTAAATAGTGGTATTAATCGTAAAAAAACAATTCATCCCCATTTCCCTATCCTATTTATCCGAAAAAAATTGTGAAAATTGACTATTTTTCGGCCGATCACACTGTGATGGTACCATAAGAAGTTGGTAGTGTGGATCTACGCTACTCGAGTCGCATCCATATTCCACACCGCTTTTTCTTTTAATAAACTTAATAGATTTTTATACATTTTCACAATTTGTAAACGTTGCTGTGATGTTAATTTTTCCCCAGTAATTTACCAATGGGGTATTTGACAGTATCAAAGAAAAGCAATTAAAACAAATTTTAATAAAAATTTATAATAAAAGACAGCAATTCATTATACTACTTCATCTTAACTATCATTATTTGTTTTAAAAAAATTTAATTAAAAAAGTAATTTTTTAGCTAAAATCCACGTAAGCAGAAACGGGCTGTGATGTTGCTTTCTCTTATATTTCAACACTATCACCACTAGTGTCGCTACTTAATTTCTGGTTAACAAACATAACTATGGAAATTAATCAAAATTTAATTAATTTTTTTAAAAATCAACAATTTATTTTCCTAGTTACAGGAAAAATAAACATTTTTTTTCTTAGTTACAGGACACCTGTTGCTATCTAGAGAATGTGACGTAACTGACAGCTAGTAAACGTTTTCGCGCAAATTTTAGGAACAAATACTAAAATAATTTTTTCTAACAATTTTCGGCATTATTTTTAAAAATTAAAAACGTATACATGCATAATACATAAATATGTGTGTTTTAAAATAATTTCCCAAAATTAGTCAAATTCCCCATTATTACTGAGCAAAAAAATATCAAACCAAAGATCACTTGTGATTTTTATAATATACATATGATATACATTTCGTGTAATAATTCTATCACTCTAAAAAAACATCTTGTACATACAAGAAGTAAAACATCTACTTTGAGTAAGCTTTCAACGGATTTAATTACATTATTACATTTTTTTAATTAAGGGAAAAAATCCGCAAAAAATTTTCCAATTAATTATACCATATTTAAATTTTATTCTGCACGATAACTTCTTTACCTGAACATGTAGATAAAATTATTAATTTTTAAAAACAAATTTTTTATTCGAATTTCCAGTTAGAAATTACTTTTAACATACCTGACTGCACTAAAATTATTCTTTTTTATGTGTAGTCAAATTTCCCAATAGTTATGCGGTGTAACAAACTATTAATAATTATGTCCTTAAAACGGGCCAATGACATTCAGTATTCAATGTCAGTAATTCTGTCTAATTTGGATAAACTAGATTTAAAAGTAGAATTGGGCAATTCCATGGAAAAGTCTCCATAAATGAAAAAAATAAATAATTGTTATTGGTAGTAAAAATACGTTGATATGATGGCAACACTATAGTACTTTAAGTTCCCATAGAATTTCAATAAAGGTTTGTTTTTAGTTTTTTAGAAATAGTGTCATTTTCAATGTGGTGTCGTGAGTATAAGCACAATAAGCTAATAGTGTATTTTATAGTGGTGTTTTAATTAAATTTTCACGGTTGTATTTAGAATTATTGTAATCCTAATTTGATCCTTAAGGGGAAATTATTGTAATCCTAATTTGATCCTTAATCTTGAAAATTATTTTAAAGTTCCTATTTTATGTCCTATAATGTCAGTTTCTAGGATTTCATTTAAAAATACTACTTTTTTGCAATTCAAAGTGACGGTAGTGTTAGTCACGAATTATTTTTCGAATAACTACTTTTCTAAAAAAGTAAAGTCTTTCATTTTACCATTTTCGAATAATTTGTTTCATATGCTACGGTTAAATATACAATTTAAAATTATAACGCCTGTACAGAGGAAGATTTTCGAAGTTTAAAAACACTCTCGAAGGCGACTTCCTGTCATTTGTTACTTGACGAATTTTTTACATTAATATTTTTAATTTTGAAAACTTTAAATTGTTTTAATAAAATGCAATACTGTCTGTTAAAATCTCGTCAAGTGCGTGCCAACCACACAAAATGATGACAGACAAGACGAAACCATAAGTGTCCGGTAGTTATAAACACTAAAAATAACAATATTCTGGTAACACGCGTATTTCAACTGCAAGATTCATCTTACTATCATTAAGAATGCGTATTTTATTTTATAGCAAAGTGGCTCCTATCTCACTATCACCTTATTTTCTTGATAAAATTTAAGAAAGAAGGAAAATAATACTCAACGTAACGGGCAATATAGTCAATTATTGTCGCAAATCTCTTTGCTTTCCTTAAATCAAAAATCTAAAAAATATGAATGTTGGTTCTTTTGACGTCATCAGGTACATTCAACCGTTTTAGGCTCTAAAATACCTGCTTTAATTGATGGAGGATTAATGAAGTTTTTTAAATTAAATTATTAAAACACTGTACGTTAGAATTTGATAATCTTATTTTTTAAAAATTTAAAATTTGTTAAAATTTTTCTTGTCATTTCCCGTCGTGTCCCGTTCGATGTCGGTATTCTTGCACCGAGTCAAAGGGATGCTTCGAACGTTTGAAGGTCAATGTTGGTTGTGTTCGTTGGTTGCGCACGACTCGTTCATGTGAAGAGAGACAACATGAGTGTATAACATTAGAGATAACATCAGACAGATAACATCTTCGTCACGTTTGTCCCAACACATTATACAAGAGAGACAACATCAGTGTATAACATTAGAGATAACATCAGACAGATAACAGCGTTGTCGACTGAGTACCAACACTTCATCATTCGTATTGGATCAAACATTCGACTCACCGTGTAGCAGATACATTCGTCGCACCAACTATCGAACTTAATTGCCTCAAACGTTCGATCGAATGTTGGAAGGAACGTTCGTAGCATCGTGTAGAACCCGCTTTAGAAAAACATGCGTATACCTATATACGCCGATGATAATAAAGCAGCTTCCACATTCTCGGCGAGGTTGGACGAGTCGAGAATGTAGAGGGTCATTTCGTTGTGCTTCGCGGTTGGTGTTTCAATGCTATTCTTATGCCTCGGCCAACCTCGCGAGGAACTACTTCGTCCAACTTCGGCGAGAATGTGGAAGCTGCTTAATAGCTTATCTAATCAATTGTGTAAAAACATTTTACATGTAAACACCTTAAATTTATCTAACTTAGTATCTAATGATTCTTGTTTATTGCAAATATTATTTATTAATTTATTAATCAGGAAATTTGAACGAGGTCATACCGATTGGCGGAGAGATAATCAGTTTAATATCTTTCTAAAATATTATAATTTATTCATTTCAAAGAAGGATACGATTCCCGGGACAATACTGACTGAAGTTTTTGATCAAAAATTTGATACAAACTCAGGATAATTCATTTTTAAATAAGAGTAAATTGAAAGCCTCTAGGAATGAAATACCGGCTTAGATGTCAACAGCATAAGCAAGAACGTTAAAGATCGGACAGACCAACACGATCGTCCGGATCATGTTCACAATATTTATAAAATATTATCGTACTCCTTGACCCGTCATATCCAAACTCAAGCAGGTAACAATTTCTGATCAATAAAATCAAATGAATATTGATTTTAAACAAAAAAAGTTTGATACACGTCTTGGTCATTTGTTTCCTCTTGTAATTTTGTAGTTTTACAACCATTCCGAAAATGGTCCAAACGATCGTATTGTGATGTCTGGTCCTTTAAATGAAGGGGTTTAGAATTTTGTCATAGAACTGTCGCCGATCGCGTATAATATCACGGATTAACACTATTCATTAACACTATGAGGCCCGAGCACTTTCATAGTAAATTTCCCCGGAAGCCGGCAATATTTAAAAAAAAAACTATATAAACAAATACATAAAATAAAATGATTTAAACACACAACACAGTTCCACACGTATGTATGTGTAAAACTGTAAACAGACGTTACAGACATACCAAGTACATACATACTACATATACACTGGCATTATATTTTATTTAAAAATATAAATTATATTTTTTATGTATTTTTTGTTTATCTTAAAATTTTTTATACATAGAAACCAAGAGAGTAGTGTTTGTTGGTATGCATGTGTTAGTGTGAATGGGAACACATCCGTGTGATGAAGAATGATAAACATGATAAACATCGCACACATAATGAGTAATCAACTAATCAATTAATCATTGATCGCGGTCGGCCTCTGGGGAAGTTTTGTTTGGTTTCGGATGCCGAAGCCGTGGGACTGAAAGTGTTAATCGGTAAATATGAACCGTTATTTTAATATTCGAACTTATTCTAAATTTCAAGGTTAAAGAAAATTTAAATGACACTTAATTTGTGTATTTTGAAAATTTTTGCAATTTCTCAGAACAGTACTATAATTGTTTTTAATAAATTTATTTTACACACATAAAGTCGTTTTTTCTATGGTGTATTTCCATTATCACGTTTTTGTGTCACTTTTTTTTGTTTAAATCGTTTAAAAATATCAAAACAGCCGGATCTTAAAAACTTGACAGTTTTATTTGGAAAAACTAGTTTAATTAAGTTTCAAATAATTTACAATTTTTTCTGTCAAACATTTTTATAATAAACTTTATAAGGGGATTTTTTATAAATACATTAACTAAAATTTATTCCATTTTTATACAAAAATAACAGGTTTAATGATTCAAAAAAATTTAAATATTGAATGAAAAAATTCACAATATGAAAAATCCTTCAACTTTGTTCATTATAATTGTATCTATTTATTGTACTTTCAAAAACAATAATTATAAACGTATCATTTGCAAAAATTTCAATTATTTTGTCTGGAGAAGAAATTTCAAACGATAAACAATTTAAAATAGATTTTGATATCGTCTAACCTAATGAAAATAATTAACATAATTTATAGTTATAATTAATAGATCGACAGATCCTAGACACTTGTAAACAGCAAATAAACAAGTCTAAATTGTTATTTATAAATAATTTACCTGAAATACTAATGCTTTGTTCCTTAGTTGTTCCATTATTTTCTTTAATAAGACACAAACCGAAATTTGTTAAACGTACTTTAAACACTGTATTCTTTTTCGATAATATATAAAATGTTTCTTCTAATAATATTTGCGGAACATTATCCGAATTTTTACCATTACCGCGTTCACCCTCGTCAATTAATGACGTACAACCAGTATCATCAGTCTTTGATGTTGTCGCCATTATATGTTTATCTTGTTGACATTCACTTTATTTTATAATCGTTACATATCCCCACTTTTTCGCGATTTATTTAATAATACACTAATACACATATGTACTGTATGTCAGCTGTACATATTTAGTACATGCTAGGTTTAGTCCTTCAGGTAAAATTTGAATTTGATAACTTTTCCAGGAGCGTATCAACTTTTTTGGAGTGTACAACTTGAGGTATAATACTTAAATGCTCTGATATACAACGAAATAAAACACTAGAGCAAAAAGCTAAGATGATCATGTGACTAATGACGTCGTCCTCTAGTCACTTAAGGTCAGTTATGGGTCATACGTCATACACAATCAATGAAATAAGGAATAAGAAATAAGAAATAAGGAATAAGAAATATGCTATCTAGTGACGTTGAATGGAACTTTAACGTAACTGCCCATAGGTACAATGTATTTAGGTATTTTTGTACATCAAAATTCATGAAAAAATAACGTTCGTGATGACTTTTTTTGTCACTAAAGTGAAAAAAATCACGAATTTTGACGTACAAAAGTACCTACATATTTATATCTATGAGCAGTTACGTTAAAGTTCCACTCAACGTCACTAGATGGCATACTTCTTATTCCTTATTTCTTATTTCTTATTCCTTATTTCATTGATTGTGTAGACACCCTTATTAACAAATCAACGAACTGATTTGATTTTACTTTACAATAACAAAATTTTGAAAGTGTGATAAGTTTAACGAAAATATATTTGATGAAAAAAATTTTATGATAAAAATAATTTTTTTTTTTTTATCATAAATAATTATCCACAGTTTCGCTCTTAATATTATAATCATTCATATGTATTATTGTTAATTACTCATTAGGTTTAAAAAAATTAATCAAACTGAATTTTGAATTAATTAAAATCCAGGCAGGGGGATAGGATTTGAACTTGCGATCTTTCATGTAACAGTCGATCACGCTACACACAAGACTACTGGCTCCCTTTTCATTTTTTAGTAAATTAACTTATTAGTCGATAAATAAGCGTACCTCCTCTATGAATTATTAAATACTGACTAACAATTACGACTATTATTAGGTATTATTAAAAAATGCGGTGAGCAGCGGGGCCCCATCACGGGAGTCGAATTTTTCCCTTCACCTTCGGTATTCAATGTCTACAAGCGAAATATGATTGAAAGTCTACAAGCGATTTGTCATTTTGGTGGTTTCAAAACTGATGATGAGTGTCCGGTTAATCGGGGCTTTAAAAAAAGGTTTTAAGTTTTTAAGGGCTGAATCTCAGTAAATGTCAATTTTGTGCCAGTAGCAGTTAGCAGGAAAAAAGCCAATACAATTCGTACGAGGGCATTCCTATCCATGCTTATCCGCCAATTGCCTTTGTGTTTTATTTTTAAATATTAAAAAAGGAACTTAAATAGTAAACTGGAAGGCCTTTATGAAGATATTTTTTCTTTCCAAAAAAAATCCATAATTTCTATTTTATCCAAAAATCCACAATTCCTACTTTATAAATAAACAGTGATTTTAATAACATTTTTAAATTACTTAATATTAGTGTATTGCATTTGTTATAAAAGTAAGCTCATTTTTTTTAAATTTTTTAAAATTACTATTCGCCTACTTTGTATTAGAATAAAAATAATGCATTTAAAACACATTTAACAATACCATTGAATTCCGATGTAAAAATGGGAGAAGTGGGGGGAAAAGTAATGTGGAATCCTTAAAAGGCACTAGCTGGATACTAAATCAATACACGTACAAAATTTCAGCCCTCTAGGTTTCCTTAGAGAGTCTCTAGTCGTGTTGGAAAAAAGCAAAAAAATCAAGGAAATATTGGCGTAAAAATCGTGGGGGTAAGGGTTAAAAGTTAAAACCTCCAAAAAGCAGTGGCTAGCTATTAACTTAACCTATACACAAAATTTCAGCCCTCTAGGTTTATTTGGGGAGATTTTGACCCGAACGAAACTGTTAAAAAACAAGAAAAATCATGTTCTTTTTGGTATAAAAATGGTGGGGGTAAGGGTTAAAAACTGAGACCCCCAAAAGGCACCCCCTTGAAACTAACTTAATCCGAATACAAAATTTCAGGCCTCTAGGTTTATTTGGGTGACCTGTGCGAGTGGTACAAACTTCGAAAACGTCAAAAAAGCTTGAAATTGTAGCTTAAAAATTACGGGGTGGGGGAAAATATTAAAACCTCCAAAAAGCACAACCTAGGTACGAACTTTATCAACACACTAAATTTCAACCCTCTGCGTTAATTCTGGGGAGCTGTGGGCGTGTTAGATCCAGCCAAAATACTTTTTTCCCCCGTTACTCCCTCCAAATCATCCAAGGAAGCTGAATTTTGGATATGTTGTAGATAGTTGACCGAAGCATTATTTCCAACCGGTTTGAAAAAGTTTTATTGTTGTACCGCCCCCCACCACCCCCTTAAAAGATGGGTCGGATCCAAAATTTGACCCCACTTTGATAGTATTTTTGTGCATCGGAATGAGCCCCACGTACCAAGTTTCAGCTCTTAACTTTCATAAGGGGGCCCTACACATTAAAAGGTAGCAGGAATATATATATATATATATATATATATATATATATATATATATATATATATATATATATGTGTATATATATATATATATATATATATGTGTATATATATATATATATATATATATATATATATATATATATATATATATATATATATGTATATACAGGGCCGGATTAACCCTGAGTCCGCCCCTAGGCATCTTGAAAAATGCCGCCCCTACCTTTTATTTGAAAAAAAGGAAATCTTAAAAAAATAAGTGACGAGCAAAAAAAAAAAAACGTTAATTACTCATTTTTCCGCCCTATTTTAAAAATTTACCGCCCCTAAACATCTCCCGCCACCCCCCATGGCCTAGGGTGGCCTATTGGCTAAGCTGGCCTTATATATATATATATATATATATATATGACTCTTTTTCTACAGAATCGTGTTCTACGGGTTCGAAAACAGATAGCGCCCCTAATCTCACCTCTCGCCGTTCTTATCGTATAGGCTGTATAAGTCTAATTTTTTCAAGGAAAAATTCGACTAAAAAATATATAGTATTACAACTCTAAGAAAAAAGTAAACGTAATAAAATTTTACAAGTTGGATTTACACTATAGCAAAAAATGAAATAAATTATTTTCAGTACGAAACTGCCCTCTTGCAGCAACATTAAAAAAAATTTTACTTTTCAATTCAAAATAGAATATGGAAATACAAAATACGATTTAGAAATGTTAAATTATAATCTAAATCAATAGTTTTAAAAATTATATACATTCATTTAACTTTTTGAATTATGAAGTTCTTTTTTAGCTATGTAAATCCGACTTAGTTTGTGACATTTTTGTGTGAGAGAGATAAGTAAATTAAACTGTCACTGTACAAGCTGTTTTTTTATCCTTGTCATCTTTTTTAACCAATCATATTTCTTTCAAAATTTTATTACCTTTACTTTTTTCTTAGAGTTGTAATATAATATGTAGGTACTATAGTAATTAACTAGTCCTTTAAATTTTTCCTAATTCAAGTTATTACATTTTTCATGCCAGATTTAAGAAGCATAATATTTGATTAAAAACTATTATGAGTACTGGAGAAGGATTTTTACTAATAATCTAGTAGCAATACTACTGTAATACATATTTTCTTGAAAAGAAAAATGAAGTGAACACTTTTTTCCATAAAAAATACATTAAATGTCAGTCGTCATAATGATATTTTTGCATGTTATTTCGTTGATGGTCATAACCTATAATGACAAAATATCCAACTGTACACTATTTTGACAACTAATTCACTTTATATTTATGGAATTGTTGACGCAGTAGAACATTGTGTTGCATTTAGTCAGGTTTCACTTGACATCTTGCAGGGTCAATAACCATCAGCGTGTTAAATATTCCCCCAACAATGTACATAACGTACATAATATGCTCCAACGAATTTAGGATGGTAACCTGTTAAATGAGTTAACTCGTTTTAATCATTAAAAATTAAATACTTAACGTTTATTTGATGTATGAATTTTTAAATTTTATTTTGGTAATTTGGTAGTATGTAGTAAGAAAAAAAATACGAAGTATTTTATACCCACTCTCTCCCAGCCCGACAAAGTATATTAATTAAAAAAAACAAAAATACTGGTCGAAAGGAAATAATCTGCACCCTTCATTTATACAATTAAAAAAAATTGAACCCCTCCCAGTTTTCCATAAAAAAATGTCAAAGTTGCATCATTTTAGCACGACGATTTCCTGAAAATTAGAGGTTTTTCCGACTTTCTTTTGGGCGATAAAAATTGAACCTTTTTAAAAAAAAATTGAGCCACTTTTAGATTTTCGATTATTTAGATGGTTTTATTATAAACAATAAAAATGATTACCGAGCTATAACAGGTTAACTGCGCATGCGTTGGGTGTCAAAAAGCGGCAAAGTTCAGATATTTAAATGAATTCACATATTTACACATTTAGATGAATTTAGATAATTAAAACAATATGTAATAAAAAAGTGCACCTCAACATAAAATGTCATAATAGTTAATATTTTATCTTAAAAGTTGAGTAACAGCAAGAAAGTCATGACTCCTACTAGACGAGAGAACCGAGATAATAAATTTTTTGGTTAACAAAATTAGAAATAAAAAATACTAGCGGCAGAACAATAATAATACATTCTATTTATACAAATAAAAAAAAAATTGAAACCCTCCCAGTTTTCCATAAAAAAATGTCAAAGTTTTAATATGACAATATCCTGAAAATTACAAGCTTTTCCGACCCTTTTTTGGGGGATTAAAACTGAACCATCTTTAAAAAAAATTGAGCCACTTTTAGATTTTCGATTATTTAGATGGTTTTATTATAAACAATAAATATGATTACTCAGGTATGACAGGCTTTTAAGATAAAATATTAATTATTGTGACATTTTATGTTGGGGTGCAGTTTTTTATTACCTATTGTTTTAAATATCTAAATTCATTTAAATGTGTAAATATGTGAATTCATTCAAATATCTGAACTTTGCCGCTTTTTGACACCCAACGCATGCGCAGTTAGCCTGTTATAGCTGGTTAATCATTTTTATTGTTTATAATAAAACCATCTAAATAATCGAAAATCTAAAAGTGGCTCAATTTTTTTTTAAAAAGGTTCAGTTTTTATCGCCCAAAAAAAAGTCGGAAAAACCTCTAATTTTCAGGAAATCGTCGTGTTAAAATGATGCAACTTTGACATTTTTTTATGGAAAACTGGGAGGGGTTCAATTTTTTTTAATTGTATAAATGAAGGGTGCAGATTATTTCCTTTCGACCAGTATTTTTGTTTTTTTTAATTAATATACTTTGTCGGGCTGGGAGAGAGTGGGTGTATTTTATAACATGCAATCGTAAATAAATACAAATGATTACTAGTTTGTGGTCATACCAATATTTTAGAAAGGCTTTAGCGCCGAAGCCCAAATTAAACATAGTGTATTTTCTCACTTTACCTACGGTCATTTTACTGTAAACCGTAAGGGGTCATACACAATCAATGGAATAAGGAATTAAGATTTAAGAAATAAGAAATAAGATTCAAGAAATAAGAAATAAGATTTAAGAAATAAGAAATAAGATTTAAGGGGTATGCCATCTAGTGATGTTGAATGGAACTTTAACGTAACTGGTCATAGATATAAATATGTAGGTATTTTTTTACGGCAAAATTCGTGATTTTTTTCACTTAGTGACAAAATAGTCATCACGAACGTTACTTTTTCATGAATTCTGATGTACAAAAATACCTAAATACATTTACTTATGAGCAGTTAAGTTAACAGTTTCATTCAACTTCGCTAGATGGCATACTCCTTAAATCTTATTTCTTAAATCTTAATTCCTTATTTCATTGATTGTGTATGACCCCTAACCACCGTAACTGCAATGATACACTGAACTCAAATTTATTGTAGGGATAATAAAATGCAATACATAATTATCACATATTTACAAAAGATACAAAATATGTACACAAATATTTTATTACATTGAAATTTAAAGCAAGAATTATTAATGAGTGGAATTCAAATTTACTAAAAAAAGTAATAAGAACTGAATATTGAAAAAGAGTTGTTTTATTAATATAATATTTATTAAACGGAAAGAAACCGTAAATTATTTTTTAATTAATTTATAAAAAAAAATGCACTTTAAATATTTTCTTTTTCGCGCCATACCATTTTATTACAAAAAAAGTTAACCTTTATTTTAACCAAGGAGAATTTTTTTTGTCTCAATATGCCAGACCTTTTACTGCCACTGACAAGTACAATAGATAAAGTAACAAAAAAGAAAGAAAATCAAGATCCCAACATCAAAAAAGTAAACCCTAGGAATTTTCAAAATATAAATAATATTAAACTATGTTAATAAAATTGAACGTTACTTAGAATTATACTGTATTTCAAAAAGTCTATCACAGAAGACGGCACCTGCACCAGTGACTATATACATATCACAGCATTTTAAGCCGCCACTTGCAGGATGAGTTAACTCGTCTTAATCATTTAAAGCGTAAAAAAATGTTTTAACAATTATTTTTATTGGTATTTAATTATTATTTAACAAAAATTTTTTGTATAAATATGTAGTTATTTTTAAGATTTTGCAGTACAATAACGAAATCCTTATAAATTCGTCATGTGGATCATTACATTAGATGAACTACCCACCCTTGACCAATAAATAATAATAAGAGTTATGCAATTTAATAGACAGTGCCGTTTTTTTAAAATCTACTACTGATGTTTTTTAAACTCATATAGAAAGTAAAAATTTCAAATAATCATATTATTAAGAAATCAAAGCTAATTTTAACATTAAATAAAAAAACGAAATATTTTATGCTGAGAATTTTGAAAAGCGTATAGCTATATATAGATACTGACTACGAAATCCTGAGTTAATGCGTGCTTAATACGCGCTTGACGAATGTTTTTAAATACCGTAGGATAGTATAAAGCGGGACAGGCGGGTAAATAGGGACGAAATGAAAAATGTGATTTATGAACTTAATTTAAAAATACTAAATGTAAATGTCACCATATAACTTACTTAAATTATAGTATAATCATTATTCTTTCGGGTAACAATAGTTGAACTTGAAGTTGAATAAAAAATATTAAAAATTAAGTTTAGATTGACGTCTTCAAACAGTGCTGTTTTTTGTTCCTTAAAACTTTATCTTAAAATTATTTATTTCGGTGCTCTTATGAATAAATTGTTGTTTAATCGAAAATTTAATTATTTTGGAACATATCTGAAGACTGCAGACTTCTAGTTGTTTTTATTTTTTAAGAGGAAATAATGAGGACTTGACATTTGGGCTAAGTTGGAAGTTAATAGGAACGGACAAGGTGTGAATAGGGACACTGTATAGGTTAATAAGGACGTTATATAAAAGTATAAAGGGACGAATGTGGGGTGGTTAGGGACGGATGAAGCATGTATTACAACATAGAAGAAAGCACTTCCAAGGTTTTCAAGTCATTCAATATTTTTATAAGCACATTCAGCATAACATTTCTATGCTTTATAAACTTTATTTTAGATTCTACGTTTATTTCTACAGAAAATCATCAAGTAATTTCTTTTTTAAATGTATAAATACAAAAAAATTCGAAATTATGTTATATTTAAATTTTAATTTTGGTCGGCCTTATGAGTTATCCCCATTCACCCTTTTATCATCTCTTTTGACAACAATTTTTCATTATATAATTATTATTTTTTCAAAAACCACCGATATTTTCAAAATTTTTTGGATACTGTGATAAAGTGACCATCCTCGCATACATTTTTAATATATCAAAGATTAGGTACTCATAAAATAAATACAAAAAAATACGGTGTGAACTCTGAATTCGTGCCTATTGAGCCCAATCTACGGTAAATTAGAAAAATTCAAAAAATGTAATATTTAAATGTTGGTATAAGTGAAACCCTACGTTACCCACGTTATCGGTATTATGTTGGTACTACGCAATTTCTAAATGAAACAGCTGTTTTTGAGTCAATTTTAATTGTCAAATATTTTTCTCGAATTTTGTATGTAATCAAATTTATAAAAAATAAATTATTATTCGAAGTGATAGATCTTTATAAGTAATTATTAATTATGGCGACTATGGATTCATTTTCATTTTTTATGGTAGTGGTGTATATGTATAATTCTTTTGTTTCCCATTGATGAATTAAACGCCGAATTATCTGTTCATTGTTACAGGACTACGAAAATATCCGAGGATATGCCGATAATCTTTACACAGACGACAACGAGAAATGTTTAGAGGCATTAGTTCGTGTTAAAAATTCCGTAATTGGATCAAATAAACAAAAAGGTAGCGTAATTGCTCAAGGAATTGTACCGAGACTTATGAAACTGTTAGCCGGTGATCCACAAGTTTCAACCGCAATACGTATTGAAGCTGCTGTCACGTTGGGCTCCTTAGCGCACGGTAGTGAATTCCACGTTACGGCGCTGGCTGATGCGCAGCTAGTTCCATTGTTAGTACATGTGATAGAAGAAGTCGCCGAGAAAGACAGTGACGATAAAGAGAATAAACAATTAGTCGCAGCGTGTCTGCGATGTTTGCGTTCGTTGGCGCAAAACGATTTTTACCCGAAAATAGAACAACCGCCACGATTATTGCTAAGTTTAGCCGCGCGCGATCAACCTATCGGAAATCGCGCATGCGTTGCATCAATATTAGCCGCAGCGTGTGTCGGATCCGCCGAACAGGATGCAATGTGTGAAGCGAACGCGGGACCGATACTCTCCGATCTGTTGGTGGACGCCCCGGAAAGTTTATTACAACCGGCGCTAGAGTGTATCGCAGCGTTTTCCAAGGATCACAGCACAGCAGCGCAGTCACTGGTACGTAAAATATAAGGGTTGGTAGCGGAAAGTGGTAGCTGTGGCTGGTAGTACAAATCCTGTTCAAATTGCCCTACTGATGATATAAATGCATGTTGCTAGGGGGCAACCCGGGGCCATATTGTTTAAACCGAAATTGTTTAAACAATTGCAAGGAATTATCATTTTTCAACCGGATAAATTTTTTTTATATTCTTTATTGAAATACAAATAAAAAAGGTCCAATGGCTTTTCACGATAAAGTTAATATTTTTAAAGATATGAATTTTTAAAGGTTCGGAAAATCTCGAACCTTTAAAAATTCATATCTCTAATAGCATATTGTGCAATAAGTGCGGGAAATCGTCGATTGCCCACGAAAGTGAAGTTGAGAGCACGAACGTAGTGAGTGCGCTCATTCGCTTGAGTGGGACAATCGACAATCCCGCACGAGTTGCACATACTATTTTTTATTACGAATTTCACATACTTTTTTCTATTATTATCACTATTTTTGACATTTTTATTACTTTTTAAAATAATATTTTTAAGTGTTCGTCTTTTTTTCTGAATTAATTATCGCTTAAATTACTTTGTTGGTGGTTTCTATAGAAATAATTATGAAATATTTATTAAATGAAAAATTAACAGGCGGCTTTGCGTGTTTTGATTAAATTTTGCGTGTTTTATTGTCAATTTGCGTGTGGAAAGTTACTTTCCACACGCAAAAAAGTATGCGGAAGAGTACAGTGGGCAAACAGCTATTTTGCGTACAAAAATGTGTGCGCCAAGTTAGTACTTCTCCCGCATGAGTAATAAAAAAATATTAACTTTATCGTGAAAAGTCATAGAACCTTTTTTATTTGTATTTCACTAAAGAATATAAAAAAAATTTGTCCGGTTGAAAAATGATAATTCCTTGCAATTGTTTAAACAATTTCGGTTTAAACTATATGGCCTCGGGTTGCCCCCTGGCAGCATGCATTTATATCATCAGTAGGGCAATTTGAACAGGGTCGCATAAAAAAAAATTGAGGTGGAATAGTTTTCGGTAGTCATGCGCCGATACGTCCTGTACTATGAGACTTAACTTTTAATGTGACCTCTGTTTTTAGTTTGAATTAATAAATTCAAAAGTTTTTAGGTATTGAATTAATACAATATTTAACAGTTAACAATAAATTATATGGTTTTATTATAAAATAAACGTTTATAAATCGACAATGTTTCTTGTAGATGGACAATTACAATCGCATGAAATGCTCGTTCGATTCAAATCAAGAAAAAAAAAGTCGTAATAATAAAATATTTAGAAATAATGAAAATATAACAATATAAAATTACAAAATTAAAATAATATGCACATATGTAAGCTGATTGTAATTACTTCTGGAATGTAAAGACTTATACTTTGTTAAACGTATTTTCCTTACATTACCAGATCAGTTTACATACGTAAAAATAAATAATATTATTAAAAAAGGAAATTCACATTACCTTAGTAAAAAGTTTCACAACACAGTTAAACTTCCCTTAACTATTATCACTGATTAAAATAATGAACTTATGGAACTTAATGAATTTTAACAACTTATTCAACGTATTAGAATCAGATTGAACGAATGAATTAAAATTGACCCCGATTGAAACTCAGTTTCTGCTTTTATACCGTTCGATTGTGTGTCTACGTGACGACTTCTCACTATTAGGGCCTCTAAGGTTTAAGAAGCGTCACTCATCTGGTTATTGAAATGACCGTCTGGCCATCTATCCCAACTACGCGTTTCTTCCGTTTCTAAGAAATGATACATATTGCAACTTATCGTCTGATTGTATATCGTTCAATAAATTCGATCGATAATTGATGTTTTTTTTTAGAAAATTAATACAGTGATAGACAAAAATACGTATACATTACAGGTAGATGTGGGTTGTGTCGATCTTCTGGCCAATCTGGTTCAACGTGCTCGACCGGCGGAAATCCAACTTGGTGCTTCCCGGTGTCTGGCACATTTACACCGAGCCGGAGCAATTGCCGCAAACGACAATCGGATTGTTTATCGTGCGTTACCGTGTCTGGCGCGACTTTGTCATCGTGAACAACCGTCAGAAATTCGTGCTGAAGCGGCAGATGCGCTGGCGTACTTGGCGGAAGTTGATACTGATTTACAAAAGATAGCGTCAATTTCGTATCATTTGATATCGGAGCTGAGGGATTTGCTTTCGGAGCCGGTGATCGAAGGACGACAGGCGGCATTTAAGGCTTTCGCTGCGCTGGGCGCGAATGACGAAGGTATTCGGAAAAAGATTATCGAAACCGACAATTTAATGCCTCGGCTTGTATCGAATTTAAGTTCGCACAGCGAATCGGTGCGACTTGCAGCTGTGCGATGTTTACACTCACTTTCGAGATCCGTTCAACAGCTGCGCACCACCTTCAACGACTTCTGTGTCTGGCAACCGCTGATGGCCCTCTTGACAAGCTCCCCACCCCCTTGCACTGAACTACTTACCGTGGCTTCGTCAACTCTCTGTAATCTCTTATTAGAATTTTCACCAGCTAAAGAACCAATTCTAGAGTTAGGTGCTGTAAAACTGTTATGCGAATTAACCGAAAGTCCAGAACCGGCGTTACGCCTAAACGGTGTATGGGCGTTAATGAACATGGCATTCCAAGCCGAACAGCGAGTTAAATCGCAAATATTAAATGCCATGGGCACCGATCGAATCTTTCGATTACTCGGTGACTCAGATGCTCGAGTTTTGATGAAAACGTTAGGTCTGTTGCGCAATTTGTTAAGCACTCGCGCTCATATTGATGCTATCATGTCCGTTCACGCGTTACAAGTGATGCAAGGAATCGTTCTTGTGCTGGAAGGTCCCCACGGGCCCACTGTTAAAGAACAGGCGCTTTGCGTGTTGGGCAACATCGCTGATGGTGATCGAGCCAAGGAGCATATTATGGCAAACGAGGATGTCCTCAAGAAGCTTATCCACTACATGATGCATTCGGATTCTCGACTGCAGGCAGCGGCAATATTCTGTATAGCGAATTTGGCTCGGCATGAAGAGCCGGGGGCTATTGAACGACAGGCGCGATTACGAGCTTTCGGTGTTCTAAATCGTCTTCAACAACTTTCCAATACACAAGATTCTCTTCTTTACGACAAGTAAGTATTCATTTAAGGCAGTGGTTTCCAAACTTTGTGCACCAACGTCCTCCCTATAAAAAAAATTACCCCTGCCCCCCTCTTAATATTTATTAATCTTAAAATTAATATTCTTGGGTTACATGGCACATAGCTTTTTTTTGGCAAAAAAACCTAATTTATTCCAACTTTTGGCAATTTTTTTCTATTAGTAAGTGCTTATGGCTTCTACTTGAACAAAGAGATTTAAAAAAGTGAAATTTCAATTTTTGACAGTGTTTTAAACAAAAAATTTTGATTTTTGGTAAAAATTTTCGTGTTTTTTGTTGATTTTCTCCTTGTAAAATGAGAATCAATGAACGGAAACAGTAATTTTCCGTTCAAGTACAAGCCATAAGCATCTACTAATAGAAAACATTTTGTTTTTATTTTAGGTAAGAATTTCATGAGTTACTCTGCCTACGGCGAAAAATCAGCGATTTTCAAAAACTAGCTGCCAATCACCTAATTATTTTTTTTTTCATAAAAGTTTTTTTATAGTGTCTCAAAATAATATATAATAATAAGCCAAAAGTTAAAATAAATTATATTTTCTTATATTGTAAAAAAAAAACCGAAAAAATAGTGTTTTTTTTTTTTTTTTTGTTAAACAAGACCCATGTAACTTCCTAATATAAAATGTCCATTATTTGGTAATTATGTTTACGCGCTTATTCTGTCCATGATTTTATCAAAACGATGACGATATTTGCAATTAATCTGCGCCCCCTTGGGGAACATTGCGCGCCCATATGGGGGGGCACAGTTTGGAAACCGCTGATTTAAGGGGTTATTAGGGTTAATCAAAAATTTTTTCACCATATATGTTTCCTCAAATAGTTCTTCCCTTTCAGCAGTCATTTGTTTTTTAGCAGTCCTCGCCTTCTTAGATTCTCCAGTGCAATGTTTTTCCGAAATTTTAACACGTTAGTTGTCTCTTTTATTAATGTAATTGTATGCGTGCGGTCCAACGTTAAACTCCAGCACATCGAAAAATTTTAATAAGGATTCTGATCCTTTATTAAAAACACACACGTATATCCAAGAGGACTATTCAATCACTTTACTACATATTATATGTATACATATAACTCGGCGATTGTTTCAAATTTCGTTTCCAAATTTTAACTGATGATTCTTGGGATATAATGGAATAAAAATACCGAAGCAATTAGAATTTTTTTTCTGTAACCCTGAATAACCCCTTAAAATGGAGTTATGATATCAGATTTTAATCGTATTTGTATTCATTTCAGAGTTAAGGCAGCAATTGCGGAGTTTACGGAACCATGATGGTTGTAGATCGCGCGAATTCATTTTCGGCGTCAATTAAAAACAAAATTATGTATTAATAATTGCATCTACTTTATTTTGTAGAAAATTCACTTTTATACTTAAAATATTTAGTCTTAATTCTAGAAAATTATTTTTAAGTTAATTTAGTCTTTAATCAAAGAAATTTTTATTACCCTCAAATATTTTATTGTATGGTTATTTGCAATTTTTTTAAGAACAAATCCTAAAATTATGTGTTGTGATCTTTTATTATTAATTTTTTACAGAATTTGATTTCTGAATAGATATATTTTACTTAAACATATTTAAGAAAGCACAATAAAATTTAAGTAATTTCGATTTTCGATGCTTATATTTATTAATTATCTACCCTACTTCTTTTTTTTACTAATTTTCAAAAATCTAATGATATTTTCTAAAGTATACATTCAAATTACATGCCGTATTGGGAAACCGAATTCGGGCGTGGCTGAATTCTAAGCGAGCTGCTGCTGCACGAATATTAAGGTGAATCGATTACAAGAAATTTTCCAAGTTTAGAATTTAAAATTTTAGTATATTATAGAGAAAGATATGGTGCATTCACTGACACCATTTGAATAATTTCTGACGTCTAGTTTAAAAGAAAAGTAAATGCAAAAGTATGATCAGAGGTATATATTTAAGTAAGTTGTCATTAAATATCAACTTTAAGATTTAAAAAACTGAAAATTATTTTCTTTTATGTTTTCGAATCAATAAAAAACTATTTTATTTAATATTGGACGTTTAGTTATTGTAATAAAAAAAAAAAAAAAAAAAAAACTACAAAAATCACTCATTACATATCCGTAAATTGTTGAGAAAGTTAGGCATTATTCAAAGGTGTGGAAGAATGACCATTACTCAATGGCTGTCGACCAATGAAATCACCGTATTAACCATTATTCAATGGGCATTTGTTTTGTGTATGATATATGTATCAAATTTTAATTTCATATATGTTGCGTAGTAACGTCAAAGTAAACAAAGTAGTTTTTTATTTTGTTTTCATCGTTTGTATATATATAAACATTTAATGAAATTAGAGATAGATTAAAAATTGTATTCTTTTAATTTAAAATTTATATTCAATTTTATTTAAATCAAAAAGGAAAAATGTCGTAGAAAAAATATCGTATTCAACTCACTTGTAATGGCTATTACTTACTCAGATGCATTACGACACTCGGCCTCGTAAATTCAGCTCGTGTCGCAATTTCTTCTTCGTGAGTAATAGCTATTATTACCAGCTTGTTGAATAATATACTATTTTATATTAATGCACCCATAATATATTTGTGTATGTATTAGTTATTATGTGTGCGTACTTGTCAACTACCAGAGTCAAATTCATTATTTTTAAAATTATTAAAATTAGAAGACTGAATAATAATCAAATATTAATACTGTTACTATTACTGTCAGTAGTAATCGATTCACCTTAAGAAAGTACTAGTAGGCTAAAATTGACACCTGAAGCGCAATACAACATTTGTAGCAACTGAGTTGTTCGTGTTTATTCAAAAAGTGAAATTTAAAAAAATTTAAAAATTTCCAACAAAACTCCCAAACTTTTATCTATAATAGTGACTAAGATCCAAATGTTTTTGTCTTGGTCTTTGTAAGTACATCAATAAGTAAATTGGCTAATTGTAAGCTATAGTTAGAATCTGTCTACTAGTCCAGTAAAATATCATTTTTCGGACTTGCTACGTAAACTAACAATAAGTGCAATTACTGAAGAAATAGGTACTAAAATATTTAGAAAAAATTTCTTAAAAAAGTTTTCCTAAACATCATGAAAATTATATTTTACAAATAAAAATAACATAGCATTGGAACAGAAATATTTCCTTTGAATAAAAAGAAGTCTTTAGTCTCACTTTAATTAAAAGTACGTGGCGACGCAAAAATTACGCGAGCGCCTCACAGTGGAATATTTGGCCTTAAATCATGGCCAAAATCGAAAAATCCAAAATTTACTAATATTGTTAAAAGTAGTATTTTTGGACTGATAAATATCTGGTTTATCCATTCGGCCGCATACCGGGTCAATAAGGCATGTTTGGACATTATAAATGAAAGAATTAAAACAATTTCTGAAACAAAATTAAGAAACAAAAATTGAAACTGAAGAGTGACGAGCAAAAAAAAAAAAACACGCTGCTTGGCAATAATAATGGAACATTTGCCGATATTGTGCCCAAGATTAAATAATATCTAATGTATATATTTAATTCCCTGGGCGGGGGGGCATGACCCCTTGACCCCCCTCCCCCCTCTTCTATCTACACGCCTGAAATGATATCTAAATAAATAAATAATTGGATCAAATTGTATTTTACAGTAAAATTTAACAATAAAATACAATTACTATTTTTGACCAGGTTTTATGATCAAATACTCCACTGTGCGCCTGTGGTATTTTAAATTAGAAGCTGTATCAAGTAAAAATTTTTGTATACGTTTAATTGTCAATAGAAATATGTATTATACAAATTATGTGCAGATTACAAGATTTTATATCGCCAATTAAACGTATACATATATTTTTACTTGATGTTAGTTCTAATTTTACCACCAGAGGTGCGAGTGAGAATCTTTGCATCGCCAATAATTTACATTTGTTTACGATGTATACATATACACATGCACGTATATATATACATAATACATTTACGCGAAAATATTCCTAAACTAATGCGATGTAAACTGAAACGAATCATTGGCGTACTTAATAACCACATCCTGGAACTTTGTGTTAAAGGAGGTTGATAAAGACTGACTATTTTTCGTCCATTATTCTGATATTATTATTTTTTAACTTTTTTAATAAAAGCGTATGGAAAAATTTTTTTGTCTTGAAATAGCGAACTTTTTGCTGCCAGTGGTAAGTACCATAAATAAGTTTAAAAAACAGATAACATACAATAATGTAACATTTAAGAAACAATTTACCCTAATAATTTCCAAAATATAAATCTGAGACAAATATAAACTATGTTGGTACAATTGAACATTATTTATATTTAATATTTATACAGTATTTTGAAAAACTTGTACCACTTCTTAATTATTTAAGGAGTTAAATGTTTATATCTAGCTAGCTAAATTGAAGTGTTGACTTTTACGCACAAATTATTTTGTTTTGTATCATTTTGATACTTTCAATGAATAAAAATAAATAAACGTTTATTGACAAGTATATTATTCAAGAAACTCTACTATTCAAGAAGAAAAACGAATATCTTGGGTTCATGTGGCGCCTCATTAAAATATAGTTCACCCTTGTTCTGTTTGAAACATCGCTTGTATAATTTACTGTAATAATTTTAAAATAAATACTACGTACACATTAGGATAAGGAATTGAACTTCAGTTATAATAGATACTAGAATGCTGGCGATCGCCAGAAAATTTTGTTAGCCTAACGTTAGCTAACGGAGCTTGCACCGTTACAAACCAGAGGGCTCTGATTCAAAAAATTAATGTACGTTAAATATTTTTCTTGGTTTTTTACGGTATAAATACTTCTGAAATACAGCCACATTCAAAGACTGGAATAAAAACAATCAATCATCATGTTAGAAATTGTTTTAATATGTAATGCATGTTAATTTTTTGAATGTAAGCAGTAAGCCCAGTTAATTTTTTGAATGTAAGCTGATTTGTAACGGTGTAAGCTCCGTTACGTAACGTTAGGCTAACAAAATTTTCTGGCGAACGTCAACATTAATTGCTTTTAATAAAAATTTTTAATTTTCATGGTGATCTTAGGTGAAAATTACCAACCTTTACCCACTTCATTTTGTCGCAATCCAACGAAATAGGTGTAGGATATAATGGGTTTAGGGGCACTATAATTTATTATTAAAATTTCAATAAGAAACAAACAAAATAAAAATTAAAATATTTATTTTTTTGTCTATGATGAATAATTTATAAATTTAATAAACAATAAATAAATAACATTTTTGTGAATCTGACTTATCATAATATTTGACTAGAAATATATTTGGATTTAAACAAAACAAATAGTAAAAAAAGGAAAATAAACTAAAAAATAATTTAAAAATATTTTTTAAAAAGTAATTAAAGATATTTTGTCTATATTTTGGAATGCAATTATGTTTAAAAAACAATTAGAAAAATTCGAGTTTTTACGAAAGAATGGAAGTTTCAGTAAATTTAGATAGTTATTTAAGTATAATAAATATTTCAGACATATAAAAATATAAAGCAGTAAAGTTTAAAAAAATGAGTCGTTTATTTCAAGCAGGTGCATGTTCATTATGAGTTCCAGAAAGTTTATCTGGATTTGAAAGTGGATCAAGTTCGGCGAACAGATCAAACCATGCAGCCCGATCACTATTGGTTTTCTGCGTTGATGTTGATTTATTTTCAGATTGTTGAAGTAACAATTGCGATGGGAAAAAATTGGCTGGTGATTTTATATTTTGATTCGATTTTGCAGCATTACTACTTTCTTCCAGTGATTCGAGCAGATTCAATGGTTCTTCCAATAAATTGTTTGTTTGTCTTAAATCTCCTAATAGCAGATCAGTTTCGTTTGGTACTAGATAATCGCCTTTTTCTGCATCTGTTTCGGTTTTCAATAAAAGTTCATTTTTGTTGGCTTCGTCGGTCACTTTTTGCTTTTCTTTATTTTCAGTGTCGGTGTAGTCAGCGTTGAAAAATAACTCGTCATCTTGTGAATTCGCGGTTTCTGTTAGAATATTTTCCGCTTGAGGAGTTGCATTAATTTTCCCAATCGCACCGGTTAAAACTTGGCTAACTTTTGACGCGAAATTAACAGTGGCGTTTTCATAGAGAACTAATGCGTGCGAAAACATATTGCATCTTGCCGCAGCTAATAAATCAACTTTTTGCAAGCAAGCCAGTGTCAGGCGATCAAAATTACCTTTGGACGATCGTACTTGAGCCTGCGCTTTACGGAATCCATTGAGTCCGCCAGATTCTGGATCCAGTGACGCTGATGCGGATTTCATCCATCCCAATGCAGCACGATATTCGGTTCTTGATTTTTCCATTGCTGCAACGGTTGCACGCGAATCGGTTATCGCGCGGCCACGGAACGTTTCAACTTCATGATGCAGTCGAACCAGTGGGGGTCGTAGCGCCAAACGTTGGTGGCCCACGTAAGCGATAGCTTTACCGGCGGCACTCATAGCTTTACCAACTTCAACGTTACGTTCACTTTTACCACTCTCTTTTAGATAACGTCCCAACGCATTCTCTTCCTGCGCTAAAATGCATAAACGTTCTTGAAAGATATCAATGACTCGTTGTAACTGGATGCAACTTTCTGAGACTGAACGAAATAATTCTAATTTAGCATCTAATTCGGCGTCCGATGCTACAACACATTCATCCTCTTTGGAACCAAGTTTTCGTAAAACACATTTTTTCGTGACCCAAAATTGATGTTGCATTTTAGACATTTTTGAACTTTTCGGAAAAATGTCAACGTCAGAAAAAATAATACATGTCAAATGTTGTCGATAAAATAGGGATAAATAATTTTGGTGGAGTTTGTGTTAAACTGGTTAAACTGTAAAATCAATAAACAGTACCATAAATACAATACACTTACTGAAATAATTCGCCAAAAAGTAATATCACGTAACGGAGCTTGCACCATTACAAGCCAGAGGGCTCTGATTCAAAAAATTAACACGCGTTAAATATTAAAATTGCCGTCTTTAACTTAATAACTGTTTGTTTTTTAATTCACAACTTCTGAATGTGAGTGTACTTTATAAATTGAAAATTTATACCACGAAGAACCACGAAAAATATTTAACACGCGTTCATTTTTTTGAATCAGAGCCTTCTGGTTTGTAACAGTGCAAACTACGGTAGTAACGTTACATAATATTTTTCTGTGGCGAGCACACATTTTTGCCTTATAGGTAGGGCAATGGTGCCAGATATTTAGCACCCCATATTGAGTTATTGCAATTTTTTATTTTGCAATCGTTTGATGGTGTATGATGGTCTATTTTTATCGTTTAATCGTAAATTGTTTATTTAAAAAATAAATTTAAAAAAATTGGAATTTTTTTTATTTAGCAGCTTATTTTTTTCAAAATATTTTTTTTTTTTATATATTTTGATTTAAAATCGTTTGCGGGTTAATGATAGTTAGTTAATAATACTCTTTTATCATTATTTATTGAGTAATCATTAAAAAATATTTACTTAGGGCATTCATACCCAAAGAGAATAAATAACACTATATATATGTAGAAGAGCACTCACTTAACTTTTAAATGATTAAGACGAGTTAACTCGTCCTGCAATATGGCGGCTCAAAATGCTGTAATATGTATATATTCACTGGTACCGGTGCCGCCATCTGTGACAGATTTTCCGAAATACGATAATTTTCTTTAAAAAGCTGTACCCCATTTTAGCCTCACATTGTTCACTGTTAAATTTCGTTCCGCCCTTTTTAATAATACTGGGGACTATGGTGATTAGACAAGGTGACCGAACTCAATGTATTCAAATAGTGTCTAAAAATAAGAGGGCATTCGTGTACCTTAGATACCAAAGCGGTACAGTACTTACTCTCAAGTGAAAACGCGAGCTTCTATATTATTATCTTTGTTAGCTTTTAAATAGAATCTCTTTCAATGTTCAACTCAGTTATAAAGTGGGTTTTTCGATCGTTTTTAAAATAAACTTAACAATTTTTATTTTGAGTCGCATCATTTACATTGTATATTATACATATAATTCGCTGACGTCACTATGTAAAATAGGAGTCAATACCATTGGACAATCGCAGTATAAAGTAATTTAAACTATAAGAGTTTATTTCATACATATGTAATTTCTATGTATTTCCTTATTATTAAATATCATCAACCGACATTGGTGATTCTCAAATGGAAACACTCATTTCCCCAGTCCCGACGTGTTTCCATTTGAGTATAAGTACTGTATTTATATTCTATTTTATCCGTTTTATCTTACTATATTCGTTATATTCACATCAGTATTTTAAGAATATTAACGTCACGAGTGGTAAAAAAAGAAAACCTAATTACTGTTATCTTCCTGACCAATTTTGTCAATTCTTCCTATATAAGCATGATGTCCATCTTATAGTCCATTCTGGGGACTAAAAATAAAGAAATTGTTTTAATTTTCATTATTTGTACGTGTATGATTTGATTTATTCATCTTTTATCTTAAGAGTCATGGACACTAACAAGGACAACGAACTCAAACGGGGGAATTACCAGAATTGTCCACGCAAATCGTACATATTACGTTTTCTTTTTTCACCATTTGTGGCGCTAATTTCCTTTTGTACTGTAATTTGAAATTTATTATTATCGTTTACTTCTTTATTTTTGACTGTTTTTTACTAATTTTTGATTTTATTTCCATTATTTATATTTAAACAACCTAAATGACTTACTTATTTTATAATTTTAAATTATTATCTCTATTTCAAACTGCCATTTCACTTCCTTACCGCTTTGGTACCACGGACCACTAATGCCCTCTTATTTTTAGAGCCATTGCAAATGCATGGAGTTCGACATCTTGTCTAGTCACCATGTTAAGAGTACACAACTATTTCGCGCATGGCATATCACGTACTGACATCCGTCAGTGCCTTTTAAGGAGTCTTCACATCATATACTCCACCAGTGAAGAGAAACGGATGTAAAACTTCAATCCTGTGTTAAATTTATGGACAGTTTTAGAGCACCCCAAACCGCGATGTTGGCACTCCATCTACAGATGGCAGTGCTATGCAGGCAAGCAGTACGCACTGTTATGTCTTGATAATTGTACTTTTGAAACAAGAAATTTGTTTATGGAAGAAAAATGGAAATATACAAATTGAAATATACGTTCCCTACCTCTTCCTGTTAAACTGAACCTCTGCCTGACAACTTAAAAACGTCTGGACCCCGATCGTTCTGCCATCTAATAGAAACAAAATCGACTAAAATTTTCGTCCACATTCTTCCATATTTCTAACCATCTTCTTACTTTTTTTCAAGGTAATTAATTCCGGAGGATATCAAATCAAGTCATGCAAACTATGCAATAAGCGACATAAAAAATAATGATTACCTATATGAAATATTTACA
The DNA here is from genome assembly GCA_035578155.1 of Brachynemurus nebulosus. Classification (NCBI taxonomy): domain Eukaryota; kingdom Metazoa; phylum Arthropoda; class Insecta; order Neuroptera; family Myrmeleontidae; genus Brachynemurus; species Brachynemurus nebulosus. The sequence goes on from JAPWDM010000006.1 coordinate 36,182,458, forward strand.
ATTAGTAAATAAGTGTGGAATTTTAATAAATTCACTTTTAAATTACTTAAATAATTTGACCCTGACCACTTTATATCTTAATTAGTACAAGAGATGATTGTTAAAATCTTACTTTTTAAAAGTTGATATTCTAGATATAATTCCGTGGTTCCCTAAGCAAAACCCGTCGTTAGTAGGAAATAGTCCTAAAAAGGAAAATAATTAATAATACTTGCTCTTGTCATATTTTAAAAATTGGATTTTTAAGGTACCATCACAGTGTGATCGGCCGAAAAATAGTCAATTTTCACAATTTTTTTCGGATATTATTAATCTGTAGGTAAGCCACTATGTTCCTATGGGAGCTTTTTTTTGAAATTTGAAAAAATGGCGGCGGTTTGAATAAAAATTACAAAATTTTTTAGTTTTCCGTGTGAAAAAATAGGAAGATTTAAAAAAAAAAGCTTCCATAGGAACATAGCGGCTTACCTACAGATTGATAATCTATTTCATTTTTTATTTTTCAAATAAAAACTGCGGCCGCAATCGTGGGCACCAAATTTCGACCTTTTTTAAAGACTTTTTTCAAAAAATTATAATAATTATAAAAAATAAATAAAAAAATATTTTTGCATTGTTAAATAGTGGTATTAATGGTAAAAAAATTCATCCCCATTCCTCCATCCTATCCATCCGAAAAAAAATTGTGAAAATTGACTATTTTTCGGCCGATTACACTGTGATGGTACTTTAAGAAAATTTAAGGAGAAAATAATTTCTGCCGAATAACGTAGGATTACCTGATGAAACTGAGTATTTACTTTAGGCAACCAAGGTTTTCATTACTTTAAAAATAAACTTTAACTTGCTATAACTTTTGAAACATTTACTCTAAAAAAAAATATTTCGATTAAAAAAAAGATAATTAATTTTATTGTATAATTGCGTAAACTAAAATAATAAAAAACTAATGTATAGATCAAATTAAATTTTTACCCCTCTCTGCTTCCCTTATCGTTATCCCCTCACAATAATGAATGTAACAAAAAGAGCCTGAAAGTAAAAGCTGTATACACTATCATGCGCGATTTGGTAAATTTTTTAGTTTGATATTCATAAAAAAATTAAAATAAAAATACAAATTAAATTTTAAAAATTTTATTTTAAAATAATATATTACTTATACCATTTTATAATATTTAGTAAAAGAAATTGGTTAATAGATTTAATTAGCCAAAGCACAATTATTACATGATTTTCTTTTTTCGTATTCTACAAATTACTTTTAACAAAATATTAATATTTACATGGTTGTGTATTCAAAGCCTATCTAAATTTCATTTTTCCAAAAATTTCATTAACAGCATTTAGAATAAATGAAAAATATGTAACAATATTCAATTTTGAATTCAAATTTAAGTGATGTTCTTGCTGATTTGATTTATGAAGCCCAAGATTCTAACATTTTAATTTCATCCTCCTCTTCTTTTGAGAGCTTTGCTGTAAACAAAAATTTCCAGTTAGTAAATATAAATTCTATCGTTACTATTTTCTAATCCCTTTACTGATTAACACAAGCAACTAAAATTTAAAATACTTCAAGCGTACATTTATTCATAAGGTTTGTGTTATCTATGACGGTTTTTCAATCTACAGTAAAATATCATCGTGACAGGTGATACTTTTTGTGCGAAAGAAAGTGTTTATCATGTTCGTATCATTTCTTTACCTACAAGAAAATGTGTGCTATATAGGTAAAAAACTAAGTAGTTAATATTGAAGTCAAGGAGTTAAATATAATATTGGTAGTGACAAAGTGACAAGGCAAATGTTCTCATATTTTTAATACGGATTTTCACACAGTAAACCTTTCAAGTGTTTTTTATTTAAACTTTTTTTCTTTTTTTTTATTTACCATAGTTTTTATTAGTAACTTTTTTGCTAGATATTTAACGTAGTTGCTCCGAGATCGTCAGGTGGCTTATTTCACGTACGATCACCAAACCCAGAAATCTTGATGTCACCGATTTTGATGATATTCTATAATAATGTTCTACTATACCAATAGTTTTGAAATGTCATATTTTTTTCCTCAATTTTAATAAATATGGTAGTTATGGTGTAATTAAGTTTGCCTTTTTTTCTAATTTTCGACACTTTCTTAAAAAAAGTTGAATATCTCCGAAGTTATTAAAGATAATTTAACCAAATTTGGTATGTACTTAGGGAACATTATACGGAAGGTATGTGTATATGAATTATTCCAGTCTAATATAAGATTAGATTTATGGGTATCCAAACATGACCAAATTTATGCACCATACCCTACAAAATATAATATATTTCACATATATTTCGGAAAAATGCAAAAATACGTATCCCCTAATTTTTGGTGTTCTTTTCATTTTTGATGGTAAAAATTGTATACATTGAACCACTCAGGCTGTACAAGAAAATTTACCCCAATTTTCACCTCTCCAGCCCCTCTTATAAGCCCGACCATGGCTTAACCTATACAGGTGAATAGATCTTTTAAAGAGGAACATTTCGCCGATTTAAAATTTTCCTCTATCTGTTATAATTTTCGAGATATCTTAATAAACACGATTTGAACCCCCAAATTTAAGGGCTGGTTTCACCCCATAAACGTGGACGGCGGCCGATAAAAAAAAATACGGGTCCCGTATTTTTGCCTATTCCACACACCAGCAAAGTTACATGAAGATTGGCGATTGACACTTGGGTAGTGTAACTACCGTCAAGGTGTTAATGAAATTTTCATTGAAATTAATTTAAAACGCATTTTTATATTGATCTAAAAAGGTATAATTCATTTTATGAATAAAAAGTCAACGTAATGATAACATTTTACTAGTAGATATTATCACTTTAGTGAAGTTTTGAGAACGTAAAACTCAAAAACGGTGAGTTTTAGAATATATATTGATAGGAACTTTTTTGCTTATTTTCACTTGAAAAATCTATATATCCAATAATCACACTTGACCCTTATCATTGTGTACCTCATGCATTCCCGTCACATTATCTCCATTCCCATGAAAAGTCCTGAAGATCCCCTCACAATTTTTATATATTATATTCTGTAGGGCGTGGTGACACCGCTGTAACTAATATACATGTCCCTGCCACTTGTTGTCAAGGACGGACCTTTCAATGTCACAGTTTGCTACGTGGCGCTGATGGTAGAGGAGCATACTAAATAGAGTTGGGACATGTGAGCATTTTTCATCAAATAGATGTCAAAATTAATTATCATATGATTGAGTACAAAAGTATCGTCACCAAGATATGTGTTAACGAATAATTAAATTTTTTTAATTTAATTAATCTTTCTAGGTTGAATTAAAGTATTTTTTTTAAATATTTAATTTATTTGCAATTTATTTTAGATGAATCTTTGATGAAAAATAGCGAACTATCAAAACTCATGTCCCGACTCTAATTTTATTCTAGTACATCAACGTCATCTGGTATATTAGTTACAGCGGCGTCAGAAAACGGTCCATTTTTTTTTATAATGGACTATATGGAAAGTGGCAGGAATATGCTAATATACCAGATGGCGTACGGACGGACGGACAGACACCAAACTAAAATTGTTCAGGAAGCTCTAAAACATAAAATGTGAGTAAAAAATTTTTATTTTTCAAAAGTAATCACAATGCTTCCGCTACTTTAGTAGTCTCGGAAGCAAAAAACTAATGTAATGCGGGCCGAAACCAAATAATCGTAATTGGAAACGCGAAAGACTAGTTTTTGGTGCTTCGACTTCAGCAAGACTGAAAATGAACACGACCCCTTTAAAAGCTTTTAGTTTCTGAAAATAAAATGTCGTAATATACCTTTCTCTTTTGGTTTTTCTTTTATATCGTCGGTTGGAACTGGTGGCAGTTTCGTTGGATCTTCGAAATCCAATAATTTTTTGTTAAGTTCCTCTTGTTCTAATTCTTCCAATTCTTTCTCGAGCTCCTCATCATCAATTTCCGAATCAAAGGCCACTGGTTTACTGATAGCATCAGATATCTCCTTCGCAATATCCTGTTGCTCGGCGATGTCATCCATCATGTCATGCACATCGTCAATATTCCTGAAGAATTAACAAATTTTAGCAATTCTGTAATTCTGATTGAAAATAGTTTTATAACATACATATTTTGATGGGCGCGTTTCATGGCATCGGCTGCATTCTTCATAGTTGTAAGTACTGCTGCATTTGTATTTGCCCCTTCCAAGGCTTCCCGTTGCATTTCAATAGTACTAAGTGTTCCATCGATTTGCTGTAATTGTTTTTCATATCTCTTTTTTCGTTTAAGTGCCTGAATTGCAGCTAAAATTTACGTGCTAAAGTAAGAAACAGATGGGAAACAAATGACCCTGATATAAAATACCTCTCTTATTTGTTGTTCCCAACTTTCTTGCTATGTTCAATTCTTGCTCCACTTTCTTTTCTAGAAATTCTTGTTTTTTCGTTAACATTTCTTCGGTTTCCCGAAGTTTTTGAATCGCTTCGCCAGTGGTTGGAGCTTTATCATCTTTTTTACCACCAAAAACTTTACTTAAAAAACTCATTTTAAAATTAATTTATTTACCGATCCTTCGCGAAATAAATAAGATCTATGAATATTATTTAATTTTCCGATTTACACAACCACTAAGAATGAAAATGCATAACTAAAAATATAATTGTATGATATATTAACTTTTTTTTAGTATGAGTCAACGCAATAATCTGACAGCTGATAGGTAGGTACGTAAAATATAGTGAACTAACGATAGTACCATAGAGATAATAAACACAAAGAATTTCGTTGACAGCTGCATGGCTTGGATGGCTTGTATAAGTATACCGTAGGGTGGACTATATCGGGACAAGCGGGTGAATAGGGACAAAAATGTGATTTATGAACTTATTTAAAAATACTAGATATAAATGTAAACATATCGCGCGTACTTTGTCTCAACCTCGTATCTGAAAATTCCCAATTTTTGGACACAAAAAAAAACATATTTTAAATCCGTGTTTTCATCACTATGAGCTTAAGATTTATGCTAATTACACCCTTCAATGTTGGCTACCCATATATGTAAATATATATAGATAAGTATAAATGTAAATACAGTATTTAATGTTTTTTATGTGTCCTAAAACATGTAGCTTTTGATATACGAGGTAGAGACAGCCAACGCGCGATATATCTTACTTAAATTATAGTATAATCATTATTCTTTCGGGTAACAATAGTGACTAAGCTTGAAGATGAATAAAAAATATTAAATACTGAGTTTAGATTGACGTCTTCAAACAGTGCTATTTTTTGTTCCTTAAAACTTTATCTTCAAATTATTTATTTTGGTGCTCCTATAAATAAATTGTTGTTTAATCGAAAATTTAATTATTTTGGAAAATATTTGAAAAAAGAAGACTGCAGACTTTTAGTTGTTTTATTTTTTTAAGAGGAAATAATGAGGACTTGAGATTTGGGCTAAGTTGGAAGTTAATAGGGACGGAAAAGGTGTGAATAGGGACAGTATATAGGTTAATAGGGATGCTATATAAAAGTACAATATATAGGGACGAATGTGGGGTGATTAGGGACGTATGAAGCATGTATTGGAACATAGAAGCAGTGAAGAGAGACGTATAACAGAAGTTTAACACTTTCAGTCCCATGGTTTCGGCATCCGAAACCAAACAAAACATCCCCAGAGGCCGACCGCGATGAATGATTAATTGGTTGGTTACGCATTATGTATGCGATGTTTATCATCACTCATCACACGGATGTGTTTCTACTTACACAAATACAACATACCATTACCAACACATACTACTCTTGGTTTCTACATATACATAAAAAATTCAAGATAAATAAAAAATACATAAAAAATATAATTTATATTTTCAAATAAAATTGATTTGAATGTCAGTGTATATATATGTAGTATGTACGTATGTTTACAGTTTTACACATACATGTTGAACTGTGTTGAATCTATTCAGTGTTTGAATCATTTTATGTATTTGTTTGTATATATTTTTTTTTTTAAATATTGCCGGCTTCCGGGGAAGTTTACTATGAAAGTGCTCGGGTCTCATAGTGTTAATTCTTATGGGCCAATGTGGACAAAAATTTTAGTCGATTTTGTTTCTGTTAGATGGCAGAACGATCGAGGTCCAGATGTTTTTAAGTTGTCAGGCGGAGGTTCAGTTTAACAGGAAGAGGTAGGGAACGTATATTTCAATTTGTATATTTCCATTTGTCTTCCATAAACAAATTTCTTGTTTCAAAAGTACAATTATCAAGACATAAAAGTGCGTAATGCTTGCCTGCATAGCACTGCCATCTGTAGATGGGGTGCCAACATCGCGGTTTGGGGTGCTCTAAAACTGTCCATAAATTTAACACAGGATTGAAGTTCTATATCCGTCTCTTTTCACTGATAGAAGAGAGCACTTTCAAGGTTATCAAGTCATTCAATATTCTTATAAGCACATTCAGCATAATATTTCTATGCTTTATAAACTTTATTTTTATTTTTTTTTGAATGTATAAATACAAAATACTCGAAATTATGTTATATTTAAATTTCAGTTTTGATCGGCCCTACGGGTTGTCCCCATTCACCCTTATATCGTCCCTTTTGATCCCAATTTTTCATAGAGAATAAATTATATGATTTTTGTTATTTTTTCAAAAGATTGGGTACTCATAAAATAAATACAAAAAAATACAGTGTGACACAGAACAAATAGAACGAATATATCTGTCTCTTTTCTGCAATCACTTATGTACTTTTATGTGCATCTTAGGCTGCTTAGTCCTCATTCATTCGCGGGCACTCAATTGGTATGTTTCAATTGTTGTTATATTGTTACCTCTCGTATTAACACGGTATATGTACGTGGTGTACGTACATCATACGTTCCACCACCACCAGACCACCACGTATATATTATGTATGTATGTATGCAAGACACTAATACACACACCATCCAACGGACTAACACACACAACTCCGCGTGCACATATATAACATAGTGGTGGGTTATTTTCTATCCTTTGTGGTTACGCTCGTTTCCCTAGTATAAACATAGTAATGTTCGTTCTCTTTGTTCTCTGCAGTGTGAAGTCTGAATTCGTGCCTATTTACTCCACTAGGGTAGTTTTCTATAGTTTTTAGTCAAAGTACTGTCTAGTTCCATTAAAGTATAACCACTTTTTGCAGTAGTTAAAACAATTTTATGAAGGATCAAGAGCCATGTGCATCTCATCCAAACAGTTTTCTATCACTTGAAATTTTGTGTAAAAATTCTGTATAAAATTTACATATATGTAATAAGCATTCAGTTGTATAAAAGTTTAATAACCTTTTCTATTGAAAAATTTTCGATATATTTGCAAAAAACTGCTTTTGGTAATTTTGGACAAATGAATAGTGCTTCTTCTGACCGGGATTGTCCAGTCAAGTCTCCAGGATATGTTTCAGACATACAAAGTATCTTTTTACAAAATTTCAAGTAGAAAAATTTTTGAATGAAGTGCATGTCGACTCTCGGTCTATACATATTATTAAAAGTATACCGTATTTTTACATACGATTTACTTTTAATTTTGTTCACATGGCCAATGCCTGTTATATTTTACCCCCGTATAGGAAGCCTTCGGAACGAAAATTTTGTTAGCCTAACGTTAGCTTTCACCGTTACAAACCAGAGGGCGCGCATTCAAAAAATTAATATACATTATATATGTCTTAAAACAAGAATTTCTAACATGGTGACTGATTATTTTTATTCCATAATTTTTAAATGTGGCTTCAGAAATCAAGTATTTATATCGTGAAAAACCATGAAAAAATATTTAACGTGCATTAATTTTTTGAATCAGAGCCCTCTGATTTGTAACGGTGAAAGCTCCGTTAACTAACGTTAGGCTAACAAAATTTTCGTCCCGAATGCCATCATTGATATGATTCACACTAATAAAATGTTAAAAACTCATAACTTTTTAAAATATTTCAACTTTAATGGGATGGGACAGTATTTATGGTATTTATTGTACTTATCATCCTTTATTCCTTTGTACAAAATCATAAATGTTTGCTTAAATTAATGGATAAAAAATTCTTACATCAATCAAATAATTTAAAAAAATAAATAAATAAAATAAACTTCCCAGTTACGTATTTTGTAAATGTACTAGCTTCTTCTAATCTTACAGTTTCCCAGAAACAAAATATTAAAGAAATCTTAGGTATGTTCCAACAAACACTTGAATTAATTCTTGTTTTAATGAGCATGCGCATTTTACTGTTCCAACTAGGAAGAATTGTAATTCTGGTTTATAAAAAGCTTCAAATTCTGTGTTCCATCAAGTATTTAAATCTAATTCTGAACTCACCCGAATTGGTTTTTGAAATTCTTGCTACAAAGTATTTCAAATCCTAGACATACGCATTAACGAATATTTCATTTTTATTTAACCTTATAATTTAAACATTAAATAGTAACACTAGACTGTTTGAACTGTTTTGGCAAAAGGAATTTCAAATTTTTGATTTTTTTGTTGCTTTAATATACATATTTTTTTTTTTTAGATTAGCAAGCAGATACTTATATTAATTACTTACTTTATAAATACTAATATTATTTTGGTAAGTAATAAGTAAAATATGAAGAATTTTTCTTACTTTTTAAAAATTAACGTATTTTAATATACAATATGTATTAATTTTCTAATAGATAGGTATGTTAGTAAATATTTTTTTTAGTATAGAAGGTATAGAATACATAACTCAACTAGAGTCTCTATAATAAATAGAGTCGTGACATGTCCATTTTCTATCCTAAACAGAGCGGGAAGCTTCAAAATTAATTATCACATGTTTGAGTAAATATTTTTGAGTACATAATTATTGTTAATAAGTTATGAATTAATGAACAATTAAAAATTTTTGATTTAATTATTCTTTCTAAGTTAAACTAAATCGTTTTTGTTAACATTTAATTTATTTCCAATGTATTTTACGAAAACTTTAGATAGAAAATGTCGGAACCCATCAGCGTTCAGCACAAATGTCACCACTCTCTAAACTCAACTAGAGTGCCTATAATAAATAGAGTGGTGACATGTGTGCTGAACGCTGATTGGTTTTGACATTTTGTATCCAAAGTTTTCGTAAAATACATTGGAAATAAATTAAGTGTTAACAAAAACCATTTAGTTTAACTTAGAAAAAATAATTAAATTAAAAATTTTTAATTGTTCATTATTTCAGAACTTATTAACAATAATTATGTACTCAGAAATATTTACCCAAACATGGTAATAATTCATTTTGAAGCTTCCCGTTTTGTTTTGGATACAAAATGGATGACATGTCACCTCTTTGGTAGAGACATCTTTTGAAATCCCCAACAATTAACTTAAACGTTCCCACACTTCCTACATATTAAATACCGAACTGAAATTCTAAATTGAATTTGATTTGACCTTTAAACGACATTATAGAATTTAAAATACTGTATTCACTCGAATTGAAAATTCTAGTGTTTGTCGGAACATACCTCTAAATTACTTGAATGCAGTAAAATTTATGTATTTAATTAATTTAAAATTACATTTAAAAAAAGGTTGTCTAAAAAGGTTGAATCGTTATAATAACTTTTGATGAATATATTCGTCACAATATTTTAATACAGATATCATATCTTCATATCCAGCATATTCACAGGCTTCTTTCAACGGCAACCATTTCAAGTCTTGATGTTCGTCAGACAATTTTACTTCTTTATTTGGATTAGTAAGCTCAGCAAGCCAATAAATTACAGTTTTTGGAATACCCTTTACTTCATACTGTATTACTTTTTTTGCATCCTCATATACTTTTAAATCTTGTTTGGTTAGTCCCGCTTCTTCTTCAGTCTCTCTTAAGGCCGTGACCATCTCATCCGTTTCTCCAGGATCTACATGCCCTATGATATGTATCCTTATTAAATGAGTTAGATGAGAATTTTTAGATTTTTACCTTTTGGTGGAGTCCAATGATGTTCTCCATATGATGTTTGTAATAATAAATATTGGATTGTATTTAAATTTCTTCGAAATACTACTAATCCTGCTGCTACTTTAGAAGCCATGCTTACTAATCAGGTTATCTTGAAAATTTATAATTAAATTAGATATAAATTTCAAATGCTATAATTTGATAATTCAAAGGTACAGGCAGATAAGAAATTTAAAATGTTTTATTTGTATTTTTTTCTTTTTTCTTGATAGTTAACAATTAAATTCCTAATTATTTAATTAATAATAGGCCGAACAGAAATATTTAGTAGGTACCGTAGGTACTACTTTATTGGTTATAAAATGATAATTATTCTTCTTATTAGTTGGGAGACAATTTTTTATTAAAACTAAAAAATGAATTAATACAAAAAAATTTTATGTATATAAATAAAAATTTAGGCAATTTTTGTTTTTGAGCGCCATCGGAGAATATAAGTACGTATTTTAGACTGTTTTAGACCTTAAAACAATTTAACACAGTACCCGGTGTTCGAATACGAATTATAAATATGATGTAAGCCTAAAATTTTGAATTAATTATTGAAAAAATAAAATTTATTTTTTTATAACAAACAAAACAATTTAATTTTAATTAGAATCATAATTAATTAATTAAGAAAAAAATTAATAAATTTTAAATGCTCATGGACGTAGTTAGTTAAAAATCGATGCAGTTCGCCCATCTCCAATTGATCGTTTACCTTATCAAAGATATCGATGACGTTATAGGAGTTATAGGAGTCCTGTAAGTTGTTCTGCAGCTTACCTATGGCCATTAGGCCTGGGTAACTCAGCAAAAAATCTTGAGTTGACGCAATAACTCAAGCGCACCTTACTGTGTTAGCGCAGTGTTGTAACTCATTGCGCTATTTAACGTAGTAAGTATTATGCATAGAACACTAGAAGCCAACTAACATAAAAAAAGTGAAATTCGCTTGGAGTCATTTGTAAGCCAGTCACAGCTTAAGGCATTAGTCCGTCAGTAGTCGTCGTCGAGTCAACATACCATTGTATTAACAATATACACATTGTTACTTGAACACGTTGAACAGCTCTCTCTGGTAATACGTATGTTGTGGTTGTATGCGTGTATACACATACTACTACAAAAAACCAAACTAATACACTGCAAACAGTGTGTATGTACACAAACAGAGTACGTCACAAACTCATTACAAGTGGAACAGAGGCAAAGCCAATCTAGTTTGTCCCCTTGGTATTATGGAAAGCAAATACACATGAAACATGATACACATACAGAAGATATCAAGCGAATGCGGCGCACGCGCTTTGTTATATTTTGTCGTGACACCATTAACATTTCCGGCCAATTCCTTTTTGCTATTTTGTGACGGCCTGCACACGATTAATAATACTGTCAGTATTTACCGAGAAAAATAATGAATTATTATTTTTATAATATAAAATCTATATATGGATACTTCAGTAAAGCAGCTTCCACATTCTCGCCGAGGTTGGACGAGTCGAGAATGTAGAGGGTCATTTCGTTGTGCTTCGCGGTTGGTGTTTCAATGCTATTCTTATGCCTCGGCCAACCTCGTGAGGAACTACTTCGTCCAACTTCGGCGAGAATGTGGAAGCTGCTTAATAATGCCAGTATTTCGAAATACTGAAAGTATTACGGATCGTTGTACCTATAAAGGCGGCTTATTATTTACGCGGTAACGCCATTAACACATTTTTTAAATGTCAGGTTTTTTATAAATTTTGTTCAGCATGCATAAAACAAATGAAACTACTAAAAAGTCGTATCAAGATTTCCAGATTTCAGTGTGTTATTGTATTTCGTGTATTCCAAAATTAATAATTCCTGAAAATAAATGAAATAAATAACAATGAAATATGTAAAAGTTTTTTATTTTATATCAAAAATTCCAGTTCCTATATCACCTCCGTCATAATACCTATATATGTAATAATATTATAAACTAAATAAAATGCTGGTGTTATTGGTGTTATTACGTTTACGTATGGTATAAATCAAAGAATACAATAATTATTATAATTTAAACTTATGTTAATTTTCTAACCTCATTTCTAATGTCATGTCATGAAAAGTGCGCTAATTTGAATTAAACTTTTAATGTGAGCCTTTAATGAAATACATATAAAGTCTAATAAAGCTGTAATATTTAATTTAACTAGGGTTTCCGATCTCGATTCGATTTTATCGAAAATCGATTTTTGCAGAGCCGATCTTCGATTTTTCGAATCGATTCTTTGGAGACGAAATCGATACAGAGATCGTGAAAAATTTACGGGATCGGAGATCGATCTTTTCGAATTTAAATTAGAATTTATTAAAATTTAATTTTATTAAAATTTTCGAATTTAAATTAGAATTTAGTAAAAATATATTTTTTTCAAAATTATTGTAGAATATATTTTATAAATATTTATGTTGTCAAATAATTTTATCACTTTTATGATTCATTTATAGAAAATTGAGTCAAATTTTGGATTCATGTGACTCTTTTAGCGCAAGCTGGAAACCATTTTATTGATATTAAATTCAGCAGTTCATCTTCAAAGGAAATTGAAAATTTTTTTGAAACTGATTTGTGATTACCTAATAAGAAACTATCAAAACTTTTATACCTATATCTTTTATTTCCTGTAAGTAAAAAAAAATTGAATCGATTTTCGTCAGATCGATCTTTTGTAAGCCGATTTTCGTCTGCATCGATTTTTGGTTTGACGATTTGAATCGATCCACAAGATCGATTTTTTGGTCAGAGATCGGAAACCCTAAATTTAACTACTGAGCTATGCGCTACAAGTTTTAAAAAACGTGAGTTGACGCATTTAACACAGTATAGTGAGTTAACGCAATTGCGCGGCGTAGCGCAGTGTTACCCAGGCCTAATGGCCATAGAGATACTATGGCACAAAAGCCACTTTTGACATGTTGTACAGGTCGTCTATATTTTACCTGATTTTACTAAAACATTGAAAATGTATTGGCGACACAAAATTGAGCCTCTTAAAACACAAGTAGTGTAACCCTACTTTTTGTATTTTTTATTTTTTTTTAATTAGCGATAGGATATGTTCAGAAAAGATCGTTAACATCGTTAAGTAAAACGCGTACGTATACGTTTAACTGGTATGTGGTATACCAAAAGTGTTAGTGAAAATTTTTGCGTTGGCAATAACTACCAGTGTTGCCAGATTGACTCATCGAAATACCCCCAAACATTAATCAAAATTCCTCCAAAAAAGGCATTTTATGGGAAAAATACCTCCAAAAAATGAAAAAAGAAAAATTACAAATATTACAGTTAAGGAACAAGAAAAAAAAATTCAACTAAAAACTGTGTACGTATAAAAGCATATATTTTTGTATTAAGCCGCTGCTACACGATGCTACGAACACCTTCCAACATTCGACGTTGGATGGTTCATAGCATCGTGTAGCCGTTGTTCGAACCTACGAGTGTCCAATGTCGAGCGTCAAACGTTCGCATTTGGTCGTGTCCCGTTCGATGTCGGTATTTTTGCACCGAGTCAAAGGATGCTTCGAACGTTTGAAGGTCAGTGTTGGTTGCGTTGGTTGGTTCGACTCAGCAGCTGCACGACTCGTTCATGTGAAGAGAGACAACATCAGTGTATAACATTAGAGATAACATCAGACAGATGACATCGTCGTCCACTAGATAAACGTTTGTCCCAACACATTATACAAGAGAAACAACATCAGTGTATAACATTAGAGATAACATCAGACAGATAACAGCCTCGCCACTGAGTACCAACACATCATCATTCGTATTGGATCAAACATTCGATTCACCGTGTAGCAGATACATTCGTCGCACCAACTATCGAACTTAATTGCCTCAAACGTTCGATCGAACGTTGGAAGGAACGTTCGTAGCATCGTGTAGAACCCGCTTTATACTTACGTACAAAAAGATACATATATTTTGAGTGTTTCTAGTTACTCAATTGATCACTGTTTTTTTTTTTTTAATTGTTTTTAATTCTTAAAAATAGTACACATTTAACATTATGTATTATACCTAGATACATTTCTTTCTTATTGGTTAATTTAAAATTGATTGTTGGCTTTGAACGTTGTTTTAAAATACGGTAGTATTGAATGTTATTTGTTGATTTGAAACTGATTGTTGAGTTTGATTATTTTTAATAAGTATAACAAATATATTTTTCAAATTTCCCCAGTTTCAAAATTTCCATCCAGGAATCCCCCCAAAGAAACTGTCCCCCCAAAATTCCCTCCAACAATTTGAAAATCCCCCAATTTTGGGGGAAAACCTGCAATTTAGCAACACTGAATTAACTACAATATCGTTTCATTTAATAGATTTTGAATAGAAGACAAAATATATTATTTATGTTTGCAATATAGTTATTTTAATATTAAACAATTAATTTATAATAAAAATGTAATTGATCCAATTGCATGGACTTAACATAAACAAAGTTACAAGTTGCCAATAAATGTGAACAATCTGTCTACGCTACTGTAATATGCGTAATATGTATACGGAATTGCGGGTAATTCTTTATGAACCGTGAACATTCCATGACATGTGTGTCATTTAGTAACTAATTCATACGTGTATTCACGTTCACGTGTATGTTCTATATTAGACAGATTGTGTAAAATAGTAAAATTTTAAAATCAAAATGAGCAACGTGGTGAATAACGATACCGAAGTTTTAAATAATAAAAATCAACAAAAGGCATGAATAATTTTTAATTAATATAAAATAATTTTTGTGATAGAAATGATACTATATATTAGAAGAAACATTTTTACTCGGTACAAAACGTTTGCTACATTGGTTTGTAGAGTCAAAGTTAACCTTTTTTTTATTGGTTTTGTTTGATAAATATGACTAAAAAAATATATTAAACTTAAGTCAAATTGTATTTTTTATATTTATTTAACTTTTAGTTTGTAAACGTGTAGGACTACAATTGATATGTAATTAATTAATAACAAATTACCTACCTTGTACTTTTTTCATGATAATTTCACTCTCATTTCTCATTGATTTTATAAACTTTAAAGATAAATAAATAAGTTCTAGTGGTTTAAGACCATTTTTCGTTTTTTTAGTTAAGCACTTACTGAAATACTAATACGAATTTTATTGATTTGCTTAAGTGTATTTTGCAGAAAAGTTAACATAACATCGGCATTTTTTAAAAAAAATATTTCCAAATTCATTCAAATCTCATAAGAATTTATACCCAAAGTTTAATTTTAATTAGAACGCAATTTTTTTAAGACAGTTTGTATATTTGCGCGGATTGCGCACCTGTACAGGTAGTTAGGTGTTTAGGTGGATGATGTAATTTATCGTATTTATGAATTCAAAGAGTGGAGGTAATAACTATTTAAAATATGTCGTTTGTGCAGGCTGCCAAGGCAAAACAAGCCAAAGAGAAGAAAGGAGGTACCGGCGATACAAAACATACAGTTTCCGAGTTAAAACCATGGCCTCCATATATTGAAGAACGTATTAAATTATGGGACGAATTGAAAAAGAAATACGATGAAGAACTTGCCGCAAAAACACAAACGCCAATCAAAGTTACTTTACCGGATGGTAAACAACTTGACGCTGTGGCATGGAAGTCTACGCCGTATGAAGTGGCCAAAAGTATCAGGTGTGTGTTAAGGGGTCTTTTACAAGTGATGTGCTAAAAGAAACACTTGGATTTTTTTTTTTTGGAAAAACTAATTATTGTAATGAAAAAAAAAAGTTTTGTACATTAAAGTACACAGGGTGGCAATCGACCTGGAAAAGTCAGGAAATTTCGAATTTCTGGAATAGTCAGGGAAAAGTCAGGGGATTTTAAGACTTACAGATATTTTATTGATATAAATAAAAAATTTTAATTAAACAAAAATCTGGAAATAAATTGACCCAGTAAATCACAGTCTCAAAAAATTTACGCAGTATTTAACAGTACTTAAATTCTGATGGAAACTTTATTTTTAGATATAATTAAAAAATGTAATTAATAATTATACATTTAAACAATATTTTTTTTTTTAGTAAGCCCTGGAATTTTATTCAGAGTCAGGGAAAAGTCAGGGAATTTTGAAATTGATTTTCAATCGTCACCCTAGTACATATAATTAAGTGTCACATTAAAAAATACGCTGTCACAAATGTTTTTAATGGTATATTTGGAATTCACAAACGATTTTCAATCGATTAAGTGCCCGGAAGTCAATATTGCAATAAATTTTAAAAAATGTTGGCTATTCACACACTCTTAATTAACAATTAAATAATTAATTAACTAATTAGTCACAAACGAAAATAATAGCGTCACAAACATTCACAAACGATTCACAAACGGTTGATCGAAGCAAAAATAAAAAAATCTCATCTTTTTAAATTTATGTTGGCTATTTACACGAGCGTTATAGTTTTTTTTGAATCATTGGCACCACAGAATACAAAAATGGCACTACTATCTCTATCGTGTAATCTGCAGTCTGCAGTTCTGAGCAAGTTAGGCTACTCAGTAGTCACTCGCTTGGTAGCAGTGGATGAGTGTACTTCAATTGTTTTGATCACGTTTTGATTGTTATAGTCGTTATTGCCACCGTCGTACGAAGCCACATACATGTGTATGCAGTATTATATATCCGTATGCGACCCCACGCAACACACCTCCAATCACACACACACACACAAACAAGACAGATCAAACAAATATAAAGTAAACCCAATGCACATATATAACATATTTTCTATCCTCTTTTGGTTACACTGGTTTCAATAGTATAGGGATAGCAATGTCGCCTGTGTACTCTGTGATTGGCACCTTTTTTTGGGCCTGTAACCTTCAACAGGCTTACAAGGGCAGATGGCTGATCAAAAATAAAAGAAAAAATATTCAAGATACACTTAATTATATGTACTTTAATGAACAAAAGTTTTTTCTCATTACGATAAATAGTCCCCCCCCCCCCCAAAAAAAAAAATCCAAAAAAGTGTTTTTTTTTGTATAGTAGGGTAAAAGCCCCCTTTGTGGAACGGTATCTAATACTGGAACAGTTTTGACATTTACACATTTATTTCTTTAATTAAGTAAGGAAACTTTAAATGCGAGGTGAATTTAAATTGAAAAACAATCATTCTATTAATAATAATTTTTGTTATCAGACGTTTCTTTCAGAAATAACTTCATTAATATGTAAATGTTCATAATTAGATACCGTTCCACAAAGGGGGCTTTTACCCTACATCACTTGTAAAAAGATCCCTTAATGTGTTAATTTTCGAAAATTTTACCAATATTAGTTAATTATTTTTGATATTTAGTCAAGGTTTGGCTGATAATACCGTCATCGCACGAGTAAATGGCGAACTGTGGGATCTTGATCGGCCGTTGGAAGGTGACTGTAAACTAGAACTTCTTAAGTTTGATGATCCTGATGCACAACAAGTGTTCTGGCATTCATCGGCTCATGTGTTAGGTGAAGCTATGGAGCGTATATACGGGGGACATTTATGCTATGGACCCCCTATTGAGTCGGGCTTCTATTATGATATGTACTTAGAAAATAGTGGGGTAAGTTTTTTCACTTGTTAATTTAACCCTTTGTAAGGCAAGTTTTCCCAATGTGTAACTTGAAAAGGCGTTCTGTTGGATTAAAAATATTGGACACATTTAAGTCAGTTTTATTTTTGGAAAATATGATTCTTATAATGTTCTGAGGCAGTGTTTCTCAACCGTTGGTCCATGGACCGGTGTCGGGCCGCGATAGTGTCTCAGAAATATGTGTAAATTACAATCGATTACAAAAATGGATATAATTTTTATTTTTTACTTACAAAAAAAAAAAAAAAAATTGTAAGGTTAGGTTTATAAAAAAAAGTTAGCTCTATTAACGGCCTATGATAGCACACGTCTAATGTGGTACTTGACCGTGTTCAAAATTTGTTTTAAATATTAAATAATTATATGTATTATTTTTAAATACAGTTATTCAATTTTAGTAATGACAAAATTATTCTCTAGTTATTTAAAAATTTTATTCCGAAAATTATGAAATTTTAACCTTCATTTAAATGACTAAAAACGCGCCGAGTTATTAAAATGACGTCACGATTTGTAAGCTTTATATGTGAATACTATAGACAGAATAGACAATATGTATATGAATATGAATACCCTAGTTAAATTGTCTATGACAAACAGTCATATACATGTTAATTATGTTGTTTATGCTTTGTACAAATATAGAGCCATAGATATAGAACCGTGTACACATGACTGAAGTGACTGAAGTCTGTTTGAGTTAAATCGTGACGTGTAACCATATCCTTATACTTATTTTATTTCAAACTCCGACATCTAACGTTTCTCACACTAAATAAGGAACGATTACAAAAAAAAATTAACTAAAAGAATAATAATAATAACACTAATTATCTTCTTAAATAATAGTTTTATTTCAAAAAAATAATAGTTTTAACAAAATGCGTCTTCTTGTTACAATGTTTCAAATTATACTCTCTCTGACTCCCTTATTGGGATCTCATATCTCTATATCTATTCATCTTCCTCTAATGTTTGTTTTATTTTTTCTAACAACCGATGACCATCATTCTGATTGTTGATTTACCAAGAATTTACAATGAAATGTTTAATGAGAATTGTTTCGAAATTATTTATAAATAATGATTCAAAACAACATTCAATCAATATTTAATATTATCGATAACATTTGTAACATCGTTACAGAACCCCTGTTCAATTTTGAAACAATTCTTCATTTATCCATAAAATTTTTACAAACAATTTAATAGTTTCAAACATAGAAAATATTAATTAGCTGATATATGATATGATATTAAGTAGCTGACAAAAACAAAAAAAAAACATTCTTTCAATTCATTTTATAGGAAAAAATAAGGTAATGAGCAATATAATTAACCTTTTAAGTAATTTATATAAGGAAATAAAATTTCGTCTTGTTTATGAAAATTTTTATTGTATTTATTAGGTACTCCTTTTATTTTTATTTATTTTTTTTTTTTTTTTTTTTTTTTTATGACTTGAAACTAAATAGAAAATTCTTTTTATATTCTGAAACGAAACAAAAATACATTCTCAAAATTTTGCAGAACCGGCACCCAAAACAATCTCAAATTGCCTTAGGTCCTCAAATGTATTATACATTTTAAATGTATTGTGTTAAAAGTACCCCGAATTATTTTACTTCGTGGATGCATCATATCGTAAGTGTTTGATGCTTTAAACGCTCGACACTTATAGCATACCTTATATGACGAAAAGAACTTTTTTGAACTTTTATTTCTTGTATAAATTTCCAGAAAGATCATAACTAAAATCCTTTCACTTCTCAAATACTTGACTACCTTATGTCGATCACGTTTAAATTTTCGCAAAAGGGCTCTCAAATGGAAATTCCCCCTTCTACTTTCTAATTTTGTCGTTTGATTGATTTCACTTATTTCAGAGAATTCTACAAAATATTCAACTGGATTTTTTATTCGATCGGGTTTATTAGAAAAAGTTTCTCTATTTTCCTTTAAACTATCAATTAACTGCATTTTATCTTGATCGGAAATCTCAGAGATAGTGGATCCAAAATTTCCAAAAAATTCTAGCGGAACTTTCATGTTTATGATTGAATTAGGATTCTGAAATTTAATTTCAGAATTACTTTCGTCTTTAATCGTTTCGATATATTTTATATTAGATATTTTATTTGTTGTATTTTCAATTGATTTTTTAGTAAATTTAGAAAAGTTACAAAAATACTTTTGTTTATTTACTTCAATTTCGATTTTATCAGAACAAAAATCTATAATGGCTTTATATTCCCTAAAAAAATCAGTACCTAGGATAATGGGGTAATTTAAATCTTCAATAACGAGACAATTTGCAGAAACTATTACTTTTGATAAATTAATTTCTAAATAAATTTGTTTAGATATGGCTTTGCTCTTCTTCCCGGTAGCAGTGACAACTTTAATTGTGTTGATAGGCATCTCCGCCACCGAATAATTTTTTAGCTGCGTATAGAAAGCAGCACTAACCGCAGTAACTTCGCTGCCACTGTCGAATAATATTTCGGTGTCGATATCAAAAATTTTAGCATTAACAATTGGTAGGGAAACATCAGCCGTCTCTACATAATTTTGAGAAATATCCCATGTTAAATCTTCTATAGAATTATTAAATATAGAATATATGCAAGTTGAAAACAAATCAATACTATTTACTGCCCTATTATTTTCACCCCTGTTCAAATTGGACAGTTCATTATTTTGAACAGGCGTTATTAGTTTAAATTTTCATTAGTACTAATTTCAGTATCAGTTGTACTAACAGATTGTTTTTTGACATTTCGATTTTCAACAATAGCTTCAGTAGTAATTAAATTTAAATTTTCGTTTTGGCCTTTACTGTCATTATTTGTAACTAATTTTTTATTTAGAGAATTACAATTTCTAAAATTTTCATATTTATTATCTTTTCTTTCATTATAATATCCGGATTTTGTATTCATATAAGGTTTTTCATTATAATTGGTATTTACATATGGTAATTTATCGTTATTTACTGGATGTGGTACTTCTGGAACGAATTGGATGTCGAAACGATAAAATTCGTCCCAAATCTCTAAATTTTGAATAAATTCTGATAGGGAATTTGATTTGGTTCTTAAATTTAAATTTATCTCTTTTGGAAAATAATACAAGATTATATCAATAAAATTTGCATCTGAATATTTAGGAGCTAAATATTGAACTTGTTTATGCCAAAAAATGACGTGAGATACAAACTTATTTTTAACTGTTGGTCGATTATTATTTGTAATAAAATTTCTTCTAATGTTATTTTGAATCCTTTCGTTCCAAAAGGTATCTTCTATCCAACTTACAAAATCATTAAAAGTATTAATATTGTCTTTTGCGATTTCAAACAGACTCTTTACATAATGATTTAATTTTGAAACAGCAAAATTTAGTTTAATTTTATCATTAACAATGTTACATAAATCAAAATAGTTGTTTAAATCTTCAATAAATCGTACAGGGTGCAAAATTTTTATATTATTTTCAAAAATAGGTACATTTGATTCACTCACATTGATTAAACTGTTTACCGGAAAGTGCGGGACATTCTGAAATAAAATGTTCCCCCTCGAAGATGCTTCCAGCTGTTTGAAATTGTCTTCTATTTCTTGGAAACGCTTCTCACAGGATTCGTTGATTTTTGATAGTTTCTGGTCACATTCCTTGCTGACACAATCGAGTGGATGGTTACACTCAGATAAAATATTTTTTGTATCATTTTGTATTTTGTTTAGATTAATTTTGTTTTCTTTTGAAATGTTATCGATGCTTAATTTTAGTTCAGTAAATAGTTTTTCGATAGTCATTTTTAGTTCTTTTGTTTCACTTGATTTGCTTATCACACTTGATTCATTTAAAAGTTCAGAGTCATAACCACTTTCATTCATTATTAAGTTATCTTCTTCCATTTTTACTTTTGTTTCATTTGATTGGCTTATTACACTTGATTCATTTAAAAGTTCAGAGTCATAACCACTTTCATTCACTATTACGTTATTTTTTTCCATTTTCACTTTTGTTTAATTTTCTTCTTTTATTAAGAAATATTTTGTATAGATTTTAGTTTTAAACTTAATATTACGTTTTAATTTTGCTTTTTATTAACATATTTTCAACATTTTATTTGCTTAGAAACGTGTTCACTATCTTCGTGATTTATCACGTCGGGGTCACCATTTGTAACCATATCCTTATACTTATTTTATTTCAAACTCCGACATCTAACGTTTCTCACACTAAATAAGGAACGATTACAAAAAAAAATTAACTAAAAGAATAATAATAATAACACTAATTATCTTCTTAAATAATAGTTTAAAGGGTCAGTTTCACATGACAGTAAGCTGCTATAACAGTAGAACTATTAGGTGGGGGATGTTGCTATTGTGATAGTATTACTGTTATATAATGATTCACAATATTTTAAAAGTGTTTGTTAACAGTACTTTTATTAAAATGGCGCCAAATAAAAATAACTATTAAATTATATTTTAATACGTTTATTAATTAAGGAAAAAATATTTAAAAGAAAATATAATAGAGAAATAAATGACATTAGATGAAAGCACCGTTCTTGAACAGGTTCCTTTTTGACATAGAAAATAATTTATTAACCGAATTATTAACGGTAGATGATTTCCAAAATTTCATAGGGTTATCCTATGCAAAATTTTTAGGACTCCATAAGAAAGTTTATATAAAATACTTTTAAAATTTTTAAATTAGGAAAAACAGCTAATCTCCATAAAATTTTCAGGTTGCACATTTAATTACTAAACAAAGAATTTATTTTCACATTTCTTCTGTCAAATTTAATTTTTTCACAATATTTTTTCAAATATTTTTTTTTTCATATCATTTTTATAGTCAAATGATTTTGTGTCTCACAAACACCCATTTTTATGGTACAGTTTGCTTCTATTTAGAAGTTTTTCCTCCAAGAACCCAATTCTTTTTATAAATTCCGCCATTTTTAATGCAATAAAATTTTACTGCGATCGCAAAAGTAGAAAAAATTCTAGTTATAACAGTAACTGTCATAACAATCAACTGTGGCAACAGTAAGTATGTTTCACACAAAAAATTGCCTAACAGTATAGCCACGCCTACTAAATTGTTACTGTGATAGCAGTAAATTGTCCTGTGAAACAGCCACTTTATTTCAAAAAAATAATAGTTTTAACAAAATGCGTCTT
The DNA here is from genome assembly GCA_035578155.1 of Brachynemurus nebulosus. Lineage (NCBI taxonomy): Eukaryota > Metazoa > Arthropoda > Insecta > Neuroptera > Myrmeleontidae > Brachynemurus > Brachynemurus nebulosus. The sequence continues at coordinate 36,205,352 of JAPWDM010000006.1, forward strand.
CTTGTTACAATGTTTCAAATTATACTCTCTCTGACTCCCTTATTGGGATCTCATATCTCTATATCTATTCATCTTCCTCTAATGTTTGTTTTATTTTTTCTAACAACCGATGACCATCATTCTGATTGTTGATTTACCAAGAATTTACAATGAAATGTTTAATGAGAATTGTTTCGAAATTATTTATAAATAATGATTCAAAACAACATTCAATCAATATTTAATATTATCGATAACATTTGTAACATCGTTACAGACGTCACTGCATACCTCACTACGCCAAGTCGTTGTTCGCGCCAATTTGTTCATTTAAAATTAAACTGTGGTTTTTTGATGATTTTTATAAAACTTATAAAAAATTAACTAATTTATACGTAAAAACAAACCATTTTGAATCTTTTTTTTAATAGCAGTCAAGTACCCTATTAAATACAACACAAATTTTTTGTTTTAAAAAAAAGAAAACGGTGGGAATAATTTTATGCGCAAAAGTAGTTTTTGGCTGTAAAAAAACAATTTTTGAGATTTAGTTTTTATATCTATAATAGTATACGGTTACCACAATACAGCACATCCTGTATTTTTTTTTTCAAAAAAAAGACAATGGCGGGGTTAACTTTATGGATATGTAGTCAGTTGGAATATGACATTTCATATTACACAAACTAATGTTACTCGAAATAATGGCGGAAATGATTATACGTTACAAGATTTCTATTTAAAATGAAAGAATTGCTTTTAAATATTTCTCTAATGCTTAAGAAAGTGTAGACATGTATCTAAATTATGTGGTAGACGAATTGGTCGGAAAACGACATTTCGTATTACATGACCTAATGTTATTCCAATTAATGGCAGAAATGATTTCAGGTTACAAAAATTCTATTTAAAATGAAAGAATTGCTTTTAAATATTTCTCTAATGCTTAAAAAAGTTTCTATATTTATGTGAATCACATGGTTGACCAAGTGGTCGAAAAACGACATTTCATATTACATGACCAAATGTTACTTCAGTTAACGGTGGAAATGATTCCAGGCCACAATAACTATATTAAAAATTAAAATATTGCTTTTAAACATTTCCCTAATGCTTAAGAAAATGATGATAATTTGAATTACATGGTAGACTAAGTGGTCGAGAAACGACATTTCATATTACACGACCAAATGTTATTTTAGTTAATGGTGAAAATGACTCGAAGCTAAAAGAATTCTATTTAAAATTAAGAAACTGCTTTTAAAAATTTCTGTAATGCTTAATAAAGTGTCCATATTTATTATCTGAATCACATGGTCATCCAAATGGTCGGTCCTAATATGTAAAAAAGTATCGATATTTATATCTGAATTACATGAAACGGATTAGAAAACGGATAATCGTTATGCGATCCTATATGTGACCGATCAGCACAAAATTATTTGCGATTTTATCGGTTCGTGACTGAAAAAAGGTTGAGAAACGCTGTTCCCTAATTTAATATTTTAATGTATTTTTTCGTATTTACATTTCCTTTGTAAAATTTGTATTATTCGACTTGTAATTCAGCCTGATGCACACTCAAAGGTAGTTCATTCTTTCTTGTCTACCTAAATACAATTAATTAATTTGTTCTCTTTCATGAATTTTAAATATACTTAATTTGCACCAACAGACTACAGAAAACAATTTGTGGAAGAACTTTAACTAGCATAAAAAGTCCAGCATATTATTAAAGTTTTTCCTCTTAGGACCCATAAAAAATACATAAAATATTCGCTAGACCGGTTTCGGCTACTTTTGTAGCTCTTTTCAGTAGCATAAAATATAAATATAAAAACCAAAAATATAAAAAATATAAAATATAAAAGTTACTTTATTTATGATTTTTATATTACCAAAAATATTTATGGTTTTTATATTTATATTTTTGCTACTGTAGAGGGCTACAAAAGTAGCCGAAACCGGTCTAGCGAATATTTTATATTTTATATTTTTTGTGGGTCCTTAAGGGGAAAAACTATTATTATGTACATATAATCCAGCTCACAGTTAGGCTCATCAATATTTTATGCTACTGTAGAGGGCTACAAAAGTAGCCGAAACCGGTCTAGCGAATATTTTATATTCTATATTTTTTATGGGTCCTTAAGGGGAAAAACTATTATTATGTACATATAATCCAGCTCACAGTAAGGTTCAATATAGTGATTTAAAGTCTAGCATAATATTTTTAACCCTAGAACGACAAGGCTCTGTTATGGGACAAATTTAGCAAGTGAGTATCATAAATGACACCTATAATACACCGGTTCTAGTGTGTCAAATCGATATTTAATTGATGTCAGTGTCAACGTTTATCTGTCTAGATGGTATTCAAATTTTTATCAAAAAAGAAACTTATTAGATTATTGTCAACTTCTACATTATCAAAAGTTACAGCGCTGAAACAAAAAATGTGGGTGTCATGTATGACACCGACTTATCGTTCTAGGGTTCACATATGTGTTAATTTTCTGCTAAAATTTTTTTATATTCAATTTTTTCGGTGATTTCTTAGCTAATAATGTTTCAAAAATATTAATTGTTGTGAACTTCAAAAAATCATTATAATTATTAAAATTAAAGTTAAATGTTTTGATGACAACTTTTTACAAGGAGAGAGATAAATGTTCAAAGAAAGGCATCCCATTGTTATCTTAGACTTTTAAATGCCTTTAATAAAGAAAACCGCCCTTAAAAGATGATTTTCTTACGATATTATGTAGTAAAATTTTAGCCGTTAGTAGATCTTAAAGTCAGGGGCATTATAATTGTATTGCCTTCTAAAAAGTTTAAACCAGAGTTATATCCTTTAAACAAAATAAAATCGGGACAGCCCACAGGGAAAATTAATAATAAGTTTTCTGATATAATTATTTCTTTATTTATTTAGAAAAATTTTTAACCTCTTCGGTACTGGTGTCCATTATACTGGACATTAAATTTAGGGATACTTTAGCATAACTTTTAATTGACAAAACCTAAAAATTTCTAAATATTATTTAAAATTTCACAAATTATGCTTATTTAGAGATATGATAATAAAAATAAGCGCTTGTTTAAAATGATGTCCAATATGCTAAACAATATACAGTCATTGAATGTAAAAAATTTTTATAAATCAGTAGTGAAGGGGTTAATCCAACGAGCAAAAGAATAATTTGAATAATTTTCCGTGACCTTGAGACACCAATCCTCTACTTTTCCCCCAGAAATATCCCTGACGAGGAAAAAAAGACAAAAACTGGACCCAAACTTAAAAAACGCCAATCTTCAATTTTATAACACAAACCATTTGAATTATTTTAGGTATCCAATTTAGATTTCCCAGTTATTGAAAATTTAATGAAAAATATCACTAAAGAAAAACAACCGTTCGAACGGCTCGAAATGACTAAAGAAGAATTATTAGAAATGTTCAAATACAATCAATTTAAAGTTCGAATTTTAAACGAGAAAATCCATACGCCAAAAACCACTGTATACCGTTGTGGACCGTTGATCGACTTGTGCCGTGGCCCACACGTTCGACATACCGGTAAAATTAAAGCGCTCAAAGTCACCAAGAATTCGTCAGCGTATTGGGAAGGTAAAGCCGACGCTGAAACGTTACAACGAATTTACGGCATCAGTTTTCCGGATGGCAAACAATTGAAAGAGTGGGAAAAATTCCAAGAAGAAGCGGCTAAACGTGATCATCGTAAAATTGGACGAGAACAGGAATTGTTCTTCTTCCATGAATTATCGCCGGGTTCGTGTTTCTTTCAACCACGTGGAGCTCATATCTATAACACGCTTATTAATTTTATCAAAAAGGAATATCGTAAACGAGGTTTTCAGGAGGTTGTATCGCCGAATATTTATAACGCAAAATTATGGCAAACTTCAGGACATTGGGCGCATTATGCTGTAAGTTTAAATTTATTAGAATTGTTATAAAAATGCTTAATTATTAAAATAAAAATTTTTTTGCTAGGAAAATATGTTTTCGTTTGAAGTTGAAAAGGATACTTATGCTTTGAAACCAATGAATTGTCCTGGGCATTGGTAAGTAGTTCACTGTAATCGTAAAACCAATATTATAAAAGACGAATAAGTAAATCTATGAAATGAATATACTAAGGAAGTAAATCTGCCAAATAATTGACTCTGTGAAAAATCTACTAAGCTAATTTTTACTCAAAGATTAACTTGACAGTTTTGTACTTTTTAGTTTTTGTACTCTAAGTTAGTTATTAGAGCTATGAAGAAAAATCTTGAAAGTCTTGTAGTTTCATCATATCTGTCTGTCGTCCCCCTCCTTAATTTCTACGTCCTTCGGCGTACCAAATAAAATGAACAATTAAAAATTGAACTAATGAACAATTAAAAATTTTTAATTTAATTATTCTTTCTAGGTTAATTTAAATGATTTTTTGTTAATATTTAATTTATTTCTAATGTATTTTATGCAAACTGTGGACAGAAAGTGCCGAAACCAATCAGCGGGACTCATTATAGGGACTCTATTGATGCTTAGAGTCGTGACATGTGTGCTGAACGCTGACTGAGCATAGAAAGAATAATTAAATTAAAAATTTTTAATTGTTCATTAGTTCATAACTTATTAACAATAATTACGTATTCAAAAATATTTTACTCAAACATGTGATAATTAATTTTGAAGCATCCCGCTCTGTTTTCGACAGAAAATGGATGACATGTCACGACTCAATTATATGGAGTCTATTAATGCCTTTATTAATATTTTTTGTGAAGTTTGAAAGATTAGCATTCAAAATAAATGCTAATTTAATAATTTGACACATATTCATTAATTCATTGAAAATTATTTGCATTTTTTACTCATTCAATGAAATTCATTATTTATCCTGTTTTAAAATGACGTTGGACATATTGATTGACCTTATGTTATTAGATATCGTTTGAATTCAGCGTTTTATGACATTAGCGCGTATTTGAAAATTTTTATTTTTAAAACAGTTACTCAAAAATATAAGATAAAATAGTCGGAAATGGAGTATTATGGATAGTTTTGAATCATAAACAACAATTTAAATATATGTTAAGAAAATTATTCAAAAAAAGTGTAATTCCTAGAAACTTGATAATATTTTTCATAGGTATAGTATGTATATTTTTTTATAGAAATCATTTTCTCGTAGCCCAATAAATAGACCTTATGTACTGAGATGCAGAAATCAATAGGCCCAGTGAACATAGAATGTAAATGTGATGTAACAAGGAAATAACAAGTTACGCAACTTTTTTGACTTATGGGTGACATAACAATTATATAAAATTAGAGTTTTACGTTATATCCCTAATTGGTACCTGTACGTTACGTAACAGTTACGTGCCATTGTGACTGTAATAAAATGTCACATTTGGGACTGCTATGTTACGTTTAGATGATGTATCAAGGTTGCTTCGATAAAACGTCACAGTGTGACTTTTATGTTATGTCTTCGCAACCTAACAATGTTACTTTAATAAAACCTCACAGAACTGACTCTTATGTTATGTTTTTGTGACGTATCAACGTTACTTTATTGAAATGTCACAATCATAACTCTTTTGTTATGTCCCGATGACCTAACAATGTTACTTTGAACAAAACGTCACAACAGTACTCTTATGTTATGTTTTTGTGACGTATTAACTACAGGTATCTTTAAATTGATAACTCCTTGCGAATTGATACATTTAAAATTAATATGGTAACAAAACATTTCACAAAAGTGACAAGTGAAATGTTTTATTAATATTGACATGTCACAAAAACATAACAAAAGAGTCATGATTGTGACATTTCATTAAAAAAACGTTAATACGTCGTTAAAACAGTTAATTTTGTTATTAATTTAAAAATTAAACTCTTATGAAAATTCTTGTAAGGCTTTATTTACTATTTTGTGATATATATTAATATATAACGATGAGAATAAATAAGTCAGTTTGGTCTAGTGGTTAAGACTGTCGATAATTTAAATGATGCTTCAGCTTGGATAACGGTTCGAATCCTGTAACAGTCAACAAAAAAAAAGAAAAAAAAAACAGTAATAATTTAGGTGTATGTATATGAACAAAGTTGGTAATATGTGATGTAATGTTAATAAGAAACAAAAAAGGGGAATTTTGAATTTGCTTATTGCAAAAGAAGGCGTAAGGCGTATTTTTATCTATAAGGTAACATCAAAGTTATATTTTCCTGAAACGTAACAAGAACATAACAATGTTACGTCACATTGTTACGTTTATAAGTGGGAAATTGTAAGTTACATGTGAGTCATATGTGACTCATATTTTATGTAACAGGTGACTTTCAGTTCTGTCACTTTGACATAAAATTTACAGAAAAATGTTCACTGGGGGTCTATCTATAACTATAAAATTCTATAACTATCCCTAGATTTTAACCATTAAATGAAACTTTAACATAAAAAAATGTTGGTTAAAAATTGGTATAAACAATAAGAACCTCCATAATCGTTATTACTACCTAAAATTTTATTTCTCAAAGAATAGCTGTTTATAGAGTTTACTTAAACGGCAATTCGTAGATTATTCACTCTCTGTATAATTTGTGTTTTTCTAGTTTAATGTTTGATAATCGTCTTCGATCGTGGCGGGAGTTACCATTACGATTTGCCGATTTTGGTGTATTACATCGTAATGAATTATCCGGAGCTCTTACTGGTTTAACACGAGTTCGACGCTTCCAACAAGATGACGCTCACATATTTTGCACTTCGGATCAAATTAAAGATGAAATGCTAGCCGCCCTTCAATTTTTAAAATATGTTTATGGCGTTTTTGGATTCACATTCCAGCTTTGTTTATCCACCAGGCCAGAAAAATATCTAGGCGATTTGGAATTGTGGAATCAAGCTGAGAAGGTATGTAATTAGGTTTTAGTGTATTTAAATTATGAGTCGATCCATATATCAGTTCAACATATTTTTTTGTATGACTATCTCAGAATTTGATGAAATTTGGTAGGGTGGTAACCTTCGTATAGACTAAGGCTGTCTACACAATCAGTGAAATAAGGAATCAGAAATAACAAGTATGCCATCTAGTGACGTTGAATAGAACTTTAATGAAATAAGGAATAAGATGTGGGATGCGTGTTCATATGGTTGATTGATAAAATTGTACTCCGTATTTTAAGATTTATTCAATTAAATTACAAATAAAATTAATTAACAAAATTGTGATGAGCCAACACTGTGTACTAAGAGGAAACCATCTTGATTGATTGTTGCGTCTCTCTTTCTAAAAACTGAATTCATAAAAAAAAGGTTCAACTAACTAGTTGGTAATAAAGAATTTGATAAGTTTGATAATATTGCATGTCGGTAAAGTAGATTTCGACAATGCCCATAAAGAAATAAGGAGTATGCCATCTAGTGACGTTGAATGAAATTTTAGCTTAACTGCTCATAGGTAAATGTATTTAGGTATTTTTGTACATCAGAATTCATTCCGACAAGGAAAATCATATCTCAAGTTCTAGAAAAGATAGAGACTTAATTTTTTTTAAATTTTGTTCATAAACATATTGCGCATAAAGTGGTGTATGCTTTTTCCATTTGAACAATTGTAACTATTTTTAAACATTTTCTTTTTAATAAAAAATTGGGTTTTATAATTTTTAGAAGTTTGGGATTACAATTTTATAGTTAATTTTTAAAATTACCTGAAACCCATACTCAGCTTTATGGACAGGTCCTTTAGGAATAAAATAATGAAAAAATATTTAAAAAATATTCTTATTTTTTTGAAATATGTCGTTCCTTGTAAACGCTTAAAAACTTGTGAAAAAGGGCCCCTCCCCCAACAGGGAAGAGTAATGAATGTTTCAATAACAAAATTTTCTATTTGAAACCCTCCCTAATTTGAAAAAAAATTTCAACAAGCAAAATAATCATAAATAAAAAAGTTGATTTTTTATTTGAACTCCCCCCTTAATGGCGTCAAACCATTTTTACTTGATTTGACCTACACCTATAATTTTAAAAAGGTTGACATATTGCAATAAGATTTGATATTTTTCTTAGTCTACCGATTCCTAATTAGACTACATAAAGGCTATCACACCCTACAAAATTTCATTAAATTTTGAGTACAAAAAAGTATTGTATTGACATGCCCCGAACCGTATGTTAATGATGGTATTGTTTGTTAGGCACTTGAAGACAGTCTTAACGCGTTTGGCGAACCTTGGAAAATCAACCCACAAGACGGTGCTTTCTACGGACCGAAAATTGATATTACAATTTCGGACGCACTTAAACGATCCCATCAGTGTGCTACAATTCAGTTAGATTTCCAGTTACCGATTAGATTTAATTTATCATACGTGAATGAAAGTGGCGAAAAAATGAGACCGGTGATAATTCATCGGGCAATTTTAGGATCTGTGGAACGTATGATTGCGATCTTAACCGAATCGTATGCCGGAAAATGGCCATTTTGGTTATCGCCACGTCAAGCGATGGTGATACCCGTGGGACCGTCACTAGATGATTACGCCCGGTCGGTTAAGGATCAACTGTACGATGCCGGTTTTATGTGTGAAGTCGATACGGATCCTGGTGATACGATGAACAAGAAAGTGAGAAATGCACAGTTGGCACAGTTTAATTTTATTTTAGGTACGTGTGGTAATTTTGTTAATTTTTCGCCATTTTGAATTTAATATTTGTTACAGTTGTGGGTGAAAAAGAGAAAACGAATGGTACAGTAAATGTAAGAACTCGCGACAATGTAGTCCATGGCGAAATATCCATTCCAGATCTTATTAAGAAATTTGAATATTTACGGGATAATTTTGTATTAAAGAGTGAAGATAAACTTTAAATTATTGTTCCGATTTGACAATTTTTATTTATTTTAAATTATTTCCGTTCGCATTCAATAAACAATTTTGAAAAAAGTAAAAAGAGTCTTTTTTCTACACTTTAGGAACAATTGTAATTTATTTATTTGGCTTTAATAAATTGACATACATAATTAAATTTGTTTTCCTTGTTTTTCCCTTTTGACAGTAAAAAAAAATAATATATCGCGCATACTCTTTCTCAATCTCGTATCTGAAAAGTCCCAATTTTTGGACACATAAAAAAAACGCATTTAAATCTATGTTTTCATCATTATGAACTTAAGATTTATGCTAATTACGCCCCTTGATGTCGGCTACCTACATATATAAATATATATATATATATATATATATATATATATATATATATATATATATATATATATATATATATATATATATATATATATATATATATATATATATATATATGTATAGATAAGTATACATATAAATACAATATTTAATGTTTTTTGTGTGTCCTAAAACATGCAGTTTTTGATATACGAGGTTGAGAAAGAGTATGCGCGATATATCTTTATGCTTTAAAAGAAAACCTTAAAAGAAAGTATGTAGGCGTGCCCTTAATTGTGAAATTGGAAGCTATCTTTAGGTATCCATTTACGCATGCACCTGACATGCGATAGAAATAATTATGGTGATTAGACAAGGTGACCTAACTCAATGTATTCAAAAAAGTGTCTAAATAAAAAAGGGCATTCGTGTGACTTAGATACAAAAGCGGTACAGTACTTATTCTCAAATGGAAACGCGAGCTTCTATATTATCTTGATTAGTTTTTGAATAGAATCTTCTGGAATCTTTTTCAATGTTCAACTCAGTTATAAAGTGGGTTTTTCGATCGTTTTTAAAATAAACTTAACAATTTTTATTTTGAGTTGCATCATTTACATTGTATATAATTCGCTGACGTCACTATGTAAAATCGGAGTCAGTACCATTGGATATTCGCCGTATAAAGTAATTTAAACTATAAGAGTTTATTTCATAGATATATAATTTCTATGTATTTGCTTATTATTAAATATCATTAACCGATATTGGTGATTCTCAAATGGAAACACTCACTTATCCAGTCCCGACGTGTTTCCATTTGAGAATAAGTACTGTATTTACATTCTGTTTTAACCATTTTATGTTACTATATTCGCTATATTCACATCAGTATTTTCAGAATATTAATGCCACGAGTGGTAAAAAAAGAAAGTATATGTGTCATTTTCATGACCAATTTTGTCAATTCCTCCCATATAAGTAAGATGTCCATCTTATTAATAGTCCATTGAAATAATATTCAACTTTCATAATTTTATGGTATTTCTCTTGGATTAGTTCTAAATTATACCGCTAGAGGCGCACCTGTAATAATATGTATTTCTATCGCCATTAGGATTGCTTGCACGTATTAAGTTGTTAAGTAATTAACTAAATTGTTGTGCGAGTGAGAATCTTTGTGTCGTCAATTGTACTTATTCTTTTGAGCATTGGTTCTTAAGGTTTTTCGTAACCAACAAAAAATTATGTCCTTCCCGATTCGATCACTTTTGACAATTATCAAAAATATTTAATGTAGTTTTATTTATAAATAAATTTATCAATTGGTATAATGCATCATAGCAGATTTTCACTGTCAGGGCCGGATCTAGGAGGGCAGGGGGGGCATGTACCCTCCTGCAGATTTTTACGAGCGCTAAAAACGCAGGTTGGGGGCGCGAAAATGTTGAATTTGAGACTTTTTTTTGGTCGTCACTTTTTACAGGGAAAAGTTAAAAATTATTGATGCACCAAAATGCTGAATTTGCTGTTTTTCTCGGGAGGGCGTCAACAGCAAAGTTTGCTCCCCCTCCCATAATAACTGTAGGTCCGTCCCTGATCACCATTATTCGAAATACGCTATACGGCCATTATGGTCACACATCTCCAGTTAAGGGTTAAATAATTTTTACTCTAATATTTTAGTCCATATTGAAATCGATAGTTTAAGACAGTAAATATTTATTTAGCTCATTATTAACAAATTTGCAACGAATTTTTAAATTTACTATTTAAAATTAAATAGTAAAAAAGTAAGTCCTCATTTTTAATATAAAAGTGTTATCATCGTTATCATTATCACTGTTATATATCTATGTATTACCCAATTTACGATACCGTAGATAGGAATGAATCGGGACAGGCGGGTGAATAGAGACAAATCGAAAAATGTTATTCATGAACTTAATTTAAAAATATTAAATGTAAATGCGAACATATATCTTACTTAAATTATAGTATAATCATTTTTCTTTCGGGTAACAATAGTGACTAACAATTGAAGTTGAATAAAAAATATTAAAAAATGAGTTTAGATTGACGTCTTCAAACAGTGCTATTTTTTGTTCCTTAAAACTTTATCTAAAAATTATTTCGGTGCTCTTATGATTAAGGCCCGATTTACATTATCACTCTACTCTTACTCCGATATCATTACGCTCCCGATTCGATATAATCTTGTTGTGTTCACATTACAGTGCTGATATTATGCTGGTACCCATTCGTTCTCTATTCACATTATAATGCCACTCTGGGTACACTCCCAGTTCGGTCTGAGTTCGATACAAATATCTTTTCATAACAACTGAATGCAAGCGGAGTGAAGTGGAATCAAAAAAGTGTTTACACTATAGGTACAAGCCATAACAAGTCTGATATCGCTCCAATAAAATATTACCTGACTGGTATTGATACTGGAGTGGCATTGAAACGGGAGCGAACCGCAACTGATATCGGGCCGATATCAGAGCAATGATGTGAATACACTCATTGTTTATTGTGTAAGAATATTTTATCGAACCTGGAGCGGAGTGATATCGGAGTGAGAACAGAGCGTTAATGTAAATCGGACCTAAATTGTCGTTTAATCGAAAATTTAATTATTTTCGAACATATCTGAAAAAAGAACATTGCAGACTTTTATTTGTTTTTATTTTTTTTAAATAGGAAATAATGAGGACTTGAGATTTGGGCTGTTGGAAGTTAATAAGGACGGAAAAGGTGTGAATAGGGACAGTATATAGGTTAATAGGGATGCTATATAAAAGTACAATATATAGGGACGAATGTAGGGTGATTAGGGACGGATAAAGCATGTATTGGAACATAGATGAAGAGCACTTTGATTTTTGTTATTTTTTCAAAAACCACCGATATTTTCAAATTTTTTTGAATATTATGATAAAGTGACTATCCTCGCATAAATTTTTAATATATGTATCAAAGATTAGGTATTCATAACATAAATACAAAAAAATACGGTGTGAAGTCTGAATTCGTGCTTATTTATGCCTATCTACGGTACGAATTTTGTAATGAATGATGATAAGTAATATAAATTACAGAGTCATTATGGTCTTCTTTTTTCCCCACATTTAATTTTTAAGCAAATATTTCCTTATTTTTTGTTTGATTTAAAATGCAGTTTCAATTTCTCTTTAAAAACATTTTTTTTATTTCATACGTATTATTACTATTATTATCTACCTACTTAATTGAAATTAGTAATTACAGAATTAACTTTCTATTCGTTTTCGCATGAAAGTAAAAAGATATTCTATTAACAATAAGTCTACTGAATATACAATATACAAATTTTATTGAATTTAAATTATATAAATCGTATTAAGCGTATTAAAATGTGTGACGTGGCCCTATCCCATTTTTATTTTTAGGATTTTTAGTGTATGCGTATGAGATATGTATACGGCCGACATTTTGACTTAGCACTGTAATTTACGTCAAATGCTGTCACATAAAGGATAAAAAAAATTAAAATGTGGATAAGTGAATCAGGTGGTTTAAATCAAATGTCAAACAAACAGTTTTAGAAAAAATGAATAAATTTTATTAATATTATCGTATACTTATGTAGTTGAATTTTATGAAAAATATTTCGATATACTTAATAATCTACAATATATAGTTAATAAATAATTATATAGATTTTTAAAGTAAAATTAATTATTCATATCGTGACCTTGCAGAAAAATTAATGTAATTTCCATTAACAGTTTTTAGTTAATCCTGTAAATAAATTATTGTGAATTATCATTAAAAAAAAATGTCTGAAAGTAATAAGGACGAAGCTGAACGTTGTATTGAAATAGCTGAAAAATGGATTTTTGTGGGAAATCGTGAAAAAGCTGAAAAATTTCTTCACAAAGCTGAACGTCTCTATCCTACCAACAAAGCAAAAGGTACACAACGTTTCCCCTTTTGTTTTGTTTTAAACGTCAAAATTATTTTGTTTTTTTCAGAATTATTGTCAAAAATATCTAAAATGACTGAAACAACGAGAGAAAGCCCAAAATTGAGGCGAAGACAGACGGAGAAGAGTAAAGATGCACCGCCACCTTCACCAACAGAATTTACCCAAGAACAATTAGAAGCAGTAAGTAATTAAATTTAAGAGGGTATTCTAGTCTAAACTCTCGATTTTGAGATGATTTTACGGATGTAATAAAAAGAAAACAGTAAACATTTTTAGTATCCATTTTTTTAACAGTTTTTTTTATTGATATTTGAAAAATATAAAAATGTATAAAAATTAAAAAAAAAATTCAAAATTGAAATCTGTACAGGCCGACAAAGTGGGGACTCAAAAAAAAGGTGTTTCCTGGTTGACGTGATTCTAACCCTCCGGGTGATCTGAAACGTAAAATTTTAGTTAATTCTTAATAAACAAGGATGTAGAATTAGTTGGACGTAGCCGATTTGAAAAAATAAATTTTTTCATAAAATAGTGACCATTTAAAAAAAATAATTTTTTTGCCTCCTTTTCTCAATTTTGGAAATTTTTTAAAAATAGTAAAAAAAAAAAATTCAAAAAACTCCTACGTCGGACAAATTTTGATAGTATTAAGAAGGTTTGCACCAAATTGCAAGTAAATCGGTGCATTAGAACTTGAGATATCATGTCAACCGTATCGAAAAAAGTAGTTTCGACTAATGTATATATTAAAAATTTGAATTTAACATTGAAAAGATACACAGTACACAGGACAAAATAACCATAACTGAGTCATTCCATGTCATATCATCCAGGGGGTTTAAACTCAAAAGTCCACTAATTCTATTTCACCATTCTGTAACAAATTTAATCTAATTTTTGGTAGTATAACTCCAAATTTTGGTTCAGGAGTCAGACTCTAGTTATTGACCAAGTTTTTCCAATTCCAAAACTTTGTCATTCTATAACTCAGAAATTAATCAAGATATTGGAAAAAAGTTTGGTGTGATTCCTTACATCTGTACTTTGAACCAAATTACCAAGTTTCATCAAATTTTGACAACCTTGGATGTCAGTGTGTCCTTTGGGTGGATGATTTGAAACTGGAATGACCCCAGTTTTAATTTTTCTTTCAATATCTGGATTAATTTCTGAGTTATAGAATGATAAAGTTTTTGAAAAAACTTGTTAGCAGCGTGGCATTGGTCACTTCGGGATGCTGCATCGTTTTACGTTTTTGGTAATAAATCTGTTATTTATTAAGATATAGAGGTCCAAGTTGTACCAGTTTTTTTCAGAATAAAATTCTGTAGTAAAATGTGTAATAGATTGAATCTAAATCCATATTTAAGCTCCTTAACTGAGCCCTAAAGTAAAAATTTAGACCGCTCTCTAAAATTTGACATGTGTTCAAAACTTGGTCAATAACTAGAGTCTGACTCCTGAACCCAAATTTGGAGTTATATCACCAAAAACTTGATTAAATTTGCTACAGAATGGTGAAATAAAATTGGTGGGCTTTTGAGTTTAAATCTCCTGGATGATTTGACATGGAATGACCCAACTCCGAAAATAATTCGAATTTCCGTAAATCCTTTTAGGGGCTTACTCTTAAAGGTCTAAACTTTGAAAATATGAAAAAAAAAGAAAAATCAATTTTTTCGAATCTCTAGACTAGAATACCCACCTTAAAACAATTGACACTTTTCATTTAGTAATCATTCAAATTTTAGGTTAAACGTATCAAAGTTTGTAAAGATTATTACGAAATATTAGGAGTCACCAAAGAAGCCACGGATTCTGATATAAAAAAAGCGTACAAAAAATTAGCGTTACAACTACATCCAGACAAAAACAAATGTCCTGGCGCATCTGAAGCTTTTAAAGCTATCGGTTAGTATACTTTTTGCAAAATTTAAATCAGTGCCCGAGTGTTAAAACTATTTGAATTGCTAACTGCAGAAAGGGGACATCTTCAATTATTTTCGAAATTAACTTATAATTTTTAAATTCTTAGGAATACAGAGCATGATTTACTGTAGAAAGAAAATAAAATATCCAACTTTACAGTATATAATTGTGTGTACAAAAATTTTCGATCACTTCAGAAAGGAGACAAACTTAAGACAAACGGTCATAGATGTCACCTTTCTGCAAAAAAGTAATAGAGTCCCTATAATAAATAGTCGTGACATTTTCTATCCAAAACAGAGCGGGAAGTTTCAAAATTAATTTATCACATTATTCAGTAAATATTTTTGAGTACATAATTATTGTTAATTAATTATGAATTAAAGAACAATTAAAAATTTTTAATTTAATTATTCTTTCTAAGTTAAATGGTTTTTGTTAACATTTAATTTATTTCCGATGTATTTTACGAAAACTTTGGATAGAAAATGCCGGAACCAATCAGCGTTCAGCACACATGTTACCACTCTATTTATTATAGGCACTCTAGGAAAGTAACGGTCATACTCAGTTTTTTTTCTTAAATTTTTATGAAAATAAGTGAGCTAGTTTTTTAATTTTTGATGTTCCTAAGAAAAAAAGGAAAATGGGCTTTCTAAATGAAGATAAATACAAAAAAAAAAGAAAAATATAAACCATAAAATTTATTCCATGTTTCCAAATGGAATTTTGGAAAAAATCCTAAAATGGCTTACTATAAATAAAACAAATGATTTAGAATAAAGTCCTATTGTTTATTAATTAAAAAAAAAAGTATTTTTAAAAAATAATAAAAAAAAAACCTGAAAAATGTTTGCATAATTTTCTACTTTACCTCAGAAAATGGACATGTCGCCCTTTAATTGCAGAAAGGAGATATCTTCAAAAATAAAATTGGCTTTAAAAGACAGTCAAATGGTAATATATTTGATCTGTAGTAAATACTGAATAAAAATTCTTTATATATTTCGATTTTTGTTAAAAAATAAAAAATAAAAAAAAACAGAAAAGATAGAATTTATACATTTTTTTCGATTCCTGTAAAATTAGAGTAAAATTAGAAAATAGTGACTTGTCTCCTTTCTGCCGTTCGCAATTCATTTATGAAAAATTGTAAATTTGTAGGTAATGCGGTTGCTGTGCTAACTGACCCGGAGAAACGGAAACAGTACGATTTGTATGGTAGTGAAGCAAGTAATTTACCAAATAGATCGAGTACGACGAACATGCATTATAGTCGAGGTTTTGAAGCTGACGTAACGGCCGAAGAATTATTCAATATGTTCTTTGGTGGCGGATTTCCACAACAGAATGTTTATGTACGCCGTGGAGGTAGATGGACCAGAACGGGTGAATCTCATCAGTCGCAAGCTAGACATGAGGTAAATTTGTTTTTTTGAATATCCATCATTTTCGTAATGATGCGAGTGTTGATGCTAAAATATCCTTTAACAGTCAGTTCTTTAGCAGTGGAGATATTTCAGAAAATTGGCAATACCTAATAAAATATTTTACATTTTTGTAATGTTTTTAAATCCCTGTTGGTCACTAGACTAGTATGTAATTTAAGGGATTGACTCACCCCCACAGACCAATGAATATATTATATATTATATAGACTAATTATATAAATGTATAATTGAGGCATCCAGATACGACCAAGTTCCGACCTAATAGTATCCTATAATATAGTAATAAATGCAATAACCGATTGTATCCGTAGTAACGTTTTCAAATAATCATTGTCAAAATATAATATCAATACCTATAAATAAAATAGAAGGGTCTGTCTGTGATTTTCGAATTTTTAGGTATTAGTATGTTTTTCAGTTAGCAAATTCGACAGATATAGCAAATTAAACTTTAAAAAAATTTTTGTGCCTGTCTGTCTGTTTGTACGAACCGATTTAACTCAAAAACTATTAAAGTTATTGAGTTGAAATTTACAGGAAATATAGATATTAACCTCCCGATCAATCTTAGCAACATTTTAATCTAATCTCCCAAATGGTTATGTACAGGATGATTCAAATAGAATCTTCATTAAAAGTTTATGGTCTTCCAAATAAATTAGATTTTTGAAAATTTGGTTATAGAAGTTTTCAATTATGAAGATTTTAATTAAAATTTTTTTAACTTGCTGCCACTTCCGGTTATACCGGAAGTTGACACCAAATTTGTTATTTAAAGTGTTTTTGACAGCAGTTTTGAATTTACTGGAAATTGTCACTAATATTCTATGTGACACTGACATTTCAGCTTTTTGACTTGATATAGGATGGTCACATAAAGCATTTTTTTTAAATATTTTTTATTTATTGTGCAAATCTTTTTTTTTTCAAATGAATCACCTGTATTTTTTATCATAATTATGTAGAAAAATGTAAAGTCTACCAATTTCTATAAGATATCCTAATATCTAAAACTGACATTTTGGAAGTTACCTAGAATTTATATAATAAAATTATCAGTTAGGTTTTCTATGGGCACGGCTGAGACAAAAACCACGGAATAGATTTCAGTAAAACGTTATAAATTTATTCCTTAGACCATTCATCACATCTCAACATCGACAACATCCTCAGTCAAAATTATTACAATATTCTTTAGGGGGATTGATATATTCAAGACAAGAGTTGATATATCAAAATTACTAATTTAACAATAAACAGAAACAAAAGAAAGAAAAACAAAAGATTACCTAGGTTTATTCAGTTTACTTACGAATGAAGTTATTCCAGTTTACTTCTTCGTCATATCTAAACTTTTATTTTTACAAGTTACTTACAATACTACAGAAAACTATATAAAACATAATTTGCCAAAAATATAAAATAATTGCACGCATTTATTGCAAAAATTTATAAAAATTTCAACAGACAAAATGGCGATGACTTTAACTTGAATATTTACAGCAACAAAATGAACAAAATGGATATATGACAGCAATCATACTTACACTCCTATTAACAATATTATTAAGCATGATGTCTAGCTCGTTTATTTCTGATCCAGTGCACAGTTTACATCCTACTCAGTAAGTCTCAACTTAAGTATGATTCAATTTGTAGTTATCACGAAAGACTCATGCTTATTACTATTAACATTAATATAGGTAAGTACACTAATGTACGTTTAATTGCAACACCACACCTGACAATGGGTGGTACTTTTAAAAGTAAGCATGCTCATGTCTAGGGTACTCATATCATAAATAAAGTGTCTAATTTTTAATGAAATATTGTTAAAATACCCAAACACTCAAGTAGATAATAATTTCTGAACAATTATAGTGAAGTAGATATTGGTTTTGGACAAAAAATTTAATACATGTTTTGGTCAATTTGTCACGTTTTATTCTTATGTCAAGTATACAATATAACAAAATAATAACAATTTGTGATATAAGTACTTTAGATAAAAGCATGCTAGTATACTTACTTTTATTGGCAACGATTCAATTTCCCTGGTGAGCGTTTGCAGAACTAATATATGACAGATACTTTCTTCTTCTTCTCGTAACTGTGATAAAATACAGGGTTTAATGATATTTCATTATTGTATAAGCATGTTTCGTTGTTTGACATTTACGAGAGTGTAAAAAATACTATAAGACCTTCACCAGGGTGAACAATATTTTAAAATGTTGATGTGTGTTGATGACTAAAGAACGAAATTTCAGAAAATTTCAACATTAAATCATATAATTTATACGCATTATTTACGTAGAAACTTGATAAAATTGTTATTAGAATGCTCGATAGGGTACTTGATAGTACTTGTAGAAAGATTTATTTTGACTTTTAAAATAGTACTAAATATTTCCCTTTTACAAATTGTATCGCTCAAAATTATACAACTTTTAATTAAAATAAACTCACAAAATTTACGTTAATGATGACGTAATCAAAAACATCAATCAGAAATAGCTTACGTCATAGGCCACTATAATAAAAATTTATATTGAAAAAATTTTGAAATCTTGGAAACTAAAATATAATTATTATAGTTGAAAAAATATTCCCAGACACTTTTGATAGTTTCTTTGTCAACGTATGATTGTCTTTTTCTAATTCCAGTCAAACAAATAAATAGTGCATAGGGTACTAATTGAACATTAGGTTACGAAATACGTGTAATAATAAATAATAAGTTAATAACACTATTTTATATTTTTATCTAAATTCTGTTTATTCAATAATAATTTGATTACAGAAGAATATTTCTTAAAGAAACCGAAAACAAATGACATTAATGATATATTATAACTTAACTGTAAAAATATACATAAAATAACTGAATGACTGGATTCATTTCAAAATATTTAATACTATTAAAAATATAATTTTGAAAAACAAAAATCAGTGGATGTCAATATGTACTGCTTAGAATTTTCAAATCAGTTAAAATCAAACGAAAATAGTTTATTCTAATTGAAAATAACATATTTCACTTTTCTTTACAGTATTGCATCATTTTTTTAACTTTGTGAAGATGAAATATTATTGTGTCAAATATTTAAAAAACTAAATAAAAACCACTGATTAAGGACACTGGTGTAGTGTTGAAAAGTGTCCGATAAGGACAAAAAAGAAGGAAACCTACAAAAGTGTCTGGGAATATTTTTTCAACTATATTTGAGATTATTTGCCAAAATTTGATCAAAATATTAAATGTAGAATTTTTCTTCTCTTTTTCTTTATTAATCATTTTATTATAATACAATAGTCAAAAAATAATAATATAAAAAATATGAAATGTGAATGTTACGAATGTTTTACGATATTACGAAGAATCTCTTGCCTAATTTTTGACAGTACTGGCACGTGACGTCATACTGGAAAGATGTGTGCGTTTTAGAGGGAAATTTTAAACTAATATATAAAAAGAGCATCATTTTTTGCGAATTATCAGTAAATTTTTCCAAAAAATAATTTTTTTAATGTTATATTAGATGCATATGGACAATTTAAAATACCTTTTAAAAAATTATCAAATACCGTATTGTGTGAAAATTGTCTGTCAACGTTAGTTCCGCGCCTCATCGCTAGGGAATCTTATCATTGTCAATAAATATCACCCAATATTTGAAACCAAATAACAATTATTGCTGGTTACAACTGAACGTACACTGGTGTAATTTCAATTTTGTTGTTGTAAATAGTGTTTTTTTTTCTAGTTTATTATAATTTTATTTTTATTTATTATTTATATTAATTTTATTTATTTTCTTTTTTGTTTGTAGCAACAAAACGGATATACAGCCTTCGTACAAATGTTACCTATATTAATATTAATACTGTTAAGTATGATGTCGAGTTTATTCATTTCTGATCCGGTGTATAGTTTACATGCTACTCAGTAAGTTTACATTTTAGAAATATTTTTGTTGTTAAGTTTGTCATTGTGTATGTACATACATTGGAATCCCAATTATATAGAAACCATTTTTTAAATATAATTTTTTCAAACGTATGACGGCTTGCTTTTGTTATTTTATTTTAAATTCGCTTTTTCCATTCAGTGAACAATAAAAAATTTGCAGCTTTTAGTGTGTGGCTTTGTATAAATGTTACTTTTTTTAAGTAATGAATTTTTTGAATTGTTTTTTTTTTTGTAGAAAATTTACAGTCCAGAGGCGTACTGAACACTTAAATATACCATATTATGTAAAAGAGACCTTTCATAGCGAGTATACGGGCTCTCTCAAGCGTCTTGAGGCTTCTATTGAACAAGAGTTTATAACTAATTTACGTCACGCATGCCATAGAGAAAGAAATTATCGTAAGTTGTATTCGTTTTGAAAAAGTACATTCTGCGCATTCGTGTTTTGATACTCTGCGTATATATTGATATTCAGTATTTTTTTTTTTATTAAAAATTTTTTCTATAGGTGAAACAATGATTTGGAAAGCTCGAAATTTCGGCGACAGAGAATTATTCCAAAAAGCTCAGGCGTTAACAACACCGTCCTGTGTCACATTACAAGAGTTAAAGCCGCATTAATCGCAGTTGAGTTACAGTTTTAGTGCTGCTAGTTGACGATTGACTTTTCTTGATTGTATTTTTTTTAATTGTAAAATTATTATTTATTTCATTGTTAAGTATTATTAAACAGTTTTATTTTTTCTTTGTCTGTTAATAATGAATTTATATAATGTGTAACACATCCCCCCCTCCTAAAAAGATTATTACGTAACTCACGTTACTTATGTTGTTTTTGAAGTGGAACTTCTTTTTATTTATGAAAAAATTGTCAGATTTATTGAGTATTTATTTAGTTTAATATTACAATTGTTTGTTGGTTTTTATGTTATTAGTAAAATTATTTGTAATGAAAAATTGTAAATGATTAAATATATCAATCAAAATATCTTTTCAGCAGGATCGGTTAGAGGTGTTGCATGGCCTTCTAAAAATTTGGAAGTTGAGGCGTCGATTTGAAACTCTTGAACCAATCCTGCTTTTCAAAAATGACACATAATCTTTAAATAAAATTGATTGTGATATGTATGTTGAAAATTCTGTATAAAAGTAAAGTAATTGATTAAAGTCTAGTCAAATTATTATTAAACCCTTTATTTATTTTATTTATTTATTTATTTATTTATTTTTTTGTTCAGGAGCGTGTTTTATTTGTGGTATAAAAAATTCTTGCGCATGTTATACAGGGTGTAAAACAAATAACTCTCGTCCTTTTGTGGGGTGACTCATAGTACCCTGTAGACACTAAAACCACAGGAATTTTTTCGGAATGAACTGTCGCGTCACCCCTCAAAAGGATAAGAGTTTTTTCCTTTACACTTGTATATAACACACATATATATATATATATATATATATATATATATATATATATATATATATATATATATATATATATATATATATATATATATATATATAGGAAATAACTCTTATCCTTCTAAGGAGTGACGCGACTGTTAATTCCGAAAAAATTCCTGTGGTTTTAGTGTCTACAGGGTGCTATGAGTCACCCCACAAAAGGACGAGAGTTATTTGTTTTACACCCTGTATAGAAAAATACAAATGTGAAATGACTCATAATGTTGCGCAAATGATAAAGCCAAAAAGAAAATTTAAAAATATATTTATTAACGAAATAATCTGATATAATTTAATTCTAAAGCACTTTTAAAAAAATTTTGGGATTTTCAAAATTCGTTGAATTTAAAATCGAAAAATTGACACTTGTTTTAATCAATAGTATAATTATCAGCTATTGAAAACCATTTTTGTATGAGTTCGTTTTGTGGCTCCCTGCAAATCTTTTCTAAAATATCCCAGCCGTGAGTTTGCGTTGTTAAGACATAAGTGTTTGAAGGATCTCGATAATTTGCATAAAAACCTAATACAAGTGATTGAACTAGGCGCGCTGCTATACATATCTGCCAAAAGAAATTGGAATTAACTAGTATTTTCAAAATTTTATTTTATATTTACCTGTAGTAAATCGATTTCCAATTTTGGTAACTTTCGAACTTTACCGTATCCTGCAAGCACATATCCTGCGGTGGCAATATCTCTACTTTGTAAAATTGCATATGTAATTGTTATTGCTAGTTCGAATAAATAACACGAGTAATTCATGTCCCCAAAATCCAAAACAGCTTTAATATCCCAAACATTTTTGGAATTTTTTCCAACAACAATATTTTGTTCATTAAAATCGCCATGAATTATACCTTTTTCGAGCTCATGAGTTTTAGGTAATACAAATTGTTCAAAATTTTCGATTACTTCTTTTACTAATTGTTGACGACTTTTATTATTTAAACAAAATATATATTTTTGAATTTTTGGCACGGAATCGAGTTTCCAAATTGACTGATGTTTCAAGATAGCATCATTGACTGAATAGTCCTTTATTAAAAACAAAATTAGTTAATTTATGTATTTAATTTATTTCTTAATTTGGTTTACCTTTAAAATATTATCAAGATGAGCAATATATTCCCCTACTCTATAAAAAAGAAAATTACTTTTTTCAACTTCAAAAAATATTTTTCCTGGTTGAAATTCTAAAAGCCGAACCACGTGTTTTTTCCCTGATATTTCTTCTAACGTGTAATAATTTCCATTGATATTCCTTACAGGTTTTGGGCAGCTAATACCTCTGTTGCCTAAAAATATGCCAGAAATTTATTAAAAATTATTTAACTCTAAAATTATTCCCTAGGCGTTTCAGTTTTTTATTATCCAAAAGAAAAAAAAAACTGATTCACACGCTAAATAAATACAAAATACAGAATTTGCATGCTTAAAGATAGGATTGTTTTAACAATTGTTGCAGCAGTTCGCAAAAAAATACCAGTTGAGCGTTCGCCAGATAAAAATGTTTCAACTATATAACTTATATTAATTTTTTTTAAAAAAAATCAGAGCCCTGTGTTTTGCAACGGTGTATACTTCGATTTGTTACGTCACGAAACATTTCCCATTGTAGACTTGTAGTAGACAAGAAACAATTAAAGTGAAGGAATTTTGTGTACCATTTAGATGATAAAAAAGCAACCCTCTATTTTTCTCATTACATATCTCTGCAGTATTAATTAAGTACTGAGTCTTGTAACTCGCATACAGGTATTAATGACAGGTATCGATAAATATATATCATATATATCATTTTAAAAGTGTACCAGGTGACGTCATTAAATAAAGAGAAGTTCAAAATTAATTTTCACATAAGCATCTTATCAAATCAAATTTATTATACATACAGGACATATAGTAACAAAACATTTTTTAAACACACTGTAGTTTTTACGTTCAGATATCTATATACCTACATATATAAAAATATTAGATAACGAAAAAAAAATTAAGTTTATACCTAAAAACAATAAAATCTTAATCTGTTCTTCGATAAATTCCGTTTCAATCGAATCTAAACTATTCAAAATTTTAAAAACATATCCATCTAAACAAATATTCGTCAGATATTTATTTTCAACTAATTCAACAATTACTTTGTAATTTTTATCATCGTATCCATTCAATTCACTAATATTTAAACATTTTACACCGTACAATTTTTCAATAAGTTTCGAACTATCTTCGGTGTTTAACTTTGGTTTATAATCGATCGCCGATTCGGTATTTTGCGTATTTTGTTTCGTTTGCTCCGTACTTTCCGTATTATTCATACTGTTACTTTAAATATAGGGTAGACACGAATAGGTAAGTATCATGTAAATATATTCAAATATAACTTCACAAATTAGTTCAATCAATAAATAAATTAAACAAACCTACAACCGTTTAACGCTACATTGATATCCATATTTATACAAAGGAGAGAATTCAATATAAATAATTAAGTGATATTGTATTATGGATTACAATACATCATTTTAGATAACGTTTTTCTTACTTCAGTAATATACTGGGTGTTACAAATATAGTTTCGTGTTTGATTTTACTAATAGATACATCAAAAATTCAACTTTTCATTATGCTTTACAAATTATTAATAGTTTTTTTAGTTAAATTCTTTGGTAAAATAGAGAGGTTTATTTAGATTGGAACATTTTAAAGTAGATCACTCACTCAGTCTCCTGCTGTGTTTGAGTAAAGTATGTACCTAAATCTAAACATCCTATACAAATAGGTATAACGAATTATCAAATTTTATCAATGTTTTCTTATTTCTCAATAGAAAGTGTATTGTGTATGTATTTTTGATAACAATATTTAGTAAACTTGTACCTCCATTTTCTATAAAAAGAAAACAAAGGCTTTTTTTATCTTAAATATTTATACATGTATTAAAATTTACTTACCGTAAAAAAGATTTAAGCTTTGACTTAAATATTTTTAGATTGTGAAAATTGTGATTTAAAAAAAGTTATTTGTGATTAAAAAAATTATTTAATCCCTAGCCGCAACCGTTACAGACACTCATATTAAGTATGAAAAAATATTCCAATAAATATAATTATTTTTTATTACTCATGCCGGAGACCTACTAACTTGGCGCACACATTTCTGTACGTAAAATAGCTGTTTGCCCACTGTACTCTTTCCAGATACTTTTTTGTGTGCGGAAAGTAAACTTTCCACACGCAAATTAACAATAAAACACGCAAAATTTAATCAAAACACGCAAAGCTGCCTCTTGATTTTTCATTTAATAAATATTTCATAATTATTTCTATAGAAACCACCAACAAAGTAATTTAAACAATATTTAATTCAGAAAAAAAGACGAACACGCAAAAACATTATTTTAAAAAGTAATAAAAATGTCAAAAATAGTAATAATAATAGAAAAAAGTATGTGAAATTCGTAATAACAAATAGTATGTGCAACTCGTGCGGGATTGTCGATTGCCCACTTAAGCGAATGAGTGGGCAATCGACAATTTCTCGCACTTATTGCACAATATACTATTTGTTGTAATTTGTAATCTACTACAATTCAAATGGCTTGTCATTCTAATTTGGCATACTTGTTACTTGGCACTAGAGATGTCAGTTGTAAGGTACTCAACCATAAATCACATTAGTTTAGATTAGTGGTTCTTAAACTTTTTGGTCCGCAATCCTCCTTTACACTTAAAATTTTCAAAGATCCCTGAAACATTAGAAATGGGTCGGAAAAGTGTGGAGAATGAATATGCCACCTGTATTTACAAGAAATGGAAACTGACACAAAAGTTACTGGAGTTTTGTGCTTTTTTTCACAACTATGTACATATTACGAACTAAACTAGCGCTCTTTTTAAAACGTTGAAAATGTTGTTTCCAAAACTAGTGTACTACTGTAAATTGTTTGTATGGCAGTGAACGACAGTCTACAGTCAAATTACGGTTGAATTATTTGTTTTCATGCAATATGACAGAATGTTTTTAAGGAAATTTTCTTAAAAAATTCGTTTGAAGTACATTTACAGGTATACAATATTTTCTAGTAATCAGTTACAACTATTTTAACTTTTAAATGATTAAGACGAGTTAATTCGTCATGCAATATGGCGACTCAAAATGTTTTAATATGCATATTATGGAGGGTAGATATCAGGAGCACCATCTCTGTATCAAAAAGTGTCCAAAGAAAGGCCTAAATAGTGGCGGCGCTACTGTAGCAAAAGGGTAAATTTAGAGAAGTAAACAAGGAAAAAAACATCCGCGTTGTTATGTAATTATTGTTTTTTTTATTATAATTGTTACATATAATAGTTTTATTCTTTTAAAAATTTTTATAAAACTCAACACAAAAAAATCACTATACACTTTTGTTACTCTAGCGCTATTCTGGCGAGTTTTTGAACTGTTACTTAGTACTTAAAACGGGACACTTTTTGAACTATTTTTCTATTGTTTTCCGTACAAGATAGTCCTGCTCATATTCTACACTCCATAATGCATATGTTCACTGGTACAAGTCCCGCCATCTGTGACAGATTTTTCGAAATACAGTATAATTCTAAATAATGTTCAATTTTATCAACATAGTGTAGTATAATTTACATTTTGTAAATTCCTAGAGTTCACTTTTTTGATGTTGGGATCTTTGATTTTTTTTCTTTCCTTTTTTGTGACCTTATCTATTGTACTTATCACTGGCAGTAAAATGTCCGGCATTTTGAGACAAAAAATTTTTTCCATATGGTTTGTTTAAAAGGGTTAAAAATTGAAATTTAGGGGGAGGTTCTACCCAAAAAATAAAAACGATCGTTTTACGTAGAAAACCGTTTATTTTACAATATAGTACAGGAAGTAACAACAATTAGCGTTTGCTTTAAAAAAAATATTAATAATAAAGTTAATTATAAAATAAATGCTTTCATTTACACTATTCTTCATAAATATTGAACAGTTTTGCTACTTCGGTTAAATCGTCAAATTGTCTGTGCTCTTTAATAACCTGTCGCGCTGTTGACATACGATTAAACACATTCCATAGTACAATGCCGACAATAATATTATTTTTTAAATAAAATATAATTCCTTTACTATAATCGTCTGGTTTTTGTGATGTGGGTGACACATTTTTTTGTACAGTCGCCCCCGTCTCACTTTTCTCTCCTGTTTGTGCTTCATTTGTCACTTGTTGCACGGTTGCTGAAGTACTTTCAGATTTGGCAAAAAATGCCATTGTTTGTAATTTGGAATCAATAATACCAATTGCCTCGTAACCAATCTCCGGTCCTAAATCGGACCAGAACATTGACTGGTGGATAAAAGGTTTTCGAGCTCCTGTCATATTTTCACCGGCGAGACGACCTGAAACCACGGCGTGATCGTGATGTTCAACACGTCGTCGCCCTAATTTTGTATCGTAGAAGCATGCACAGTCTCCTGCCTGTAAAAAATTAAGAAATCATTATATTTTGAAGTAAAAGGTTCATATTATACAGGATTAGTCAAAAGTAGAGATGAGCTAAACGGTTATTTTCTAATAACTGTTATTGCAATAACAGTTACTGAAAAATAACTGTTATTTATAACAGTTATAATAACTGGTATGGTATTTGAATATTTTAACATATTGTAAGATATTCGATATGCGTATAAACGGTTCTGTTAGTGAAATATGCACAGATTTAGAATACTGACGGATGCTAAATAATCTGCAATATCTGTTCAAATACTTGTCTATACAAGGATTTAGGCTTTATATACACAATTTTAACAATTTTATGGATACAAAATTACAATTACAAATAGATAACTGTACAATAGACAATAGTTCATTTTTAAGGGTTTTTTAAATGTGCTACAATAGAAAATGTGTAACTTGCCTGGGGCGTTATTATTCTGAAATTCTCCGTAGGTGGTTAAAATAAATTACTGTGATCGTTGCTTTCGAATATATTAATATTGAACTATGTTATCTATATTTCCAAGGGAGTTATTTAAGTAACCAGTTACTGGGTATTACAGTTATTGATATATCGATCATCTCTAGTCAAAAGTAAGGAAACAGTCAAAAATCTCAGCGGGAAAGGATTTTTGGGATAAATGGTGATGACAAAAGTTTCAGCATTTTTTACGGCGCATCCGATGGTGACCTTGACTTTGATTTCAAGGTCGTCTGTTTTTTTTTTGTTTTTGTTTTTTTCTTTTCTTTTTTTTTTTAAATGAGAACCCCCCCTTTACGACCCGGGAAATGGAAAGAGCAGAAAATTCTGCATCTGAATCGTGATCGTGACCTTAAAATCAATGATCAAGGTCAAATGCTGATTTTTACTGTAATTTTTAATTTAGATTTGTACTATAATTTTTTTAAATTTGACAGAATGTAGACGTGTGCAGTAGGTGCAGCCAGGATGTAGGCGTGCACTGAAGTTGAAGAAAGAATTAAAAAAAAAAATAAGTAATTCACTGTTGACAGATTTACTTTGTGAAATTTCATGTTAAATATTAAAAATATTTAAAGTTATAATTACTTTGTCAAATTTACTAAACAAATAATAATTTACTTAACGCGTTTTCAATCTCAAACGCGATCGCAAGATTGAAAACGCGTTAAATAAATTATTATTCGTATAGTGAATTTGACAAAGTAATTAATACTTTAAATATTAAAAAAAAAAGATATTTCAAAGTTACCCCATAAAATGGGATCTTTAAAGATGACTTTCCCACGATATTATGTGTAATATTTTAAAAAATGTTGACTTACTGCATATAAATTTGAGCGAGCTTCTAATTCTGCGTTGACCAAAAACCCTCCTAGTACGGGATCAACTTCTAAGCCAGACGTCTCTGCTAGATCCGTGTTGGGAGCAACCCCAACAGCAACAATGACATGATCTGTTTCGATCTTTGTGCCATCTTTCGATATTAAATGTAATTTATTCGTTTTTTGGTCTAATTCAACATTATTTATTTGTGTTTCGGTCAAAACTTCCACACCTTCGTGTTCCACTTTCTTTGTTGTCCATTCACTCAAATATTCCGGTAAAACTTTTGCCATATTACCTTTTTCACGGAATATTTGCCTGACTTTTAAATTATTATTTCTACCATAACGTGCAAGCGCACATGATATTTCACTTCCTAGAAATCCTCCACCGATTATGGTAATGTTGGTGATTTTATTACATATTTCTTCTAGATTTTCGAAATCGTGAACTGTTCGGAATAGCGTTACTTTCTTTTTTATTTTGTCGTCGGCTTTTTCGAACATTTCCAGATTCATTGGTCGTGCTCCAGTGGCTATTAAACATTTATCGTATGTTATTTCTTTATTATCGTCTAAATAAGCGATTCGTTTCAGTGGGTCTAGTTTGGTTACAGTCCAACCTCTTGCTACAGCGATTCCACCGTTCGGCATATTTAAAAGTTCTTTACAGTCGACGTAAAAATCTTCGGGTTCGTAAAATAAACTGAAAGGTAATAAAATTTAAAGGCACGGTTAATATAAAATATAAAGATGTCTAGACTCTGAGAATTTAATAAATAGAGGGAATACAGGGATATATACAATGTATGTGAAAATGAAGCCAAAAAAGTGACAGATGTTGACAAACATGGTGGTTAAACAAGGTTGGATTAAAAATTTTTCTATATTTATTGATGTTATATTTGTTGTTGTAAATATTGTTAGAATATTTATTAATAAATAATCTCAAATTATAATAAAAGTTACATCCAATTTAATAAATATTCATTACCATCGGCAACAGACCAATGAACATAATATTATATATTATAACGTAAAAGCCCCTATACCGGAACATTATTGTTAGGTGTGTAATTAAACTGGCTTATAAAAGTTGACAAACAAATTAAACACCCATTTTTTTTTTTAATAAGCATGAAAAAAAGTTTTTTTAATCCAATGAATATGTTTTTAAAAAAAGACAACCCAAAAATTTTTATTTATTAATGTTTTTGTTTTACAAAATGTCGTCATCTATATCCAAACAAAGAAATATTAATGACACTAGGAGTTGGAAACCGATATATAAACAGACGTGTAATATGAGTAATATGACACGTAGAGTGACATCTATACGTCAAAGTAGGAAACATAGAATGGTTTAAGTATCAGATGTAAATAAAGGATCAAAATACTGTATTCAACAAAAATTGTTTAATATATATGTATATACCATGTGAGTTTTTTGAGAGTTGCCATTTCTATTACAATCAAATTTTTATGATAGAAATGGTACTGGAAAAGGTTCTTTTCTTGGATGTAATGGAAATGTAACCAAGAATAACACTATCGGTTGAAGTAGCCTCAAGTACATATGCATATTTTTACCGCCTAATTGATAAATTAAAGAAAAATTAAAAAATTAAACTTGGGTAAAAAAATTTTTTTTGCTCATTTATGTTGTTAATTAATGCATTAGATCAGTTTTATCGAAAAACTAATATATAGTCCCATTTAAAAATCTATAAGTTTGTGTCATAGCTCGAAAACCATAAGAGCTATAAAGCTCCTGACTATAGCAATCGGTTGCCCCCGTCGATATCTACAACTCTTATTTGAACAATTTTTCGATTAAAACAACGATTTGGCTGTAATCAAAATGGCAACTCTCGAAAAACTCACACAGTATATATGTATATATATATATATATATATATATATATATATATATATATATATATATATATATATTTCTTGAATTAAGTAAGGAAACGTTAAATGCGAGGTGAATTCAAATTGAAAAATAATCATTCTATTAATAATAATTTTTGTTATCAGAGATTTCTTTCAGAAATAACTTCATTAATATATAAATGTCAAAACTGTTCGGTCATATGATCGCGTTCCGGTATAGAGGCTTTTACGTTATATTATATAATTTTATATATATACATATATATACGTATATATATATATATATATATATATATATATATATATATATATATATATATATATATATATATATATATATATATATATATATATATATATACACCACACACATATATACGCTTCAATTTCAAAATACGTACGTATACAAATTATGTCCCGAAGTAATTATAGTTGCATTTGCTCAAAAATTGACATTATATTATATTCCTTAAATCTCTCCCGTCTCACCCTGTTACCTGCTTCAAGAAAAATGCCTACAAACTGCCTTTACGCTTTGTCTAGTAGTATAATATAATAGTGTTCATTGGTCTGTGCCACTGACACTTTTGTAGGTTATAAAAGGTGTTAACCAATATGGCGATTTTTCTTCAAAAAAAAAAAAATGTGTACTCCATCTATTTTATGGTAGGTACATACGTATTCTAATATCAGTGTGTCTAGAAAACTTACCTTCGCTCGGAACCATTCCACTGTTTGAATTTTAAGTTTTTCATTAATTGTCGGTCTTCATTAAACCAAATCTCTTTGGAAAGTGGTGGTCGCATGTACGGATAATGTATTTCATCCCCGATAACTAGAACCTTAGCCGTCGGATCGGATGATTTAATCGCTCTGAATGCTGAAAAACTAGCTGTTCCGCCACCAATCAGTAAATAAGGTACGTGATCGGGTATTTCACCGGAAGTTGGTGGAAACCGCAGAATAACTGGTTCATCTGGACAATAATTGTTGGAAAAAACATTAGAAAATGCAGCAAAATGAGTAAACAAGTGAAAGTATTGATGAATTTTACCTGGTTTAATTTCTTCAACCAGCCGTGGCTGTCTTTTCGATTTATAATAATAAAACTACAAAAAATAAACACAAATTATTAATAACTAGATGTGGATTTTCTAAATGACTTTATCCAGTAAGCTAACGATCAAAGGAGTCTTAATGGCCCAAGAAAAATTTCATCCACTTTTGAAAATGTCCGTAAAAACTAATTTTTACTTAATGACAACTAAAATCGTTGCTTTTGAATGAAGTGTATGTGCCCTTTTTATTCAGACCACGGTAGAGTACATAATTTCTTTTTTTTTTAAATTTTGTTATAAAAATATGAACTTAGATATTCGGGGAGCACGCTCGTGGTCATAAATCCGTTCGACTTAAGCGAGCTTATGTTTGCTAACGCTTATTCAGTAGGCAAGGTGATTACTCAGGAATTTTTGTAATAGAGCACAGCATAAAGTTCTTACGATGCTAAAAATGAACTAAAACCACGGTAAATAGATTATGACGATCGCAATATCCCAGTTCACCAGGATAAAAGTTTGTGATCGTTATATAGATAGATTCCACATTTCTGATAGTAATGCTAACGCTCAGAAGCGCTTTCAGTAAGGTGGCTAACTTTTTCACTAATCAATGCGAGACAATATAACAATCTTGGACCTTATTTTTATTGGTGTGATATTTTGAAAATTTCTAAAAAATTTATTTTCAAAAATACAATTGCTGAGAAAAAAAACTGACAAGTAAAGTAAACAACTGGCTAATGCTTAAGAAAGTGTAAACATGTACCTAAATTATGTGGTAGACGAAGTGGTCGGAAAACGACATTTCATATTACACGACCAAATTTCATTCCAACTAATGGCGGAAATAATTCCAGGATACAATAATTCTATTTAAAATGAGAGAATGGCTTTTAAATATTTCTCTACTGTTTAAGAAAGTGTTTATATTTGTCTGAATTACATAATCCAACCAAGTGGTCGGAAAACGACATTTCATATTACACGACCAAATGTAATTCCAACTAATGGCGGAAATAATTCCAGGATACAATAATATTTAAAATTAAAGAACGGCTTCTAAATATTTCTCTAATGCTTAATCAAGTGTCGATATTTATCTGGATTATATGGTAGACGAAGTGGTCGGAAAACGACATTTCATATTACACGACCAAATGTTATTCCAACTAATAGCGGAAATAATTCCAAGATACAATAATACTTCTTAAAATTAAAGAATCGCTTTTAAATATTTCTCTAACACTTAAGAAAGTGTTGATATGTGTCTGAATTACATGGTTGACCAGATGGTCGTCCTGCGTTGGGACCTTTTTCTTTGACAATTAAATTTTTTTTATTTCCAATCTACTAAATGCGGGACTTCCGGGACTATTTTAACAAAAATTTCAATACGGGACAGTAGTTGCTTTTCCGGAAGTGTCCCGCAAAATCCGCGACGGTTGGCCGCCTTAGTTTTTAGCGACACGTCCAGTGACGTCAAGCGCTAAGAGCGTACTCCTCAAAAGGCACACTTAAAAGTAAAAAAAAAAATATACTTACACCTGCACTACATGTTGTGATAATTACAAAAGATATAAACAAATTTTTTCGATTATCTGAAGCCTCCCAAAATTTACTCTGTTTGACTTCAGCACTACTATTAGTACTAGATTTTCTCTACGGGAAACAAAATTGAAAATAAGTATTTTTTGAATGGAGAAATTCTGTATTTAATTTTTATACAAACCTTATTAAATGATAAGATATTCGTCCGTTGAAAAAAAGGTTTCTTAGTTATAAAATTTGATTTAAATGTACATAAATACAGCCTGCATACACTGTGATCTGAAATTTGAATTTTTCATTTTTATACTAAACACAAGTAATTTCCACAAAATATGTCTCGTTACCTGTTTTAATTTTTGTTAAATGATTCGTAGGACTTAAGAAATTTTTTGTTATTAACGGTATATTTTTTAATACTGTTTTATTGATGTTAGAAAACATTTTACATACTCAATAATACGAAAATGAGGTTATAATTTTATAATATGCAATCGTGATTTTAATTTCTTTTTAATAACAATAAAATACAAATTTTATAAATTATACTTTACTATTTATTCTCTTAATTCTATTAATCCACATTTTAAAAAATTTTGAAATAAATTATACTATAACCGGCATAATGGAACCTATTAATTTCACAATCATTCGTAATTTGTGAAAGGAATTATGCAAAAATCATAAATTGAAGTAATCTCCGAAAAATTAAAAATTTTCGTTTATATTTAGAAAATTTTCTTAGGAGCCTTTATAATGAAAATACGTAGTGGATTTTGATTCCAAATTCGATATACTTTTAATATAATGAATTTTTTTAGAATGTAAAAGAAAATTCAGTGGCATAAAGCGCATAACGCGCGTAACGTAGCATAAGGGCAGTGTCGCCAGATTTTAAATCGACATATTACTACAGAAGAGGGTAGAAAAATACTATTTATTACTACTCCCACAGCAAAAAATACTACCTTATTACTACACTGGCGGCGCTGGAGTCTTTGAATATTAGAGGTAGAATCTGACAAATTCTGGCGATAAAATATGATATTTAAAAAAAAAAGAATGATTTAACGCCATCTGTAGACTTTTCGATTATTTATGGATTTTCAAATTGTATTTAGAATACTTTTAATAATATTTTTGTTAATTATAAAACTTAAATTCGATGTATTTTTAATCAATAAACAATCATTTCGGTAATTTCAAAGAAATAAGGCTATCTATAAATTCGATTAAAAATTATAAAACAAAATTTATAAAACACTCGTAAGGATTTTGTATCCACAAAAAAAATGATATGTGTAATAGGAAGATTTATAATGAATCTATTGATACGGTACTTGACAGAAAACCATTTATATATGTATGTAAGTGCCTTGTTTTTGAATATCATAATATATCAGTCATTTTTTTTGTATTTTTATTTTTGATAAATTTTGTAACAATTAACGACTTTCAAAATAAGGGAAATAAATTATAAAAATGATTACTATTGTTTTTTTCTTTTTTTTTTATTATGAGCTTATCTAACCTTATTAAGAAATATTTTTTAGTATTTCCAAATTTGCAAAAATTAAGGAATTTTTCGTATTCCTATAATTATTTGCCATTTTTTACTTTTTACAATACTTCCGCAGCTACTTTAAGATTAATTACTCCTCTGCAAATAAAATAAAAAATATCCAGATCAAAAATATCCAAATCATAAATGTGTAAATTTTTAAATATATTCGAAAAAATACCGCTAAAATACTATATTTTTTAAAAAATACTACTAAAATACTACATTTTTTTTAAAATACTACTAAAATTCTACATTATTACCAAAATACTACTAAAATACTACAATACTACGTCATTACTACAACCTAAATCTGGCGGTTAAATATTACTACGGTAGTAATGAAAATACTACATATGGCGACACTGCATAAGGGAGCCTAAAGATAGTCTGACATAAAATTTAAAAAAAAAAATAAGCAAAAAAATGGAAAAAATATCAAAACTCATTTAATAAAGATAATATTTAAAATTAAAATGAGATTCGAAGTATGAAATTTTTTTATTATTAAAAAGATTATAAATAAGACTAATTTTTGATATTCCCGCCATAGAAGAAAAACTGTTTTTCTCACAGATAAGACCATAGAGCACTAGAGAAAAAATATCTATCTCTATACTACTGGAACCAGTGTAACCACTTGAGATAGAAAATATGTTGTATACGTGCACGGTGTTTACTTTGTATTTGTGCGGTAAACTCTATTAGTGTGAGTGATCGGTGGTGCACGTGACCCTGGTTCGCATACATATATGTGATACTTGTGCGGGTTCTACAATGCTAACAACAATCAAATGCATTGTTGTTTGACTGACTTACACTCAGCGACGGGTACTGAGCAAATGACACTAAGCAGCCTAAAACGGGTTCTACAGGATGCTACGAACGTTCCTTCCAACGTTCGATCGAACGTTTGAGGCAATTGGTGCGACGAATGTATCTGCTACACGGTGAATCGAATGTTTGATCCAATACGAATGATGATGTGTTGGTACTCAGTGGACGAAGCTGTTATCTGTCTGATGTTATCTCTAATGTTATACACTGATGTTGTCTCTCTTCACATGAACGAGTTGTGCAGCTGCTGAGTCGAACCAACCAACGCAACCAACATTGACCTTCAAACGTTCGAAGCATCCCTTTGACTCGGTGCAAGAATACCGACATCGAGCGGGACATGGCCAAATGCGAATGTTTGACGCTCGACATTGGACACTCGTAGGTTCGAACAACGGCCACACGATGCGATGAACCATCGAACGTCCAATGTTGGAAGGTGTTCGTAGCATCGTGTAGAACCGTCTTAAGATGCACATAAAAGCACATAAGTGATTGCAGAAAAGAGATAGTTATATTCGTTCTATTTGTTCTGTGGTTGAGACAGATCAAGCCTACATATAAAAAAGTGTAATCCAAAAGTTGCAATAAGTAGCAATTTACACCACTACTAATTTAGTCTGTTACTGACCGTCGTGGTGTTCACGTCATAATAAATATCATGTTTTTTTAATCAACTCGTGAAATTTAAACAGAAAAAAATATGAAGTGTGTCGTATTTAAGTGTAAAAATTCTACTGAATAAAAAATTTCTCAAAATAGATATCTTTCTTAAAATAAATAAATTTATTTTTAATTGTTGACTGGTGGTAAGATACGATGGCCATGATAGTATATAGTATATGTATGCGTACTGCATATATCATCATTATCATACTAACACATTGGTATATTCGTGTCCATACATCATGTGTTTTGATCGGATGGTGCTATGTTACGTCACTCGCTGATTACAGTGGGCACAGTTTGGTAGACATCAGTGTTGCAAATCCTACGGATTTTTCCGTAGATCTACGGAATTTATAATCTGTTTACGAACGTACGGAAAAAAATTATAAAATATACGGAATTCTCAACCAATTACTATATTCGAAAAATATATTAAATATTTCAAACTAATTATAATTTACTATCTACAGATGATTTATAAAATTTCATATTGCAACACTGGTAGACATACTAGTTTGACCCCTTGATTTTTCTACATCAAAGGCCAAGGGACCAAACTAGTATGTTTATCAAACTGTTCCACTTGTTGCCAGTGAGTGACGTAGAACAGCACCATACAATCAAAACAGATGATGTATGGACACGAATATGCGAATATATTAGTACGATGTACGTCACCACACGTCACATTCTATGTGAGGCGGGTGGGGTATTGAGTGGTATACGCATGCGTACGTATATATGCTATATATGCATTACATTATTGCAAGTGCTTCATCAACAATACTAACAATATGATGTGTGTCTTGGGAGAGCAGTTCAACGACTAATGGACTTAAACGATATCTGACACGTCTGACACACTCTGGACTAGGGGTGTCGTTTTTTAATCGATAAATCGAGAAATCGATTAATCGGAAGTATGGAAACCGATTTTTAATCGATTATTGATTTTGAGATCGATTCACACATCGATTTTTATTTTATGGAAATCGCGAAACGATTTTTTTTTTAAAACATAATTTATTTTTTCAAAACATTATTTTATTTATTAATTTAAATTTAAATCTATTATCGGTACTACGATTATGAAATTGAAGCATCGAACGCATCAAATGCATATAATCAAATCTATTCATCAAATCAAATTGTCAAAATTGACAAATTGACAACTGTACCATGTACAAAACAATAAAGTTGAAGCGGGAAATTTAATTTAATTGTGTTTTTCACCTGAGGATGGCGTAATGACTCGTGTTTATACGATTTTTATTGTGGAAAGTGACAAAGCAACGATCCCATGTTTTTTAATATGGATTTTCATAAAGTAAACCTTTCCAATATTAATTATTTAAAAAAAAGAAATTATAATTCTTTTTTTATCCCTTAATCTATAAAAAACTTTATATATAATTAAATAAAAAAATCTTCTCAACATTTACTAAAATTTAGATAATATTTATATAATTAGCATTTTTATATATAAAAATAAAAATTGTCAACTTTGCTGTGATGTTGTGATTCATCTCTACACCATAGAATAAAATTTTAAAAAAATGTTGGTAATTAAGTATATATAGTTGTGTATGCTTAATATTTTTCTTCTTAAAAGACTTCGAAAGTTCATTTTTCTGAATTATAAATTTTTACCTAAAAATTACTGCCACTTTTGCAACAGCAAATTTGAATCGATTTCTTGGAATCGATTTTGAATACAATCGATAATTTAAGTATCGATTCTTTTGTTGGCAATTACGAATCGATTCAAAAATCGATTTTTTTTTTAAAAAACGACATCCCTACTCTGGACACACTGCTAGCTACAATTTTTTACACTTACGCTGAGGACTTGTTAAAGGCCGTTAGCATGTGCACCGTTAATAAGTATCAAAAATTTTCCCTATAGGCCAATTTTCTTAATTGAAGTCTACTCAGTTATTATTTAAATCTTAAACCATTAATTACAAATTAAATACACATTTTTCTGTTTTTTCCATTATTTTTTCATATTTTATTATAATGTAATGAAATTTTTTATAAAAATTATAAATAGTTTATGAATACAAACATGTCATGCGGTATTGAAAGTGCCTGCATGCACTGTATGCCGATAGTGTTTGTCTTGTAGTCGTGCTTCTCAGTGCTTCTGATTCTCTCTCTTTATCTAACTTTATACGCACACAAAGGTTTTTGTAGACAGAAGATTGAAACCCAGATGTAAACGCCGTAAACGCCAAACTGGCCAAACTACATTATCTAATTTTTGCGGGTGTTACTTATTATGAAAATGGCGGACGGACCTGACATTGATTTGTACGCCGATGATATAGAACAAGATTTCGCTCAAGTAAGTAATCTTAATGTAAATTGTAGACTTTAAGCCGTATTAAATGTGAACCTAAAAATGTGTTATTTCGATTAAATAATTCGAGAACATTCCTCGTCGTATAACCGGCATTTTGTGTTAAGCATCATCCTTCATTATATGTTTGTTGTAGGATGAATTTACGGGTGAAGGAGTTGATTTATATGATGATGTAATTGCTGCAGCACCTACAGGAGGACCTGACGATGCAGTTGAGCCTGGTGCTCATCCGCATTCAGGCGCACCTCCCGCAGCTGGAGATGAAGCAAATGGGGCACCGCCATATCATCAACTTGGTAATAATATACAACCTAATACCATTGGTAGAAGGTACCAACTTTATATTGGAAATTTGTCTTGGGTAAGTTCACAATTGTTATTAGTAAAAAGTCGGATTGAACTTGATATTTTTGAAAAATTATTAGATAGGGTAGGGCGGGGTAAAAAAAGACAAAATCAAAACTTTTAATTTTTCATGTAGAAAATATTTGAATTTTTACACATAAAAAATACTGTATCATGTTAAATTGTTTGTATTTTGAGATTTTGCATGTTTTTTCACTCAAGCTAATGACACAAATCTATAAAAAAATAAAAAAAACCTTGTTTTTTTTTTTTACCCGCCAAATGGGGACAGTGGAGGGTAAATAAAAGACAGACCTTTAAGTAATAGGATACTGCAGGTACATGAATGGAAGGGTAAAAAATAGACAGTTTGGGTAATTAGCAGTACAACACTTTTTATTTCACAACTCTATATATTTAAATTTTACTTATTTTACCAAAAAACTTTAGTTAAGATTAAGCAGTAATAAAAGTCAGAAAAAGTTAACTGATGCAAAAGCTTATAGGAAATTTCTTTGGACCTTAAATATTAAAATAGTTTTTATTTCACAAACGAACAACTAATACAAAATTTATTGTAGCTTATTTAAAAACCAAATATGTTAATTTGAGACTATCTTTTTTTTACACCACTTTACACAAAGTAAAAAAATAAATCAAAATAAATTATGAATGAGTTAAAAATAATAAATGTGTACTAAATTTTCATGGGTCAAAAATACAAATTTTCGAATAAACTGAAATTGATATCCATAAAAACTGTCTCCTCACTAACAAGAAAAGTTGTTTTATTGAAGAATCTTACAATTATTATTTTTTTAATCCATAAAATATACATAAACATTTCGTTATATAGTTTCAAAATGAAAATCCTTGTTAATAATTTTTAATTTTTCTTAATGTTAACTCCTTGTTTTGTCTTTTTTTTTACCCTATTTTTTCTTTTTTTTTTTTTAACATAAAAAAAATTACAAGCAGTTGGACCACTTAAATAAAACTTTGTACTTTACATCACTAAAGCATGTAGAATAACAAGAAAAAAAATACAGCACTCTGTCTTATCAGATTTTTTACTTACTGAAAAAGTTTATCGTCGCGGAATGAAAGTTTGTCGTTCATGAATAACAGAGGTTTGGGAGAAAATATTTTTATGTATGTTATAAAATCCTCTCCAAAAAATAGTTTTTTGGCCCAGACAACTTAAAATACTAATGTATTTTGTTTTAATATTTTTTATTTTTCGAATTTAACACTGTTGAGTTTAATATTAAATATGTCTTTTTTTACCCCACTTGAGCAGTCTTTTTTACCCCGCCCTACCCTAAGTAACATATTTTATTATAAATTTTGTGGATTTATAACATTATAGTGGACAACCGATCAAGACATAACCGATGCTGTGCAAGAAATTGGTGTTAATGACTTTTTGGAAGTAAAATTTTTTGAAAATCGTGCAAATGGACAATCGAAGGGATTCTGCGTTATTTCACTGGGATCCGAGCAAAGTATGAGAATGTGTATGGAGCATTTACCAAAAAAAGAACTTCATGGCCAAATTCCAGTAGTAACTTTACCTACTAAGCAGGCTTTAAATCAGTTTGAAAGTCAGTCTAAAACCCGTTTATCTACCCCTAACCCCGGCCCTCGGGGTCCTCACCCCGGGGCTGTACCTACTCATCAAAATCCTAATATGCCCCCAGGTCCTCATCCTCAAAATCCGAACGCCCAACGTATGATGATGGGTCCCCCACAAGGAATTCGTGGTCCTGTTCCACCACCCGGTATGCCTCCACCTGGACCTCCTGGTGGCCCTCCTCCACGAATGCAGGGACCACCGCTTCAGGGACCGCCACCAGGGCAGTTAATGCCACCAAATCAAGGACCGCCAAGATTTCAGCAACAGCCCCAGTGGAATCCAAATGGCCCTAGGCCAAATGGCCCACCGAGACCTCCAGGTCCACCTCAAGGACCGCCACAGGGACCTCCTCAGCATAGACCTGGAATGGTAATATTTTTCTATTTTTTAAGCAAAATTTGGCAAGTTAAATTACTACATAATATAAAGATTTAAAGAAAATCTTTACAATATATTCATTAGAAATTTTTATTATTATGTACAATTTGCCAAGAAGACCTTTAAATAACTGTAACATTTTAGCCATTTCAAGGAGGACCAAACGGTCCAGGTCCTCGAGGACCGGTCAATCATGGCCCTCCCGGCCCAAGACCAGAATGGAATCGACCTCCTTTACATCAAGGCTTTCCACCTCACAATCAAGCTCCACCACATATGCAAGGCCCGCCACGTGGCCCACCAATGGGCGGTCCACCTTCTGGTCCTCATGGTCCACCGCAAGTACCACCTCAAGCTCCTCATGTTGCACCTGCTCCACATGTTAATCCAGCATTTTTCCAGCAAGGTAAGATATTGCATAATAGGTTACTTGACAATAATAAAGAATACGCTACCAATGGGGTGTGACACACAGCTTACTCGTACTCGTAAAAGACTTGAAAACAGTATTCTACCAAATATATATACCGTGAAATTATATTTTCGCCTTAAAGTTCATAAAAAATTGTTATAACTCAAAATACTTAAAGGCTAAATTATAAAATAATAGTATAAATATTTTAGAAACTAACCCCTAAAATACTTTAAAAATTTGAGCGAAGTGGGACTAGCAGTAAATAAGATATTGACATTTAATGGGATTTCATGGTAGCGTCGTGGATACTATTACTCAGAATGCAATGAAATTTGTAGGGGACTGTCTAGGAACCAGACCGCATAATTTCTGACAATTTCATAAAAAAGAATTGAATAGTTCAGAAGTTATGCCACTTGGTGCAATTTAGTATATTAATGGAATGACATGGTAGCGCCGTAGCTACCGTTATTCCAATTTCGATTAAATTCATAGGGGACCGTCTAGGAATCAAACTGCATTATTTCCGAAAATTTCATTAAAAACAATCGAATAGTTCAGAAGTTATGCCACTTGGTGCAAACTGGCGACACACAGATGGACAGACAGACGGACGGATAGACAGACACCAAACGAAAATTGTTCAGGAAGCTCTAAAACGTAAAATGTACGTAAAAAATTTTATTTTGGAGGGAAAAATTTTTTTATTTT
This sequence comes from Brachynemurus nebulosus, assembly GCA_035578155.1. NCBI lineage: Eukaryota > Metazoa > Arthropoda > Insecta > Neuroptera > Myrmeleontidae > Brachynemurus > Brachynemurus nebulosus. The sequence continues at coordinate 36,247,565 of JAPWDM010000006.1, forward strand.
TCAAAAGTGATCACAATGTTTCCGCTACTTTAGTAGTCTCGGAAGTAAAAAGTATGGAACGTAAGTTTAAATAGTAAAAATACATAAAATGCCCAAGTCCACGAATCCAAAAATTTACGTTCGTGATGTTTCTTGATAAAGTTACTTAAAACAAATCAGAATATGTTAGTAATAGAAAAATTCTTTCCAGGTGGTGGTCCGCCCCATCAGCAGGGAATGCAGCATCCAGGTGGCCCTCCACCACAACACGGACCTCCCTTGGGTCCACCACATGGTCCTCCAATTCCACCTCATGGGCCAGCAAATGGACCTCCACATGGACCACCCCATGGCTATGGTCCACCAGCAGGAGTGAGTAGAATTCTACAGCTTAAGAGTATTAAAAGAAAATAATAATTATTTTTGTATATTAGCAGGCGCCATATGGTGCACCAACTGGACCTGAACACCGAAATGACACAGCAGCCGTTTCCGAACAGGAATTTGAAGATATAATGGGACGAAATCGAACAGTATCCAGTTCAGCGATTGCCAGAGCTGTTTCAGACGCTGCAGCTGGTGATTATGCCGGGGCAATTGAAACTCTCGTAACCGCTATCTCATTGATCAAACAATCAAAAGTTGCCAATGATGATCGCTGTAAAATTTTGATCAGTTCTCTGCAAGACACTTTGCATGGCGTCGAGGCCAAAAGTTACGGATCCAGTCGACGTGACAGATCCCGCTCGAGAGATCGTTCACATCGCAGACGTGATCGACGTGAACGTTCGGCATCGCGGTACAGGGAACGAAGCCGTGATCGTGACCGTGACCGGGAACGTGAACGTGAAAGGGATCGCGACCGGTACTATGGTGACAGTTATAACCGGGACGGTAGGGAGCCACGTGAACGATCTCGAAGTCGTGGTGAAAGGGAACGAGAGCGCGATTATCGTGACAGAAGTCCTGAAGATAGGTAAGACAATTTTTTTTCCATTATCCTTGATTAGAGTTGTAATAGATGTGCATGTAAATGCGCAAGAAAGAGACACCAATTACAGATCAAAATATTGCACTTAATATTGTGGGAAAGTAATCTTTAAGGTGCCATTTTGAAAAATTTTTTCCGCTATTTTTATTGGTTTAAAATTTAAATGATGTATTAACATCTCGAGAATAATTCAGAAGGAATAAGGTACTTGACAAATTAAAAAAATGATTCTAAATACTTTGTTCTTACTTATTAATTGATAATGCTTTTTACACAACCAATGAAATAAGTATGGTTATGCGAGTAACTATTAAAATTTAATATCAAATAACGAATACCAAATTGTTTATAACTAATATTTATTTAAAATTATAATAAACGTGCAAAATATAAAAAAAAACTGAATAATAATGAATTAATGATTGAACGTTCACGAGCGACCAGGTTGACGCGTCATTCCAGACTCCCCGCCGTTTTCATCGTTCTCTCTTCTCCGCTAGTGGCGCTAGTTTCGCTTTTCGTTTTTTTTTTTTTTTTTTTTTTTAATGTGAAGTCCTGCCAACTTAATGGCAGTTACCGAACCGCCACATAATAGAGTCCCTATAATAAATAGAGTCGTGACATGTCATCCATTTTGTATCCACACCAGAGCGGGAAGCTTCAAAATTAATTATCACATGTTTGAGTAAATATTTTTGAGTACATAATTATTGTTAATAAGTTATAAATTACTGAACAATTAAAAATTTTTAATTAAATTATTTTTTCTAAGTTAAACTATATCGTTTTTGTTAACATTTAATTTATTTCCAATGTATTTTACGAAAACTTTGGATAGAAAATGCTGGAACCAATCAGCATTCAGCACACATGTCACCACTCTATTTATTATAGGCACTCTACCACATAAGAAATGAGTTCGCCATCTAGTGACGTCGAATGGAACTTTAACTGCTCATAGGTATGTGTAGCTATTTTTGTACATCAAAATTAATGAGAACATAACGTTCGTAATGACTTTTTTTGTCACTTGATGACAAAAAAATCACGAATTTTGATGTACAAAAATACCTACACATACCTATGAGCAGTTAAGTTAAAGTTCCATTTAGCGTCATTAGATGGCGAACTCCCTATATATTTCTTATTTCTTATTTCATTGTGTAGAAGTCATTAAAGTTCCATCCAACGTCACTAGATGGCACATTCCTTATTTCTTATTTCATTGGTTGTGTAAAAGGCATAAATTTTTGTTAAACTTCTAAAAATTGTCAAGAAATCACTGTTCAATTTTAAATGAACAAAATGGCGCGGAAAGCGACGTCGTAGTGACGTGTGCAATGACGTCACAATTTGATGACAAGTTTGCCATAGACGAGATGTAACTACGCTAACTATGCCATTTATATATTATCTATTTTGTTTATAATAGGCATTTTAAGCAGCAGTTTTGAATAGTATCAAACTGTCAGGATTATGCGCAAAGCAATTTTAGTATGCGCAAAACGGTCTTAATAATTACTAAAAACGCTTTGCGCACAATCCTGACAGTTTGGTACAATCGAAAACTGCTGCTTAAACAAACCTAATATTTGTTACAAATCATGACGTCATTCTGAAATAACAGCGTGTTTTTAGTCATTTAAATGAAGGCTAAAAATTTATAATGTTTAAATAACGAAAGAATATTTTTATTTGTGACTACTAAAATTAAATATATTTAAGAATAATATATAAAATTATTTAATTTAATATTTACAACAAATTTTGAATACAGTCAAGTACCCGATTATGACTGCGGAAATATTTTAAAAATCGTTTTGAACCAAATTTCTGAAACAACTTCGCGCGGTTGAAAACGTTAAAAAACGCCACACCGTTGCGTGTAGCATTTTGGAGTCTCCGTTTGGTCGATTCCTTTCATTACAGGTCAATTATACTTTTAAAAATAATTTGCAGATGGTGTTAACGAATAACGATAGCTGTAAACATACAAAATGGCAAATATGTTTTCAAATTTTACATGCGTTTTTCTCGAAACTACGTTTTTCAAAACGGTGGACAAAACATTATTTTTAAACACACAAAAAATTATTTTATCTTGATATGCACCTTCACTTTTATCCTGGAAAAGGTAAAAGAATCTTCTTTGGGACTTTTAATTAGTAATTTTATTCTGGATCTTTTCGAAAAATTTCATCAGAATCCGACGAATAGAAATAGGTGCTGAATTTAACCCTTTTAAACAAACCATACGGAAAAATTTTTTTGCTCAAAATGCCGGACTTTTTATTGCCAGTGATAAATACAATAGATAAGGTTACAAAAAAAGAAAAAGAAAAAAAATCAAAGATCCCAACATCAAAAAAGTGAACTCTAGGAATTTACAAAATATAAATTATACTAAATTATGTTGATAAAATTAAACATTATTTAAAATATTACCGTATTTCGGAAAATCTGTCATAGATGGCGGCACGTGAACCAGTGAATATGTACATATCACAGCATTTTGAGCCGCCATATTGCAGGACGAGTTAACTCGTCTTAATCATTTAAAGAGTTAATGAGTTAATTGTCTCTTATTTTTTTTCAGAGCTGTTCGGCCACGCAATAAATCTCCACCGGAAGCGACAGAAGTGCCAGCCGAAACCACATCATCAAAATCACGCTATTATGAGGAACGTTATCGTGACAGAGGTGAACGAGAACGTGAACGGGAACGCGAACGTGACGGTACACGACGAGAATCAGAACGAGAACGGGACAGGGAACGTGACACACATCGTTCGCGACATTAAGAATTTAAAAAAAATCTTATTTTTACGTAATAAATGTTTCATTATCATAGTAAAAAGAAAAATGGTATTTATGTATTCTGTGTGTACGAAAATACGAGGTTTAACAAAATGTTAGTAAAACATTTTTAATGTTCTTTTAATTAATATACGGGACGAAATGGGGTATTTGACAATCTTTTAAAAACCATCTCAGTGTGTTTATTACTTCTTACTAAGCTCATAGTACACATTTTAAATTATTTTGTACTATATTTTTAATAAAAATCACCCATCAAATTTCAGTTTTTAAAAAGACCGCCAAAACGATGCTTTGTGTCTCTTTCAAATCATATGACGTCATTAGTTCTAAAACATTGAATCGGTAGTGGTTTTACTTGTGACATTTGTGTTATTTTTAGAATTTAATCCTGAATCACGACGTAATTGGACATATGCAACTGCGTCGTCTCCGTAAGATTCTCTGGAGGCACTCCCACTATGAAAGAAACACATGTATAGTAGGTTTGTCATATATACTTTCAAAGTTTTATAAAGATTGTATATTCACAATGTAGTTTTTACATTTTTTATTTCGGCGGAGTAAAAATCAGGATTATTTTTAAAAAAATTATCCTATTATTATATTAAAATGCGTCTATTCTTGGCAAATTGTTACTATCAGCTTTAATAAAATTTTCTTCCATTTTATAACGGTTAAACAAGGTTGAGTGTAAACGGTTAAACACGTTTTAAATTGTCAAATAATTTAAAAAAAATTAATAATGAAAAGTTTGTTTCATAGTTATAAAAAAAGTAAACAGTTTTTTTCCTAACTACAAAATAAGGCCGCTATTACACTGTCATAGATATATGTCAAAGTTTTATTTAATCAAAGAAATATTATAGTCTAATAAGTCAACTTTTATAATATAAATTTCTGTAACCATAGTTAAAGATACTTCTTAATATTTGATCATAGATTTGATCAAATAACTTTGACATATATCTATGACAATGTAATAGCGGCCTAATACAGCGAGCTTGTGACGTAAGCTGCTTTTTGATTACGTCATTTTTAACGTAAATTTTGTAATTTTATTTAATTGAAATTTTTATATTTTTGAATGGTAAAATAACTTGTAAAAAAGCTATACTCAGTATCATTATGATTCGAGTAATTATTTAAAAATTAAATATGTAGATATTTTTTCAACTACTGTCAAATACCCCATTGTTGATGTCGTAATATACAGGGCGAAATTTTGTTACGCCTTGTGTTTTGTTCAAAAAACCATTTAAATTTAATCATATTTTTAATTTTCAATTTTATCATGACTTTTTTTTTTAAATATACACCTTTTTCTGTTATTAGATCACACAGTACTACGGAAAAAGTAAATAATTCCTAAGGACTCAACAAAAAATAATTTTTATTTCATGATATTTTCGATTACTGATAAGTGTTTTGTCTCTTTTTTTGTATTTTTTTTTTTGTTCAGTAGTATAACAATTTAATGATAGTGTAATATTAATTTAAGAAATGTCAAACAATTAGAATTTAGAATGTAATGGTCAAAAATATTTTGCATTGTAATTTTGCAGCTTGACATTATTTGAAGAAGGAAGAATGAAGATTGTAACATAAATATTAAATGTAAAAAAAAAAAACTTGCAAAAATAGTTCCAGTATTTTATTTGTAATGAATTTATTTGAACCCTTTGTGTTTTTTAGTTTTTTAAGGAATACTTCGCCATCTATGTTTAATAATTTTATACATAATGCAATAGACTGTTTTATATTTTTTGTTTAATGTCTATATTTTTTAAAAATTTTTAATTTTAAATCACCGATTTTTCTTTTACATTATGTACAATGTACAAAAAATATAAATTAAAACACAATTACCTAAAAAAGAAATTAAAATTAAAACTGTGATATTAATGAAATTAGTTAAAGATATTTTTTTTAAAAAATTGTAATATTTTTGGGGGGAAATTATTTGCTTGTTTAGACTGAGATAGTAATAAGCAGTAGGTCAATTAAAAGTCGTTAATTTCACATTAATACTGGCTGTTAAAAGCCATACACCAAACATTCAGTATAAGGTACATAAACTATCTCTCTAGGCACAATAAGTACCACAGGTGCTAGGTGTGCTACACAAAATGTAGTGCACACTTGTATCTACAGTACATATTGTGTTTAGAGAGAGTGAGAGATCGAGCTATGTTTATGTATTTTATATTGAATGTTGGGTGTACCATAAGTCGAAATGTGCCCTACAATACCTGCTGTGTCTAAAAATAGAGAGAGAGAGTGTGTGTGAGAGAGCAAACTAAGTTTGTTTATGTGCCTTATATTGAATGTTTGGTGTAATACTTTGTACAATAGCTAACCATCTCTATTTGAGCTACTTATTATGTCGTACTAACTCAGTCTGAACGACCTTTATGGGGGAAAAAATTGAAAAAGGAAAATTTAAACTTTTTAACTGTGTTCTGAATCTGTAAATAACTTTTGTGTACAAATTTTTTTTTTATTTTCAAAGAAATTTCTTTGTTTCTTTCTTTTAACTTGATCTGTTTCTTTTTAATTATTCTTATTTTTTTAATAGACTGATAATCATTACGTACCAAGTGTCTGAAATTGGTTACAGTATACGAAACTAATGTGTTAAAAAGAGAAGTGTAGAAGTTATAATTATGTCAATTCTTCTTATTGGACAGAGGCAATTCATTATGTGAGAGGGAAAGAAAATTTAAATTGTATTTTCTTACTCTTTTACACTCGTTCAATAGCACCTTTCAGCTATCTGTATATGAAATGAAAAGAGATAAATTTCTATTTTTAATACATCAACTTCATGTATTGTAACACCATGAAAGTTATTATGAAGTTAATTTATAAAGTGAGGGTATTTCTATCTTTTTCTAAGAGGCTAAATCAAAATTATTTTATCAATAAAAACATTAATTTTTGTGCCGATTTCTAATATGTTTGATATTTATCTGGTGCAAAAACTTATGTTTTAACTGATAAGTAACTCTGGTTTAAAATCTTTGCGATATTATAGTGTCGAATGAAAAAGAAAATATCCATCCCATAAGTTGTACTCTTTCCTCCTTTTTCTGCAATTTCAATTGAATATTGCAGTAAATTCGAAACAATTTGTATGTAAATTTTATTTTTTCGATTATCAGTTTATTGTAAATAGTTTTTTTTTTTTTTTTTGACAAAAATTTGTCAAAAGTATTTTTTTTTTTTTTTTAAATAAGAAAACTCTTGTTAAAGTGTGTCTTTAATAACTTACAGTATTACTACTTTATTTTGGTACCTGTTTCAAAGGTTAAAACTTTGACTGCGAAATAAAAACGTAATAGTATGAGCCACGTGCATGATTCATACATCGTATGAGACCTTAAGGCGCGTGGTTCGGATTTAGATGAAGACACGTAATACGCATCATTGGCAGTGAACTTGTTCAAGACTGTTCCGACAGAGATAAAGTCATTAAATTGTAATATTTGAGTTTTAAACTTAACTGAGTCATTAGTAGTCTTCATAATCTCTGTTAAACATGCTATAGCATGTTAAATGTGTTATTTCGAAGAAAAAAATTAACAAATCGAAAAAAAATTGATGAAATTCGACGATAACAAATAACAAGGCTAAGAGCAGCATGTTATTTGTTAAATTGAAATCGAGAACTGGTTTAAAACTATAAAATAACTGTCGTAACTGTCAAATATGTAATAATTAACAGAGTTGCAAATAGGTCGTTCATGATTTTTATCTATTTCGAAGAATAACATAAATAACATTTAACAAGTTTAACAAATTTAACGAAGATTATGAAGGCTACTATTATTTCCGAACTATAAGAATCAAGTTAAACAAAAATGTTTAATATGGTTGTTCCTGACAGAATATAGTAAAACATTCCTTGTATGCCAGATTATTGTATATTGGATCTTGGCCTACAGGGTATAAAACATGTGGACAAGTCAATTTTACGAGAGGCCGTACCCGTGTGAATAATTTTTTTTCTTTTTAAATTTTTTTTTGTAAGGCCTTCCGTACAATTTTCTGTCGGAATAGTCCCTTATTCATTTTTCTCATTTTGAAAATGCATTTATATATTTGTGTATATATATATTTTTATAAAATATTCTAAATTTTTAAGGTGAAAATCAGAAAGGTCAGAAGTTTCCAAAATGTTATTTGGAAAGTGAATTGTAGAAGTAACTTTATTTTTATTATTTTTATTTTTATATTTAATTTTTTATTTATTATATCTTTTTGTGTTTTTTACATTCTCCGTTTGTTTTAAAATTCTCATTCTTGTTGATCTTTCTATTAGAAAGTTCGGTGAGTTATTCGAAAATTAGATTCTTTTTCTTTTCTAAAACTTTTAACTCTTGCCTTGATAATTAAAAAAAGTAAGGTCAATGTCCCTATTTCTAAAGAGTTTATTCATTCATGCTCATAACGAGAGAGAAATATTGAATTTTATTTAACAAAGATCATATAATTTAAATTTTGATTGTCAGATTCAGTGATTTTTTTATTCTAAATTCAAAAATGTTATATTTTTTATAGATTTACAAAAAAAAAAAAAAAAAAAAAAATTAGCAGAAATAGGATCGTGAGTAAGAAATACATACGTTCACCTTATTTGAAAATTATTAGCTAAAATGCTCCCAGCATTATACTACATAAAGACTGATTTAGCTAATCTATTTCACTGAGGCGTTAGAAAGTTTCTAGAACAACTGACAGATAGCGCTAATGCTGCTGCGCATACATCTACTAAAATTGTGAAAGAGCTCTTTCACAGCTATTCATTTTTGAATGGCTTCATAACAGGTAACATAAAATAACAAAAATAATTATTTGAGAACTCACATAAACTTTATAAATTTTTCCGATAGTGTGATATAAAATTGGTTACACACATCTGATTTTAATTCTGATAGTAGTACGATTATCGAGAAGCTTTGATAGAGCGTGATTGGATTGGACACCATCTATCGGAACTATTTGCAGCAATTTTCGATTCGACTATTGGGATTAAAATCGGATGTGGGTCGCTAGGCATAAACTTTGAAGTTCAAATATGAATTATTATTATTTAAAGAATTCAAAATGATTACATTTCCATTACTAAACCAGTTTTGACAAAATTAGTTGAAACTATAATTATTATTTTTTAAAGCATTTTTTGTACTAATTGAAAAACTTCGGGAAACTATTTATTACTTTCTGAAAATTTTATAAACTGTGCCGAAGCAAACAAAATAATATTTTAGAAACCATTTCGTTCTACAAATTACATAATTAGATCTTTTAAACTTAAAAAGTTAAACATTAATGGAAGCATTCGTAACGCAACTAGCCAAAGTGTCTTGCTCTTACTTTTAAGAACATTACACTTGTTTTGAAGTGCTTTTGCCTTACTTTGGAGATATTTGTATATTCCTGTCTCACTTTCCATATTCTTGAGAGAAGGGTGAACGTATATATACGATGTATACCGAAAGCTATTACTGACTATCGTAATAGCGTTCGGTATACATCGTATATATACCTTCACCCTTCTCTCAAGAACATGGAAAGTGAGACAGGAATTTACAAATATCTCCAAAGTAAGGCAAAAGCACTTCAAAACAAGTGTAATGTTCTTAAAAGTAAGAGCAAGACACTGGCTAGTTGCGTTACGAATGCTCCCATAATAGTCTCACAAGAATTTTAAGGGATTTGTGTGTATAATACACAAAACTGATAAAAATGAATTCTACTAGTTCAGGTAGTGCTTAGAAAATCAAGTATGGTGCCACAGCTGGCCACAACATAAAATAAAGCCTTATGTCAACGATAGAAGACCAAATTATTTATATTATTTACTCGAGTGCCATCTAGGAATAACAAAAATTATAATATTAATTCATAATCTAGTACAAATTTATTGACTGTGATTATCAGTTAAAATTAGTTTTAAAAAAAATTAATTAAAAGAAAATATAGACAAAAATGTTTTAACGAAGTCGTCGTTATTAAAATTTTACTGTGATATACACGTATTAACAACACTGAATCTTATATTTTACAAATAAAACACAATACAGCACTATTTTAAATAATTTTATAAAATTTATAATACGTAACCGTCAGTACAAGTTATTTATTTATATAAATAGTGGAATGTAGACATTTAAATATAAATATTCGTGTAAGAACACGAATTACGATATAAGTTAAATTACTATATGGTTTACAAAATATCAACAACTGTTTAAAATTTATATTACGAAAAAAATAATTTTACTGATAACTGAGCGACATTAAAATAATACTTTATGCCTAGGTAATTAAAATGTCTTAATTGCTGCCGGAGAAGGATATTAGTAGGATCAGTTTTGTTAGAGGGAAATTTATAATTGTAAGTTAATAGAAACCACAGCAGCTTATTTTTTCTATTAAAAAATGTCGAAATTTTTAAAAAATTAATTTAAATATATAGGGTAAAAGCCCCCTTTATGGAACGGTATCTAATACTGGAACAGTTTTGACATTTACATATTTATTTCTTTAATTAAGTAAGGAAACTTTAAATGCGAGGTGAATTTAAATTGAAAAATAATCATTCTATTAATAATAATTTTTGTTATCAGACGTTTCTTTCAGAAATAACTTCATTAATATGTAAATGTTCATAATTAGATACCGTTCCACAAAGGGGGCTTTTACCCTACCTATAAGTAATTTTAATAATGTGTTAGAAAAAATTGATTAGTTGAAAAAAAAAATATTTATTTTAATATGGCAAAAAACAGTTTTACTACCTTGACTGGTTTTTTGTTTAGGCAATGAAATGTTAGCTTCGACAGTAATACTATTTCTTTTCTGCCTTATTATACAAAATGCTATTTTTCAATTTCGGGATTAAAGTATAAACTTTAGTGCCTTATTATAGAGAGTAAAGGGAGTAAAGTGTCACTTTTAGTTCCTAGAAAAAAAACTTTTTCCCCGCTTTTAGAGCCAATCAGTAAGCGAAATTTATAGAAAAGCACCAATCAGCCAGCAAAATTACATTTAAATAACGTTGCTACGTAATAAATTGCCTACTTAAAGTCATTGAGATTAGAATATTACATATATATCATAACATATGCATAGAGGGAGTACATGGAGTATTTATATGTAATTTTTTTGCGGTAGTCGCCATATTTGTCTACAAATTTTATAACACTACAAAAACAGTCAGTGGGGTCAGTGGTATTAGATATTTCTTAGTTTGTATGTGATTTTTGTTGTAATTTAAATCCAATTTTGTTTAGTCACAATTATATCTGTGGTCGCAATACTTGTCTATAAATGAGTCATGCCTTTTTGCCTCATTTATATATACATTGTATATAAACTTGTGCTCCCTCTATATTTTTTATTACTTCAGCGTTTAAAATAATGAATTCAATTTTGTAGATAAAGATAAACAATATGTATTTAGTTATATTGTTCAATTTGTTTAATTTATACTTACAGCATACTTGATGTCATATTATTCCATACAATTTAAATAATTTTTTTCTTAATTTTTATAATTTTCGTTTCTTGGAATTGCAGAAAATTGTATATACACCACGGGAATAAAATAGTTTCTTGAATCCCTCATGTGACTGTTGTCCTCAGGCCTTTCTTTCGGGTAACAAGCTTCACATTAAGGATCAGAAGGCATATTTTAATCCCTTGGTGCATAATATGTTATTGTGTGTGTAGGTTGATATCAAAGCAGACGTGGATACATTTTTTGAGATGAAAAATTTTAATTCCTTAGATTTCTATAACACGGAAATTAAGAACTAAATGCAGAGTTCTAGTCATTTGAAAGATAAAGCAAATAATAGATACAGTAAACGAAAAAAACTTAAACGAAAGATTTTTCTAAAATTTACCAAATTGTGTAAAGTGTTAAAAATATCCTTTTGAAAAATTTCTTTTTTCAGAGTATAAAAAATGTGTATTTTTAAAATTTCTAGTCGTTGATAAGCGATAAACCAATAAATATTGTAGTTTTTGTAGCTTTATAATTCTTTTTGAATGTAAAAAAATAACTTCACAAAGTTACGGTTAGTAATTTACTATGAACTAAATTACGCAATATATTTTAAAATATTTCAATATAAAAAATATTCATATTTTTAAATGAAATTTGTTGGACAAATTAATAAGACTAAAAATTATAAACTTGAAATTAATTTTGTTATCCATAAAATATGATATGAAAATCTAAAAAGATATCATTATGCAGTTGTTTACACGACGAGAAAATATAAGCATATTTTCTTTTTTTTGAACTCATTATACTCCAACGTGTAGTTAATCATATGTTGGTAATAGTGGGTTGTTAATTCAAACAGTTCTTCGTATTTACTGAATTATTATTTATAAAAAATGTACATAAATGTGTTTGCCATTTATTTAATGCATGTAGCGTTTCTTTATTACGTACACAAACTTTTTTTCATAGTATATTTACGATATATACTATGGTAGACCAATATAAGGATCTTAAACTAATTCGGAATTTGAGCAAAATTAAAAATGGTGTATCTTTTTTGAGTTTATAATTTTAATAATTTTCTACAAATTTCCAATTAGTTTGAGCTTTGTAAAGAGCGGTTTATTGGGTCTGAAAAGTGTCTTGAATTTTTAAGTACTTCATTTGTTACTTACTTTTTATTATTTTTAATTTTCTGTTACATTTTTTTGTTGTAATTTTTTGTAAATTTTTAAAAATTTTATTATTTATTATTAGTGTTAATACTGATTAAAGACTTTTATTTGAATTTTTAATATTGAACGCAGAAATAATTTCTGCGATTTGGGTACAAATTTTACCAAAGGAAAATATTCAGTTTGTTAAAATTTGTAATATGACAATAATATTATATTTTAATATACACAATAATCAACAGTTTGGAATGACTCTTTATTTACATGTTAGAAAATTTATTGATTTATCAAAGAGTAATATTTAATGTACGTTAATTATTATTCTTTTCTTATGAAAAATGACGTTGATATTTTATTGATTTTCATAATGGTAAGCATGGTAAGTATCGTCATCTTTTATCATTTAGTTTTAAGTATGCGTATGTATTAGTTTTATCTACATACAAATATCGTAATATGATGCATAAAACCATTTCGTATTGATACGGATTAACCCACTCTCTCCCAGCCCGACAAAGTATGCCAATTAAAAAAAACAAAAAATACTGGTGGAAAGGAAATAATCTGCACCTTTCATTTATGCAAATAAAAAAAATTGTACCCCTCCTAGTTTTGCATAAAAAAATGTCAAAGTTACATCATTTTAACACAACAATATCCTGAAAATTAAAGGTTTTTCCGACCCTCTTATGGATGATAAAAACTGAACCTTTTTTAAAAAAAAAATTGAACCACCTTTAGATTTTCGATTATTTAGATGGTTTTATTATAAACAATAAAAAATCGTTAAGTGCCTGTTTTTGACACACTAAGTAATGTCACCTCAGTGAAAGTGTTAATTTATGGTTTTTTGTTAACTCTATAGTTGTTAACTCTACAGCCCTCTTGCGTTTATTCAATATGGATGTACAACTCTATAATTATTCAATATGGATATACAACTCTATAATAATGTTTCCCCCCACTATGATCATACAACGATATTAATATGTCATCCTTCGATGACATAAAAATGATTACTCAGCTATAACAGGCTAACTGCGCATACCTTGGGCGTCAAAAACAAGCAAAGCTCAGATATCTAAATGAATTCACATGAATTTACATATTTTAATGAATTTAGGTATTTAAAACAGTATGTAATAAAAAAAAACCCAACGCATGCGCAGTTAGCTTATAGCTGAGCAATCATTTTTATTGTTTATAATAAAAGCATATAAATAATAATAGAAAATCTAAGGGTGGCTCAATTTTTTTTAAAAAAGGTTCAGTTTTTATCACCCAAAAGAGGGTCGGAAAAACCTTTAATTTTCAGGATATCATCGTGTTAAAATGATATAGCTTTGACATTTTTTTATGGAAAACTGGGAGGGGTGCAATTTTTTTTATTTGCATAAATGACGGGTGCAGATTATTTCCTTTCCACCAGTATTTTTTGTTTTTTTAATTGGCATACTTTGTCGGACTGGGAGAGAGTGGGTTACGGATTAATGCAACGAACATACAACATTATACATAATTATGAGAATGTACTACGTTAAATAATGGTACATCTACACTTATTGCAGCAGGTGTGAATATAACGAATATGATATAATTATGTATTGTTTGTGCGTAATTCCAAGGTCGGACATATTGGAAGGGTTGTTCGACAGGTTAGGGGCGAGAAATATTTTGTATTATTATGTTGTTTCACCCCTTGAATTTAAATGAACCTTTGTATGGTAATCAAGTACATATTAAGACAAAGTTATTGTATTTTTTTTTTGAGCTGCTCACTCAATAGGAACCCTATAAAAATAACATTAAATCGGATTTTATCCTTGTTATCATCCCCAGTAACCAGGACTGAGACATTAATAAATACATCTAATATTCCCGAGTGTTTGTTTTCATATGGATTTGGAATTACTTTCCAATGTTAAGTATGTAGTTGCCGAGTAAAAGATTTTTGAAGAAAGCAGTCATTTTTTATTATTTTGCTTCCGAGACTACTAAAGTAGCGGAAGCATTGTAATCACTTTTGAAAAATAAAAATTTTTTTTCCTCCAAAATAAAATTTTTTACGCACATTTTACGTTTTAGAGCTTCCTGAACAATTTTGGTTTGGTGTCTGTCCGTCCGTCCGTTGTCTGTCCGTCTGTGTCGTCAGTTTGCACCAGAGAACAAAGAGAACGAACATTACTATGTCTATACTAGGGAAACGAGCGTAACCACAAAGGATAGAAAATAAACCCCCACTATGTTATATATGTGCACGCGGAGTTGTGTGTGTTAGTCCGTTGGATGTTGTGTGTATGGGTGTCTTGCATACATATATACATAATATGTACGTGGTGGTAATACGTATGATGTACGTATACCACGTACATATACCGTGTTAATACGAAAGGTAACAATATGACAACAATTGAAACATACTCATTGAGTGCTGGCGAATGAATGAGGACTAAGTAGCCTAAGATGCACATAAATGCCCATAAGTGATTGCAGAAAAGAGATAGATGTATTCGTTCTATTTGTTCTGTGGTTTGCACCAAGTTGCATAACTTCTGAACTATTCGATTGTTTTTAATTAAATTTTTAGAAATTATGCAATTTGGTTCCTAGATGGTCCCCCTGTGAATTTAATCGAAATCGGAGTAACGGTCGCTACACCGCAAAGTGGAGTATTTGATCATAAAACCTGGCCAAAAATAGTAATTGTATTTTATTGTTAAATTTTACTGTAAAATACAATTAGATCCAATTATTTATTTAGATATCATTTCAAGCGCGTATACAGGTGAGGGGGAGTCAAGGAGTGATGACTCCCCACCAGGGAATTAAATATATACATTAGATATTATTTAATCTTGGGCACAATATCGGCAAATGTTATATAGTTAATCCATTATTATTACCAAACAGCGTGTTTTTTTTTTGCTCGTCACTCGTCAGCTTCAATTTTTGTTTCAGAAATTATTTTAATTCTTTCATTTCTTGCGTGACCCCAGCCTCCCCTCCAAGATGCTTGGTTATATATGCCCTGCATTATTTACAGCATAAATGTGTTGATACAGATATCAAGAGACAAAAAAATCAAGGATGATTCAATTATACAGCAAAGATTCTTTTTATAATAACACCCTGATCAGATAGAAATGCAAATATATTGCTATCTCTTTTTATATACAAATTCAGAATATACAGGTTGATAACTATGATTTGCGATTTCGATGTGTATAGAATACAAATGTAATAATCAGTTAACAATTTATACTTTTATAAAAAATAAATGTATTTCGTATTAAAAATGTGTTTCATATTTAATACTGATTTAATACATGAAACATTCTGTATACAAATTATATATTTGTTGTAGGGATGTTACGGATATGAAATTTCGGTACGGATACGGACATGGTCATAAAAGGTCAACTGGTTTGATTAATTGGTCAGCAATAGAATATTTTTTACTAAGGTTTAATGACGTCATATAGATATTTTTTTTATTACTATTAAAATAATTTATTGTAAATTTTATACTAAATTTTGTGTAAATTGTTACAAACGTCACAAACAGAACTGTTCTTCCCGAAACCTTGCCATTATATTATTTTTTACAAAAGATTATTGATTAACGTAAAAGTCCCTAAACCGGAATACTATTTGTAGGTGTGTAATTAAAC
This sequence comes from Brachynemurus nebulosus, assembly GCA_035578155.1. NCBI lineage: Eukaryota > Metazoa > Arthropoda > Insecta > Neuroptera > Myrmeleontidae > Brachynemurus > Brachynemurus nebulosus. Next base: position 36,263,720 of record JAPWDM010000006.1, read on the forward strand.
TGGCTTATAAAAATTGATAAATTAAACACCCACTTTTTTTTCTTAATAAACATTTTTATCTTAACAAAAATTTTTATTTATTAATGTCTCTTACAAAATGTCGACATGTATAGGCGAACAGAGAAATTGTATTAACATTAGTAGTTGGACCCCGTAAGACGAACACGTACTTTAAAAGCCCACCACATTCTCGTCGAGGTTGGACGAGGTTTCTCGCCGAGTTCCTCGCAGAGGTTGGCTGAGGCATATGAAGCATAATTATGAATATCATTATAATACCAACCGCGAGGCACAACGAAATGACTGTCTACATCATTCTGCGTCACATGATCATATCATCAAAGTATTTATTATTTGATGGGATGCAAAGGGAAACAAGAGGTGTAGTAGGAATGAACAGAAAGGACAAAGTACATAGGAAACTCCCATTACGCAATCGACTGAGACCAAATTGCTGAATGAGAAAGTCAAAGATCACGGGCGTCAATGTTTCTGATTTATATATTTGTATGATTTACTGTTACGAACTATTACTTACACACTAACACATTCAAACATATTTGCTTTAAAAAACGGAGGGCTGCCGTTATACACATCTTGTGTGTGATAAAATTGTTAAATGAGAGTGTCCGATATGGGAGCGTGCTATGTAGGTACAATATGAGTATGTCAATCTTGTCTATTAATGTACTACTAGCGAGATCTGTTATCTATCTATAAAAATATTCATAGAGTTCTGTTTTTACTTACATTTTGTGAAAAATTGCTATAGGCTATACGTTTTCGAACAAGACCCACATCTGAATACAGTTTGTTTTCACTAGGTTAGTGAAAACAAACTTATGTGGGTTTTCTTATGGAAATGAAATTAGACGTTCTTGTTCTCAAAGAAAATGACAAAAATTATACTAAATCCAAAATTGAATTGTGTTTAAATATAAAACTTAAAACTGAACCAGAAGATGTGAACCATCGGTATTTGAAAGCAGACGTGGAAGTCGATCCAAAAGAAACGGATGAGAATTTTAAAACGGATTTCAACTCAAGTCAGCTAGAGATTAAGAATGATTCGATAAACAATAACCAATATTTAAAATGAAACATAAAAATTTAACCCGAAGACATGGGCGGGAATTTTGAACCATATTTAAAGTAAATTAAACTTGAAATCAAGATAGAAGAAATAAAACTTGGGAATGATGAAATTATGTTTTTTCTCTCGTAACTCGGGAGTCACGAGAGAGGAAACATAATTTTTTTGAGAGCAACAAATCATTCCCAAGTTTCCATTCATAACAAAAATTTTGAAATTTTAAATCAATATTTTTGATTTATCAATGATTATACGTTCCGAAATAAAAAGAATATTATACATCATAACACATAAAACAGTAGGTAAGTGTTTTAGATGCAAAAATAAATTAAAAATGTTTATAATATACATAATTATGTAAATATTTATAATACATTAAAAAATAGGTTAATAACTGTAATGAGTCCTAGAACAAGTCTGTAAATAATATTTAAACAATATAAAAAGGTGATTTAGACCGAATTTACATTAACGCTCCGCTCTCGGTACGCCCCCACTCCACTCTCGCTCCGATATAATCTTGTTGTGCTCACATTACAGTGCTGATATCATGCTGCCATGCTGGTACCTATTCACATTAGTATGCCGCTCTGGGTATGCTCTCAGTTCGGTCTCAGTTCGATACAAATATCTTTTCATAACAACTGAATGCAAGCGGAGTGGAGTGGAATAAAAAAAGTGTTTACACTATAGGTACAAGCCATAACAAGTCTGATACCGCTCCGATAAAATATTACCTGAGTGGTATTGATATTGGAGTGGCATTGGAGCGGAAGCGAACCGCGACTGATATCGGACCGATATCAGAGCGATGATGTGAATACACTCATTGTTTATTGTGTAAGAATATTTTATCGAATCGGGAGCGTAGTGATATCGTACTGAGAGCGGAGCGTTAATGTAAATCGGGTCTTAGTTGTCCTAATCTCTTAACTGGACTAATAAAAATTATTTGTATATTTTTATTATGCTAACTTGGAAAATTCACTGAGAAATGTTGAAATTTATAAGACATGTGTTTAACTGTTTATATTAATAGGCGTTGATTAAAATCAAAAGAGACAAATTCAACAAAAACTGTTTAAAGATATATACATATATATTTCTTTAAGTATGGAAACATTAAATGCAAGGCGAATTTAAATTGAAAAATAATTATTCTATTAATCATAATTTTTGTTATCAGAGGTTTCTTTCAGAAATAACTTCATTAATATATAAATGTTAAAACTGTTCCAGAATCGGATCGCGTTCGGATACAGGGGTTTTTACGTTATTTGTAATTTATACTGAGTTTTTATATTATTTTCTCGTAGCGATAAATTTTGTTGAGTTTCTAGTAATTCGGATAAATTCTAATGCTATTAATGTTAAAAATTAATTTTTAAATGTTACGATTGTAGTATATAAGGGCGTTACTTACCGTATTTTAGGTGGTATATTTAGGTACAGAATAAAATTTCAAAATTAAAATCATTGTCAACTTTTTTCCATTTATTGAAAAAATAGTACAAAGTTTTACAAAGAAAACTGTTTAAGAATAATGAGAAGTTATTTTAGGGTAGGTTATTTGAATTTTTAGAAGTATAAGCATTAGTATTAAAGTGCAATAGTTCATACAGAAGATTTTTTTTTTGATATCTTAGTTTTTAAACTTAAATTATATTTATTTTCTTTTTATAAAATTTCTTTTTTTTTCTTTTTTACATAATAAAATATAATCTCAAATATGTACTTATAAAAAAAGAATATTTCTGATATACATAATTCGCTGAGATGCGATTTCTAAATTAAAAGTTTCAAATATAAAAACAATACATATGTACCTATATTTTTTACTTATAATACATTACAATTCCTAAAATTTTTCGTGTTTATTGTGTAATACAACCATATTGAATTCCTATTTTTGTTGTTAGTGTTTTTCAAAATTTTTTGTAAAACAAATACCAAAAATCTAATTATTTCGGATGTTAATCAATTAAAACTTATTTTTGAAGAATCCAGAAAGTATAGAATCGCAAAAAATTAAGAGAAACCCAGAATCAAAATACCCCTATACACTTAACTATATTCAAAGTTTAAAATATACCGTACAAAAAGCCCATATTGACGAAATTGTTGAACAAAGAGTAATTATACATAAATAGACCTTCTTTTCAATTTACGTAATTATGTTAGGGCTTCTGTTATTCTTTTTCTATTTCACCTATAGCCGTTACGTATAGGGTAGTTGTCAATAAGATTACCTCTATAGATAACTCAATAATGGGATAAATAGCCAGGATTTATTGTCGCAGATATTTGTGGTTTAAGACATAATTAACATAGAAATTGATATTAGAATCAAAATGGAAATATTTACACCGATTTGAGAAAGTTCAAGTTTCGTAATTTTCATCAACAATTTTAGAAATTCAACTCGTCATTCTATGTAATTGAAAAACACTGTTCTGTTTGAATGAATATTTAAATATTTAACATTTTTTTATAAATAATTTAATAATTAATTTTGATATATTGAAATGTTTTGTATGTTAAGTATTGTACTTGGAAGACAGAACTAATACTAAAGCTACAGAAAAGCTGACAAAGCTATTTATGAGCTGTAAATTATTTATTTATATCATTGTAATCACATTTAAAGTTACAAATAATCTTGAAAAATCAAATTACTTACTTTATTTTTATATATTTTGTGTTTTTATTTTTATTTTTTATTAAATAACTACATATATCATCTGATAGAAGCAAACATTTTAGAAAGATAGTTCTGGTTCGAAATAACTAATATCCTCTTTTTATTGGAGATATGATAATTTTAATCACAGAAATTTTTAGCTGAAATGGTAGTTTTATGATTGACAGACTTTGCTAGATATGATTGGTTTTTATATGAGATATGTGTTAATTCATTTTGATAGGATATGGGTACGATTACGACCGCATTTAATCAGGTAAAGACCCGTAGACAGTGTAAGTCTTGGGACGCTTGGGACTACTCTTTTTTTCCATCCTCTCTCTAACTTTTTAATTCAGATTTCTAATTTTTATTTATCGTTCTACGTTTGATGATGAAGTAAATCAATATAAGTGTCAGCTGTGGTGGGAATGTGGAGGAAATAAAAATTCATTTGAGAAGTGCGTTGACGGAAGATTATTTGACATCTTGACTTCATTAAAAGTTACGAAAAATTTTGAATTTCGCAAACGAGTCCAATTAATTATAACATACACAACCCTCTACCAATACCGCCGCCTATGGGAAGGAAAAAGTAGCAACCTCCCACTTTTGCCCTCAAAAATGATGCTCGGTTCTTTCAGTACCGCTACTTCTATTTTAAGCGAATCAAATCTTTTTTCAATAATAAAATTATATTTTGTGAACGGCGGTATCTGAAGACTGTCCTTTCAGTTCTTAATTCACAGAAACGTTGTGCTATGGTGGGGATGAATTTCGAGCATGAAACTGGAGCCCGATGATGTTGAGAAAGTAGGTCATACCCCAAAAAATGTTTGCAGCTACGAAAACGACGAAAACTGTCAGAAAATACGTTTATACAAAAATACATTTTTAATTTAAAAAAATAAAATATTGATAATTAGATGACTGACGTCAGTTAAGGTCAATTCATATCTACAGACACTGAACGTCACAGACACGTATCGTGGCAGACACGACAAATATTGTTTAATGCTTTTCTTATGGGTGTATTCATATATACCGCACAGACACGGATTGTCTGTATGTATGAATGTCTGCTACGATGCGTGTCTGTGACGTTTAGTGTCTGTAGATATGAATGGACCTTTATTCATGTTTGTAAAGACGTACAAGGTACGTAGGCCTCATAGATAAATTAATAATAAAGTTTGATTAGGCGTATACTTGCATTTATGCCAAAAACGTGAATACCTTGTTATAGAGAAAACAACGACAACTGCAAATGACTCATTCTCATAAATTTATCTTTTAAACAAACTCGTAATATAGCTATCTCTCACAAAATCTACTATCTAATATATTGAAAAAGGATAGTAGAAATTATAATATCTTTTATATGTGACAAAACTTTATTTTTGAAATGAGTCATTTTCTTTATATATAAATTTGACTTTAGGTGCTTTTTAGACTCAAATTTAAAACAAGGGTGATATGCAAGAAGACATCTTTAAAATTGACACGTATCTCTCTGTTAAGGCAATATATTTATTTATATACCTTTAAAATCTGTTATTACTAAAAAAATATATTTTTTAAATACACACACCGGCATAATTAGTAGAACACAAAAAAAAATATAAAAACCTATTTATTAAACAAAGTTGGCGGTTTTTTTTAATTTTTACTTAAAATAATATTGAAGTAACAAATCAATTGACTTTCCATAGAATTGTTTTTATTTATTATTGATGCAACTCGTTTAAAGAGATCTGTCACTTTCGAATTCAAATGACGTTTCTTCTCAATGTGGTCGAGCTTCAAACTGCCGTAATTGAAGAATAGCAAAGACTGTCCCAGGAAACTATAGATAACATCATTCTGAGTATAGAAAAACGAATGGAAGCTTTGATAAAAGCACGGGAGGAACCAGGCGGGATTAAAACGCTGTGTTTCATTCTCTATTTGTTAAATAATCTTTAACTTAAATTATTCTTTGACGACATAAGATTCCAAAAATTTGCCATTTTATATGGTTACTTGTTTTGCTACCGAAAATAAAGGTATATCGACTTGTGAACATGTAATTTTAAGTGAATAATTAAATAAGATTAATATTTTCTTGAAATTAAATGGTTCGTTTGATTTTTACAGATATTTTGTATGTTCCGCTAATTCTGCCGGTGTGTGTATATTTCTAGTTGATTTTTCGAGATTAGATGAACACAGATAAAATATATTTTTAAATACATTAATTTCGTTTTATTTTACATTTAATACATTTATATATTTATTTTTTTTTTTTTTTTGTTTAGATTGTCATTACTTTTTATGTACTTAATTAATTTTTTTTTATTGAAATTGTCTAACAAACGTATATAATATTTTTTTAAATTATGTGTTACATAAAATATTTCTCTCAGGAATTGAAAATATGTATTAATATATATTTATTATTCTTCTTTTTATATGTTAAATAATGGTAAAGCTCTGTTTCACTATAACATTCTTTCTTAAAATTTATTTTTTTTTTTGTTATAAAGTACAAGAAGGTTGATTTTCATCACGTAATAATTGAATTTGTAAAAATATAAGTGTATTTAAGAAACATTATATTTTTTTATATTACTTACAATCCTTTTTGTTTAGAATTAATACGATCCTATTAACCGATACTTTACAATAAGGGGTTTATAATTTCTTTTAGTAATTAGGCCGTTATAAGAAAAAAGATACTCGGGATAATTATTTTATTTTAAATATTTGGCAACAGTTTTTTAGGCCGATAGAACACTAAAATCACATTTTTCTCTTAAACGGTTTCAATTTTTTTCTCTAAGTAAAGCTCTTTTCGAAGTAATATTATTGTTCTGCAAATAGTTTAAGTATTGGCATTATTTTAAAATTTTATGAATTTTTATATTTTACAAGCGATATTTAAAACCATACGGGGGAGGATATATTATTCTGATGACAGCTGTTGAAAATTTCCTTTGTTTACTGTTCCTTGTATAAGTGGTACTAAATAATCGTTAGTTTTAGTATGTTTTAGAGCATTTGTATTCTTATTATAATTTAGTTTCACCTGCTCTCAGTTAATTCAACGTTAAGTGTAACACATTTTGTTCTAGTTTATTATTAAGACCCTATAAAGTAGATCCTAGGCATTTCAATGAATATTATTAAGTACAACTTATTTTGTAATGAGAGTTACATCATTAAAAGTTTGCTTCTTTTATGCCGACGCATTAGAGCCAATTTTTCTCCAACTTATCAATATTACTGAAATAGTTTTAAGTTTTTATTTCCGCCCCTCTTGTTCGTTGTTATATTCGTTGATACGTAGTCACTCATTTTGGGGGATTTTTCAATCATTCAAAATTCTATTATTTCTGGTGTTTTTATTATGCGCTAATTTGCATGAGTCCTATAGGTTTATAAGTATTTAATTTACTCAAAATATTTCCATGTATTTTTGTATGTTTACTTTTGATCTGAGTTTGAGTTAGGTGTAAACATATTCCTAAATCCTAATTACATTTCCAAAAAATTACATTTTTTTAAATACGTATTTTTGTAATTGCATTAGTTACCATTTTTTGATAGCTTTGTAGTCTTTTTAAAAGCTTTTATTTAACTTGGTATGTTAGTATGTTGGTTTAGAACAAATCTTGGAATCAAAATTTAGACAGGTTCTAATTGAGCTAGAAGTTTCAAATTTTGCATACGTGTCTAACCTTGATGACAATGCAATATTGTATAATTAGTTTTTCCCTAAATTGCCCCAAACCAAAATTGTTGATTTTTAGTCCTATCCAACTTTTTGACATTTCGATTTGTCAAATATTGTCCATTGATTTTACATTGCAATTTTTTGTTTCCATAGTTATGCTTGATTAGGGTAAATTAACCGATTAAAATATAGGTAAAAGAATTACTTCTTTAATTTTTTCAAAAATTAATTGTAATCAGACTAAAAAGTAAAAAATAAAATAAAGTAAAAAAAATTTTTTAAGAAAAAGCTTTTATTTAAAAATAGGCTAAAAAAATAAAATAACTTTTGAGTGAAGTTTGAAGCAATATGCAACATATTTTATAAAAGCTTGAGGCGTTTAATTAAATTTGGTAACTACTGAAAAGTAAAATAGCTACACTTATATCCAAAATAGAAATAATTAATGATAACGCCTCAAGCTTTTATAAATTATGTTGCATATTGCTTCAAACTTCACTCAAAAGTTATTTTATTTTTTTAGCCTATTTTTAAATAAAAGCTTTTTCTTAAAAAAAATTTTTTTACTTTATTTTATTAAAATTTTAAATAAGATTTTACAGCCAATATATATATTTTAAGCTTTTAAATAGTGTTACGTTTTCTTTTTCTCAACATGTATTTGTATAAGTCTAGAATAGCGGTTCAAAGCAACAACGTTTTGTCTTTCCCAATTTAAGTGGGCGACTACTATCATAATATATTGTTCAGATCTGATCCTGATTTAAACCAAAGCAAATAATCTTTTCTTACAAATATGATCAAAAAGGTTTTGTATATTGTAAAATATAAATAAATCCACTTGCAAAATATAAAATATTTTAGCGTTTTAATACTTAAACTAATGTAGAACAGACGAATGTACATTTTCGAAGTAGGAAAAATTTTATTTCAAATCTTATAAATCTCAATATCATCTCGTTCACCAACTAATTGAGCTTTTTCTAGAAATTTATTTTTATATATTTGAAAAAATAATTTTATCTTAATGATTACATAGAAATGTATAAAGTTAGCAAATTGTTGTGATAATCAAGGTGATTCATTGGAGTCGGAACCTAATGAGTGTATTGGAAACAGCGGATACCAACCAATTACCGGATGAGTAAGAGGCAAAGCATCAAGCGCAACTTCAGCACCACCTAACCCTTGGTTATGTTCAAATCCTCCTTGACGCTCCCATAGCATGACCAACAACGTACGTCCAAGAACATCGCAAGCTTGATAACGTAATGTTTGACGATACTGGGGTTCCGTACTGTGCCGGACAACCTTCAATAAAAATTAATAAAGTGGCCATTGCGATCTTTGCAAGAGTTATTATATTTTAGCGAAGTTACCCTCGTTTTCCGTTTTTGCATCCAACGTTCCCCATCCCGCAAGTAGCATTTAACGTACGTATCTGGTGGATTTTCATAGTCACTTCTGTAAATATTTCTGGCACATATGATATCCACTTCCAATTGTCCTTTGGTCATTAATAAACCTAATTTTATTTCGCCGTATTTACCAACAGCCATTCGATATCCACGCGGTTGTATTTGCCCGGGACCAAGTTTAAAATCAGAGTCCGATGAATCATCTCCAATGGCCCATTTGTCTTCCTCAGTTGGTGATTTGTCGGTATCAATTAATTCTGGCAATTCTAATACACTATTTTTTCGACTACCAGTTGTTGAAACTGCCGAAGAACCTAATTAATAAAATTTTGTAGTCATTTTTGGTGTAGGGAATGAATACATTTACTTACACTGGAGTGAATTTAAAATATAATTATACTAATATTACAAAGCACTAGACCAGTGGTTCTCAACCTTTTTTTTGTTGCGGCACGTTTTTAACGATTTCGAAATTTGGCGGCACATAAAGAAAACGATTTAGAAATTTGGCGGCACATACTAGACATATTCCTATTGCTATGCACGCCACTTCATCACAATTCGGCACTAAGAAAAAACGCCTTGCAAAGCAAATAATAAAATAATTTATTTTTTTGTGGATTTAAATATATATTCATGTTAAATATATTTTTATTTTCAAATAAAAAAATTTTTTAATATTAACATTATTATATATTTGCAAAATTTGGCGGCACACTTTTGAAATTTGGGCGGCACACAAAATGCCGCGGCACAGTGGTTGAGAATCACTGCACTAGACATTACACAGGCAGTAACAAGTATGAAGGCGAGATGGAACATGGTATTTTGTAAAATTCAAAGCGTTTAAAATGTGTTCCGTCTAGCCTCAGTTGGTGACTGCATATGTGAAATATCTCGTTTTGATGGCTTCTGATAAAAATAAAACACTATAGTAATTCCTAAATCAATTGTGGGTTGAAAAACAGTGACCTCTTGGTCAATAAATGAGGCTATAATACATAAATAGTACAGGTTTCAAATTTGATAAATATAAATACTAAAGTATGTGGAAGTCTCAAAATGACAAGCTGTAACCATTTGACTTTTTTGGCTCTATTATTACATTGTTTAATTATTTAGACCAAATGAAACAGGTGCTATTTTGAGTTTATGGACTTGTAGTTTTGAGACCTTATAATATACACACAAAATGAATGGACTTACATATATGATACCATATAATTATCTAATTACACTTAGGACGATATCTAACGATATACTTAACGATATGATTAGACACAGACATAATCTACAATTACGTAATACTAAAATACAAGAAGCACGAAGACGGTTGACATGGTTGACATTAACACAGTTGAAATGATTTACATAATATGAATGGAATTAAGACAGAACAAGTACAGTAACGAGTGTTGTGAAGTATTTATAGTAAGTAGGTAAAGCTTACCATAGCTTTGCGGTTATAGTTCCGCTGTAACATCGAAAAGTGACAGAAAAAAGAGAAGAAATATTCCTCTGCTAAATTTAATGCTATTATAATATTTTGACTGCATTTATATCGACAATAATTAAAAAGACTGTGTTCAGTTTACTTCTTCGAACAATAAGAATAAACTTTCCTATTGAAGTGCTCAATTTATGAGTGCCTGTTCCGGAAGCGACGCATTAAATTTTGTTTACGTAAAAATATATTAATATACAGTCAAAATATTATGTCTTATTATTTTTTTTTTTTAGTTGGTACTATGTACAAAACATTCAGAGCTCTTAAAAACTATTTTATATAATATTTTTTTTGAAAATTTGTACAGTTATCTGACATCAATGAAGAAATACTTACTTTAATGAATTTTACTAAACCAATGAAATAGATAAATTTTCATAGAAGAATGACTTCTGCACATTAGATATTTGAAATAGGGAATTTGAAGATTTTCTTTAAATAAATAGTATCAGTAAGAAGGGTAAGGGTACTAAATTACACGAAGGGACTAGTGGGACGGGGCTTTACATCTCTGTTTCTCAGTTTAACGGTTAATATCAAATTTCTATATATTGAACAGCTCAAGAGATAAAGCCGTTAAATTGAGATTTCTAATAGTCTCTTAATTCTAATTTCGATGGTATTAAAAAGATTTTTTATATGACATTATTTCGAATTTATTGTGCGTTTTTATACAAGTGTTTCCTTTTAAAAATCGATTAAAAATTAACATGCAGGAGGAGTTAAGAATCATTTTTATAGTCAAATAGTTGAATTATATATGTATATATTTACTTCAATTATTTCGTTGAATGGAATGTAAAAATATAAAGAGTACTTACGTCTTGAAGAACGTTTATCGCTTGATAAGCTCATTGTACGTCCTAATTCACCTTTCACAGCTTTTAACGATCGTAAAATTTCATCTGGATCACGTAACATTCTAGTACAACTGCTACGACGTCTTGAACGATGATATGTGACTTCAGGTATATCACTCTCTTTCCCATCTAAATAAATGAATAAATTATTTTTAAAATTTCAACAATTTTAAGTAAGACTATTGTGTATTAAACTCCTGTATATTGAGTCACTCTTTATTACTTATTTTATTGCTTGTAGAAAATCTGTAATTGTTCAAAAAGTGTTAAACCAGATTTAAAAATATATGTATACTAATAACTATCAAAGTTTATTAAATATACTAGTGTAATTAAGCAAAAGAAAGCGGCCAAGTGTACCCTTTGTATTCGAAGTATAAATTGCTCGTTATGTATTGTACATAATAATAAGGTTTTTCCTTTAAGGACCTACAAAAAATATAAAATATAAAATATTCGCTAGATCGGTTTTCGGCTACGTTTGTAGCTCTCTTCAGTAGCATAAAATATAAAAAAAAACATAAATATAATAAATATAAAAATCAGGAATATAGTAAAACCAGAAAATCAGAAATAAGTATAATAAACCAGAAATAAAATAAAGGATTAGGAAAAATATTCCCCTTCATCAAATATATATATATATATATATATATATATATATATATATATATATATATATATATATATATATATATATATTTAACGAAGGGGAATATTTTTCCTAATCCTTTTAATTTTTTTAATTTTATTTTTATTTTTACATTTATATATTTCTAATTTATTTTTATATTTAATGGTTGTTTATTTTTATTATTTTATATATATATATATATATATATATATATATATATATATATATATATATATATATATATATAAAATAAAGGATTAGGAAAAATATTCCCCTTCGTCAAATATATATATATATATATATATATATATATATATATATATATATATATTTAACGAAGGGGAATATTTTTCCTAATCCTTTATTTTATATATATATATATATATATATATATATATATATATATATATATATATATATATATATATATATATATATATATATATAAAATAATAAAAATAAACAACCATTAAATATAAAAATAAATTAGAAATATATAAATGTAAAAATAAAAATAAAATTAAAAACAGCGTTAAAATAGAAGCAAATATATATAAAAACAACAATAAAAAATAAAAAATAAAAATGAAATAGAAGTAAAAATATATAAAAATAAAAACAACAATAAAAATAAAAATAAGATGAAAATACCATATTCAGAACAAACCAGATTTCCTATTGATTTTTATGGTTCTTTTTTTATATTTTATGCTACTGAAGAGGGCTACAAAAGTAACCGAAAGCGGTCTAGCGAATATTTTATATTTTATATTTTTTGTGGGTTCTTAAGGGGAAAAACTTTACTATTGTGTATAATCCAGCCCACAGTACGGCTCAGTATAGTGATTTAATTACGTGTTGTATTACTGTATCATCTTTAGATTATACTAATTCTATCAAAAGCAGGCTTTGTGAAATATTTTTAGCAATCATTTTTAAATCTGCAACCAAATTCTAAAAAATTTGTTTTTTTGGTTTCTATGACTAAAATTTTATTGCATTAAGGTTTTTTTTTGGCTCAATTAAAATATGGTTGTGCTGTAGGCACCTAGAAGCCTTAACACCATTCTATATATTTATTTTTAAATATAGGCACTAAAAAAATTCAGTAATTTATGTATAAATATAATGAAGCAGTAAAAAATAATACCTTTTCCATCTTGCTGTGACTGAAATGACGATCTTCTAGATCCAGGAAGTGATCGTGAAAAATCACGACCAAGTTGATAAACCTCAACTTCTAATTGTTCGGATTTGGTACTACCTCTACGGGACCCTCCACCAAGAGCCCAAGCATGGTCAGGATGTAGCAGACTAGTGCTTTCACCTATACTATCCAAATCGTCTAGCAAAATTAAATTGATCTATAAGTACAAGCATCACACCGAACATTGCATTGGCTTAACTTAAAAAATAAAATTAAAATAAATATCAGTATATAATTTAAAGTAAAGTAGAAATGTGTTTTCTGTTTTTCAAAATGCACTTATTGTTAGTAAGGTTTCTATGGTTTGAGGTTATGACAGTGTGACATTTAAAGTGGGTACATATAACAGAAGGGTACAAACAAAAATATTTTTTTTTGGTTGGGAATTATTTTTATTTTCCTTCCACTAAGTGCACAAGACAGTGTGAGTGTTTGATTTTTGTATATGATAACCTGCGGAACGACCTGAAAAAGTGCTGTAAAATCTCCATTAATTTTATCACTAATTGTAAGGCAATTGGATATTCTCTAGAATTTTTATTATTCTTTAAAATAATACTATTTTTTCATGCATATAGAAGCATCAAGATTATTCAACATCAAGTTACGAGCTGGAATTTTTGATTGTTTTAATAAGCAAAAGCTTTTCTGCTCAATTTGTAATTTATGTTCACAAACCTGATACAGATCGATTTGATGTAAAATCTCCTCTGCGAAGTAACCGCGCTATATCGCCACCAACAAGAGATCCTCTCGGTGACGTATGAGGAGATTTACTAAGAGGCACACCACGCAGTCCTTTAGGATCCTCTAATCGATACCAAACTGCACGGTCATCGAGAAAGGCTTTTTGTAAATCCACAGTACATTCACCAAGAAATACTGGCTCCGATAGTGGGCAAAGATCCCATAATGTTACTTCTATGTTACGTCCCCCCATTAAATCTTCACCAGTGATATTTGGAAATGTGAGATTTGCATTCCATATTGGATTTTGACTTGCTGGAGCTACCTCAGTTTGAACACTATAATGATCACCGCTGGAAAAAGAGTTTTAGTTTATACGGGGTGTTTTGTAAGAGTATTAGTGTGATATTACGTTATTGGTAAGAGTCGTAGTTTGGCGTAGGCTTCGGGTAAGTTTCCATAGCCAATTGAATCGTCTCTAGGAGCTAGATCATCAGCAGCTAGTACAGAAACGACCAACTCACGGCGCTCATCATTATACCACACTTGTAATTGAACACGTCCAGAAACTTGCTTTTCTCGTGCAATTTGTTCCTGAAATAAGACAAACACTATTAATAAAATTATTCTTTCTGGCAAATAATTTTTTTTGGTAATGTGTTTAGAAGTTTCTATCTTCAAACGTACGCTACGAATGTAATAAAATATAATTCGTGCTTCAACTGAAAAGACAGAAAAGTAGATTTCACATGCGTTAAATTTTTCATATTATAATAATTAGTGTCTTAGTAGAACATGCGTAAACGTACGTCAAAGACGAACGCCTCTAAACAAGAAATGAAGCAAAATAAAAAAGCATAACAGTATGGATTGGTGGTAAAATTTTGAATTGCTTCAAATTCGTAGTGAAAGCTTCAGTGAAATAACAGTATTTTGTGTTGTTTTTAAAACAGAATGATAATCTTGTAAGTGTAATTATCACTTTTTGGAAGAACATGAAGCAATTTTTATTTTTGAAATATGCTAGAAAAGTTGATATGAATATTTTTAAATCACATTACATTTTTTGATTTTCGTCATGAATGAAAGAAATAGCAGTAATGAGAGAGATAGAGAGAGTATAGAGATATGATTAAGATAGAAAATGACTAAAGAAAACAGTTTTTATAGAACGATTACAAGAATTATAAATATTACATAATTTTGTTTTTAAATGTACAAAACATTTTACAAAATTTTCACTTTGTGTCACCTATTGATTACCAAAAGAAAAAATACCTACTAGTCAAAATAGCAGTAGCATTTTTTATCACTTTTATTAAACAAATAGAAATTTTCATTACATCACGATTAGATGCAGAGAAAGCGACGCTATAACAAAAGAACAAGAACAACTGGTCTACTAGAAATTTAATTTATGGTTAGACTAGGGTGTCCATATTTTGATAAAGCAAAACTAGGACACAAACTAAAAAAAAAACTTTGCTCTTATTTATGAATTTACGAAAATCTTTAAATACAGGCATTTTTGAAATATTTTTTCTTGTGTCACGAGACTGGTTCTAAGAATTGTATAAGCTAAGTTTAATTTTGACATTACTAAACAATTCGTGGATCTCATATTTGGAACTACTGAATTAGACTAGCGTCTAACATAATTATGCAAGTTAAGGAAACTGAGAATTAATCGTTTTGTTTCCTAATTAGATTTTTTAAACAAAATTTCTATTTGTTTAAAATAAAATATTAGATAAAGCAAGAACAAAAAATAAACAAAGCGTTCACTTTTGGGGAAAAAAAGTCATGCATCGTCTTATTCATGCTTTTTTTTGTAAACTTTTAAAAATTTCTTGTAATTTAAAAGACATTTTGTCAAAAATTCATTATATCTAATTCATATTAAGTGTTTCTAATTTTCATAAAAAAATATTAGCAAAAAATTCATACTTTTTCAAAAAATTGTAGTTCATCAACAAGCGTTATTAATAAGGATTACAAAAAATAAATTAATTGGAAATATAATAAAATCAGCAAAAAGCGAAACAAAATTCTAGGTTGTGCCAGTTGGGACAGAGTAAAAAAAGGTGAAGTATTTTATTAATAAATGGATTTGATCGAAATTATCGTACCATTTTGTATATTTCCGTTGTGCTTGTTCGCTTTTAACTTCCATTTGCCAAGCATCAATAAGATCCAAACAAAACTGGATGACCAATCTGTGACCTTACATTTCAAATAACTTGTTTTCAGTACTCCTCTCTTACGAAATTTTGAAAAATATAATAATAAATTGTTGCGATTTTGTTTCTCTTTTTTTTTTTATAGTAAAAGAATTCAGAGATCTTTGCAAAGAAATATTTATTATTTTCTGTTAAATAAGACAATGGTATGGAACATAAATGAAAATAAAATGTAATTAAAAGAAGATAACAATAATAATTAAACGTAAATTAGTATAATATTTAATTAATTATACATTTTCACAATACAATTTGTGAAGAGTCACCTACATAATAATATGTAAATTTGTATCTTTTATTCTTTAGGTATGCATATTTTATCATCTAGTGTACACCAACAAGTTATCTATATTTCAGGGTTCACACTGTATTCAGCTAAAAATTGGACATCTGTCCCATCTGACACTACTAACAGTTAATTTTTAAAGTACCTAAAAGTCATATTAATTGTTTACTAACGTAAATTTGATGAGCGTTAAAATAATGATATTAAAATTAAAGAATTGAATTTGGCTCCTCTTTAATACTTTTCATTGAGATCTCGGGTAAACAATATACATACATAAATAAGTAAATGAAAATCTACAAGTAAAGGGTGAGGGCGGAGGGCGTTTACACGTACACAGGTTTTATAACAATAACAATACACGTGTGTATAAAGAGAAAAATACGTATTAAAAATTTGTTATTTTTCTTTTTTAAGGCCTTAAAAGTTAAAATTTGGATGTATTTTTATCAATCTACATTTTACAATTAAGAATCACCCGACATCTACAAATAAGAATATAAACTAATATATGTATTAAATTGTGTACAATAAATTTTCTTTTGACACCAACAATTATTTTATTTTAAATAATAAGATCTACACACTATAAATGGGGTTTGACAAGGCATTTCTACGATGAAAAATCAGCGTAAAAACTAGTTTTGAATATTCCCAAAAAATAATTTTTCACTGATTTTTCGTTTATTTAGTTAAACATTATTTTCACATCAAATTTAAATATCTACGACAATTTTTTAAAAATATAATTTTTTTTTGGTCACCTTATAAAATGTTTGCTTTGAATGTGTTATAAAAATTATCACAAAAAATGGTCGGTTACAAAAAGTAAATGATTTTTGAAATTTACTGGATATCAGTCTTTGATTATTTGTTTTCTTGTTAAAATTCATTAAAGGATTTTATAAGATGTTTTACTCTTAAAATATACATAGACGGTACCACATATGAAGGCCAGCAGAACTTTTGTCATGCGCAATTATTGTGCCTCGCTTTAAAATATACGTAAATATTTCTTCAAAGCAAACATGTCTATATCTATAAAAGTATTAACAGCTACGACCTAACTTTGAAATAGATTAATGTTACGATTTTTTTCACAAATATTATGTTTTCTTTAATTTAATAATTTATATAAATCTAAAAAAATATAAGAAACAACAATTTTTTTAATCAAATAACATTGTTAATATAGTGATTTTTCAAAAAGATATAAGTATTCGTAAATAGTTAACGTTACTTAAAAAATCTGGTAACATATGTATTTAAGGAATAATTTAAGGTTTTTAATTAAAGCTTAAAAATATCAGTATTTTTCAACCATTTTAATTGTTATTTATAATTGTATTGCTTCCATATCACTTTAATCTCTAAAAGATCATTGGTTCCATATTGGTGTTAATAAATCTTGGTTGAATTCGCCCAAATTTCGAAAAATCGATATTTAAAAAGTAGAAAAGAAAGCATTTGAAAAAGAGAATACAAGCCGTTTGATCATCCTATGTTTGAGGAAGTCAACAACTGGAAGACAATAGTACAGAACATTAGAGAATAAATTTTTTGAGGAAATGAATCTATTCGGACAGTCGAACCTTCAGCGTCATTGAAGAATAGTTTAGAAGAGATTGGAACATTTATAAAAGTGAGGTTGAAATATACTGATTTATCATTAAATCTTCACGAAAAACAAACAAAACCATAGAAAATGTGAATTAAAATAGAAATATGCAACCATGTATATCATTAAAATACTTTTTAAAACTTATTATTAAAAAAAAATATAGTGTAATTTTTAATGATAATAATAAAAAAAAATATACTTTTAAATCAGAAACTAAGACACTAGAACATTATTTGAAGCTGTCATAACTATTACATTGAAAAAATTTAAACTATTTTTTTTTAAATATGCAGGTGGACGCGCCGGGAAGGAGTTTTTAAAACATGTAGTTTCCAGAAGCTAAAATAAATTTTGGTCAAATGAACATTGCACAGCATGGGGGGGGGCGGTTAGATGTAGACACGGTATATAAAAAAGGTAAGCCGTATTCAGTTTGTTAAGGGGGGAGGGTCCTCCAGAATTTTCAAATTTTTCTTGTTTTGTTTTGCTTTAAAAGTTCATCTGAACCTTAAGGAATATATTTCTAATGTTTTAATCCCAACAGAACGATTATCTTATTGTTAGATAACGGTAAACTGCTTTTAACTCTACTTTTCAAGAACGAAAACTTTTTAATAGCGTTTTTCTCAAAGCCGGTTTTTTTCCGCGCCGTGGAACATAACTTAAGAAGTTATTAAGGTATTAACTTGAAATTTTGTACAGATATTCTTTAAGATATTGGCCTTTGCATATACCTAAAATTTTGCATAAATTATTACTATAAATATTGTTTATAACAATTTGTTTATAAAAAAAGTGACATTTTTTCTTTTTGATTTTAAATTGTGAAAAACTAATTTTCTTATCAGAAATAGGTATATGCAAAGCGTAATGACTTTAATAAAATTTTTTTGTCCGATTGAATTCAGTTGATTACAAGAGGCTGGGCATTCCACGGCGCAAGTTGAAGGAGTCAACCTGGAACAGCTGTAGCGCCGCCATTTTTTCTTTTTTTTTGCATAAAAATTTATGAGTGAATACACCATAACATGTACTATACTATGTAACTTCATTTGATACAATAAACGTATCCAGTTTCTTAAAAAAAATTATTAGAAAAACTGTTGTCTGGAGGACCCTCGCCCCTTAAATATATGTATTTTCAAAAAGTCTTTCAATAAAAGTATAGTTTTTGAGACATAAAGCCGAAGTGTTTCCTAAATTTTATTTCTTTTCAAGAATGTTGTCATAGTTAGAATCTGGAAATATAGGAATTCACTTCATGGGCTCAAACGCTCGGAACGCAATTATCCAAACGATTTTCCTTGTGTTTTAATTTTTGTGAACTTTTAGGGCACAATACTGGAATTTTGCCATGGGTGTCAATGATTATAAACTACACATTATGACACCATGACGCTTTGCTACGAAACAAAACAAACACATGAAATAATTTAATATTTTCAAAGTTAATATACCTAGTTCTCTGCACCCCCACCATCATTTTGAGAATAATAGGTCTATTTTAATAATGGGAGATATTAAAATGATCAGATCTGCAGAAACCTTACATTAGACAGATATGAATATTTAATCCTTTTAGTAACAACAGCTCCAAATTATTTTTGATCTAGTCCTAATACACATTAAATAGATACATTTATGACTATGCTATAAGTGGATTTATCAAATTGAACTATGAACTCTACTAAGAAACATTCAGTCTTAAAACGATTAATAAATAATTTGTTACTGATTTAGGTTTTTACTAGGCTTGTAACAAATATTCAGAAACTATTTGGTATACGGCCTATTCCGCCATTATTCGACCGAGTAGTGTATTCGGTCGAATATCGAAATTACACGCATTTATTTATTTAAAGCAGACAAAAAAATGTTCCCAAATTATGTGTATTTTAAGGGGTTTTATCTAAAAATGAAAGAAATATTTTCAATAACTTTTTTCAAAAGGAACCTGAAACCTTTGACACATTATCGGGCATTTTTTGAAGTATCAAGAAAAATTTTTGCCCGATGACGATGCATTTATACATACGTGGTGTTAAAGTTGGTACTAAAAAAATCTTTTACGGCGCACAGCACATAGCTTCAGAGAATGATTTTGAAGAAAATCAATTTTCTGAGTCACTAAATTTAAAATTAGATCGGATCAGAAAAAAATAATATAAAAAATTGTAAGCTTTTGTAGAAAAATGAGAAAGTCGTAGTTTTTTTACTTTTTTTGTCTGCAAAAAGGGGTTGAAATTTAAAGAAGGTGAATTTTTTACCCTCATAGATATGTCATAATTAATAAAAGGATACGGAATGCAGCTTGTGCAGTTTGTGAAGACGTAGTTTTGAGCAAAATACGTAAGTTTTAAATCTTATATATTTGAAATGTATAATATTTTATGTGATATAAAGGAACAAAAATTTTACCAGTAGACAATTTACTTACAAAATAGTTATTTCTTAATATGTGTTTTACTGAGAACAAAGTAAATAATGTCATATTCGGTCAACGGTTGAATACGGTATTCATTACAAGCCTTAGTTTTTACTTTACCTAGTTTGAAAAAATAAATTTTTCTTTTTCACTACGTTATTTTTAATAAGTAAATAATATTTGTTTTATACACATTTCTGAATAAACATTACGTGACATGCTAAAAAAATATTATTTTACTTAAAAAGCTCAAAAATTTATTGAATTAAATGTCACTTATTGTGTTGTAAATAATAATCACTCTTTCTTTGTTGATTTAGTGGTTAGAATCTCTGGACAGTATCTATTTCCACACAAATTACTTTATGACGGCGAGTCGTCATAGAGCCCTTCGTGTTTTAATAATCATGTAAAAGATTTACATTGTCTAATTTTCACTAATAATGTGATAAGTAAAATTTTTTTTTCAGGCAACGAATGTTTAATTTGATTTCCTTAACTAGTTTCTTAAGAGACTTAATATTGTTGTTTAAAAAAAAAATATTTATGACTAAAAATTAGGCAAAGTAAATCGATAACACAATTATTAATTATGAATTTCCTCAAAGTAAATTAAATTATTTGCAGTTAAATATTTTTCTTACTTGATTGTATAGGTAAATACGATCGTGAAATTGCCAGAGTTAAATTGCTTCTAAAAACATTAGACTTAAATAATTACCTACCATATATGTAGATGGTCGGAAAATCTATTATTATACTATGGTATTTGACATAAGAGGAAAACGTGCCAAATTAATCAAAATACGTATTAACTTTTAATTTCTTTGTGTACAAAATCAATATATCGTCGTCCCTCAACTTATTGACAATTTAACTTATTGACAATGATCGTAGTTTACCTCAAGTTATAGACAAACCATCTATATGTACGCATTGCCACACTACGACACAGCACGTATGACCTTGGGTACATGGTTTGTCTATAACTTAAGGTAAACTACGATCATCGTCAATAACTTAAATTGTCAACAAGTTGAGGGACGACTGAATACTTGGTTTTTATTAATTTTTTCTTGAGTTTGGGTTTGGGTTAAGTAGTGCAAATATTAAAATTTACAACGATTACGGACAGTGATCTCACTACCTATACTGGTCGAATTGTGGACCTTTTTGGTTGTTACCTCTAGCAAAGACTACTTTACCTTTATTATTAGCCTTTTTTGTGCGGAACTTGACATCGTCCAGATCTTCGACTGGTGTTTGAGTTTTCGTGGCTTCAAAACCAAATTATATGAGATACCTTTCCTAACCATATTTATTACGACCTCAAGTGCAAATGCTTAACAAAAAAATGAGTAACAGTAATGTCGCTTTTTGTTCAGGTTTAACACGTGTATTAGTGTGTTATGACTTTTAAATTAATGATAAATAAACCACTTTTTTTTTGCTAAATTGTTAAAAAAATGAGAATTATTTTTTTAACTAACAGCTATATAACCAGTTGGAATGTTTAAATATCTTTTTATTTTATAAAAAGCTACATCATTTTGAATTTCATATAAATAAAAGCAATGTAAAAATTTACTGGACATATGTATTTTTGTTTTTCTTTGGAGCTTTTGTTTTCCAGGAAATTCATCTAGTAAATTTCACATTTAATATATTTTTATTTTTTATTATATCCATAATTCACATGAAAGGGTTAACTATTTTGTTTCTTTTTTTCGAATGTCTTTAGTACGGAAAATTTTCAAATTATTGAAAATAATTAGTACATGAAAATTCCAAATGTTTGTATATTTTTGTGTATGTTTTATCATATCATTGTTTAGCATACCAATATAAAGTATTACAAATAGCATTGTTTATAGCGTAGTATATCAACACATAAATATAATATGAGTATGTTTTTGAATGGTAAAAAATTTTGTTTTGGAGTATAAAGTATCACAGTAAAAGAAGATTAGAAAGGTTAATATGTGTAATATTAAAAATTACAGGAGCGGATTAGAATAAAAACATAATTAATTTTTTGTTTAGATTATTTAAGTGGATAAATATACTTTTTAGAATTATCGCTTTTTCTTGTTCTTTTTCAAAATATTATATTTAAATACTTTTTTTTTTTAATAAGAGGTGTTATCACTTATTTTTTTTTTTTTTGAATTTCATTGTTTATAACGATTGGTCCAATAGTTTAAAGAATTTTCTTATCGTCAACAAGTAAAAACATCTCTTTGCTAATCGTCTCCTGATAATTTGAAAATGTAATACAATTAATTAATAATATATTATGAGTTATATTAAGAATATTACACAAATAATTCTTTTTTGTCTTTAATATATTGTCAACATCCAGTACTTTGACTACAACAGTAATGTTACTTAATACAAATAATACATTTTAAATTTTGTCATCTAAAATTCTAATAAGAAATATTTTAATCGAACAGAATTGAGTAGTCTATATATTATTTGATCCCTGAAAGAAACTTTGGATATTTCTTTGATATGTAAAATGTTTGTTTTGATTTAGCTTTTCATTCATTTTATAGATTTTGTAGAATAATAAAATATAATTGTTACTAGGTATATGGTACAGGGCTGGTTGAATTTCACGCAATTCCGTTAAAAACGCACAAATATAATATTTAACTTTCATATTTTACCTTTATTAGAACTAATGTAACAACTAGAGATATTAGATATTTATTAATTATTTTAGGATTTAATATTGTAAGTACAGAATAAATCCAAGTACTGCACGCTGTAAGAAGAACTCTGAGTGAGTTTATATGTACATATTTATTTGAGTATATACGGGTGCTTACACTAGTGATCTTAGATGATCAATCGATTAATCAGCTTAGTCGATTAATTTTACTTAAATTTAGTTATTTTTCAGTTGACTATCTTATCCTCGAATAAGTGACTAAAATGATTAACTTTTTTCTAAATGACTAAAAAAAATTAATATAATAATATAATAAGTCGTCATACACACAACAACATAAGGCTAGGGTCACACTGGAAGCGGGTACGTACGACAAATCACTCGCGCGTACTTGTACGTACACGTCAGATTGAAACAAATAATATAAATGAACGAAGATGGTCACACTAGATACAAGTTACTCTTACGCGGACTTACGTAGTCGTCAGTGTTAAAAATTGAAACAAAAAAGTTTGTTTTTTTCGCATTAGTCGTACGTGTAGAAGATAGGCTATTTAAAAGTAATACAATTTTTTTAACGGATATTTTCATTTGTTACATTTTTTGTAGAACCAAATTATAAAGTACAATTTTATAAAACTTATTATTTGATAAATTAAGAATACATTTAAATGGATATAGAAAAATTAATAATTCTTGTATTTGAAAGGGAGCGAAAAAAAAGAAAAGAAAAAAAGAGTACTATAACAGAGTTTGTAGAAAACTTTGGTTAAAGGTTGTGAAAGCATTAAATCTTCCTTCATTCATACGAAAATATTGAAAAAACTTGTTTTTGTTTATTTTCAAATGTGGAAATAATTTCCTAAATTTACCGCCAGTAGATCTTCTTTGTATAATTCATAAACCCAAAAATTTAGATTCGCATTTTTCATCAAATAATAATTAATTATATTATTATCGAGAAACAAATAATCCCTTAACAGATTCATTTTTAAAATAAATTTACGTAAGTGTGACCACTTTATCTGACGACAATAGTCTCACGACTACATCAGACAAATTAAGTCGTACGTACCCGTTTCCAATGTTAGCCTAGAGACGGTTCTAAACGATGCTACGAACACCTTCCAACATTGGACGTTCGATGGTTCATAGCATCGTGTGGCCGTTGTTCGAACCTGCGAGTGTCCAATGTCGAGCGTCAAACATTCGCATTTGGCCATGTCCCGCTCGATGTCGGTATTCTTGTACCGAGTCAAAGGGATGCTTCGAACGTTTGAAGGTCAATGTTGGTTGCGTTGGTTGGTTCGACTCAGCAGCTGCACGACTCGTTCATGTGAAGAGAGACAACATCAGTGTATAACATTAGAGATAACATCAGACAGACAACAGCTTCGTCCACTGAGTACCAACACATCATCATTCGTATTGGATCAAACATTCGATTCACCGTGTAGCAGATACATTCGTCGCACCAACTATCGAACTTAATTGCCTCAAACGTTCGATCGAACGTTGGAAGGAACGTTCGTAGCATCGTGTAGAACCCGCTTAACACGCAATTGCGGACAGAGCAACGTGCAGTTCAAGCAATAATGGTTTAACAATATATGTAACAATGTTGTGCATGCGGTGATCGCTACCGATCGACTAAATGCCTTAAGCGGTGTCTGACACACTCAGACACACTGCTATCCACAGTTTTTTACACATACGCTTGGGGCTTGGTTAGAAACTAAAAGATTATCCATTTGTACGATTTTTTACTTTTATGCTATTAACACAATGTAAAAATCAATAACTGAAATCAAAGGAAAATACTGTTTTTGAAAAAATTAAATAGCTAGATTACCCTATTCATGAATTCGATCGACTATTATGGGCCCACTATTTTCAACTAATGGCTAATTTTGTCTAAAAGCAACTTTAATCGATTAATCGACTAATTGCTTCTTGGCTCGACATCACTAGTCCACCCCACTCCACAGGCTGTGTTTATTTAAAGTAACCTTAAATTAAGTTTATTTAAACACTACGTAAATAGGTATACATGTTGTGAAATTTTTTATATTTGAATTGTTACAGCTAACTTCAGGAAATGCAACTATTAGTGACGAAGGGAACATTTTGTTACACTTCTTGGATTTTTTCTGTAGGTACGATATAAAGTAACGAATATTATGGTTAACGCATCACACAAATATTGAGTTAAGCTGATAAATTTTAATATAATTTACTAGTTTTTTTTAGAAAGAAGACCTTAACCAGGGTACCAGATGTCCTTAGCTGGTTAAAATCGGTTTTAATCGGGTAGTCTGGATAAAATATGAAGAACTCGGACTTAATCTAGTTTTGATTTGGTCTTATAAATAAAAAACCAAAGTGCCTTTCATTTTTTAATGTCAATCTGGCCTACAGAAATTAAATGTGATTTAGTTATGCAATGACTAATGACTAATGGGTCAATAATTTTTGGAAGTTAAGGAGGAGACGAGAAATAAACAAAACTAGAAACATTTTCGAGATTAATGGTAAAACAAAAATTTATTAAGTAAAATATTTAAAAAAAGTCTTCTATTGTTAGGGATTTGACATTATAAAATTTATTCAATACGTGAAAACCATTTCAAGAATAATAAACTTTCATAATGAAACTATTGTTACATTTATTATGCAGATTTTGTAAAATAGTAAAATATGTTTTTAAAAGTAGTGACAAGAAAATTTATTAAAAAATATTATATAAATACAATTTATTCAAAACTTTATTAAAATTTTAGATGACAAAATGTTTGGAGATTAAGGAAATAACGAAATAAAGAATGATTATAATAATATGACAATATGAAAAATTTGTAAAAATTTTGTTTTTATACCGGTGTTTTTGGTAATTTCCGTCGAGTAGGTGATGACGGTGATTTCTCGGCACCCTCAGTTTCTGTAACAAAGTATACGATGAATATAGGCTTAGAAGAGTTTAGAAGTTTCATGGTGAAAGAAAAAAATGAATACCTATTTGTAATCCAGTCATACTGGCATCAGATGTTTTCCGTTGTGTTGGCGGTGCAGTGATTCCCGGTGGCATTTCTTCCAATAAATCACACATTCTAAAATCAGTTGCGTGCTCCACAAGTAACTCGATTGTATCACCAGTAGCGTGGTCCATAATAGCACAAACCTTCGAAAATAAAAAGATTCAGTTATTTTGAATATATGTGCATGTATTATTATAAAAGTGATACACAGTAAAAAATTTGTGTTCTGCGTAAAAAAAAACCAGTGGTTAAAATTTTTGTGTTAAATAAGTAACACAACCCTGCGTTAATGTAACATTTCGTGTTTATGTTAAATGAAAATATTAACACAAATTTCGATTTAACAGAATAAAAATGTTAACCTGTTTTGAACAACAAAGAAGTAACATAATATTTGTGTTATAAGTACGTAAGTACGCAAAAGAATGTTATAGGTACGTAAGTTATATTAGAATATATATCTACCAAAATATATATAATAAAAAAGATGAGAGTAGTTCTTATTATTAAACAAAACCGAAAAATTATAAGTTTTTTCAGTTACTGACGAATAGAGTTTTATTAAACGTTTAAAAATGAAACCATTTTCTTACATTTTAAGGTTATTTTGTTACACATTCAGCTACAAAAAATCATGTAAGCTTACTTGAGATTGTATTGTATAATATACAATCTTGTAAGCTTACATGATTTTTTGTAACTGAATCTGTAACAACATAACCTTAAAATGTAAGAAAATTGTTTCATTTTTAAACGTTTAATAAAACTATATTCGTCAATAACTGAAAAAACTTATAGTTTTTGTTTTTTTTTTAATAAAAAAAACTACTCTCATCTTTTTTATTATATATATTTTGGTACATATATATGGAACCAAGTAAGAATTTTTACGAAGGATTGACTTACTTTGCGTTTGAGTCTCATTTATAATAATATATATGAACAAAATTGTTATAATTTTTGACGATTTTCAAATATCTTAAGCTGCAGTGTAAGTAAAATATTGAATAAAAAAGTTTAACCAACTAACTCCGATAAATCTGAAAAATTAACACAAAATGTATGTCCTCTTGTGTGTTAAATCATCGACACAAATCTTGTGTAAAGATTTGACACATACGTTTTGTGTTAAGATAACACAAAAAATTGAGTGTACCGTTCTGGACATGTGAAATTGTGTTAATTTTAATACAAGTTTTTTTTACTGTGTATCTATGTAATCTACCTCTTCAAAACTGCGGTCAGTTAAAGGTACACCACCCCATTCTAGTACTTTATCACCTTTTTGTAATCCTCCCTTTTCCGCTGGCCCACCAGGCACAGTCCATACAATATAGGCGAAAAGATGTCCATCCGGACCTGATTTTCCACCAACTACACGCATTCCAAATCCTCGTGCTGAAAAATGATGTCAATTACAGATTATAGTATTGATATGTTGCAATTTTGTATTAAATTTTGTTTCTAATAAAGTCTACGTACTACGATGAGCCTTATCCGATGGATCTCGACGTAAAACTACTCTGCGTTTTGAAGCGGCTACTGGTCCAGAGTCAACATCATGTATTACAATTTTAATGGCTTCACCATCGACAGATTGTTGCCTTCTTGGTGCTTCCAAATCTTCTAAAGCAGCGGCCGACCAAGGAGTCGAAGGAAGTGCACGTAAAGTTGCAATATCTGGTCTAAAAAATTTTTTATTTTGTTTATTTTGATCATCAATTCAAATATATTTGATTCACATACAGTTGTGATCCTCGTCCTCGTGATCTTCTATCTTCTTCAACAACTAAAGCTCCTGGCGCTGGTGTTTCAGTTGCTGGGGGGTCATCAAGAGGTAGTGCTCGAAATGATCCACGACGAACATGTAACGATCTTGGTCCAGTTTCATCTGCTCCGGTTCGTGTAGCAGTTTGAGCTGCCGCTGCTAAAACACCAGGCGCATATACGTCGTATGCTGAAGCCCTGAGACATAGAAAACATAAGCGATACTAGATCGTGTTTTGAAATTTAACTTATGAATATTACCTTCGCGGCATTGGTGCTGGTAAACCTAAACCACTGTCTGTAGTTGTTGGTGTTTTATTTCCGGATTCGGCTGCATTTTTTATTTCGTCGTCATAGCTATGTTGACGATGTACAACACGTGACATTCGCCGAGTCCGTTGCGTAATTGGTAAACTACTACCGATAGAGTCAAAAACCGCTTCGCTGCCTCTTCTTGATGGACTTTTAGTACCTTTCGATCGTAGTCCCCAATCTAAATCACCACTGGTGGCTTTGCTTACAGGTGCAGCTTTTAATTTTTCTAATTCTTTTAAAGAGGCTGGTGAAACGTCTGAATGACGTCGTAATTCCGGCGATCTTGGGGGTGCTAGGCCACTACCGCTCATATCGGTACGACTACCTCCTAACTTAACATCCGAATGACGCCGTTGAAGCGTATCTAAAATTGGAACGTCTAATAAACTATCCGTGGAATCTTGTGGAAGAATGGCAGCACGAGATTGGATTCGTCTTCGACAAACACTACATTTCCATAGATTCTGGGAACAAAATTTATATTGTTTACAATCACAACGCTAAATATTAAACAATTCAATTTTATTTACTTTATCTTCACTTTCGTCCACTTTACTATAACTGGCACAATCTTCGCAAACTCGATGCATACATTCCGAACAAGTTCTACTATAATCGTCTGGTTTGAAGGCTTTCAAACAAACACGACATGCACCAGCACGACTTGGCGGTTTGCCTGATTCAGATTTTGTTGCCGTTGTGGTTGTGCTAGTTGCTGATGTTGTCGGTGTTGGAGTTTCAGCTTGGGTGGTTGGAGTTGTACTTGATTCCACTGGTTCAGTTACATCAGGTATTAGAGATGGTCGTGGTGTCATTTTTGTCACTATAAAGGTTTAACTTGTTAAAATTTCTATTTTTATATTTCTTTAAAAGTTTGTCCATGAAAAAATCTTCTCCAAAATGGACTATAAGATATGCAATAAAGAATATTAATGTACTCTACTAGGATAAGTAATTTCACGAAAAAAAAGTTTAGTTCATTTCAAGAAATTCAAGAAACTCTGAGAAATTGAAGTGTTTGCCTTTACCAGAATGGTTAAATACCAAGTTATTTGGAAATATTAACTTAACAAAATAAAAATGTCACAATTGTGTTGCAAAGACACAAATCAATTAGCAAGAAAGGTTTTTGGTCTTAAAAAAATGTACAGAGTAGGTACTTAAACTCAGTGGCGTCGCAAGATAAAAATGGGGAGTGGGCAAGATAATTTTTGCGAGGCCCCCTTTAATTTTCTTTCTGAAATTTCTGTCTTAAAAATTAGGAGCCAAAAAAAAAAAAAAAAAACAAACAAAAACAGCCACTCGCGAGGCCCCTTTAAGTGCGAGACCGTGGGCATGGGCACACACGGCTTCGTTAGTTGGACTTTCACAAACTAGATCTCAATTTGTTATAAGACCTACAGATTTCACCACGACGAATAAGCTACTCATGCTCGAAATTTCGTGGTTGAGCAAAGGACGCTCATAAAAGTGGAAGATAAGTTTCCTGAGATTGCCAAATAAAAAGTTTTTTTTTTTAAAATTTTTAATATAACCATATAATAATATAACCATAATGAATATGTTGCCACGAATCTTTATGTAGTGAACTACGAGTACATATCTTATTTAAATTTAATTTATGTATTCGAAACGAGCATAGTTTTCTAGAACAGTTAACAATTTTGTTTGTGTCTTGTTTGTTGCTAATTAATATTAATATATACAGACTGACCTCTGTCTTGTGCTGTTAGCAGCGATGATGATAATGTTTGTCGAAGTTTTCCAAACGCTGTACCGGTATCCGTTGTCTCCGTATTGGTTGTTGTCCCTTCTGTTGCCACCATCTGTAATTAAATTAATGTACGATGTAGTATGTACTTGTAAGCTGTAAGTGGAGTAGTAATTTTTTTTATTAATATAAAAAGTATTTGTTTTTGTCAGTTACAACTGAGAGTTACATATAAACATATAAAATAGAAAACATTTAATACATATATGTACATATAAATATGGCGTACTAAAATAAAAGTGAGAAAAACGTTAACTGGTAACAGTGTAGCTACAGTACCTACCAGTAATTCATCGAAATATTTGTATAAGTTTATTCTGATATAATCGTTTAATCAGTACTAGCACTTACCAGCGGATTTACCCACGTGGTGTTTAAAATTAGGACATCAAGTTAATACATACGTATAAATTATACTTTTTTCTTGGGAATTTTCCCACAGAAATAAAATGTCATCGCGGGGTAAAAAATAGTCTACATACATTTCTGTTTCTCAAGCTATCTTTGTCCAAAGATGAAAGTCGATTGGTTAAGCGGTTTAGACGTGACAGAAAGTCAAATAAACAAATGAACTTACAGTAGCCGTCCAAGTTAGTCACTTCCGATATAGTCACACTTCGAATGAAATAGACATACACATACGTCATCCACATACTATGTTTGCTCTTGTCTATACGCACATACGCGTCACATGTAATACTTGCAATTCACTACATACATACCCCGTGTACCTGCCGTGTGGTACTTTGTGAGGTAGCTACCGTGTAAGGTGTGTCGTGTGTGATACGTATGTACGTATATTAGTCTAGAGTGAAGTCACTGGTCCGCACAAACGAGATCACACATTTTTTATAGTGTGCTCTGGCACACACTACGTCGTCAAAAGTATGGTGACACCTTGACCCAGGGGTGGGGGTGCCCACACTTTTGACGCGGTACTGTACTTAATGCTGTGGTACATTGCCATGTCAAAAGTGTGGGATCCCCCTGAGTCAAGGTGTCACCATACTTTTGATGACGTAGTGTGTGCTAGAAGCTAGAACCCACTATAAAAAATTGGGAAGAAGTTTGTGCGGACCAATGTCCTCATTATTCATACTAATTTAAATAATAAATATTTGTAATGTTGTCTTTTTCTAAAAATTCAAATATGTGACGTAATTATGACGTAGATGGCGAATTGCGCAAAAAAAACTTATTTTGGTTTCAAATGTAGTGTACCTTTCTCTGTCTACTTTGATTTGAACATAATTTTTTATAATAATATTGTTGAAAAAATTCCAATTTGTTATGTTAACTAAACATTTACCCCACCTGACGGACGTCTATGACTTCCAAGATAGTCACTAGAGGAACATTTGTGTGACTATCTTGGACGGCTACTGTACTTTCATATTTCTAGCGCAAGCAAACAAAAGTCCATTTTTTTTTTATTTTTATTTTTAAATTTTATAATAAGGACCAAGAGAGTCTATCTCAAAAAAGGGCAAAAGTAAATTTCACTCCTAACATCATTTTTGTACTTGTTACAAAAAGATTCTTTTCAGAAATAAGTACATAGTTTAATTAAATTGGAAATATATTTTTGTGGCAACAACTACCCGCTAAAACGAGTTAAGTTCACAAATGGTTTTAATAATCAAGTTTATTGTTGTTTTTTATATGTTAAGTCTATAAAAATTTTAGTTTACGGTATAAAGTTTATTTTTTTTATGATTTACTGTATTACGAAAGTATTTGAATAAAAAAAAAATTACAAAATATTATGTAAACTTGAAGATAATTCAAATAAACTGATGTTGCCTGCATTTTATTTTAGTTTTTACTCTCTACTGGAAGTTGATGTTTTGGACTTAACTACTTTTGTCTGCTTGCGCTAGATTTATAATATTAATTAGGATAATGTAAATGGTTCAGAAGACAAATCAATTAAATCCATAAGAAAAAGTGACAAAATGTGATGTCAATAATATACACTATACATCCGCGGCATACACATTATGTAGACAAGGCAATGTAATTACATATTGACACTCGCCAATATAAACATTTGATAAACATTTGTGATGTCATCAATGCTGATTCATATTTTTATATACAATAATTATATTCATAATAATAAATTATTTTAATAAAAAAACTATTTCTTATTAAGTAAAAATTATTTCAAAGTAATAATTCTTCTAATATTGACAAACAACTCTCGTCTGATTTATCTGCATCTTAAACAAAATTTCTATACTGGAAATATTATCAGGGACACGCAGTACGACGCCTTCCAGGCATAAGGTCGTATCTCATTTTTAGTGATTTTTTTTATTAGAGTAGAAAAACAAGAACTACTGTTGCATTTTGTTTTGTAAGTCATAAACGAATAGATACTTGAAAAATATTAGTCTGCAAATACATTGATACCTTAGGTTCAAATTTATAAAACAAAATGTAACAGTAGTTCCTGTTTTTCTACTCTTCTAAAAAAAATCACTAAAAATGAAATATGACCTTATGCCTGGAAGGCGAGGAGTATATCGAAAGTATGACTAAAATTTAAGATACTTTTGAAACATAAAACATACACCGCATAATTTGACTCACTGAGGAAACCTTTTAAAAATTTCTGAAAATGTCTTTATCGTTTCGTTTAGATTTGTTTCGAAAGTGCAAATTAAATACCTAAATAAAACACGGAATTTTTCATATAAATGTATTTTCGTAAATTTTCGAAGAGGATAATCGCAAAAGAAATAATAAATTGTCGTGACACGAAATTTTGTGTTATTACATCAATCCGTAAATATAACGCCAGAAGGCCGAGAGTAGGAAGAGAGATTTTTGTCTCTTAATAAATAACACACTTTAGTATGGTATCATGTGAGTATATATACAATGTTAACCCCTGTTCATATAGGTTACTCATACATATGGGATATGTACATAAGTAGGTTACGTTACACCTTGAAAGCTCCTGTATTACTTTGTTTACTCACAAGTAAGATTTACTCTTCAATTGAAAAGCAGTAGGCTTATCGTCTGCTTTGTATTTGTCATAAATCTAAATAATAAATTTTAGCTAAAAGATTTCATTTTCTCTTTGGGTGAAAAAATATGTAATGAAGAGTTTTGTTCAAGATGATAAAACCGACATTAGGATTTAGATTAATCTTAAACGAACTGATGAATATGTTTCAAATGAAAGATATCATGACTGAATAAAGTATTACGATTGAATAAAGAAACATGAATCTACAGAAAGGTTTTGATGAAAATATAGTAATGAATAGCTGCGTAAATATTATTTATAGGATCATGGGATCGTTGCTTTGTCACTTTTCACAACAAAATTCGTACAAACACGAGTCGACTTTCGGCCATTACGCCATCATCAGGTGAAAAACTTAACTAAAAACTGTTCTTTTAGGCGAAGCTATTTATATTATAAATTGAAGTGAATAGTGTTTTAGTGGGGGATGTTAGAGATAGAGGCAGATATAAGCACATCAAACAATGTAAGGGAAATCCCAAGTTAACAAATTTTTCGATAAAAGTAAATTTTTTTTTTGTATTATTTGCATAGGTACCTACAGCGAATTTTATTTTAAAAAAGGTTGAGTGTAATCTCATTAAAATGACTGAAGAAAATTGGGAAAAACCCGACATTTACCACACGTGAAAACAGCGGTGAACGTTAATTACAAGAAATAAAGAATAAAATATACAGGTATCGGACGGTGCTAATTTCCAGGGCTTCCAAAATGTTCAGTTTACGGCCTTTTTTTTACAAATATGTAATATTTTGGGTTGTTGATCGGGTGACCTGTTTCTAGTAGATCAGGGGTGGCCAACCCAAATGATCTTGCGGGCGACTTTAGAAGCGCATCATAACTCCGCGGGCCGCATTAAAAAATTTGCGTTCCCATATATTATGTATTTTTTTAAATACCTTCATTGGTTTTCACTAGGGTTTCCGATCTCTGACCAAAAAATCGACCTTATGAATCGA
This sequence comes from Brachynemurus nebulosus, assembly GCA_035578155.1. Lineage (NCBI taxonomy): Eukaryota > Metazoa > Arthropoda > Insecta > Neuroptera > Myrmeleontidae > Brachynemurus > Brachynemurus nebulosus. The sequence continues at coordinate 36,297,658 of JAPWDM010000006.1, forward strand.
TTCGAATCGTCAAACCAAAGATCGATGCAGGAGAAAATCGGCTTACAAAAGATCGATCTGACGAAAATCGAGTCAATTTTTGTACTTACAGAAAATAAAAGAAATATAAAAGTTTTAAAAGTTTCTTATTAGGTAATTACTAAGTATCGGACATTTTTCGGATCAAATAACATCGTGTTTTGTATATGCAGGCAGATGGACGGATAATATGTGTGAGTTGTATATATATGTATGTTTTATCAAAGTATCTATTCGTTTTTATTGACATTAATCACATCAAGTGCAATATACCTGCATACACAAAACACGAATGCTATTTGATCCGAAAAATGTCCGATACCTACTAATTACAAATCAGTTTCAAAAAAATTTTAAATTTCCTTAGAAAATGAACCAGTGAATTTAATATAAATAAAATGGTTTCCAGTTTGCGTTAAAAGTGTCACACGAATCCAAACTTTGACTCAGTTTTCTAGAAATGAATCATAAAATTGGTAAAATTATTTAACAACATAAATAGTTAAAATATATAATAATTTTGAAAAAACGTCATATTTTTACTAAAAAATTTAGTTTAAATTCGAACAGATCGATCTCTGATCCTGTAAATTTTTCACGATCTCTGTATCGATTTGGTCTCCAAAGAATCGATTGGAAAAATCGAAGATCAACTCTCCAAAAATTGAATCGAGATCGGAAACCCTATAGTTTTCACTATCTTGGTCATTATAAAATAAATATATTTTGTATAAGTGTGATGAATCTCGCGGGCCAAAAAAAGTTCTAGGGCGGGCACATGCGGCCCGCGGGCCGCGCGTTGGCCACCCCTGTAGTAGATGAATACCAAAGTAGGAAATGTGTTTCTGGGTGGTAATGTATTCCTTATATTTGATTTCAAACGTTCGACCGGTCTGACCTATGTAACAAGCATTACAATCCGAACAATCGAGACGATAAACTCCATATTTCTTCATGGGGTCGGATTTTTCTTTGGCGTTATAAAGAAAACGGCCAATAGTATGTGTGGAATGATAAGCGGAATATAGATCAAATTGTAAGAACATGTTGCCTATTTTTTGAGAGATGTTTCTTAGATATGGGAGGGAAATATAATGTTTAGAGTTCGAATTAGTTTGAATTGTTGGATAGATTTGTTCTATGGCTAGACTTTTTGTTTTCTACGGATTAGTTTTTGAATAATGTGCGGAGAAAAACCATTGTTAACTGCTATTTGTTGTATGATTATCTCCAAAAGACCGAGATGTGGACTTATCCATCATACAACAAATAGCAGTCAACAATGGTTTTTCTCCGCACATTATCCAAAAACAAATTCGCTGTAGGTACCTATGCAAATAATACAAAAGAAATTTTACTTTTATCGAAAAATTTGTTAACCTGGGATTTCCCTTACATTTGTTTGATGTGCTTATATCTGCCTCTATCTCTAACATCCCCCACTAATACACTATTCACTTCAATTTATAATATAAATAGCTTCGCCTAAAAGAACAGTTTTTAGTTAAGTTTTTCACATGATGATGGCGTAATGGCCGAAAGTCGACTCGTGTTTGTACGAATTTTGTTGTGAAAAGTGACTAAGCAACGATCCCATGTTTTTAATATGGATTTTCACAAAGTAAACCTTTCTAATATTAATTATTTATAGGATATTTAGTCCAGATCTGCAGTGATCTTGTTAGTTTGTTAAATAGGTAGAAAGGTCACAGCGGTTCTGTAAATTCTGTAATTGAAAAAACATTTTACTAATGGAGGAAACTGGGTGACTATTTGGTTAGAATTCATAATAGACCAATTTATAAATTTATAATTTAATAATCGATGATGATATAGAGAAAATGTTTCGTATTTATTTAAAATAAAATTTTATTTGAAGCATTTTCTATATATCTATTGATGGAATTTTAGTAATGTCTGACAAGTAACACTACCAATCGCCTATCTTCTTGAAACTTTGCTGGTGTGTAGAATAGACAAAAATAAGGGACCCATATTTTTTTTATCGGCGTCGTCCACTTTTACGGGGTGAAACCGGCCCTTAAATTTAGGGTTCAAATCGCATTTATTAAGATATCTTGAAAACTATAAGAGAGGAAAACTTGAAATTGATGAAATATTCCCCTTATTTTTGTCTATTCTACACACCAGCAAAGTTTCAAGAAGATTGGCGATTGACACTTGCGTAGATTTTCAATTTTGTGAATAAATTTTCAATTTCGGCTACAAATGTAATGAAATTTCCTTAGATTTGGAACTGTACTGAAAGTACTGCGCTAATTGTATCATAAATAAAAAGAGTGATAGCGAAAACCTGTAATTAGCCCAAAATAACTATAGTTTCCATCGCCTAAGCTAGAAATTTTATAGCTTAAAAAGCAATCGTTGATTTTTTTTCACACAAAAGTTTGCATAAATGTTTTCTTATTGATTTTCTAGTGTAATTTTAGTGATTTGGGAGTAAACTGATCTATAATTGTTACAGAAACGTTGGTGATTTAATTAGGAATTTTGTAGTTTAAGAAGTCTAGGAAATCATATGTGTTATGGCTTAAAATTTTTGTTTGTTATTATACGAGTGCTTATAATAATAGTAAAATGATGTTCAAAAAGGTGAAATGTTGAGGTAAATATATGTATTCATTTTCATAAATAACCTACTACACTTATATAAAGATATTGAGAGGTTCACGATTTTTGGAATCTCTTAAGCGAAGAATTTGGATGCATTACAACTACTGCACTCCTTTACTTGGTCAAACTTGAATAAAATCATGGATAAGTATGGAAAGTTATTAGCATTACTTTACTACACACAATATAGGAAAAAATATTATGGTGGGAGTGCTAAAAATGACAAAGTATGTCTATACACTTTTTTTTTTTTAAACAAAATTTTAATCAACTGAAAAGAATACTTACTTGCTTTTTGAATTCAGAATTATTTTATATTTGAAGATATACTGACAAAATATTAGCGTAAACATGAACAAAATGGGTTATTTATTGAAATGAAGTAAGTAACAATGGTAGATTTCTTTGTATAATAAACAAAAAGAGAAGATTGAATTTAAAAGATAATCGTAAAAATATTTTCAATTTTGTTACAAGATGAGATTCGCGTATAACAAGATGAAAAGTCTACGTATTTAAACATTATACAATCTCATACATGATATAAAATGCTAAGTTTCATGAGAAAGAGATTCCGTTTTCTTTTGAATAGCCCCGGATCTTTGTGATTACTTATTCTTTTGTTCCATTCCGTTGTTGCATTTTGATTATAAAAAAAAAAATGTTTGATTGAACGAATTTCACCGTGGGCTAAACTAGCAGGCATATAGATATTGTTGTATTTGTTTTACACTGGATTAAATATTATAGTTGTAATAAAAATTGTAATAGGAAAATATAAGTTTATTTATTTACTTGTTTGTTTGTTATTTATATACTATTCATAGTCAGTTAATCTGTATGCAACAAGCGAAAATGAGGATAATTTGTTTATTGATGTATGTTCACAAGTAATTAAATTGTTTAAAACATTATACTTAATTCAGTTACTTATCGTTTTATATATAAATTTATTTTTTACTATTTTAAATTAGAGAATATTTTAATGTTTTAATTATTAATAGTGTAAATCAGTAATTTTAAGTTGCAGCAATTTTTTTTTCTTTATTTGTAATCACAAAACACAAAATTCGATATACTATTCGCCATACACAAAATTTTTACATATAAAATTTCAGTTAAAAATAAACTCTTTGAACGAAATGCGTGGTAACTTTGGTTTTTTTTAAAAGCTTTTATTTAACTTGCTATGTTAGTATGTTGGTTTAGATCAAATCTTGGAATTAATCAAAATTTAGACAGGTTCTAATTGAGCTAGAGGTTTCAAATTTTGCATACGTGTCTCACCTTGATGACAATGCAATATTGTATAATTAGTTTTGTCCGAAATCGCCCCAAACCAAAATTGTTGATTTTTAGTCCTGTGCAACTTTTTGACATTTCGAATTGTCAGATATTGTCCATTGATTTTACATTGCAATTTTTTGTTTCCATAGTTATGTCTGATGAGGGTAAATTAACCGATAAAATACTTATAGGTAAAAATATTACTTCTTTAATTTTTTTTTAAATTAATTGTAGACTAAAAAGTAGAAAATAAATTAAAGTAAAAAAATGTTTTTTAAGAAAAAGCTTTTATTTAAAAATGGGCTAAAAAAATAAAATAACTTTTGAGTGAAGTTTGAAGCAATATGCAACATAATTTATAAAAGCTTGAGGCGTTTAATTAAGTTTGGTAACTACTGAAAAGTAAAATACAGTTATATCCAAAAGAGAAATACCTAATTAATGATAACGCCTCAAGCTTTTATAAATTATGTTGCATATTGCTTCAAACTTCACTCAAAAGTTATTTTATTTTTTTTAGCCCATTTTTGAATAAAATTTTTTTCTTAGGTTAAGTAAAAAAACATTTTTTTTACTTTAATTTATTTTATATTATAATGTTACAACTGCAATGAAAAAATAGATATTTTTATATGTCATATTTATTTTGTTTTCGTAAATTTTTTGATATAGAACCACTGTAACCTTACTACTTTTGGTACAGAATTATTGTGACCTTACTACTATTAGTACAGAACTGCTGTGATCTTACTACTTTTGGTATAAAAATTCTGTAACCTTAAATTCTTTGAACAAAATTCACAGTTGCAGTAGTCTTTTTTTTTTCTTTAAAAAAAAATATGGGTCGTTAAAGGGGGCCTGGAGACATTGAAGGGGCTAGAGTAAAAGTAAAAAAAAAACTATCTTTTTCGCTCGTCAGTTATAGTTCTGGGGGAAAACTCTTATTTATTTTACATAACTGTACTTAGTATAAATTGCTAGTAGGTACTGTCTTTTTATATTTTTAAGTTTTTAAATAATTATTATTGTAACAAATAGCAAAATGAAGTGTTTTTTTTTTCATGAGTCGTAACAGTTGTCCAACGACACTTGCTGAGTTACGACCAGTGAAAAGTACATTTTGCACGTGTTGTATACAATATTTTTTGCAATTCTGAACTAAAATAAAAAAAATTTAGTGAAAAACGGAAAGATGATTTCAAATTATTAAGAGTTTAACATCTACCTACATTAAAAATTTTATTTCAGCATATTTATTTTAAGTAATACATAGATAACTATGGCTTATATTGCAGGGCTAGTGTAGAAATGAATATTGTTTAACATAGAAAACTAAGTTTTTAATTCGGAATTGCAAAGACAAAATTTTAATTGAGAAATCTTAAAAAATTTCTTACTTACCTTCTTCATAAACGACATAACATTTGTGGGCAACATCTTGTGGTGTTAATTGTTTTCAATTTTCGGCGATGATAATTCAATTACTAATTTAATTTATTTTATGTTGGCAACACAATCATTATGTAATAATATTTAATTCGTCAAAATTCAACATCTGTTTTTGTTCTTCTAATTAATTTTATAAAAAAATACTTTCAATATTTTTAATAATTTAATGAATCATCTTTAAATTAAAAGCCTTTGTTAAAATTACTAACGATTAAAATATAATTCTTAAGAGTTATACTTTTTACTAAGAATGATTTGATTGTATCTTTATTTTGAATTGTTTTGGAAGCCTTACTGATTGTTTAAAAGTTAAGAGTTAGTTTTGTTGATACATATGTAATTTTTTGATTTAGTTCAATCTTCTGTTTCAGCATGATAAATAATTTTTTGGTATGTATCTGAAACAAATAGAAAATAACAATTAGTACAAATACGTTAATAAAATTACTTGATAGAATATAGCAATCAGAGTATATAATTTAAAATTTAAATAAATGTCCTTGCAAGTAGATGTGATTAAATAAAATTTTATAGATTTATGGCGAATTTTTCGGCGTTCAACTGACATTAGATTTGCTAATACTCGCCGAAAATATGATTTTTCTAGACATCTACAGTAAAACAACTGTATTGAGAGCAGTAATGCCGCCATACGGCGGATAATGTACGTTGATGGCGTTAATTTCGCCGTTGTCTATAAATTTAACAAATAAATTCATAGCTTTGAGAAGACAAATGCTATACGAGGTGGCATGGAAAGAAGTGAAACTGAAATATCATAATACTATAATGATATCGCCCCATTGTTGAGTCCAAATTGCAAATAAGGAAAAGATATTTAAATTTGTTCGTTAATACATTATTCTGTATGTATATTGTGCTTAATATTCCAGTGAACATTTTTCTGTAAATTTTATGTCACAGTGACAGAACTGAAAGTCACGTGTTACATAAAATGTGAGTCACATATGACTCACATGTAACTTACAATTTCTCACTTATAAACGTAAAAATGTGACGTAACATTGTTATGTTCTTGTTACGTTTCAGGAAAATATAACTTTGATGTTACCTTATAGATAAAAATACGCCTTACGCCTTCTTTTTCAAAATTCCCTTTTTTTGTTTCCTATTAACATTACATATACATATTACCAACATATTGTTCATATACATACACCTAAATTATTATTGTTTTTTTTCTTTTTTTTGTTGACTGTTGCAGGATTCGATCCATTATCCAAGCTGAAGCATCATTTAAATTATCGACAGTCTTAACCACTAGACCAAACTCACTTATTTATTCTCATCGTTATATATTAATATATATATATAACAAAATAGTAAATAAAGCCTTACAAGAATTTTCATAAGAGTTTCATTTTTAAATTAATAACAAAATTAACTGTTTTAACGACGTATTAACGTTTTTTTAATGAAATGTTACAATCATGACTCTTTTGTTATGTTTTTGTGACGTATCAATATTAATAAAACATTTCACTTGTCACTTTTGTGAAATGTTTTGTTACCATATTAATTTTAAATGTATCAATTCGCCAGGAATTATCAATTTAAAGATTCTTGCAGTTAATACGTCACAAAAACATAATATAAGAGTACTGTTATGACGTTTTGTTCAAAGTAACATTGTTAGGTCATCGGGACATAACAAAAGAGTCATGATTGTGACATTTCAATAAAGTAACGTTGATACGTCACAAAAGCATAACATAAGAGTCAGTTCTGTAAGGTTTTATCAAAGTGACATTGTTAGGTTCCGAAGACATAACATAAAGTCACACTGTGTCGTTTTATCAAAGCAACCTTGATACATCATCTAAACGACATTTTATTACAGTCACAATGGCATATAACTGTTACGTAACATACAGGTAACAATTGGGCATATAACATAAAACTCTAATTTTATATAATTGTTATGTCACCCATAAGTCAAAAAAGTTACGTAACTTGTTATTTCCTTGTTACATCACATTTACATTCTATGTTCACTGGGGTACATATTTAATGTGGCAATTAGACCCAAACCTCAACATCCAAAGTAACAGTTTCACTTCAACTCCAAATTGTTCTATACAGTCCACATATTGTTTGGTAAAAAGTTACACCATTTTGAGCGTCGGGTTTTGGGGGGAGGAGGGTAGAAGTAGGCAAATTAACGGTTTTCGTTAGTTTTTTTTTTAAATATTTCGAAAGCTATACAGTTTAACGCAAAAAGTGCCTATACAAAAATAATCTACATTAAATTGCGAACAAAAATAGTCCTATGCATAATCTTGCTGAAGTGAAGAATTCCAGAGTTATGGAGGGTGTAAAAGTAGCAATTTTTAGTATTTTTAAATTTTTTGAAAAAAATATGACACATTATCACTAAGGAAACTAATTTTTTTTTATACAGGATTGTGTTTTGTAAAAGAAAATTGCGATTAGTTCTCTTCAAACATAACGCCTTCCTCTTCTAAATCTTCGTCTATGATGTTCGTATCCCTGTTATCACATCCTAGCCCTGAGCAATTACCGCATATGCTTGAGCAATTTAGACCACTCTTTCTGCATTCGCAGTTACCGACGCATTCGTTTTTGCAAGCGCACACTATGAGGGAAAGTAATTCCTCGGGAATTGCAGGATGTGCTGTTGTAGGTAGTTGGTCTCAGGTGTTCGTCAATCTTCTTTCACTCCCCCACTCGAGCGAATTCTTCTGCTTATTCAGCCACTGCTACATCTGGCGATAGGTGCAGCAGTGGTTAAAAATACTAAAAATTGCTACTTTTACACCCTCCGTAACTCTGGAATTGTTCACTTTAGCAAGATTATGCATAGGACCATTTTTGTTTGCAATTTAATGTAGATTATTTTTGTATATGACATTTTTTACGATAAACCCCATAGCTTCCGAAATATTTAAAAAAACCGTTAATTTGCCTACTTCTACCCCCCTCCCCACAAAACCCGTCGCTCAAAATGGTGTGACTTTTTGCCAAACAATATGTGGACCGTATAGAACAATTTGGAGTTGGAGTGAAACTGTTACTTTGGATGTTGAGGTTAGGCCGTTTTTTTGAATAACTGCACCGTACTATATTATTTTTTGCTAATAAATAATTTTATTAGTCAAACCCCTCATTATTGATTTGAATTCATTTGTTAAGTACTAATACTAGTACCGTTAAATAAAATATTTAAATGTGTTACTAATAAGTAAAACGTTTAATTAAAAAAAATTGAATTTATTTGTTATTGATAAATAAACTGTTAATTATTATGTTATTTGTTATATAATGTTATTTGTTAATTTAGAAAAATGAAATATATAAACTGGAAAGTAAACAATATTTGAATTTATTTAATAATTTACTTTAAAGCAAAATTAAGCGATCACACTAAAATTCTTCTTATTATGCACATATTTCACATAAATTGCTTTTCCGTAAGTAGCTCTTTTGAGACATTTAGAAAATTTGATTTCTGTCATGAATTTTGAAGGATGAAGACACTTATTAGATTTCTTTTTTCACAGATAAAGTTTTAATAAGAAATAACACATTAATGAATGAACGAAATTGGAGATGGATATCTGGAACGACTTTTTTGCGAGTTAAGAGACAAGGGCGCCTATATGATGATTTGTCGAGGACGACTAGAACTGGGGGTAAGGAGTATTTTTAATATTTTGGATGATGAATGGCGATTTGTAAGTAGCCATAAAAGGTTCCAGTTTCGACCATGTTGTAAAACTTTATCCTGTTGCTAAAATACCAGGCGACTTTAAAGAAAAAACAATTGACTTTTATATTTTAACGTTTCTCTAACAGCTAAAGGGGGCAGAGGCCCCCTTGCTCCCGAGTAGGAGCGTCTTTGTTAAGAAAATTAAAGTTGTTTACCTATTTACTATGTTATCTCAATTTTAACTTTGTTTTAAATTCTTTGCCTCATTTGGAGTAAAAATATAATATTTCAAATATTCTCTGATTTTTTGTCATATTTTTAGCAGCTTGAATTGTTTTTGCTTTTCTTTTATAAAAGTAAGCCCATTTTCCATGAAAGTATACTGGCATAAAGCATTATCAAAGTCTTGAATTTAATTAAAAGTGTCTCTTATTTTCATTATAATGACAAATTTAACATTACGGTAAATATCAGTTTATTCAGTTGATTGAAAACGGCAGACTTTTTAATTTAGGTTGATAATATCCGCCGTATGGCGGTAGTATTAATCTAAACGTATTTATTTCGCCACGTAGGCACTTGCAGACCTAAATATAAAGCTTGCCGGACAGTGGAAATATGATTTTATGGGGGGACATTTAGTCACAGAGTTAATTCATATTGATTCCACAAGAAGTTCTTCTCTATTCAACAATAATTACAGCAAAGATTCTTTTTATAATACACCCTGATCAGATAGAAATGCAATTATATTGCTATCTCTTTTTAAATACAAATTCAGAATATACAGGTTGATAACTATGACTTGCGATTTCGATGTGTATAGAATACAAATGTATATGATAATTGTTTGCAATACATTTTAGTGCAAAATATTTAATAATCAGTTAAAAATTTATACTTTTATAAAAACATCCTGTATACAAATTATATATTCGTAGTACATGTTTAAATGAATAAAAAATATATTTCTTTCTTTCTTAAAAAGATTACGAAATATGTTTCTTTCTTCCTCGCACGTGTATTATAAAAATAATCACCACTGTATTATTTGTGGAATTCTATTAAATATTATTAATTTATCAGTATTATATTTCCCTGAAAAATACAACAGTTAAAATTTATATAATTATATCACTGTTAAACAAACGGAACTAGGCATAAAAATTGCTATTAAAAATTGACATTGGTGGATCTATATATAATTAAGGGCATCAAAGTGATAATAAAATACATCATAATTATATTATGTGGACAGAACGTCTATAATAAACTGGTTGATTAAATATAATAAATACATAGATACTTATTAAATATGAAATATCGTATGACACATATGAACGACAACCGCACATGATATGCGAAAATTGGGACAAGGACATCACACACAGGAGGCAAGACTGAGAGAGACAACAAAACATACAGAATAAATAAATGTTGAATATCACGTTACTATCAATATATGGTCGGTATTTATTCTAATACTGTTGTATGCATCATTATGGAAATTTTTTACCCGAACAATAGGATAAGTAATATACATTATAAATGGGGTGATGTTATTAAATCATGCGTGTACTGTTAAGAAAAGAATAATTTTGCCCTGAATTAATAAAAAAATGATTTTCCAATACTTATTGATGTTTGGTCGTTTCAAAAACAAAAAGTTTACGATGCGTGATCTAATAATCTTAAATGAGCTGGTGAATATTTCAAACGAACGAATAAAAAAACAGAAATCTGGGTAGATTTTGACGAAAATATTGTACGCGAGGGATATACTACTTTCCTTGGTCCAAAACCCCCATAACCTTACTACCAATTTATTTACGTTTTATAAATGTGAAGATATTATAATTATGGAGTGACAGAATCGGGGTAGACGTTTACAACAATATTGAACGATAGGGATAGGTAGCTGTTTACATTTCAGCGAATATTCGAATCGAAAATTCAGCTATTACAGTCACTGTCATGATGCGACTTGAGCCCGGGACTATAATAGAAATTTGTTTTGAGGGCCCTAAAAGCCGAAAATGATATTGACTGCATGTATTTAGGTGTTCGCGTGACAAACCTCGAACGAAACATTCTATTTTTACGAAATTTGGTGAAAACGTTGGGAGTCCAAAAATCTTGAATGAGTTCTTCACTCAGACACGTCCAATGCCCGGAATATGGTTTTTCGGGCATTTTATGAGAATAAAATAATTTTTTTGTCAAAATTTCCCCTAGTTCAAAAGTTTTTACGAAATTTTTTTACACCACACTTATTGCCAATTTGTTTTCGTTTTGTAATTACAAAAGCATTATAATTATCGAGTGACAAAAATTTGGGTTATAATAATAATAATAATAATAGTATATTTCCTCGACAAATTTTACAAAATTTTTGAGTTCGTCCAATATATAAAATACAAATTTTATAATATTTCCGCGGCCAAACACTCATGTACCGTGTAATAAGCTTTTATAATTAGTGATTTTTTAATTGCCTTTTTAAAGTTTATAGACGATAAGCACTTCACATATTCAGGCAGTTTGTTATATAATAAAATACCTAAAATACATAAATTTTAGTGAATATTATTTTTGGTTTCTAGGGACCCCAAAACAAATTTCTATTATAGTCTCGGGAGATTTATTTCGGAGCTCTAAAAAATAGAACTTTCTTCGGAACCCTAAAAAACGGCATATAAGTAACATACAAACATATACATATGTATGACGTATATGACTTATATACAATCTATATCTTCCTGTACCACAAACACATTCTTTCATATAATTATGCATATAGGTATACCCCTGTCGCAGCATCCTGCATAACATAGCGAATGCTTTTTTATAAAAATTAAATTTTCTCGGAAACTAGTTGACATAGAATAATAGTTTAAAGACCTTTTTTATGCAATTTTTTTTCGTCGTTTAAATGATGTAAAAAAATTTCGCAAAAATTTTTAAATAAGTGGAAATTTTGGCAAAAAACTAATTTTTTGCAAGAACAAACACCATGTTCCTGGCATCCGACGTGTCTGGCTAACGAACTTGTCCAACGGTTTGGGACTTCCAACATTTTCACCAAATTTCGTAAACCTAGGACATTTCGTTCGAGAGTTATCGTGCGGACACATATATATATATATACATATATACATATATATATATATATATATATATATATATATATATATATATATATATAAATTTTGGTGAATATTATTTTCGGTTTCTAGGGACCTCAAAACAAATTTCTGCCATGGTCCCGGGTTCAAGTCGCGTCATGACAGTGGCTGTAATAGCGAGCTTCCATTCTGGAAATTCGCTAAAACCTAATTAATTAATTGACTGTTGGGTTTTTTAATGCGATGATTTGGTACACACATATTATTCTTATTTCTAGCGTTGTAGTCATGGATATTAGCATGGGTAGTCCACATATATACTGACAAAAATATTGTGCGATAGGGAAAATTGCTTACAGTGTACTTTCTTGGTTCAGAATCCTTGTGACCTTGCTACCGATCTGCTTTTCAAATTTTGTAATTAGAAAAACAATTTAGCTAGAGTGTACAATGTAGTGATACCCAAAAAACTATTAGAGCTGGTTCACACGACACCGAATCGGTATTTTTTCCGAATCGGTTTTTTTACTGTATGCTTCAGTGGCATATGTATTTCAATGTGTACGTTCACACGATACGGACAAAACCGTACACAGTAAAAAAACCGATTCGGAGATTTTTGATATTCGGTTTTGTCACCGAATTCCGAATACAGTAAAACAGTAAAAAATTCGAATCGGTTGCTAGTAGCGCGTGTATTTTATATGCAAGTGTTCAGACGATACAATATTTTTTACTGTTTTGTGCTGCTTCAGGTACAGGCTTGTCATATTTTATATTCATGCAATCGTTTATTATTTTAATAAAACAGATGTATTATGAACAATTAACAGTATTAATACTAAAATTTTAGTAATTTTAGTAGAATAAAGACATGTTATATGAGACAAAACATTAAAAATATGTAAAGAAAAAGATTTGAAAGTATTAAAATGGAGAGAAATATGTGTTATTTTAAAGAGAGATTTCCAGAAATCATTGTTTAATGATAATAATTAACGAATATTGTCAATACTACTATTGCTTTTTTGGATTAGTGACGGTCCCAATTAGAGCAGGCTCCTATAGTTAGCGAGTATACGGAGTATAGGTACTCTATAATTTAATGGCAGCATGTACGGCATGTACTATATATATGTACATGTATGTATCGACTCGGTAAAATAACTGATATACAGGGAAAAAAACTTGCCGTGTGAACACTACGTCCGATTCGCACCGATTCGGAAAAAATACCGATTCGGTGTCGTGTGAACGAGGCCTTAAATAGGAAACAGGTGAATTTTTGATATTGTTTACACCCATGTGCTAACTAAAAGAATGAAAAACAAATGAAAAACAAATGAGACACTTGGGTAAAATAAAAATTTTTCGTGAATTTAATTAATAGGGTGTGTTTAAAAATAATTAAAATTTAAAAATAATTAAAATTTTTAGAGTTAAATTTTTTCACAGCGCTTCCACTGTTCATACAGTCTTTCTGTTTCGTGATAATAGTTGTAGTTTTTGAAGGAACAAACCTGTCGGACAGACTGTTGGTTGTCTGTCTGAACATGCAGGCAGACGGACATGATGAAATAAGGGTTCTGAAGAAAAATTTCGGAATCCTTATGATTTCGTTATGTCTATTCCTCTATCTGTCTGTCTGTTTATCTGGCTGCCACACCACAATAATTCTTAAATCATTGGACTTATGAGTTATGAACATAAAGTTTTGCATGTATATAAGTTATAAGAGTGAATTTCAATTAGCACGTTGACGGTCATAGACGCCGTACGGCGTTAAGTGAAACTTGACTAACTGTGACAGAACGCTGTACCGCGTGTACTAGTTGAGCGTTTTGTCATAGCAAATTATGATCGTCAACGTGTTAATATATACGAAAAAAAAAATTTTTTAATTTCTCAACGCACTTTTCCGTATTGGAAAGTGGGGATGAAAATATTAAGTCAGAAAGGGCTTCTAAAATTTAATTGAAATTTCTTTTACTATTTCTAATTTTAGCCCTATTTGAAAAATACTGAGCTTTAAAGCGGCGAATAACTTATCCTTTCTCTGTAATTAAAAAATTACAGATGCTAGGACTTGCTGAAAACACTCAATTAATTATTTTGGCTAAGTTGTGTCGGTACTATCGAAGATATAGGAAAGCAAATTTTCAAAAATTCCAGAAGTAATTTACAGTTGAGAAAATGGTCCCCAATAAATGAAAGTTTGCATCGAGGTATGTTTCAGTATTAGAAAATATCCTCCAAAAATTCAAGTTAAAATCATTAAAGTAAATAATGGAAAACACACAAAATTTTTCATAAGTATCTCCAAAAACAATTTCACATACCCTATTGTGCCAGATATCTTTAGAAAGATCTTTTAATATGAAGTTGATATTCTTTTAACCACTTTTCATTTTTGACCCTTGTTTGTGAAATATTGAATTTTGAAGATTATGCGTTTTGTACTATAAGTTATGAGTAAGTTAAACTGAGATTCTTGTCGAAACACGCCCTTGGTCAATTTTCAATACTTTAACGTGGAAATAATGATCATGAAGTTCTTATCAAATTTTGCATATAACCTTATAAAACATTTAGTTATTCGGTCAATTTTACATTTTGTTAATACTCTTTTAAAATTTCTTCCAAGCGAGCGCTCTCACTATCATGGACACTCATCCCTATGGGCAGCGGGGGCCATTCTCCCCCCCCCCCTAGCTAGCTAGGATTGGAAGAAAATTATAAAAAAGGAGCTCGAAGAGAGTAAAACGGCGTTGTTAATGGTGTTTTTCGTGGGTTATATATAGTATTTCTGAAAAAAAGGAGGCCGCCAAGCTAGTTTTGTGGGCGCAAAAAAATCGAAAAAAATTTTCCTAAATTTCGACCAGAAGTTCACTTTTTACCCTTCGACCATACGACATAACACTTGAAATTTTAGTTTTTAAAGGTTTAGTAAATTTGGTAGTAAGTAAAACATTACTTATAATGAATTCTTTTAAATTTTTCATTTTATTTAGTTATTGTACAAATGTGACTGTTATTGGTCACTACGCATCATACTTTCAAAGGTATAATTATTACAGTATTTTATTATTAAATGATGCGTAAATATTAAAGTCATATTTTGAGAATACCTACAGTCGACTTAGGTTTGCCCAATTTGCCAAATTTGTTGGTTTGGAGTGGAAAAAAGTTATTCCAATAAATTATATTTTATTGCATAGTAATAACTTTCCGATGGATCGCAGATGTTACGATATGTGTTATTTGAGTTATTGTATTTTTATATTTTTGAAAAATTTTCGCCCCACTACACGACTGCCACGGTTTTGATATATTGTTCTTTGTTCCAACTAACAAGACTTTGATTTATTATTTTATATAGTTCATGTATAATTTGGTGAATATTCTTGCACAAGAAAGTAATAATCTACATAACTGTCCTTCGTATTCTTTTAAACTCCAGGCTAAGATTATCAGTTAACTCGTCCAGTATATAGGCAATTGTAAATACTTGAAGCCTAAGTTTATAACTTTTTTTAAAAATGCATAGTCTTCGTGAGATTTGATATGTTTTGATTGAGGCATTACATCACTTTGAAATATCAGAAAAAGTATAAATATTTTGGGATTAAAAGTGACTAAAGTATGTATTTTAGTCCCGATAAACTGCAACAAATTTACCATGTACTTCATTAAAAGAATTTGATAAAGGCTTTGACGTTTTAATAGACTTATTGTTAGAAGGCGTGGATGAGTTTAACATTGGTCTCATGGTCTGTTCTGAGTTTCAATAAAAGTTATTTACGTTACAGCTCGATCTATAGCATATTTTACTTAATTATACTTATATTACAATTTTATCTAGAAAGATCTATTCTAGAATGATTTGCAATTGTCTAAAAAAAGGAACTGTTGAATAAATGTATATCAATAAACAAAAGAAGAAAGAGACAGTTATAGACACAATTTAAATATGAAATTCTCAAATAAAATTTTTAAAATTAATTTAAAACATTAAAAATAACAAAAATAGCTTATTAAAATTTACATTTTTTATATTTAATTAATATTATTCAACACTGTCAACATTTGAATAAATAATACAATTGTAATATCTGAGATTTATCAGTGGAAAAATTCTTGTTTTTACAATTTAGAAAAAAATTATTTTCTTTTATTCATCTCTCTACTTTATGTATATATGTTTTATTTGAAATAAATCATTTTTTTTTTTTTATGTAAGAGACAGTCTTGTATTGTAGACATACATTTTTTTGTTATATTCTTACATTATTTCGTATAATAAGCATCTGGTTTGTCGTAATTAAAAAAATTCAAATATGGTTTTTCATCGCAAATGAAAAGAAAGCGAAAGAAAAATAGCAAAATATTATTGAAATTGAGTTGTCGTTATTGAAAAATTGTATAGAGGCTGTTTTTGTAAACGCAGAATAGATTTATAGTTAATCAGCTCTGGCCTGCGTTTTCGCCCATGTAAAATTATCTGAATTATGGGTTAAAGATGTTATAAATCAGATATTCTAGAATTTTTTTCACAAAATCAGTTAATATACACAAACGACTCTAAAGTAGCTGTATTCATATTTCAGTAGCACTACAACAAAATAAAAAAAATATTGAGTAAAAACTAATTTTTAATGAGTTATTATTTTGATAATTTTAATTTCCACAATTTTATTTTGAAAATTTTAGAATATTAAGTAGAAAGAAATTTCAACTATTTCAACAATAACAAACATTTATTAATATAAAATATTTAAGTCAATGTACATATTTACAGAGTGCGCTGTATAAAATTTAGAAGTTACAATTTATTTAAAATGAATTGAAAAGATTAACATTTAATGAAAAGTGATAATAATTGTAAAAAGCCACAATGCTCAATTATTATCCATAAATTACTTTACAACAGTTTAAACGAGAAATTATAAATACAATATTGGACTATTGATGATTTGCCAAAATAAAGAAAATACAAAATTAGAACGATACAGAAATCTTACCGTAATATTTGAAAATTAATTTGTATCATAAATGTAATTAAATTGGTTATACCAGGTAAAAAGTGTATACGATTAGTAAAGGTTCAAATACAATAAAAATACGCTGCCAATAGGGTGGGCACACAGCTTCCTCGTAGTCGTAAAAGGCTTTAAAACAGTATTCTACCAAATATACATATTATATACCGTGAAATTATATTTTCGCCTTGAAGTTTATAAAAAACTGTTGTAACTCAAAAGACTTAAAGGCTAAATTATAAAATAATAGCAAAAATATTTTAGAAACTAACCCCCAATATACCCTAAAAATTTGAGCGAGATAGGACTAGCAGTAAATAAGATATTGACATTTAATGGGATTTCATGGTAGCGGCGTAGCTACCGTTACTCCGATTTCGATTAAATTCATAGGGGACCATATAGGAACCAAACTACATAATTTCTGAAAAGTTCATAAAAAAGAATTGAGTAGTTCAGAAGTTATGCCACTTGGTGCAATTTTGGAATGACATGGTAGCGGCGTTGCTACCGTTACTCCGATTTTGATTAAATTCATAGGGGACCATCGCGGAGCCAAACTACATAATTTCTGAAAATTTCATTAAAAACAATTGAATAGTTCGGAAGTTATGCCACTTGGTGCAAAATTGGAGACACACAGACGGACAGACAGACGGACGGCCCAAACCAAAATTGTTCAGAAAGCTCTAAAACGTAAAAAGTGCGTAAAAAATTTGATTTTGAAGAGAAAAAATTTTTTATTTTTCAAAAGTGATCACAATGCTTCCGCTACTTTAGTAGTCTCGGAAGCAATAATCTACATGTATACACCTATAAAAGGTGACGAAACACCAAGAGTGCGGGATGATGAATTCCAATACTGATAAGTAATTCAATAAATTGAAAATCGTTAAATTAACTAAAAATCCAAATAAGGAATACAAGATCGTGCACGCATGTATATAAAAAACTGACCTTAAGTTATAACACATGAAAAGTACAAATTATGTACGCACGTATAAAAAAAATAACTTAACGTAGTTACATCAAAAACCATAATAAACAAAAAAGTGTTGAAAAAGAAACTACAGCTTATTTAAAACAATATCCTACTTTAGTTATAATTTTGGAATAATTTATCACACAGAACACAAGAATATTATTTTTTAAAATTGCACTTTTAATATGGTAAGTATAGCAAAAAGGTTGAAAAAAGTGGAAAAATGTAGGTTTTTATTACTTTAGGGTTAGAAAAAAAAACTACGTTTGAATGAAAAACTGATTATGTAAAGAGCATACATTTCTAAATGTTTGTTAAAAAATTGGAAATTTTTCACCACATTATTTAAGAATAAAATAAAAAAAATTATCAAAAAATGTTACTTTTAATTCGTTAAATTAATAATACACAGTACACCAAATGACCAAACTGACAATTTGGCAACCATGTCGTGATTGTTAAAGATTCATATATGTACTTAAATAACCGGTTTATTGGGATTTACTTATATATAGTGTCCATAGATGTCACACAGAACCGAATTCGTAGACGCGCCAATAATTGAAAATTAAATGCTAATATCTAATAATGTAATATGTAACGGAAAATCATAAATACATACATATGACAATTGGTAAAACAATATACTGCAATAGACAATATACATAATACATGTATATGCATGTATAATTTGTATTGTACCATATACATTGTAAATATTTGCACCTATACATGTATAGGTATGTGTAATTGTTTACCATCAGAGCACATAGCCGTATACATTTTTTTTTTAAAGTAAATTTTTTTAAATAATTTTTTTTTCTGTGATATAATTATTCTAACACTTACAAAATGATCAATAATTAGTTTTCATAACGCTCAATAGGTAATCAATTGTATCATAGGCCGCTATTACATTGTCATAGATATATGTCAAAGATTTTTGATCAAATCTATGATCAAATATTAAGACGTATCTTTAACTATGGTTACAGAAATTTATATTATAAAAGTTGACTTATTACACTATCATATTTCTTTGATTAAATAAAACTTTGACATATATCTATGACAGTGTAATAGCGGCCTTAAGTTGTAAGAGTGTAAATTGTACTTTTATAGAATCATTGAAAGTTACTTGATCCATTTCAATAGCAAAATATTTAATGTGTAGAAAATAACTATGACTAAAATGACTAAATCTAAAAATACTGAGACTAAATTAAAATGAATTTTATTATTTGATTTGTCAGAAATTTTGCATTTATCAACAAAATTTCGAATTACTTAATTTTTTTTAATTCAAATTAATTAAAAAATTTCAAGCTATTCGAAAAACATTTCAATTTTTTATTAAAATTTCTAATCAACATTAATTTTGAAATCACCCCTCTTTTTTAATTCTTAAGATACCATCATGTATAAAAATTATATATGTATGCATTAAAACCTACATAGATATGTGAGACTCTGACATCACATTACTTACAAGGAAAGGTATCCAACTGTATCTCTCAAAAATTTTTGAAACTTTGGTGGATTGTAGATCTTATTAAAACTAATCCAAAGCCATATTTCGTTCGTGCCCATACGCGGTTTAAGGGGGTGAAACTCACCCCTGAAAATTAGAGTTTTTTTCAATTTTCTTAAAAATCTTGGAAATGATAAGAGCTTTGATAGGACAATTATAGATATATATTTGTAAATGGCACTTTGAGATCTTTATTATGATACCAAAATTAAAGTTATAAAATCATTGGGGTTTCATCCCTCACCCCGACCCCTAATTTTTTCAGGTAGGAGTTTCACCCCCTTAAACCGCGTATGGGCACGAACGAAATATGGCTTTGGATTAGTTTTAATAAAATCTACAATCCACCAAAGTTTCAAAAATTTTTGAGAGATACAGTTGGATACCTTTCCTTGTTAGTGGTATGCATACAGACAAATATTTTGTTGGATGAATTGCGACGATGCCAGAGTAATTATCATAAAAAACTTTAATAGTATAAGTGTGTATGCACAGACTATGTTTGAATGTATGCATACATGATTGTATGGAAAGGAGTAGATACCAACACCTATTCATAATATAGATAATAATGACTTGAAGTAAATTTGGTTTGCAATTTTTTCTACTAGCATGTAGCAAAGTAACTACCTTGTCAAACATACATGAAAAGTATACACCCCCGGTATGAAAATAAGAATTTGAGTAACCGAAATTATAACTCGTGAAAAAGTACAACTTTAGTACGCACGCATAAAAAAAATAATTAAGGTTACACAAAATATGAAATAATGAATAATCTCTCACCAATTCATATTTGGTGTCAAAAGAAATTATTCAGATGGTTTTGAAACCATTTTTAAAAAGAAATAAAATAAAATAATTAAATTTCAAAAATAAATTATTGGAATCATCACCGAACACTCCGAATTGAAATTATGGTTTACATTTAAAATAAAATTTAAAAAAGAAAAATTAAGTCTGAACATCCTGAAGGGATATTTAGACAATAATGGTCGTGAACCATTCGATCTAACGATCGGAATTAAAATCCCTCTGTCAACGACCAGATTAAGTCTGCTTAAAGTAACAATAATATCTTTAAGGTAAAGTTATCTGACAATTATTGCATGCGCGTAAGAATGTTCTAGAAAGAATAAAATTAGAAAAATAAATTATAAATTAAAATTTGAATATATGTAGATACATGAATGTATTGAAATATTTACTGACCATTTAAATAAATAAAATTATACTCAACAAAATATTACAGTTACATAATAAGTAGGTCTAAAAATATTATTATGTATGAGTAGCGATAATTTCAATTAAATAAACAAAATTTTATACAAAATAATTAATTAAATTTTAATTTGAAATAACGCTACAGCACATCTAATTTCCATACAAAAGGGGGGAATATTAGCTATGGACATTTGTTTTTTTTGCCAATTGGTTAACTCGGCCTTGTTCGTAATAGCCTAGTAACTATTCTAAATGAATACTGACATTTATGATGAAAATACCTTTTTTAAAAAGTAGATTTAGTTTAATAATACACCTTTCGTGACGAATACGAGATCGGTTTGTATTTTACTACCCTTTTTTCCACTAAAGCTGCCATTGATATATCATTTTCATGGGATTAGTGTGGTCATGTAATAGAAAAAGGCACAATACACATGATACTGTTAAAATATTATAGACAGTTATTTATTTATTGCGTTTTCAGTGATTTATCTTGGTAGTGAAAAAAATTGAGGTGAGGTTATTAGACGGTATATATATAAATGATTTATTCCTTCCTTGCTTTAGATAATATTTATCTTGTATCCTAATTTCATTTAAGCATACTATATTATTATTGATATATTATTTTCAAAACATATTTTTTGACATACTCTACGTTCTATAACCGCAATATAGATTTACATTAGCCGGGATTAGGAGAGTGTCATTTCTACCGCAGGTATCACTTGAAGGACGGGCGCTTGTTTCATGTTTCATACGTGTTTAGATCTGTATTACCTACTGAGCTTCGAGAATATCAAGAGAGCAGATTTTAGGATACTGGGGACTGGGTATTAGCTAGCTCCGCCTAGATCACGTAGGGCACAATGTGGCCGTTTTTGGTGGCTGACGTGTAACAGGAGCTCAGTCTAGATCCACATTTATTCATTCATTAGAACAGAGGTGTAACCACAGTTTCTACACCCTGGAGGCCAAGTCCTGAAAATGAGATAAATATACCACAATTTCACTATTGTTATTTTTATCACATTTGCAATTTCACATACCACATGTGAAATCAAAGAAAAGCAAGTCTTGAAATTATTGTGTGATATTGTGAAAATTTGCTTAACACGTACAAAGCACGTAGCACATGTGTTAAGTATAACCACATATAACTATGGAAATTACAAATTGCGTAAAATTTGTTGTTATGTCAAATCAGAAAAACAATATTTGACATTTCAAACTGTCAAAAAATGCACAATTTTATTAATCAACAATTTCTTTTCTTAGTTACCTGTAAAAGCTGGGAATTATTTTTCCTTATTCCTAGTTACAAAACAGCTATTGAGATACATAAAATTATTAATTTAAACATTGAAAACTTTTTTTCATTCATTAAACATTCTAGTAAACGTAAATTTCGTTAATTATTATAAAGATTCTTTTAAAATTAGTCCCATTCAATCATTTTAATTATATGTGTACGAAATTTTGCAACCTTGAAGTTCCAATTTTAGGGGTTAATATTACCTCTTAGAAGCGTTTTACGCAGATAAATGAAAACGCTCTTAAATATTTCTAGATTTTTATGAAGAAACATTAATGTTTGAGTTTACCTGAACGATAAGTGAACATATGAATACTGCCTATGTTTAAATGTGAACAAAAGTTCGTCATACATAGTAATGTTTCATAAGCACTCGATAATATTTGAAATTGAAATATAGTAACGATAAGTGTTAAATAAATGTTCAAAATGTTCAAATTTTAAAAAAGTATTTGGTTAAAATTCAGTAAAATTTTAATACATTTAACAGATTTGAGTTGTAATAACTTAAAATTTACGAAAAGACGTGAGTTTTCCAAAAATCTGCTGATGATATTTGCAGTTTACTTAAAAAATTAATTGGTATCACATGTGAAAACAAAATAGCACAACCTATGTAGATGTGGTTATATTTCTATTGATAATTATACCACTGTGAAATTAATAACCACTAAATTTTGTGATAAAATATTCAAGACTTGTAAATGGAAAAAAATGTGTTAATTTCTCACATGACGTCATTTTTCCACATGTGTTGTGTGATATCTAAATTCAAGACTTGGCCCCCTGGAGTAATATTCATTGACATGCCCCGTCTCAAAAAATTTTTCCTAAAAAAGGTGCCTGACGAGCAAAAAAATTCAACAGCAACTTTCCTGTATAGGTAATGGACCCTGAAAACTGGGAACCCACTTCCTCCAAATTATTTTTCCTTTTTGCGTCTTTATATTTCTCCTTGTCGCGCCCTTTTTTGCCCTACAGCGGCCGCTCCACCTGCTCTACTGTAGTTCCGCCCCTGCATTTGAACACTATTTGATGATGTTTATTTATTTATTCTTAAGGTAGTTGGTCGATAAAACGATTTTTTCAGAGGATTTTAAC
This sequence comes from Brachynemurus nebulosus, assembly GCA_035578155.1. Taxonomy (NCBI): domain Eukaryota; kingdom Metazoa; phylum Arthropoda; class Insecta; order Neuroptera; family Myrmeleontidae; genus Brachynemurus; species Brachynemurus nebulosus. Next base: position 36,321,057 of record JAPWDM010000006.1, read on the forward strand.
GAAAGTTCTCTAGATATTTATTTAATTCAATACTAATAATACGAGTCCTTATCGAAAAAAAAAATTGACAACCCCAATTTTGAGAAAAACGATTTCAAAGTTTTGTAATTTTAACACGGGTTCTTATGGGAAAACTATTTTTTTTTGAATAAAATGAAAACGAGTCAAGGGAATTCGATAAAATTTAATATGTTATACACAGTAAAAAAATTTGTGTTCTGCCTAAAAAAAACTAGTGGTTAAAATTTTTATGTTAAATAAGTAATACAACCCTGCGTTAATGTAAAATTTCGTGTTTGTGTTAAATGAAAATATTAACACAAATTTCGATTTAACAAAATAAAAATGTTAACCTGTTTTGATCAACAAAGAAGTAACATAATATTTGTGTAAAGCAAAAGAATGTTATAAGTAGTAAATTAGATTAGAATATCTACCAAAATATACATAATAAAAAAGATGAGAGTAACGTAAAAGCCCCTATATCGGAACATTATTTTTAGGTGTGTAATTAAATTGGCTTATAAAAATTCACAAATAAATTAAACACCCATCTTTTTTTAATAAGCAAGAAGGAAGGTTTTCTAAATCCAACGAATATGTTTTTAAAAAAATACAACCCAAAAATTTTTATTTATTAATGTTTTTCTTTTACAAAATGTCGACATCTATATCCAAACAAAGAAATATTAATGACACTAGGAGTTGGAAACCGATATACAAACATGCGTGTAATATGAGTAATATGACATCTAGAGTGACATCCAGACGTCAATGCAGGAAGCATAGAATGGTTTAAATATCAGACGTAAATAAAGGATCAAAATACTTTATTTAACAAATATTGTTTAATATATATATATATATATATATATATATATATATATATATATATATATATATATATGTATATATATGTATATATATACATATATATATATATATATATATATATATATATATATATATATTTCTTTAATTAAGTAAGGAAACATTAAATGCAAGGTGAATTTAAATTGAAAAATAATCATTCTATTAATAATAATTTTTGTTATCAGAGGTTTCTTTCAGAAATAACTTCATTAATATAAAAATGTCAAAACTGTTCCGCATATAGGATCGCGTTCCGGTATAGGGGCTTTTACCCTAGTTCTTATTAATAAATAAAACCGAAATATTATAGAAAAAAGATGAGCGTAGTTCTTATTATTAAACAAAACCGAAACATGATAAGTTTTTTCAGTTATTGACGAATATAGTTTTATTAAACGTTTAAAAATGAAACAATTTTCTTACATTTTAAGGTTATTTGGTTACAAACTTAGTTACAAAATATCATGTAAGCTTACTTAAATGTAAGATTGTACATTATATAATACAATCTCAATTAAGCTTACATGATTTTTTTTAACTGAATCTGTAACAGAATAACCTTAAAATGTAAGAAAATTGTTTCATTTTTAAACGTTTAATAAAACTATATTCGTTAATAACTGAAAAAACTTATAATTTTTCGGTTTTGTTTAATAATAAGAACTACTCTCATCTGTTTTATTATATATATTTTCGTAGATATATATGGACACAAGTAAGAATTGTTGTAAAGAACTGACTTACTTTGCGTTCTTTGAGTCTCATTTATAATAATATATGAACAAAATCGATATAATTTTTGACGACTTTCAAATATCTCTTAAGTTTCAGTAGAATTAAAATATTGAATAAAAAGTTTAACAACTAAGTCTGATAAATTTGAGAAATTAACACAAAATGTATGTTCTCTTATGTTTTAAATCATTGACACAAATCTTGTGTATAGATTTGACACATATGCTTTGTATTAAAATAACACAAAAAATTGAGTGGACCGTTCTGGACATGTGAAATGTGTTAATTTTAACACAAATTTTTTCACTGTGTAAAATACAGAGTTACAAACCATATTTAATAAGAAATAAAAACTATTCACCACGTCGTTTTTGAAATATAATTGATAAACATCATTTGCAATGTTTTTACAACGCTTGTTCAACAATATTTTTTTATTGTTACAACATAAGCGCGCGGAAATTAAAAAAAAAAGTGGTAAACAAATATAATCACTGAAGAATATTAATACATTATTTAATTTTTGATAAAAGAAATTTTTTTTTGAGGTATATATTTTTGTACCTGATTATCTCAGAGCAACTACGTTAAATAGGTAGGTAATTTTTTTCTGGATTTTACTAGAATAAAATTTTCTCTTTAATATAATCTAAATACTATACAAATTTAATTTCAGTACGTAAAAACACGACGCCACCATATTGGATTAAAAATGGAAAATGTTCACCTAATCCCACGCACGCAACCCTTCAATATACAACAACGGATGTAGAAAAAAAAACATGTATTGTGTATTAAATAATTTCGTTTGTTAATTGAAACCTATAAAAATACACACAAATCGGCTTTTCCAACGTCGCGTCCGTATTAATTCATTTATTTAAAAAAATTGTTGAATAAATTATTACGGTAATCCTTTTTCTGCCACGGGAGATCCTCTGTATTAGAAAAATTTTACCAATTTTTATTTGTGTGTGGGATGTCTGAAAAAATTAAATACTAAAAAGAAGCTAAAATATTTAGATAATCCAGAAAGATATCGAAATGGAATTCAGTCTTCTTGTAAGACAACTTCACAAAGTTGAATGAGAAAAATGATGCCTAAAATTATATGACGGTATCAGACATAGAAAAAATTGAATCTCATCCCAATAACTTTCTTGGTTAGAGAAATATTTTAAATAAATATGAAAATAATTTGCGTTGTCAACTTTTCACTATATATAATTGTTTAAATTACGAACCGGTTTCGAGCGATTAGCTCATCATCAGGTATCAAACAAGATTGAGGGTTATCCTTTGGATTACAACTCTTTATATAAAACTAGATATAGTGGTATTAGGTGTGCTATTTGACCATCAGTAGTTCGGCAAAAATAAATTGGAAAGAAGAAAACAGAAATTTAATTTAATATAGAAACACGTGTATTCATGAGACAGGTAAAAAAAATACCCACTGTAAAAACATTTGGTAATACACAGAGAGAAAATTCAAATAAAAATTACTGTGCTCAGCACTACAATCGACGTGTAAAAGGCGAACATATTCAATTTTGTACGGTAAAAATATAAAAATTACAATTAATCTTAGAAAATTTAAAGGATAGAATGTTCTTTCCGTAATATTAGCTCCGTAAAATTTGTAAAACAGCACAGTAAAAAGTTCCATTGCCGACAGTTTAATTGTTTTTCTTACAAAAATTACCATGCTGTCTTAAAATAGAAGAAAAGTAGAAAAGAATAAAAGAAGCTAATAGTAGAAAGAAAGAAAGAGAAGGTATCAACGCTGTCACATTGCGAGACAAGCTGCAGAAAGTATCAACACAATCATATATGAAGGTCACATAGCAGGACTGGTGGTGTTGCAAGTAGCTGGTTAGCTGGTGTTGTGTCGTGTGGTGTCGAAGCAGTGTTCATTAGAATGTCTTGACGGATGGTCATCGTTTAATTCATCATTTTGTTACTCCACTATCTTCAGTATTACGCTCCTTTCACATTATACTGTTTTTGCCGTACGGCAAAAAACCGTACGGTCGCATTTTTTTAGTGGAGTGGAGAAGAGCATTTGACCTTTCACATTACACGGTCACGGCAAAATGCGGTTGCCGTGCCGTGTAGCAGCCGTCTCTTGCGACTGGACTTCACGGTTGCCGTACGGTGTTTTTAGCTCAGTAGTGTATGTAATTAAATGGATTCTTTCACATTAGACGGTTTTTTAACGTACGGCATTAACAATATTTTGTTGAATTTCATGTTAATTATTAATTTTATTTGTGAAATGGATGAAACTAATGTTGAATGTAATAACTAGTCTGTTAATAGATTGTATGTAATTTCGAAATTGTGTGTTTTGATGTTAAGTTCGCCAAGAAATTAATCAAAAGAGTCTGTAAACATCCGCAAATAGTTGAAAAACTTATTTTCGTCATTTTTCAGGTCTTCAAAGAGTGCGATAATAAATAATCCTACTTTCTGTTTCCTCTGATTTATAGAATTACCTTTAATCACACTTTTGTTACTTGTATGATGTGGCAAATCAAATGAAGATATTTAGTTTATAACGGCAAAAAACCGTGCAATGTGAAAGCAACAATATCACGGCCAAAAGTCGTACGGTTTTTTCCCGTACGGCGAAAACCGTACAATGTGAAAGGAGCGTTAGAATATATTGTTGCCAATCATTTTTGTATGGATCATAAAGAATCAAAGGTCGGAAAAGATCGGGCATCTTCGAAGTTTTTACAGGTACAGCCGAAGCAACATAAGGTTGCGGGTCAGATGCGCAAATGAAAGAGTACGACAACAAGAATTAAACTATAATATATATATGCATAAGAGTGTGATAGAAGTTGTGTTACCACATTAAATTTTACCATGCTATAATATATTTTTTACTTTGGTCGTCGATCGCGCACGCATTAAAAGAGAGCATGGTAATTTTTCTGAAATTTTATCTATAAAAATTATATGATTTTTCTCTCCGTGTAAGAACTGCAAGAATTATTTATTATTGTATTCAGTATTAAATTTAATTGAAAAACGGGAAATTTAAACGTATGGCCTTACTTGTTCTAAATACTAATAAATAGCTATTAAATTATCGAAATATCCAAAAAATTTTTATGATTTCACATCGAACTTTAAATATCTGTTGAAGGGATCCGTGTATGAAGATAAAGAATTATTTACGGAAAATTAAAACGTAGGGCGTTACCTGTTTTAAATACTAATAAACAACCATTAAATTACGGAAAAACTAAGAAATTTTATAATTTCGCATGTAACTTTAAATATCAGTTGAAGGGATTAATGTATGAAGAAATTGATTATGAAAATAAGACATTAGACAAAAATTGTGCGTGGATCATTAGTGTAACGGACAAAAACAATACGAATTGGTAAATATTTAACTCGTGTTTCTATACTGAATTAAATTTCTGTTTTCTTTTATTTATTGTTTGCCGAACTACTGATCGTCAATTATCACACGTAACACCATCATATTTAGTTTTATATAAAGAGTTGTCATCCAAAAGATAACCCTCAATCTTGTTTGATACGTGATGATGAGCTAATCGCTTAAATTGGTTCGTAATTTAAACAATTAAATATAGGTAGTGAAAAGTTGACAACGCAAATAATTTCCATATTTATTTATAATATGAATTTTCACAAAGTAAATCTTTCTAGTGTTAATTATTTGAAATATTTTAAGTATTTTTTGGTTATATTGCTACCGGATACTTTGCATCTAGTACATCTGCGTATAAAAGGGTTAAAAATGAAGGTTTGATTCATTTCCAAGGTGTCGATACTGAAATGGCACACTTCCCATCTATTTTGACTGTTTACCAAATAAAGAATTCAATACCAACGGACGTGACTAGTCTTATAAATTTTTATTATTGAATGACATTGCAATTGTTGCAATTTGTGTGTTAGTTTTTCCGATCACTTTCTGTAGCTAATTTACAAGTAAAGTAAACAATTCTGAACTGACATTGTCTACATTTTGACAACATTCTTATTCTCATAGCTCATGTGTACTGTCAGCAGTTATGTAACTCTTTACGTATTTAACATTCTTTCTACTTTGGCTTTTTTGCTGGGTTGGTGAAATTCCTACGATTTGCTCGACTTTTAAACAAATAGCTTACACAAATTTCTACAATGTTTTCAATCGTGTAAATAACTTCGCTTGAAGTTTTCTATTTGATGGTTTTCATTTCAAAAAAAAAAAAAAAAAACTGCGGTTCCCTGGATTCAAAAGTCAACGTTAAAAACATTTCTGAAATCTATTTTTGTATGTACCTTGTGTACATTTGTACCCTTTTTTTTGCCTTTGAATTTGTCATAAAAAACAATAATGTTTATGAGAAATTTAGCATTTTTGTTGAGTTTTTCGTATTTCAAAAATGATAGTTAACGTTTTGACAATTTAAAAAATAAATTGAAAAAATTGAATTAAATTGATTGTTTTAGGAGGATATTTTTTAAAGATCTTATAACTCAGCATCTATACTCATACCAAATTTCAAGTTTCTAGCTGTAGTAGAAGTACTAGAACAATATGATTAAATTTGAAATTTGAAATAAGTCATCCCCATAAGCATTTTTAATGACAATAAAAGTATTATTAATGTCAATGCTGTTGGTAAATATTTTATTGTTACGGAATTCCGTGATATACAGGTTGGTGCAGAAGGGAATATAAGTAAAAGATATATTCAATATGCATTGTCATTTTAATGTATTATTCTCATTTTTAATATCTAACATCATTATCAGATGTTTTTCCAGGGAAGCAGAGACACAGATTTACTGTACTGCCACCACCAGGCATGATAAATAATAAATAATGCCTCCCTTTTTCATTGCCTGTTCGATACTCCCTCTTATCATTTTGATTATCTGCTTCGTTTCCTTTGACTGTCAGGTTAATTATATTTCATGTAAAAATAAATAAACAATAATATTATTTATAGGTGAAAAATAATAACTGATTTATATAGTTAAAAATTAAGTGGAGCTAACTTTTATATATATATATATATATATATATATATATATATATATATATATATATATATATATATATATATATATATATATATATATATATATATATATATATATATATTGAACCGTTTTTTATATTTATAAATTTATTTGAATCTAAAAATATTAATTTTGTCGGTCCTCAAAATTTTCCGTTCCAGACAAGTCATAAGTCCACCCTTGTTGGTAAGTACTGTAAATATTATACTCCTAATTTCTGATATATTTCAGGATAATGCAATTTTTTCTGTTGGTAATTTACTTAAGACGAAGCGCATACATACAATTCCTAATCGATCAACCGTTTAGTTATATGTTAAAAGACACTGAAATCTTTTGGAGCTACTATCAACACGATAGTATATCGATCGTCTTTTAACAAAATACCCCTGTCGCAGCATCTGCATAACATAGCGAATTTCCAAATCTTGGGCACTGGCGGATCTCATCCAAGACCTGTACCTATTTAAAATAGTTTAGCTTTCTAAGAGTAAAAGAATTTTTAAAATCGGTTGGGTAATTAGTTTTGGTATTTTTGGGGACCCAAGAACCCGAACGAATTTTGTGCAGCATAGTTGTATCCATCTAAAATAATTTAGTTCTCTAGCAGTGAGAAATTTTTTAGCATCTTTTCGATAGCTTATTACTGGCGTTTTCGGATCTGCAAGATCCCGGTGGACCTTATTAAAAAATCAGCTCGACCGTATATTCTAGGCGGACTTTATGTAATATATATATATATATGTATATATATATATATATATATATATATATATATATATATATATATATGTATATATATATATATATATATATATATATATATATATATATATATATATATATATATATATATATATATATATATATATATATATATATATATATATTCAAAACCCGTTGTGTAGCATTCTACGCCGCATTTGCATCCGCAGGACAGTTGTGGATCTCAGATAACACAACCTGTACCTATCTAAAATAATTTACCTCGGTAATAGTAAAAAGGTTTCAAAATCGGTCAGTTATTTTATTTTTGACACTTTTAGGTCCTACTGACACTTCAGACCTTACATAACGTAATCTATATGTATCTAAAATAGCTTAGCTCCCCAACAGTGAAAAAATTTTCAAAATCGGTCGGCTATTTTATTTTTGACGCTTTTGGATCCGATGGACCCTGGCAGACTTTACATAACGTAATCTATATTTATCTAAAATAGTTTAGCTCTGTAACAGTGAAAAAATTTTCAAAATCGGTCGGTTAGTTTATTTTTACCACTTTTGGGTCCCATGGACCCTGGCGGACCCTAAATAACGTAATGTATGTCTATCTAAAATAGTTAGTTCCCCAACAGTGAAAAAATTTTCAAAATCGGTCGGTTAGTTTATTTTTGACACTTTTGGATCCCATGGACCCTGGCAGACCTTACATAACGTAATCTATATTTATCTAAAATAGTTTAGCTCTGTAACAGTGAAAAAATTTTCAAAATCGGTCAGTTAGTTTATTTTTGACACTTCTGGATCCTATGGACCCTGGCAGACCTTACATAACGTAATCTATACTTATCTAAAATAGTTTAGCTCTGTAACAGTGAAAAAATTTTCAAAATCGGTCAGTTAGTTTATTTTTGACACTTTTGGGTTCTATGGACCTTGGTGGACCTTACATAACGCAATTTATATTTATCTAAAATAGTTTAGCTCTGTAACAGTGAAAAAATTTTCAAAATCGGTCAGTTAGTTTATTTTTGACACTTCTGGATCCTATGGACCCTGGCAGACCTTACATAACGTAATCTATATTTATCTAAAATAGTTTAGCTCTGTAACAGTGAAAAAATTTTCAAAATCGGTCGGTTAGTTTATTTTTACCACTTTTGGGTCCCATGGACCCTGGCGGACCCTAAATAACGTAATGTATGTCTATCTAAAATAGTTAGTTCCCCAACAGTGAAAAAATTTTCAAAATCGGTCGGTTAGTTTATTTTTGACACTTTTGGGTTCTATGGACCTTGGTGGACCTTACATAACGTAATTTATATTTATCTAAAATAGTTTAGCTCTGTAACAGTGAAAAAATTTTCAAAATCGGTCAGTTAGTTTATTTTTGACACTTCTGGATCCTATGGACCCTGGCAGACCTTACATAACGGAATCTATATTTATCTAAAACAGTTTAGCTCTGTAACAGTGAAAAAATTTTCAAAATCGATCAGGCAGTTTATTTTTGACACTTTTGGGTCCTATGGACCCAGGCGGACCTTACATAACGTAATCGATATTTATCTAAAATAGTGTAGCTCTGTAACAGTGAAAAAATTTTCAAAATCGGTCAGTTAGTTTATTTTTGACACTTTTGGGTCCTGTGGACCCTGACGGACCTTACATAATGTATTCTAAATCTATCTAAAATAGTTTAGCTCTGTAACAGTGAAGAAATTTTTAAAATTGGTCGTTTAGTTTATTTGTTACAATTATGGGATCAGTAAATCCTGGCGAAACTCATACAAGTCTAGTACTCTAACAGTAAGAAAAGGGTTCTAAGGATCTCATATAACTTATGGCAGTCCGTAAGCTTCTTGCGGACATCATTTAATTAATTAATTCAAATACTTTAACTTACTAACTGTGAAAAATTTTTTAAAATCGATTGTTTAATTAATTTCTGGCCTTTTTAGGTCCCGAAAACCTTGACCTCACATAAAATACCTTAAATCCATTTGAAATGGTTTAATTTTTTAATATTATTAATTATTAGTGGAAAAATTTTCAAAATCGATTCAAAATATTTGTCCGTACATACATATGTACATTGTACATATTTTGTTTTGTTTTATATTTAATAATATTTATATCATAACATAATCTTCAATTTCTTGTTTACTTAAAAATTCAATAAAAAAAAAAAAAATTCTTCATTACATTAGCTTAGAAAATCTGTTTAATTTACATTTTTTAACATGGGATAGAACCATGCTAATTATAATGCAATAAATGAGAAACAAAACTCTATACATGTATGTGTGTTATATCACATATATGTGAATAGTTTTCACTTGTTCTCACAAAATTCTTTAATAAAAAAGTGAAATATTTTTATACTTTATAAAGAACTGAGATATAAATATATATTACTTATTAGACTAACAAAGAAAGAATAAAAGTGAAAATTTACATTTTCTCGAAAAATACTTAAAATAGAAAGAAAATTATAAGAATATTTTCTTCATAATTTTTTTTTTCCTTTTCAACGATGTAAAAATCGAACTGCCTTATGATAGGATCGAATGATAAAAAATGGCCAGAAAACCTACTTCTGGGCATCCGACGTGTCTGGCTAACGAACTTAGCCAAGCCAATTCAGAATCCAGTCCGCACACAAAATTTCATAAGCGTTAGACGTTTCGTTCGAGAGTTATCGCGCGGATACATATATATATATATATATATATATATATATATATATATATATATATATATATATATAAATTTTAGTGAATATCATTTTCGTATTCTAGGGACCTCAAAACATATTTCTGATATGGTCCCGGGCTTAGGTCGCACCATGATACCTGGCGTAAAAGCTGAATTTCCAGTTTTGGAAATTCGCTAAAAGGCGTACAACTATTGATTGACAGGTATCGACGCGTATTGAAGTGCGCATATGTTCGACTAAACAGCCGATCTGTAAGCGTGGTAATCGTTTAGTATTTATTATTTATGGTTTGTTAAATCAAAGAGGATTAAGCACGACTAAAAATAAGTACGTACACGGAGAGAAAATTCATATAAAAATTACTTTGCTCAGCACTACAATCGACGTGTAAAAGGCGAACATATTCAATTTTGTACGGTAAAAATATAAAAATTATAATTAATCATAGAAAATTTAGAGGATAGAATATTGTTTACGTAATATTAGCTCCGTAAAATTTGTAAAACAGCACAGTAAAAAGTTCCATAGCCGACAAAAAAATATTTTTTAATTGTTTTTCTTACAAAAATTACCATGCTGTATTATAATATTTGAAATGCTATCTGCTAATAGTAGAAAGAAAAAAAGAGAAAGAAGGTTGTGTGTGTTGTGAAGGCTGTTGAAATGTACCTCACTCATAGCAAGTCACATAGCCAACCATAGGTGTGGATGACCAACTTGGTCGGACGGGTCGGGCCAAGCACCTTGATTTATTAGACTGTCTTACAAGCAGCAGGCAGTATTCATTACACTGTCTTAGAGGACGGGAATGTCACCGTTTAATTCATCATTTTGTTACTTCACTATCTTTAGTATTAGAATATATTGTTGGCAATCATTTTTGTATGCATCATAAAGAATCGAAAGTCGGAAATGATCGGGCATCTTCGAAGTTTTTACAGGTACAGTCCAAGCAACATAAGGTTGCGGGTCAGATGCGCAAATGAAAGAGTACGACAACAAGAATTAAACTATAACATATATGCATAAGAGTGTGATAAAAGTTGTATTAGCACATTAAATTGTACCATGCTAGCACATATTGTTTTATTTTGGTCGTCGATCGCGCACGCATTATAAGAGAGCACGGTAATTTTTCTGAAATTTTATCTACAAAAGTTATATGATTTTTCTCTCCGTGTACACGACAAATTTGAAAAATTCTATACAATTGATTGGTAGTATGCGCACCCACTAACAATTAAACCGATAAAATAGTTCAGTTGGGTGGAAACTTTGAAGCTCATCGTTTAGTCGAGTGTATGCGCAACATAGCCCAGAGAAGATTTTCTAGTTATTTTATTTACGAGAAGTGATCTTACAGCTGGTTTATTAAAAAATGAAGTGCAATTAAAAAAAATTATTATTTTTTATTACGAATATACACAAAGAAAATCTCTACATTGATAAATTATTATTTAAATTAAAAACTATTTGCTATGCTTTTAATCTCGAACAAGGGAAACCTTTCATGAGCTACGAGAAGATTTCAATTAACGTATAATCTAAGTATTAATCGAAAGTGTTTAAAAAGTAAAACGTAAAATGGCGACCGCTTTAATAGTGCAAATTATTGCTAATTGGATATTGGCAGTAATATTGTAAGCTTGTTATAGGTAGGTAGTATATTATGTACGATATTGATTTTCTTTTCAGATTAATTCATATGTATTTGACATTCAACTTTTATTTTCTTACATAGTTTTTTCTATGAGACCACATTGTCATAATTTTCGATTCAAAGTGAAGACGAAATTAATTTAGTTATATTTAGATTTAGAGACTAAAATTACTAGCTAGAAAACATGAAAAACAAAAGGAAAGGCTAGGTTTACCTAAACCTAGCAGTTCCATAGGTAAAAAAATATTGTTTTTGGTAATTTAAAGCAGTGTTTTTCAACCTGTGGGTCGCGACCTCCTGGGGGGTCGCAGTTACTTTAAAAATAAAACCACTCTAGAGAAGCATAAAGAGAAGGTTAATTAATGGTTACATTAATGTGATAGTTTCATACTTTCGTGCGATAAAGTTTCAAAATAGCGGCTTATTTTCAATAACAGTAAATCCGAATTTTAAATAATTGTCATCATATAGCCACTTTTTCTCTGGTTTTGTTTATTACTCTTATTGGAACTTGAAATTGACAACTGTGCATATCTTTCCAGAAACTTATCCATTTTCAATAATTACAGTGAGATTTTGAATATTAGACAATAAAAGACAATGAGCAACTACTAAACAAACAACAAGGCAATTTAATAAATTTAAACACCAACGCGAGTTCACAATTCAAAGAATTCAAATGGATTACGCTTGGAAGTGTTAAACGGCGACGAAGGTCGCTCGTGCACGTGTCACTTTTTACGTCATGCGCGCGTTCAGAAGCTACTATAAGTCATCAACTTCGATACAAAAATTTTCCTGTTTCAAGTCCTTAATTACGTATTTAATTGATACCTAACTATGAAAATAATCAATAGTGATGAACGGATTCGATATTCATAACATAAAAAAATAAAAGTTAGTAAATAGCGGAGGGTAGGGGGTCGCGAAATATTTTTCCATACTAAGGGGATCGCGCCATGAAAAAGGTTGAAAAACACTGATTTAAAGTATAGTGGATTAGATGTAAATTAGGTGTTCATGGTCCAAGAATATCTAATTTACAAGAATCTTATAAAATGAAAATTTTCAGAAAAATTTCAAAAAAATAATTTTGAATTGTGGGATCGCTGTGAATAACGTTAAAAACGTTACACACAGCGCTTCCACTGTTAGTTAGATTTTATACATTTTGTTATGTAATTGAATAGAAACATGTCGAACGTCTTTATAACGTTTCCAGCGCCTCCATTAGTACTAAGTATAATAATGATTTTATGAGTGTGATAACTGGCTAAGTTTACCATAAATTTAGCTTACCACGTACCATGTAGATATGAACATTTAACTGAAATTTTCAATTACTTTATTAAACGAATGAGCGTAAAATACTCTAGAAAAGTGCAACATACCTAATTATTTTAAACTTGAAATAAAAATATACTATGGTGAAAACACTGTGATCTATCCTAAAATGGATCAAAACTTAAAAGTAAAAATAATAATTATTCAGAAACTATATCTACTGATCGATTTTTCCAGATCTCTAATCTTCAAAATTACGTATAATAAAAATATCATTATGAAAGTGATATGTGAAATATAAGTAGGTATTTATCGACTATGCATGTGATGTATAAGTATCTATCGACTTATGAATAATGTGAATGGGCCTTTATACGTCAATCATCTAACAAAAGTAACCGTTTCATTATGAAAACAAAACGAAATTGAACATAATGACTGGTTGGTTTAAGATAAGTGCTTTTTTTTAATTAAAAAAAAGGAGAAAAAAAACATTATTTGCACAAGTATAATAAAAAATAATGCTCCATACTCATTGTCAATATTTTTATTTGCGATCATCAGTTCAACCAATCTTACCGTAATATCGAAATAGTATTTACATTTGAGTGAAACAAAAAATATAATTTTATCTCTATCTTGAAGTACGTGTCATAGATTTACTGCGTGTCTCAAAAATTATTCTCAATATTTTGACTACTAGAGGGATATTCAAATTATATTCGTCTGTGTAATTCATTAATGTGTTGCTCAGTGTGTAAACTAAAATTGTAGTTTAGTATGCGTCTGTTCAATATTGATCGCCCTCTGTAAGTGCATTTTCATGTCCCAGAAGTGATTTCTTTTAAAAAGCGCGCCTTACAGTTTTTTTTGAATTTTGGTTTTTATTTTAGTTTGCACAATAAAGAACACAATTTCTAATAAAATGCCGTTTGATATGTTTATTTCAAATGTCCTGAACAGGAATTACAGGACCATTTCATTATCCGTACTACGATTATGCGTACGGTTTGTGTGTGTTTGTATACACATATACAGTCTACGTGAGAAAATTTTTATTTTAAACAAAGATTTTTATGTAAACAAGTCTTAAATTTTTAACATATACCGGCGATTATTTTGAAAGTTAACATAAATATCGTCGGTTTGGTGCGAAAACTCACTAAGTAACATTTTTAAGTTTCAGAGATAAATGGAAATGAAAAATTGTTAATTATGTTTGCTTGTCCAAAAAATTTAAGCAACAGATCTGTTTTGCTTAATTTGTTAAAACCGTTGGAGATATAAGAAAATCAAAATTTTAAATGAGATTTAGTAAAAATTTTCAAAGGTGTCTCACAAACTTTGTTTTTTGTACTTAATGAATTTTTGCACATAATAAAAATACTGCAACTGAATACATAATGACATTTTAACTAAATGAAATTCATATTAACTTATGAGTTAACAAAAAAATATAACTCTAGTTATTGATCTAAATGTAATAAGTATTATAAAAAAATTTTTGTAAAATATACGTTTTTGAATTTTATATAAACAAACTTAGCTCTACAAAAATATTAGAGGCACTACTTTTTTGTAGACCAAAATTACAAGAGCTAATCTTCAACTTCGTCATCAGTACTATCCTGTACTGCAGCATCCATTACTTTCTCTATAACAGAAGCACTCGATTTTATATTTTGGTACCATAAATGTAACTCTCCTCAGGAATAATCTTCTGAGTTATTCGTGGAAATGGATAATAATTTATCCATTTAGGAACATTTAATTTTAATCTTCCAAATTAACAGCATCACTGTTAAAACTATGTTTTAACAATTCAGAAATAATTAAACTGTATGAATATAACAAAGTAAATCGAACCCATAAATTTATTACCTAACACTATTTATATACCTAGAATAACAAAACTTTAAATAAAATAATATGAGAAAACGAAATTACCTATAAAAAAACAAGTTATTACTTGTTTGTTATTTTGCCTGGAAAATGGCCTAATGAGTTTCATATCTCATATTTCAAATATTTGTTGTAGTATTTTGCAATACAAAAAGTCAGTAAGTGACTTAATGATTTTTAGTTCTACAACAAAATGGTAAATGTCAAATAATGATTATTTGCAAACGCAAAATGAGGAAATCTAGTGGTCGTATCATTTACTGAGTATTATTTACAAAAGAGAAAGTAAAAGTCAGCTGAAAAGTATAAAAAATTCATTTTTGAAAAATTTGTCACTTAATGAGTTTTCGCACCAAACCGACGATATATGATAATAGTAATAATAAAAATTATTAATACACATATATATTATAATTTCCAAGCTTACAATTAGAAATAAATATTATGTAGCTAGAAAATATGACTTAAAAATTTATTTTTATAAAAATATTTTAATTTTTATTAAAAAATAAATTGTCTAGAGAAACATCCTGTATATGATTCCTTTAAGGGTACGACGCTTATATATTGTCGTACGGTTAACAGAATATCGGTGTTCCGATATTACCGTTTGACGCCTTTTTTTGCGGCCTCCACTTCGATGCTCTTTATAATAAAAATGATATGAGGGAAGAGAAAATAGTATATTGTACAACAAGTGGGAAAAGAGGCTTATTTCTCACGAATATGAGTTTGTTGCGCGAGCCCGCAGGGCGAATGCAACAATTCATATGAGTGAGAAATAAGCTTTTCCCACGTATTTTACACTATACTTTTTCTACGAGCACATTTTTCCCCGTAAAATTTAATATAAGTAATTAAAATAAAATTTAAATTAGTAAAAATTTTTTTAATTTATAATGTCAATGGTAAGATGTTCAAATTTTTGCAAAAGCATACTCTGAAACTATGGAAACAATAATAAATAATCAACTTACATAATATGTATATTTTTAGTATTATTTATATGGAAGATATATATTAAATCAAGGGCACAGCCAACTTTTTTATTATATTAAGCCGTGGGAAATTATTTCGCACGCTCTTTTAAACTGTTAATGTTTACATATAGTTAGCCGTGCGCAAAATGTTACTTTTAATAGTCGGAGTAGAAAAATTTTTTTGTAATCTTGAATGCTTGTATAATATACGTACAAGGGAAAAAACTGTACCCCTAGTTAATAAAATCTTTAAGAAAAAAATTATTGAAAATTGCCGTTTTTTTGCTTGGAAAATAAAAACTCTCCCTTAATAGCTTTTATCTGTAACGGTTTGATTAAAATTAATGGTATTTTTGTTGAAAAAAGGGTATTGTTTTATTTTTCGATAATTTAGAAATTTAGTTAATGGAAAGCTATCAATCGAATTTTAGTACAATAATTCTGAAAACATTTACAGACGATAGTTAATACTCTATTGGCAGTTCAATAATCCAAATTGAACAAGCGCGTAAAAAATAATCACCGTTTAAAAAATAGTCTGACAACACGATTATTATTTGAGCGTCATTAAACAAATGTTTTATTTTCGGTGAAAAAGTATTATATCATTACTAGGAGATTAATGTTTGTAAATGTCGTTATGCATTTTGGTACATGTAAATATATAACTGTATAAAGTTATAATTTTTAGAAATATAAATATACCTATAATCGATATGGTTATACTTTAATACATATATTAAAATAATCGTCAGTTTCACTCATTACAATATTTTTTAAGATATTTGTAAAAGATTGATTCCCAGTGACTTGGAGGTGAAAGTGATCTTAAGGGACGTCTATACATAAGGCGAGCACTTTAATGAAAACGTGGAAAATCGGGAACAATCAGGGAATTTAAGTATCTGGAGGTAAGTCAGAAAAATATAAGTAACAGCGAATTTTCTTGTCAGAGGACATTTATATTTCTCGATGAAAGTCTCATGTTAAGCAGAGACGTAACTAGCAATTTTGTGCCCTAGAGAGATTTTGAGTTAAGTGCCCTCTACGAAATGCCCATTTTTTCCCAAAATATGAAAGAGATGAGTTAAAAAACAATCTAAACATTTGGGGCAATTTAGGATTTTATTAATAGCATTGGTATTATACTACTGTTTTGATTGGAATTTTGATTATACTGGAAATGAAAATAGAATTATCGAAAACATTTCCTTGTCTTAATATCTTCAAAATCGACATCAAAAGAAATTCAGAGGAATTCTATTTTTTATTTTGCTCAACATTTCTACTATTAAAAAAAATTATTCAAAATTGAAAACATCAGCCAAACAGACTAAATAAAAACATTTGAAAATTTGAGTTTCTTAAGGATTTCGAATGCTACTAATAGCCTCACTTTCTCTCATTCGGTTACACTTCCCGTATCATTGAAAATAAAACTAAATAAATTTTGATATATTTTTCATCAGATATATTTCTAGTTTAAAGTTATTTAAGCTAGCACAGGGAAGCTCACATCGTATTACATACCCATGGTATTCTGAATATGTAATAACGCAACTACTACCTGGGCTGTACTAACGGTTAAATTTCACATTTCATTGTACGGGTAATAAAAAAAAGATTGAATTTTATTTTACCCGAGAAATTTCTTGCCCTTAAAAATTTAAATATTATCTGAATTGTTCTGAAGTTTTTAATCAAAAGCTTAAGTGGAGCAATTCACTTTGTCCTCTAAGGCTATACAAATTGATACATGATTTTTTTGAATGAACATATGGTACCGGTGGTTAGCAAAACCGTCTAATTACAAACTCTTATAACTGGTGATAATGGTGATTTATTAGCCTTGTTAAAATACTTAATTAATAGAATCTTACTGAACTCAAAAGAAGCAAGACTTTCATTCTGTAAACGTGATTGTAGAACATCCTGTATTTTTATGTATGTACAATACATATAGGTCTACGTATACATACCGGGTGCGTATAAAGTTGCGGAACAGCTGAAAATCTCAGTTAATATTGACTTTATCGAAAAATATCCCGGACAACAGTTTCATGGGAAGAAATGAGGAACTAGAAAATGACCTCGAATTTGACCTTGAATATGACTTTGACCAGAATTTGGAGGTCAACTTTGTTTTTTTTAAATGGAAACCCCTATTTTTGAGCTCGGATTTGGAAAGAGCGGGAAATTTTACGTTGAAAACCATATTCATACTTCATATTCCAAAGTCGTGTGAAGGTCATAAAAACGAAAAAAATATGATTCAAGGTCAAATTCAAGATCATTTTCTAGTTCCTAACTTCTTCCCATGAAACTTTTGTCCGGATTATTTTTCGATAAAGTCAATATTAACTGAGATTTTGCGGAACTTTTGCGGAGTTCTTCCGGAACTTTATGAACGCTCTGAACAGAAAATCTTCCGCGAAGTCTCAGTTAATATTGACTTTATAGAAAAATAACTCGGACAAAAGTTTCATGGGAAGAAATGAGGAACTAGAAAATGACCTCGAGCTTGACCTTGAATCATATTTTTTTCGTTTTTATGACCTTCGCACGACTTTGGGATATGAAGTATGAATATGGTTTTCAACGTAAAATTTCCCGCTCTTTCCGAATCCGAGATAAAAAATAAGGGTTTCCATTTAAAAAAAAACAAAGTTGACCTCCAAATTCTGGTCAAGGTCAAATTCGAGGTCATTTTCTAGTTCCTCATTTCTTCCCATGAAACTATTGTCCGGGTCATTTTTCGATAAAGTCAATATTAACTGAGATTTTCAGCTGTTCCGCAACTTTATGAACATCCGGTATAAGTGCAATAACATAAGAATTCAATTGATGAATAAACATGAAAAATAAAAGTTACTGAAATGGAAACGTGTCTAGGAAAGTGGCTTGGCTTCGTTCGGCTTGAGTGTAATAATACGGGAGTCAGTCGTGATGACGATGAACCAGTCAGCACCATCAACACTAGGAGAGCACTAGCAATCAGCAATTGGTTATGACTAAATACACCATTTGTGTTACATTATATTTGTTAGCAGAGTATATGCGGTGGAGGTGTATCTGTACATATTATGATATGAATAAATTTCCATCAACAGAAATGATTCGCAATGTCCATCTCACAAATCTATAATAATTAATCTATACCGAATTTCTATGTACTTATACCTCCTCTTCCATGGTTAGCGGATCCTGTGATCGCTTTAAACAAAAAACATATTTTCTAACAGAATGAGGACTAGAAATTTACACAGTGAACAAAGTATATACATTTTTTGTATCAACAGATCTTAATTTTCTTCACTCGCGTAACCGTACCTAATTATAAACACAAAATTGTACTCCTTTTTTTTCAAAACCTTTGAGAAATCGATTTTAGGAAAATGGAATGCAATAAAAAATTATTAAATTGGTTACAAAATTGGTTAGGTTACTGCATATTTTTGAAATGAAAACTCCTATAACGAGTATAACTTTGCGTGAGAGTGCAATGAAATCTGTAATGGTCGAGAGTTGAAATGGTAATGCTTTGGCTGTATTGAAATTTGAAATAGTTGTTAGGTGAAATAAAGGCTAGTGGTTAGTTGATCATTGCTCAGTGATTAATTTTTTATAATGTATAAAATATTCAATTTATCACTTATTTTTACAGGAGAGGTTTGTATTTTTTCGAATAAGTTTGGGTTTGTCTAACGAAAATTTGTTGCCTAGCAATTTAACGAGAAGAACTGTCAACTAACAAAAACGCGACAGCGAAGCTGAAACGTTTTTGGCGTGACAGTTATTCGAGTTAAATTCCTTTAAGCAAGAAATTTGAGTTGTAGAAAACACAAATTTATTCAGAAAAAATGTAAAACTCAAGTGTAATACGGTAAGACAATTTAACGAATAAAATAAATTAGTATAATTCATATTATTATTTAATACATTGTTAGTATGGTTCTGAAATCGGTTAGATTTACCAATACGAAATTTTGTTTCGTTTTTATCGTGTTTGTCTACAATTAAATAACCAATGAAATGTTTTGCACCATTTTTTTCGCTGTAAAAATCTGTCCTAACTCTTTTCCATGGTAAAAGTGAAAAAACTACAGTATTCTTATGGGACTTGATACCAGTGATGGGCGTTTACATCTAAATAGTCGGTGTTGCCGTTTACATTGTAAAGAGATGTAAATAGAGTAAAAGACCATAAACTAAGGTAAACATGTAAAGAGTCATAAATTACATGTAATTTGTCAATATTATTACTTAAAAATAAAAGTGAAGAGTCTAAATTTAAAAATTTTAAAAATAAAATAAGAAATGGCAGTTTCCAAAAAGAATATACATGCAGAATTAAATTTTAATTGAAAAAAGAAGGAAGAAAATATAGTGCTCTGTGTTTAATTTGTAAAACAGCTTTGCTCAATATGGCCACACAAAGATTGAAGTTTTCATTTTTCGGTTTCATTTTTCACATACATATGAGTTAAATTGTCCGCAATAATTTTCTTAAAGTATGAAGTGTCCTTTTTAAAAATTAAAAAATGCTTTCTTGATGTTTTAAGTTTTTCAAAATATTTCCTGAAATGTATTTTCTGCTAGTAATTTCCATAACGTATAAAGATATAAATTATTTTTAAAATTTTTGAAAATTATTTACTTAAACGATTTATAATTATTAAGGGTTGAAATTACGGGAAATTACTTCTTTCACTCATAGCAATTTAACAAAAATTAAAAGAAAATAGTACGCCCATGGGCATATTTCTCCATTCTTATCCGTCTACAGCTTTTAGAATACATAAAAAACAAAGAAACCGTAAAGCAATTAGATTACATAGGCTAAGAACAGCCAATTTTAAAATTTTCATTTTAATATTTTTATTAAAAAAGAAAATAAGCTTCAAATTGTGCAGATCATGATTTTCAGCTAACAATAAATCACATGTATATAAGAATTTAGTAGAGAAAATACGAAGGAATATATGGACAACATATCACGATGAAAAAATGCTAGAAGACAAAGAAGACCAAGTAGTAGAGGTAATAGAATTCATTAAAAGATGTAATTTGGATAACAAAATATAGTGATAAATTTAATGAAGTAATTAATATAATGAAAATGTAGCAATTACTGTAATTAGTATAATACTATATTTTATAGTAATTACTGTAAAGTATTATTTGTAATAGCTGTAGTCGCAAATGAACAAAGATGTCGAGCTACTTTAAATTGGCGGAGAATCTTTTTGATATCTTTTTTCTGTTTTGTATTTTTTAATATTGTGAATATCTATATAGAAACAAAGTAGGTCCTAGATTTTTGTAGTGAAATGCGCATTCGCTATGCATGAGCATGTAATAAAATCTGTAATGCGAGTGTGCATAGAAATCTGTAATCTGAGGGTGTAATGAAATCTGTAATGGTTGAGAGTTGAAACGATAATTCTATGGCTATAGTAAAAAAGGTGCAGCAGTATGTCCCCATAAATTCATATTTAGTTAATTTTTTCTTTGATAATAATAATAAAAATAATATACATTTTACATTCTAAGAATATTCTTATGATTGAATTAATATTTACACCGATATTCCGTTAACTGTACGACAATACATAAACGTCGTAGGTTTAAAGGAATCATATACAGGATGTTTCTCTAGACAATTTATTTTTTAATAAAAATTAAAATATTTTTATAAAAATAAATTTTTAAGTCATATTTTCTAGCTACATAATATTTATTTCTAATTGTAAGCTTGGAAATTATAATATATATGTGTATTAATAATTTTTATTATTACTATTATCATATATTTATGTTAACTTTCAAAATAATCCCCTGTATACGTTAAAAATTTAAGACTTGTTTACATAAAAATCTTTGTTTACAATAAAAATTTTCTCACGTAGACTGTATATGTATATACAAACACACACAAACCGTACGCATAATGGTAGTACGGATAATGAAATGGTCCTGTATATTCACTAAAAATTAGATAAAAATAACTTCACTTTCGTTATTATTACCCATCAGTTGTTTTCTAAAGTTACTTTCTACTAAAATTCAACAAATCTATATAGAAACCTAAATAAATAAAAATAAATTTTTAAATGAAAACAATCCAAATATCATATGCATTTAATAGATATCAAACATATTTGGTATTTGTATTATTTCAAAGCTAATCTTCGGACATAAATTATTTTATGGCAAATAGGTAATTCTATTTATCGATTCTAGTTTTAACCTGATAGCATTTACTCTTGAATGAACGACTGAACGAATTTATTAAAATGTAAATTATACTCGTGTCGCTTAACTTTATTTGCGCATTTGATATCCAGAGGTACAATTATCTTTGTCAATGTGTACATATCAATAACATACTTCTTCTCTGATCATGTAATAATGAAATGAAATTAAATGTGTACCTTTACGCTTCAATGGTTTATTAAATACGGAAATCGGTGGCAGCTCACTCACAATACTACTCATTTCTACTCATTGATAGGTAGGTAGAGCTACTCACAATCAGTTGAAAATGAGTGTGTAGATATGTGTATATTATAATATTTATAACACGTGCGATATTTAAATTATAAAAATATTTTATAATATTATTTAGTAAATTTAATTTTAATAGATACCATACATATTTTGTGTATCGAAAGGGTGGATGGCTTTTTCATTTTTTATTTTAAAGGTATGAATTTTGTAGGCAAATATGACTAAAATGAAGTTTATTGTAAACTTTTAGAGCAAAAGTTCCCAATAATTTTTTTTCTACGGACCCCTTCATCCAATCACTATTTTGACAGAGACTTCTAAATCCAAAGAAATTTAACAAAAAATTGTAGTCTCGCAGATAGTTAATGACACTAGTACAATAGTTATTTAAGTCATAAGTTGCAAAATGAAGGTATTTTTTCTCATGAGTCGTAAGTTTGTTAAACGAAGTCAGAGGTAGAGTTGGATAATTGCTGCGAATAAAAAAACACTAATTTTGCATGTGTTACGTATAAAATATTTTTTGTAATTCTGACTTAAAACGGAAAGAAACTAACGAAAAATGGAAAAGTAATCTCAAATTATAAACGTTTGACAGATACATGAAAAAACTTATTTTTTCTACTCTTGTTGAAGCACACACTCATTACACTTTTGTTAATTGTTGAGAAAGTTAGGCGTTATTCAAAGCTTTGGAGGAATGATCATTACTCAATACCTTCCGACCAATGAAATCACTGTATTAATTATTTTGTTTTCAATGGGCTTGCGATTTTTTTGTGAACAATATATGTATCATTCAATTTTTAATTTCATATATTTTGTGTAGTAACGTGAAAGTAAACAACACAATTTATATTTTATTTTGATCATTTCCATAGATACATATACGAACATTTAATGAAATTAGAGATAGATTACAAATTTTATTATTTTGATTTAAAATTTATATTCAATTTTATTTAAATCAAAAAGAGAACGTGTCGTAGAAAAAGTATAGTATTCTACTCCCTTGCAATGGATATTATTCTCTCAGATAAATTACGACACTCGCCTCGTAAACTTGGCTCGTGTCGCAATTTCATTTTCGTGAGTAATAGCTATCCTTATCAGCTCATTGAATAATATACTATTAATATATTCTTTGTTTTGAATTTTTCGTGGATGTCTATGATGACTATGGCTTACATTGTATCGTTACTATAGAAATGAATTTGTTTACCTACTTTTTTTTTACGCGTAATAAAAAGTGGATACTTTTTTTCATAGTGAAAAAAGTAAGCCGTTTTGACACTATCACAGACAACTATAAAGTTAACTTTTTAATTCAGAATTACAAAAGCATAATATAGGTAATTCTTAGTTTTATTAATTAATGATACAGTGTGTATATGATACAGAATGAATACACTGAGAGAAAAATGGCAACTTAAAATTAAATACGGTCATTATTGTTTCAATAATGTACAACTTAAAAAAATTATACTGAAAAGATAGGGAACTTTTGTTTTAATTAATATTATTCAATTTTAAAATAAAGTTGCTCTACATTGAAACAATAAATTTCAACATTACTAGACTTTCGTTAATGTTTTACATTGAATCAATATGGTTTTTATTGATATTAAGTTGTTTTTCCTCTTGGTGTATAATATAATAATGACATCTCGCGGATCCCTGGGGGCCCGCGGACCACCTTTTCGGAACCGTTGTTTTAGAGTATACTTTGGCGCTTGGTTACTATTTGAGACAATAGACTCTAGTAAAAAACTTTACCGTTATCAAGATTCTTACCCGTCGCTTAAGGAGTTGAATATATTTTTGAAAGCATTTCCGTACCTTGCAAATGTTAACTTAATGTAAATCGTTATTGCTTGGACGGCCGTATTCGGCCTGCGACCGACTGGCTGCTTAATCTTGATCTAAACAATCTATAGGTAAGAAACTAGGTGGAAAAAATTTAAAGTAATTTTTTTGTGTTTTTGTCCGAAAATTGAATTGAAATTGTGATTCTTAAAAATACCCATGAGTTGAACTCAAAAGTGTACTATTTAATCACAAAAAAGTACATGGTTTCAACATTTAACCAGTTTTTATGTTTTCTAAAGATTATATTTAATTTCAATGTTTATTTTATGTACACTATTCAATTTTTCAAGCTTGTCTTGTATGACTTTGATGAATCGATGTTCCATTTATTTTGAAAAAGATTTAAAAGTATAGCTAGCATCTACTGACTTGATGTGAATAAAAGACACATCGTAAGGTAGATAAAATGGTTGAGTTAATAAATTCTTTTTAAATCGTAATTTCCTTTTTTGTAAAATATTTTGAAAATAAATAGCGGCAAAATTATATCAATAGCAAAAATAATTAAATTTCAGTGATTAATAAATTAAAGTTTCTATTTAATTAATTTTATTTTGTATCAGCGTATTATACGTTAATAATGATTTTTCCATAAATTTAGCATATTTTCGACTATTTTATTATTAATTTCCTTCATTGTGCAAGATTCTATATATATAAAATAAATATAGCGCGTATCACATGGTTATAACAAGTGTCACATGCAGACGGCAGGAGCCAACTAGAACAGTCATTCGGTATACAGTTACATATATACGTAGGTACTAAACCGGGGAAATTGGGGTAATGGTAATTAATTGTTTCAGTACTAAAGGTTAGAATTACACGTTAACCGTAGAATCATACGTACTCGTCAAAACGACGAACGAACTTCTCTACCTGTTCCAATACTACAACTTGTCGTTGCCTACTTGCTGTGAAACTTCTGTTATCTAATTTATTTGTTATTATAACACATAAGACGTATAAATTTTGTTTATAGCTATTGTCGTTTTTTTTTATACTGAAATAGTGTGCGTAAAAAGGACGACGATTTATGATTAACCTATATTTTTTTTTAAAGATTTTGTACTCCACATATAAAAGTTTTCCTAATTTTTCTAAAATTTATTAAAGATATGGATGTTATAATTAATTTATTCAATGATTATGATAATGTGAAAGATGATTACAGCTGTTTGACTTATAGAGACGACATAATACTGAAGTTTTAATATATTGAATCGAACACTAAAGAATGCGTTTCAAGTGACTTAATAAAAGGTTAACAATTTATTTTGTGGAAAATATTTTAATTTTTATTATTTTTTGAGATTTTATTCTAAAAATTACTAACAAATTTTAGAAAATTTACAAATGTGCCTAATGGGGAAATAACTACATATCTATAGGAATATTTATGACTGAGAAATTTCACATTCTGTAAAGTCACACATGTCCACTGACTCATAATAGTTCATAAATTAATTACTTGAAAGACATGTTTTATGATACAATTGATGTATTTATCTATTTTTTAATTTTTATAGTGAAAATATGCTTTGATAAAAAGATTAAAAAAATTAATAAATATTTATATTAAGAAATTTTTCCAAATCCAATTTTTTTAAATATTTTGTTCGCTTTTGTAGTATCGTTATGTAAAAAAAATATTTTTTGCAAATAAACTCTAAAACTCCCCGTAAAAAGTCCATTCGTCGAAACGACGCCGATGTATGATTAACTTGACTCGTAGACCAACGTATGATTCTAGGGTCATAATCAAAAATGTGAAAAATCAAGACATCGATAATTATTTGTCTTTTTTTCACGTTTAATACAATATTTTTGTTTAGGTACTAAAAACAAGATTTTGCCCTTAAGCGGATTCTTAATAGATTTATGTTTTGTGCACAAAGAGAGATATTTTTGAGTAAAATATTTTTTCTTAATATTCAATTTTCGACTGCATAAAACTGTTGAATGTTGAACTATGAAGCCATAAATTCAGTTTATTGCACCAGTGAAAATGTCTTAAGATCGTTAAAAAAAGGCTTGTACAAGGCGAAATTTACAATTTTTCTACTTTTTTCGGCTCAACAAATTTTTATTTCCTTGAATCTTTTATTTACAATCAACTTCAAAATTTTTAAATGAAATATAGTTCTTCTTCCAGTGAATATCGATTTTATATTTTATTTCAGTTTGAAATTCCCTTAGAACAGGAGTTTCCAAAGTGTGACTTGCGAACTCCAAAAATACGGTCTGTGATGCCATCGTTTGCAATCTCGAATTCATAAAGATTATTTACCTAAAGTTTTTTTTTTTTTTTGCTAAACCAGTAAATCTGACTAGGTTACATATAGTTAAACACTTTTCTGTTCAAAAATACCAAAACTTATATGCAATATATATCTTGTTATTAGATTATAATAGCAGAGGTGTTCATCTTTTTAACAATGCGAGTTACTTTTCTAATTTATTCGGTGGTTTACTTTTACCTAAATCAGGTTCTTAGATCAAAATAACCAAATTCATTCAGGAAATGTGATTTAATTTCTGTTTGTGATTTTTCTGCTGTTTTTACAATTGTGATTTTGTCAAAAATGGACAAAGCAGAATCGAATAAATATGAGCAGCTACAAATTTTATGTTTCTAACATCAAAATTATGATTTTTGGAGTTTTGAATATACCGTGATGACGTCATCAAGTTTAATTTCTTTTTTTTTTTTAAATTAGTAGCCACAAGTTTTATATATAAACCACATTAGTTTCTGAAATCTGAGTAATTTGACGACCAAATTTTAATTTTTCCTGTAAAAAATGAACAAGTTTGTTCACTTCCGGCTGTGATTTTTCTGCTACCCTGTACCCTCATTTTCAATCTGTAAATTAGAATACGATATCGACCAAAAGTTGCTCTGTAAAGCAAAAGTTCATCGTGATCGACTGGTCCATCGTGATACCATTGTCATATATCGTCGCTGGTTCACCAAAACAATGGAGTTAAGGTACACAAATGCATGTTTTGTGTCCTTCGAAATATTTTGGCATTTACAATTTGACCCGCTGACGTAAAATTTTGGAAACCCTTGCCTTGTTCTATGTACAGTATAATGTGTTTCTAATTTGAAAGAAACGTAGGTGCCAATTTAATGTAAAATCTATATTCATATTGAGGAAAATATTATGCTGTATTTAAAATTTCAAAATATAGGTGTCACTGACTGTAACCGGAAATAAATGTTGAGTATTTACAGAAAAATTGATATCAGTTTGGGTTATAAGAGTGCAGTAAATCATTCAACAGATATTATATTTGTATAATAAAATGAAAAATAAATTTTTAGCAGTCACCGCTTGTAAAATATTGCCGTCTTGGATCAAGGCCCATGAGATCGTCCAAGCGTTAGTCTTCCAGCTCCAATGGCTTATGCTAGATCTCCTCGAAATTCACTAATCATGTTCCATGAATTTTCAAATTCCAATTTTAGGTATATTTCCCCTACAAATATCGTACATAATGTAATATACCTATTCCTATTTTACTGTTATTTAGTCGGGTGTCGCTTTGGTTGCTTTTGCTTTCGTCTATTGTGCTTGTTTAAAATAGCAGAAACACATTGGTAATTAATTATATTTTGTTTCAACACAATTTATACGTAAGCTACCATATTAACGTTATCATTTTGACTATATAAAATTTCATTTACCCATTTGACATTGTTCCGTGTTTATTTATAACCCATTTTATTATTTGTACGTAATTTAAAAAAAAGTTTAATTAAAAAAATAATAATTTAGTAGCTTTAGTAGGCTGTACAATTTTACAAAATTTTGTTTGTTTGACAGTTATGGGTGATCATGATATATCGGTGAATGGACAAATGTTCATTTTGCAATTATATTTTATTTTATTTTAATGAATGGCTGTTATTTATCTGATTGTTATATTTAGGAAATTAATAGTTGATGTAAACTATAAATTATGTTTATGGTGGAGGTTGTGGGTAGTGATGTTTTGTGAAAATATTTCATTTGGAAATTTCGCCTAGATGATAGCGGAAAGTGTGTGTGTGTATGTGTGTGTGTGTGTGTGTGTGTGTGTGTGTGTGTGTGTGTGTGTGTGTGCACGATTGCACGATAGCTCTCGAATGAAACATTCGATTTTTTACGAAAGGGCATAGCCGGGTAAGATAGGGAAAACGGCCCTTGACGCAAAATTGATTGTTTTTATAGGAAATAATACTTCTTAGCCCCAGATACATTCCTGCCAAATTTCAACCCTCCGAGGCTAATAGTTTATGAATACATAAAGAGACAAAATTTTTCAAAAAAAAATTTTTGTTGACGAAATTACTGAGCCGATTAATTTGAGTTTAATACTATATATATTGTGTACCCACCTTAGGCAAAGTAATAAAAAATATTAACGTTATATCCCTTTATTATACTAACTTTATTAAATTTTTAAATTTAAGTAAATTTTTTTTGGCACTTACGACTTAGCGACACCCACCATTTTTCGTTCAATAATATGTCTCTTAGTATTCTATAACATATATTTTTATGGAAAATACAATAGCAACCCAAGTTCGGTACTACATATATAACTTATGTATAAAAAGGATCATAAAGTAAAGCATCTGCCTTATTTCTAAAACACAGTAGAACTCTAAGGAATGCAACAAAATGTTCCCTTCCCCCCTGAGTTGCAGTTCTTGGAGTTCTTGTGACGGTCTAAAAAAATATATATTTTGACTTGTTATAAAAAATATGTTTTAACTTGTTAAAAAATAATTTTCAAGGTTAATTTTGCCATGAATCTGAATATTTGAGTGAAATCAACAAAATTATCTCAGCATACTTACTAATTAAAATTACATCTAACTCAACAAAAATTATAAGTTTTAGAAACTTTATTTAAATAAAGATAATAATAATAACAATAATACGTCTTAAATGTTATACTGTTTTAATAATAATAAACATCAACTTAATAAATTGGAACAAAAAACTTCAACAATGTATAGTAATAACAACAATCCGGCTAAAACCTGTTGTAGTTATAAAAATATGTAGGTAAATTACATGTACATATAACTAACTTGAAGAAAGTAGTGTACATGTATACGCAATATGTAGCTCGCCCCTCTCACTTGATGTTTTTGTTGCACTTCTTAAGGGGGTGCAGAAAGTGGATTTTTTCTGTAATAAAATTACATACATTCATAACTACGACAAATAAGCTTAGACAAACGTCTAGCTTTATCTGCCGTTTGTCTTCTTTTGTTAATACGATGACGGGTCATGAGGAATTATAACGAAATAACCAACTGGTAAACTATTTTGACAGCTAATAAACTTTGTATGAAATTGTTGACGTCGTAAGACGTGGTGTATGAACTAACGAAGTTTCACTTGATGTCTTACAAAGGAAAAAACTCTAACAAAAGAGAAATAAATACCTATTTTGTTTTATTAATAAAAAAAGACAAACGGTAGAAACTAGTTTATCGTAGTTATGAACGTATGTAATTATATTATTTTAAAAATAGGGTAGATATTTTACTTTATAGTCCCATTTTATACATAAGTAATATATGTAGTACCGAACATGGCATGCATTTGTATTGAAATATTACCTATTACTAAATTACTAATGAAAAATTTCTATTATTTACTTTACAAAAGCTTGATGTGTATTTCGTAAAACAATTTATTTTATTCCGATTCTGCACGAAAAATGTGTTTGGAATTTGACAATTTATTTTGATTTCAATTCTTTTCAGGCTAACACAATATAATAGAACTTGCCCATTTTTCACATTTATGTTTTTGGTGGGATTAAATGTTACTTGAATTTTTTCAGTTTTAAAATTTATTTTGATTCATTTTGGTTTCCATAGATTTGTTGAATTTTAGTGATCTGAAATTAATTAACAGGTAATAATAATGAAAGTGAAGTGATTTTATTTAATTTTTAGTGAATAGAAATTTAATCATATGAATGCTTTTATTATGTAAAATGTATATTTATTATTATTAAGGAAGAAATTCATTAAGAATAAGATTTCTTGGTGGTAGCATATATGCTACTGCACCCTTACAATGTATACTGAGGCAAAACTAATATAATTTAATAAATAAAATAATACTATACAATATAAGACTTCAAGAATGTTGTGGATAAATTAAATAATTTGAATAATAATAAAATATTAATTACTTTGCATTGATCAACTAATGACTAGCATTTGTTTCACCTTACAACCATTACAAATTTCATTATAGTCAAAGCATTACAGATTTCATTAAACAGATTTCAGCACGCTCTCTCATGCAGAGTTACTCTCGCCACAAAAGTTTCAACTTTAGAAAGATTTTTTTTTTATTTAAATTTATTTTAATACTTTTTCGTATTATTAACTGAATTTAAATATTCTTATAGAGCCTACAATATATGCAAAAACCCTTTTGCCGCATTATATACGTCTATGCTTGAAAAAATTTTCGCTCTAAATATTCACTTTTATATTTAAAAAGGCGAAAGAAAACAAATACAGAATTTCTCTTTAAATCTTATTTATATTTTTACAGTTATTCTTATTAAATTGTTCAAAATAATTTCATGTTTGTTACACACACGTATGTAATATATGAAGTTTTATAAAAGAGCTAGGTAAGTAATAAATGTGTTTATATGAATCATGCTTTCGAGGGCAAGCAAAGAAAACTGTACGTTTTATTCGTACGGAGATGGACGATTATATGTACATATTTTTCTTAGAACGAATATAATATTATGTGATTTCGTATGAAATAGATTGCTAAAAAAGACGTAGTAGGTACCTATAAACTGAATTAAAATAAAAATATCTTTAAATTGCTCTTTTAGAAAACGTAATATTATTTTTTAGTCATTATATACCGTAAAATGGGTTAAATCGGGATACTTTTGACCTTTTCATTCGATTTTCATACACTTTCTTACATATTAGATGATATAGAACAGACTAATTTTGTTTCCGGTAGCTTATTCTTTATTTTTAAAAGTTTTTCCCTAAATTGCCCCAAACAAAAATTGTTGATTTTTAGTCCTATGCAACTTTTTGACATTTCGAATTGTCAAATTTTGTCCATTGATTTTACATTGCAATTTTTTGTTTCCATAGTTATGTCTGATTAGGGTAAATTAACCGATTAAAATATAGGTAAAAAAATTACTTTTTTATTTTTTTTTAAATTAATTGTAATCAGACTAAAGAGTAGAAAATAAAATAAAGTAAAAAAAATTTTTTTTTTTAAAAAAAAGCTTTTATTTAAAAATGGGCTAAAAAAATGAAATAACTACTGAGTGAAGTTTGAAGCAATATGCAACATAATTTATAAAAGCTTGAGGCGTTTAATTAAGTTTGGTAAGTACTGAAAAGTAAAATAGCTACACTTATATCCAAAACAGAAATAATTAATGATAACGCCTCAAGCTTTTATAAATTATGTTGCATATTGCTTCAAACTTCACTCAGTAGTTATTTCATTTTTTTTTAACCCATTTTTAAATAAAAGCTTTTTCTTAAAAAACATTTTTTTTACTTTATTTTATTATTATTTTGGAAATCCATTTTATTTTTTCATTTCGTCGAAAAGATTTTAAAATATGGTATTTTCTACAAAATATATAGAATATGAGCTCGTATCTCTATACAGAACTAGTATCGCCAAAAAATCCTCCCTAATTCCCACCTATATGTTAAGTATGTAAATTGAGTTTATGCTTGTATGTGTGTGCGTCATCGCTTACACCGCGCACACGCAGATACATATGTACATACACACTGTGGACGAATCACTGGTGGACTCTGATAACAATCATGCAATAATCATAAACAATTGATGTATATTCGCCCACTGTTTTTGAACGAATGAATAGCAAGTAGTCTAACTTGCTCAGAACGGCACACTGCCGACCACAAAATTTTGTATTTACTTTCCTTCTATATATTCTGT
This sequence comes from Brachynemurus nebulosus, assembly GCA_035578155.1. Lineage (NCBI taxonomy): Eukaryota > Metazoa > Arthropoda > Insecta > Neuroptera > Myrmeleontidae > Brachynemurus > Brachynemurus nebulosus. The sequence continues at coordinate 36,353,358 of JAPWDM010000006.1, forward strand.
GGTATTCCGTGTTCACTCCGCCCCTGGGGGCAATAGGGACAAATAGGGTGTCAAAACGAAATTTGTATAATGGCATCCAGATTCTGTTCTGATGCTGTTTCTTTCCACCACTTAATTAATTTGTCTTCATTCACCCCAATAATATGTCAATTTGACGTAGATTATAAATTCAGATAAATATATCGGATAAAAAATTAACATAATTATATGTACATATTTGTAATAAATACAAAGGAACTAACAATAAGACATGAATTTCACTATTCTTGTAAACGTAAACACAATTTTATTAAATTCCGAAAGAACTTAACCTAAGTTTTGCATTTTTTCACTATTAACTTTCATATTTAATTTTTTAAATATAATCTGATACCAATTTAAACATTATTTTAACTTATTATTATTTATCAATATTAACTTATGAGAAATAAAATCACCTTCACGCTATAAACGATTAATTACAATAGTGACACTAATTTATTCGTTTTGTCCCTATTTACTTCGCTGTCCATTGTCACTCCGGCTTACGGTATGTATATGTTCAAGAGAGCAATTTAAGCCATAAACATTTTAAATTTTTGTTGAAATTTGATTCAGCTTTGCATAAAAAAGTTTAAATTTACATTAATTAAAGTAGACGGTAGAGAATTAAAAAAGAACTATACGTATTTTCTGTTACAAAATATTTAACCCTTTGCTGAACATTTAATACGGTTACCTATGTCGAGAAACATTATTAGATTGTTATGCGAACGTAGGGTAAACAAAAGAGAGTAGGGGAGACAGGGGCTAGTATTAACGGGGGTAAGTATTAACAGGCCATTTTCCGCCAAACTACGGACGAAAAAGTTAAGTACGTCCGGTTGCTGTCATCAGTAGATGACCACGGACACGTTGTGACCAATCAGTCTTCGGCCGGTTACCGCAAAACAAAGTTGTGAATAAGGCGTAAATTTTATTAGGTAAAAGAACATTTTTAAGTCGACGGTTTTTTGATTTGAAGGATGATTGTATACCTAAAAGAGACTAAATTTATTTCAAACGGTAGCATATTCCATCTGGTATTGTATTTTGTTTAAATTTTACCGCATTATCAACGTATTCTTTTTAAAAATTTAAATTTGTAAAAAAATTTACCTTTGGGGCAAGTATTAACAAAATGCATGGGGTAAGTATTAACATATTAACATTTACCTCGTTTAAATTTTATGCAACAAAGACTATGTTTTTAACTTCCCTATAAGGAGGTTATTGTATACAACCCAATTTCAAAACCCAAATATCGTCATTTTCATGCTTCGAGGTTACCAAAATTCTTTTCGTGTGCCAAATATGTTTGCATGTATATGTGTGTACATATGTAAGTGTTAAATTTAAATGGTTTTAATTTTTATATCTTTTCTGCAGTGAAGCAGAGGAAGAATTTTGCTTGATCTGAGTTATCATATATTTAAAAAATTATAATAATGTTAAATAAGACGAAGACTAATTTTTTAATAAGTAAATATTTTTTTAACATAGAAGATATTAAACGATTGTGGTTGTCTATCGAAGACTGAAAATTTACGCCTTTTTGTTTCGTTATCAAGGTCAAAGTGACTTAATTTGCTACTTAATAAGGACTGGCTAACTATTGCCTCAGAAAAAAATTAAAATAATGATTAACTTTAACTAATTAAGTAAAGATAAATCTAAAATAAGAATTTTCTATGTCAAATTAATTCCTTTCTAATAATAAACACGTTAAATATGATACGTTGTTTTATTTCCTATAAGTACATATATCTACAAAATATCATAATCATATTAAAACTCTAATGTTAATACTTACCCCAACGTTGTTAAAACTTGCCCCAAAAGTGGAGTAAGTATTAACAAACACATTTTTTAAGAAAATGGGTTTTTCCATATAGAAAGTACAAGGAATATGTAAGTTTTTTTTATCAAAAATTATAGACAGATAGTTGATGCTTCATAACGTTTACAAAAAAAATCGTTAACTAGTTTCATTTCCGTTTAATATGTAAAAAAGTAAAATCTGTTAGTACATGTCCCTGTCTAGTGTAGTTTTAATTTTTCTAAAACAAATTTTTGTTATTATCTCGATAATAATTATTTTTAACAACAAAGTTTAATGTGAAAAGTTTAAATATTATAATATACATTTGCAAAAACAAAACTTGCAATAATTGTTTCTTTCAATTGTTTTCAGGTTAATTAAACTTTGAGTCGATATTAAATAAAGTATGTCACTGAACTCATCAATTTTTATTACCAAAGTTTTATGTAGGTATTAGCATTTTTATCGAAACACAGAATGTTATCTAACAGATTTAAGTGAACGGGAATGCTTAATTAATCAATACGGAAAATTCAGTCGATTTAATCGAATTTAAACACTGTAGCTAATATTTCTAATTCTAATAACAAAAAACAAAAAAAGAAACTGCGGTTCCCTGGACCTGATATGTACTTAACGTTGAAAACATTTTGAAAATCCACAAATACGTAATTTTATTCTTTGTTTGGGTTAGTTATAATTTGTAGCCTTACCTGGAATGCGACAAAAAATTTTTTTTTGGTACATATTTTTTTTTTAAACAATTTGATATAGGAATTTTGTTTAAACTTATAATAAAAACAACAATTTCGCTATATCGGTGAAGAATTCGGCATTTTTGTTGCGTTTTTCATATTTAAAAACTGACAACGTTTTGATAATTTAAAAATAAATCAATAAATAAAATAAAAACTGAAAATTATAATTTAAAAAAAAATTCATTAAAATAAACATATCTCTCTTACAAATATTATGTAAGTACTGTATATAGGTTTCTTTATTTTTATTTTGTATTTTGAGAAAATTCCATGAAAATGACACAAATAATGAGAATATTTTAGTTAAAGGTCAAAGTAGTAGAACTGATTACATCTAACAGTATGATTATATATAAAATTTGAAATAAGTTCCCACAAACACGTTATTAAATATTAAAGGTCTATTGTTATAAAAAAAAGATTTTGTGAGGTAAAATACTGGAATTTGTTACTCGATTATAATGGTGGAAATGCCGGGAAGTGAGGTCGTTTATTCACTTTACAAGAAGGCGCAGTTACTTCTAAACATAAACTTTTAATTTTACTTTGCAAAGAAATTACTTCTCTTTCTTGTCTTTTTGCAATAATAATAGTAGAGAAATTTTTGCAGTAATTTTTTTTTATTTACAACAAATACAGCATCATGTTGATAGTTTGTCTTTTTAAAGTAGTATTAGTAAATATTGAGCACACAAAATCATAAATATTTTGCCTTTTAAGGGCATACAAATATATAAAAATTATTAATATGAAGTATTCGCTAAATCGGTTTCGGCTATTTTTATATCCCTCTTCAGTAGCTTAGCAAAAATAATCCTGAAAAATATAATAAGCTTACGTATAGAGGTACCAGAAATATAAATTCGAATAGGTATACAAAAAACAGACAAAAAATATAGACATCATAGAAGACATAATAATACATACGTAAATACAGAGATGCTGTAAGTTGAGTTTCTAGGCAAAAGCACTGAAGCTAAAAGAAGATAATATTTTTGTTAGTTTTTGAATAGAATATCCTAGAATTTTTCAGTTGTAATAAACGGCATATGAAATTTGATATGGAAAAATATATCAGTATTAATGTATCTATTCAATTTACTGACAAATGAAAAGTTATTTCATTTTGTTTAAAACATACTATTTTCACACGTCATTTATATTCTTCTTTTTGTATAATTTATTTTAACTATAGTTACAAGTGAAATAATAATAATTATTAGTAGGTACCGGGTTTCTTCGGACAGGTCAGGACCATACTTATTTCAATAAAATTTTGCAACTAAATTACATTAAATTATGCACACTTGAATGAATATAATTGGTCAAAAATTACATTTTTTACCATTTAGACTAACAGCATTTTTTATTTGACGAAAGTAAGAAAATTCAAAAAATCGGAAAAAATTTTTGTAAAATATATTGAAAAGTTGTTGAATATTTAGACGGTCCACTATAATAGCTAAGACGTACACATTTACTAAGATTTTTTATTATTGAAAAACAAATTTTTAACAAGCAACTATACTTCTATCTCTCAAAATTGAAAACAATAAAAAAAGATAAATTTATTTAATTTAAATGACATGTCACATAAATCACATACATAATATAAACAAAAATACTTTTGATAGTCAATTAAAATTACAGTGGCACTTTTCAATTGTGCAGGTAATAAATAAAATAAAAAAAGGATGTTTACATAAAATACGTATAAATAATATTTTGATACGCATATGTATGTGTGTGTATGTAACTTGTGTACGTTGTTTTTATGAAAATATTTTGAACTTTTAGTCACATTGAGTGCAATATGTATACCTGCATATGTTAAAAACGAAACTGTCTGATCCGAAAGAAATCCGATACCTGATTATTCGTAAGGAAACTGCCAGAAGGGTGGCAGCGTGTTATAGAAGTAAATGGTGAATACTTGTAGTACATGTATAAAATAAACAAATAAACCTCTTAAGATATTTATTTTTATTTAACTTTAAATACGCGCAACTTTGCTCCGGACGACCTAATATTTTGTTATTTAAAAAAACGTTTTGCAACCACTGCTTCATCATCAATATTCTAATCATACACATACAATCGTGTATCCGATTCAAATAAGCTGCCAAACACCCTTAATGTGAGATCAAAACAAAAATACAAAATATAAAACTTTCGTACAACATATAAAATGGCAATTTGAAAATTACAGGAAAATTGATAGATAATAACAGAAAATAGAAAAATCCAAGAATAAAAGAAAAAAACCTAGTGATATGAAAAATAGCGAAGATGAAACGAAAAAAGTGAAAAATTATAGAAAAATCTGAAAAAGTGAAAAAATAAAATAAGAATATAAATATAGCAAAATATATTAATAGGGTAAAATAAAATAAAATAATAAAGCCAAAACAAATCCGATCCGGGTTCGACAAATAGGTGGTGTCGAAATTCAATCTTGGAAATTCTTATTTGCTTTGGACCAAGTCCGTGCCGGGATTCCTTTTAAAACTTTTTGCATGACACAAATCAGAATGAATTTTACATTTTGTCTGTGAGTCATACTAGTAGTTAGTAGACACATTTTTGCTATTTTTAATTAATTAATTTTTTTTTTTTTGAAAATATAAAACATAAATATCCTCAATATAATTATGTACTACAACGGACCCTTTGTATTTTTTGTTTAAATAAGGAAACTGATATTTTTTTATCGTTATTACTGCCACAGAAATATTTCCATTTTTAATCTTTTTTTCTTCTACCTGAATTTGCATGATATTAAGGTTAAAATTTTTATGTACCTTTGTAGCAAAATTTTTGATTTTAAAGATAAAATTCTACTTAAATTTTAAAATATGTAGGTATATTTTATTAATCAAACGTTCACATAAGCTAAATGTGATTATCTTAAGAAACAACAAATTACGAGTGCTGATATAAGAAAAATTAGTCAAGTACATGTTGAACATGCATTATGTCAGGGTTTCGTAGTCAGTAGCCTAGAACTTGTCATAACTTGAAGGATAAAATATCGAAAACTTAATATATTTTTTACTATTTACGTTTTAAATTGCTTTTTGAATTTTTGAAGATTTATTTGTCTATATTTCTGAAAGCTATCGACAGAACTTAACCGAAGTGATTTTAGTTGAGCGTTTTCAGCAAGTACTAGTACATCTGTAATTTTTTTAGACTTTTTAGAATAACAGTTTAAAAACTAATGAAGGAGGGCTAAACAAACAAGCTATAATATATAAGTATACGCCAGTTTGAAACTCAGTATTTTGCAAATGAAAAATGTGAGAAGGAACTCTAACATCATTTAACGAGCCGTTTCTAACGATACCTCATACGATGTGATACGCGAAAAAGAAATTTTCATCTGCACTTTCCAATACTGGAAAATATCTCAAGAAATTTAGAAAAAACATTTCTGCGAATTAATTAATATCTCTACCTCTAGCATACACACACAAAATTTCGTATTCATAGGCCGGAAGATACAAATATTAAGAGGGTGTAACGGGCAGAGGAACAGATTGGCGAATTTGAAGAAACTACACAGTAAAAGAATTTGTATTAAAATTAATATATTTCGCATGTCCAGAACCGTCCACTCAATTTTTTGTGTTATTTTAACACAAAGAATATGTGTCAAATCTTTACACAAGATTTGTGTCCATGATTTAACACACCAGAGGACATATTTTATATTTTGTCTTAATTTTTCAGATTTATCGGAGTTAGTTGTTTAAACTTTTTTATTCAATATTTTACTTCCACTGCAGCTAAAGATATTTGAAAATCGTGAAAAATTATAACGATTTTGTTCATATATATTATTATAAATGAGACTCAAAGAACGCAAAGAAAGTTAATCCTTTGTAAAAATTCTTACTTGTTTCCATATATATGTACCTATATATATATATATATATATATATATATATATATATATATATATATATATATATTTATATATATTTATATATATATATATTTATATATATTTATATATATATATATATATATATATATATATATATATATATATATATATATATATATATATATATATATATATATGTAGATATATTTATCTATAATAAAATAGATGAGAGTAGTTCTTATTATTAAACAAAACCGAAAAGTTTTTTCGGTTATTGACGAATATAGTTTTATCAAACGTTTAAAAATGAAACAATTTTCTTACATTTTAAGGTTATTTTGTTACAGATTCAGTTAAGAAGAATCATGTAAGCTTACGAGATTGTATTATATAATATACAATCTCGTAAGCTTACATGATTTTTTTTTTAAATTGAATCTGTAATAAAATAACCTTAAAATGTAAGAAAATTGTTTCATTTTTAAACGTTTAATAAAACTATATTCGTTAATAACTGAAAAAAAAACTTATAATTTTTTGGTTTTATTTAATAATAAGAACTACTCTTATCTTTCTTATTATACATATTTTGGTAGATATATATTCTAATATAACTTACGTACTTATAACATTCTTTTGCTCTACACAAATATTGTGTTAGTTCTTTGTTGTTCAAAACAAGTTAACATTTTTATTCTGTTAAATCGAAATTCGTGTTAATATTTTTATTTAACACAAACATGAAATGTTACATTAACGCAGGGTTTTGTTATTTATTTAACACAAAAATTTTAACCACTAGGTTTTTCTTTTTTAGGCAGAACACAAATTTTTTTACTGTGTATAAGGATTCCGTAATTTTGACTACGGAACCCTAAAAATTTGCTTACCCAATCCTAATATCGTTACAAATAAAGACAAAGTGTTGTTGATACAATTATTTTCTATTTGGCGGCATGCGTGACTTGTTCACTTGTGCGTGATTAAATTTTCTTACCACAAACGTATCGAATTATCTATCTACACAGTTTATACGAACTATAGAAGGGGCAGGTGGTGAGTTGGTCATGGGTGAAGTATTAACCAATTTATTTATTGTTATTGAGCTACAATGAAATATTACTTCATTTTGTAATCGTCCCGGGCGGGTGTTGGTTGGTTTTTTTTATTAGGGTTCCGTACCTTAAAAGGAAACATGAAACCCATATAACCAATGGAACCCGTGCTTGTTTGTCCGGCTGTCATAGAGGTTTTTATCTAAATTTCTGTAATAATGTTAGAGCTTGACGACAGACAAATATATTACAAGCCAAGGATTAGAAAAAAGATTAATTTTTATTAAAATGGTGGGGGGTTAGTTTGGTCCGAAAATTCAAAAAGTAATTTAAAGTAACGAAAATAGTCCCCAGCAAATTAAATTTTGCATCATGGTATGTTTCAGTATTAAAAAACATCCTCCAAATATTTAGGTTGAGATCATTAAGGGAAATGCTGGAAAATGCACAAAATTTTCGTTTTCATAAGTATTCCCAGCAGGGGCGTAAAAATCGGGGGGAAATTTTTAATGGGCTACTGATATATTTTGTTTCAAAATTGAATTTTCGGAGGCGACATTTTCGATAACATTTTCCAGTGTTATCGGAAAATTGCGTTACCTATAAAAAAAAATAGGTTATTAAAATTTTTGTTGAACCCCCCTACAGATTTGTAGTTGTTGCGCTGTTAATCCCCAGAATTAATTTAACCACTTTCCATTTTCAAGCCCCGGTTGCGACATATTAAACTTCGAAGTTTATATGTTTTCTATACTATAACAATTACAGGTAAATTAAACTCACAGTTTTGTCAAATACATTTATCTGTTTTTAGATAAACCAGAAAAAATTTACTTAAATATCCTAATTTTATTTCGAAAGCTGTGAAAAAGTCAAGCTGCTGAGGAACCCTGACTCAGTGCGTGTCCAACATGCACTTGACGAATTTTTATATTCACTGTATTAATAATGTTGTCAAACTGAGATTTATTTATTTCTTGTAAGAGATGAATAATTTTGTGAATTAGCTGAATAAATTATGTATCAATCTGGTCTTGAAATTTATTTTAATGGTATATAAAAAATCCAATACAATTTCACAAGGGATTCATTTTTTATAATTTCCCGGGTACATTTTCAAGATTGAGTTGTAACTTTAATAATTAATCAGTCGTCATGTCATTAACATATCCTACAGTGCATTTATATTTTATTAAACGTTATGTAATTATTAGTTTTGGAAGACTTATTAACTTCTTTACCATTTCAATTAAATGTGAATTCAACACCTCAACATCATCATTGTAAATATCACGTGATAGTTAATTAATAATAATTAATTAAAATGATTACCTAATGATATAAAATATATCGTTTAAAAAACGTAATTAACAGCGAACACATGTATATAATTGATTATAGTAACGTATATCTATGTAAGTACAACGTGTTTCTCATTGCAAGGAATATATAAATTCTAAAATAAGAATAATCGAAATGTGCTTTGCTTTTACGTTTCCAGGATATTCCAAGATTTTCAGCGTAAACATAAAATATCAAACATGATCATAGAAGTTGTAGATTGCATGGATAATTTTTGTAATATAAATATCAATATCTGACAGTTTATGTTGTCAAAAAAGTTTCACAAAATTAAAAATCAGTAATTTATTTTCTTAGTCGTAAGAATAAAATAATTTAAAACACTTACGATAATCTACGATAAAAAAGCCGAAAGAAACTTTAACGTTTAACGTCTGTTAACGTCTGTTTTCAGATAGCAGTCTATAGTAGCAGATTTTTGACAGTTTTGGACCCGCCGCCCACCGCCCGAATTTTTTGAGTGGCCATCGCTCGCTTCTAAGAGTTACTCCAGAAGAATTACTTCCTAAGACTCACTCCGGAAGAGTTACTCCCTAAAAGTCACTCTATAAGAGTTACTCCTAAGAGTCACTCTATAAATTACTCCTAAGAGTCACTCTATAAGAGTTACTCCTAAGAGTCACTCTATAAGAGTTACTCCTAAGAGTCACTCTTTAAGAGTTACTCCTAAGAGTCACTCTTACAGGATGACTCTTAGGGAGTGACTCTTCAGGAGTAAATCTACTACTGTCTATAATAGACACCACCCACATCATTATTTTTCTAACTTTATTGAATATCATTTAGCTTTTCTTTCCTTATGATGTTGGCGAAGGACAAGAGAAGCGCTGCGGGAGCTAGCATTTGATAGGTATGCATCTGCAGCCTTTTTTTAAGGAACTATGCCAATATTTATCTGGAATTGTAAAGGAAAATTATAGCCAATCTTCATGGGCATAGTCAGCTCTGAGATTCGAATTCGCGACCTACCAGTTCGCAAGTACCAGGACCTCAATAACCCAAAAATGATTCAAATAAAAAGATTTGAAAAAATCCCACGGTGATGGAAAAGCTCTAAAAAAAAAAACAAATAAAAATTCCTAGAATTTCATATCTTAAATTTCATTATAACTTAGAATAATTTAATTTCCATTCATCGTACGTGACATTACACTATAAAATACACGACAAGGCATGTGACAGAGGACAAATGAAAATTAAGTTACAATGAAATTTGAAATATGAAATTCTAGGAATTTTTTTTCGTTGTAGTATTCACTTCTAGTTAGATAGCACGGAATCATTTAGTATTTTCTGCATATATATAAATTTTCATCGCCATAATTTTTGCTGATGTTAATATATCATGTATGTTCTTGGTAGTCTGGAACAGTTTGTAGCTAATATATAAAGAAGGTCTGTTGAAGAAAATTATATTTCCAATAAACAACACCGCATACGTTTTAAATTGAACAACAACGGTGAAGGAAAATATTGCTTGTTAAGTAAAGAAAAAAAATTAAGGAAACAGAATAGTTGGTATATGTATGTATAGGTAAGATATCTGATAAAAATAATTAAATTTATTAGAAGTAAAAAGAGGAATTTGTAAATGATTATGAACATGCAAACATACTAATGAACCTACGTACGTACGACACTAACCGTATATTTTCATTTTTACTTAATGTAAAAAAATTATATAGTGATTTCAATTTTCGTTATATATACTCTTGTAGTGATTATTATTTGTTATTTTTTAATTTTAGGTATTAAAGATTTGAATTTATTTTTTACACTGTTCGAGAAAAAAAAAGTATTTAAAGTAAATTTCTTTATGATGTATTTTTTTATCGTTTATTGGAATATGTAGTCAATAATATGTTGCGTGAAATGTATAAAAATAAAATTAATAATTGACGACATCGCGTCCGTACAAGTAGATTTTCGTGCACGGTCAGTAAAAAATTTGCGGTTTTTGGAAAATTTTTCTGTGCTAAACTGCATTAACTATTTTATTTTTAATTCTTTCACCATGTTTCCATTTAACACGACGTTGTTAGATGTTGCCAGATTTTAAGTTAATAATTCATTTATTTCAAGAATTAATTTTTTTTTCAATAACACTTTTTTTGTGTGACATAGTCGCTTCGGGGGCTGTGCGTATGGTTGGTTGGGTGCGTATCAAAGATAAGTCTTGCATTTTGGGTCAAAATCATATTTATTTTAATATAACTAACAATTAAAGTAAAATAATGGAAAAACAAAAGAAAAATTATAAAAACAAAAGAAGAGTAAAAAGGAAATAAAAAAGAACGGACTCATCAATTTCCCACGTAGACACTTTCACTTACCTTTGTTAATTGTTAAACCCCAATTCACAATTAATAACCCAGATCGTGTTACCCTCCCGAAAACTCAAGAAAAAAATGTTAGTTAATTTTACTGTTAAAACAATAGGAACGCAAAAAGAAAGTCATTGCCCCATGGTCCGTGCATATGCAAAATGCTGATTCAGCGCCTTAATCGTTTACATTTGGCATATACAGGGTTTTCTTTTATGATAATTATATTCTGTTTTTATATACAAGGTCTACTTCGTTACACATTTAAAAAAAAATGTAGGAGAATATTCCTAACACCTTAAGGAACATAATTATGAAGAAAAAAATCGATTTTTTTTTAGCAAATCACACGCAATTAAACACACGCAGTATTCATATGTTCACTTATCGTTCAGCTAAACTGAAACTTTAAGCACTCGATTTTTTTGGTTAGTATGACCAAAATCCAAATGTAAATTAAAAATCACAAAGTGATTGAAAAAATTATCCGGATCGGCCGGGAATCGAACCCAGGATCTCCCGGTAACTAGCCAGGTGTGTTCGCCATTGAACCAACGATCCTGATTTGAAATTGAAAATGGTAACTGTTTCTCGCATTAGAGAGCGTACCAATACACATAGATGGTTGAATGATTTATCGGGTGGCTGTCGAGCACAGGATCGTTGGCCCAATGGCGAGGACACCTGGCTAGTTACCGGGAGATCCTGGGTTCGATATTTTCGACCGATTCGGATAATTTTTTCAATCACTTTGTGATTTTTAATTTAAATTCAAACTTGTAAATAATAGAATATTATTTACTAACGATCGTAAGGGTTATTTTGTCTGAACTCATTTGGATTTTTTTTCATACTAGATTTTTTGGACATTTTGGATTTTTTTTTATACTGGATCAATTTATACTGGGTTTTTAAACTGCCTCCGAGGCTATAAGCTGAAGATTTTTAAGCATTTATGGCCACTTAATTACTTAATCTAATTTAAAATTTACTTAATTTCTACTTAAAATCTAAAGTAAAATTTACTTAATCAGTATCAAAGACTTTTTATTTCATGTTCTATCTATGTTTAATAAAAACAAAACGATATGGTACACGTATTGTAGAAACACCTTACACATAATAATGTGATATATGTATAATGTTTTTATAAACCATTCTAGGAAATACCTACACGTGTTTGAACAGTAAAATATAATATGTTCTTATTAAATTATTTTTCGAAAAGTATAGATAGAAACGTTTTTGTTTTTTCTTATATTACCAGAAGAGGAAATATCGACTGGAAATTTCTCAGTTTTTCCTGTAATATTATATTAAATTGCCCGTTATCGAGGCTTTTCTTTTTTTCGAGACACTCACAAGAAAAAAAACAATTTTATCTCGTCAGTTATTATCATGTTCGTATCTTGTGATAAAGGTTAAGAGAATGATTTCAATCTTAATATTTTTTATTAAGATTAACTTGATAATGGTAGAGAGTCGTTTGGATTCGTTGTTTTCAGAATTGGGTATCAAAATTGGGTATTGGCATCAAAAATGTATCATTCTAGTATAATGCATTTTATATGATTGCATAAGAGGAATAAAAAGAAATTGTCATCGTATACATCTGTTTTTGATAATCTTTCTATTAACATGCTGACGGTCTTGAGGGATTGTAAAGAAACACTCAACTGATACACTATTTTGACAACTAATATACCAACTAACTGTTGTTGTAAAGTAAATAAACAAACGTAGGTGGATTCTTGTTTAGGCACAATAGGTATTTGGTCTGGTGCACAACGTGTAACGTGTTGGAGAGCAGTATTTCTCAACCTCCGGACTGCGGATTGGTGCTGGGTTGCGAAAGTATCTTACTGGTCTACAAAAAGATTTGTATATTACAGTGAATTTCAAAAATAAATATAATTTCTATTTTTACTTAAAAATAATGGCGGGGCTAGCTTTATGTAAGAAAGGGTTTTTGGCGATAAAAATCGCATGTTTTAGAGTTTAGTTTTTTTATTTACGGCTCATGGTAGCACATGTCTATCACAATACAATACAACCTTTTTCGTTTGAAAAAATGAAATGGCGGGGCTAACTTTATGGGAATATGTTTTCTCATATGATCGGATAACGACATTTCATATTACACGAATTAATGTTATTCCAAATAATGGCGAAAATGATTCCGCATACAAGAATTCTACTTAAAATTATAAAGAATTGCTTTTAAACTATTCCTGCAATGCTTAAGAAAGTGTCGATATTTATTTGAATTAGATGGCAGACCAAGTGGTTGGAAAACGACATTTCACATTACACGACTAATGTTTTTTCAACTAACGGTGGAAATGATTCCAGGCTACAAGAATTCCTTTTAAAATTAAATAATATTTATTTTTAAACATTACCTGCAATGTTTAAGAAAGTGTCGATATTTTTCTGAATTACATGACAGACTAAGTGCAGACAGAATGCGACATTTCATATTACACAACCCAATGTTGTTTCAACTAACGGTGGAAATGATTTCAGGCTACAAGAATTCTTTTTAAAATTAAAGATTTACTTTTAAACATTTTTGCAATGCTTAACCCCTTATCGCATACAAACCCATATATGGATTCTAAGTTTTACTATTTTTTTTCAACATATTAATTTTTTTTTTTGAAACTAATGGTAAATCCTCACTTATACTCCTTCGAGTAAAGGAACGTAATTTTTGTTGTCTTTGGTAAGTGCGGGTTGTCAAATTATTTGAAGTTATGTTCAGAGTGTCCGACCGTTACAGTGCAATTAATTTGTTCTAATTTTATTTGTGAAAACTAAACAATAAAACGGTAAGTACTAAAATCAAAAATTTTCAAAACACATTCTTTATATATTCAAGAACATGGAATAGTTGTGATTCGTGTGTGTTTTTTTGTTTTCTTCGATTTTTGGGGCTTATTTTGAAGTTTCCATATTTGGCTTCGTATGCGTTTAATCCAAATTATTATTGGACATATATGGCTTCGTATCGCTTTTATGGTACATCCCAGCATGTCAATTCTATTCCTGGTGATGGCTTCGTGAGTGACGATGATTTTGCTTCTGATTCTCCAGTACTCCCACCAGTCAAGGCAGTCCATCAACTTCGGTGGCCAGAAAACGTACTGCAACAAGCCGAAAAGGTACTCCATCTAGCTTGCCCGGCTCACCTATACTCATTAAAAAAGCACGAAAAACTCCAGCTAGGCATCAAGACCTCCCTTTGAAGTCTGTACGATCAGATAAGGTGACCATTTTCCCGAATGGACAAAACTAAATTGACAGTTATCTCAAAACTGCTCAAAATTCCGTTCATTCGCCAAATGTGGAAAGTGTCAAGTTTATTTATGTTACAATGGCAAATAAAATTGCATACAGATTTTCATAAAATATAATTGTATTTTTTATTTAACGCATACGAAGTCATATATCGATTATAATTATAATACTAGAAAGCATACGAAGCCATATATGGCTTCATTAAGTAATTTCTAAACAATAAGACTTAATTTTTTTGTTCTTAAATTGACTACTAAAATAAAAGAAGTGAAAGATATTATCAGTAAAAAAAAATTTTTTCTTCATCTCCTTCATAATTCATGCAATAAGGGGTTAAGAAAACGCCTATATTTATATGAATTAAATGGTAGACCAAGTGGTCGGAAAACGACATTTCATATTACACGATTTAATATTATTTCACCTAACGATGGAAATGATTCCAAGCTACAATAATTCTTTTTAAAATTAAAGAATTGCTTCTAAACGCTTCTGTAATGCTTAAGAAAGTATCCGTATTTATCTGAATTATACGGTTGTCCAAGTGGTTGGTAAACCACATTTCGTATTAAATATAAATGTATAATTAAGAAAACGGAAAATCATCATTTGTGATCCTATATGTGACCAGTTCGCACAAAATTATCCGAGATTGTAACGGATCGTGGCTGAAAATAAGATAGAGAAACACTGTTGTAGAGCACACCGCACTACTGCGATGGCTATTGTGTGTAGACGGTGAGCGAGCTACGTTTGTTTATGTACCTCATAACAAATAATTGGTGTACACTTTATAGATGGAATTGTTGACGTGGTACAACGTTGTGTTACAGTTAGTCTGATTTCACATGACGTCATGCGACGTTCATGACTATCAACGTGTTGCACAAAGTTTTCCTGTTACAATTATTGTGTTTTCCTTGGACGGATTTATTGATCTTGCAATGGGAATAAACTTTATAGCATCGACGAGAGACATTAATTAATTAAATTCCAACGATATCGATAATGAAGTTAATTTTGCCTCTTTGTTTCTACGTCTACGATGTAGTCTAGATGATATGTACTTATGTAGGAACAAAAGGATTCACAATATTATTATGAAAACTTATAAGCAACTGTTTGTTGACTGGAAACGTCTGAGCTTTCTCAGGTTCCATAAAATACAAGGAGGTTTTTCCATTTACCTGTCTGTTTGTCCGTCTGTTCACCTACTGAGATGGAAGAACAATGTCCCTTTCCAATACGGATTTTGGAAAACGGATAAGAATATTCTACCTATGAAGCCAATAAATTATTTTCAAAGCAGTACACTTCTAAAATGTTGCCATTAAAAATTGCAACTTTGAGAAAATTCTTACCGATAGTAGTAGGTAGGTACCGAGTTATTTGATACCTTGGATTTGGTTACCGATTATTTGCTCGTCAATTTTATATTTTTAAAGAGTTGGTCACCTTAGGCACTGTCTTTGGGCTATACGAACATCACTTATTGGTGGTTTTGTTAAAACTTCTCTGGTAACACTGATTATAGGGGAGGGGGGCAAAACGGGGTAGGGGGGCAAAAAGGGGAAAGGAGGCAAAAGGGGACGGGGGGGCCAAAAAGGGAAAGGGCCAAAACGGGTAGGGGGGCAAAATGGGGTATCCCAAAAATTTGGTAAAAATTTTTATATTTTCAAATTGGATAATATTGAAATCCAAATAGTTTTTCATTTGATAAAAACATTTTATTCGATAATGAAGAACAATTCAGAATTATTAAAAAAATTATTATTTTTCGCCTCTGCATCCACTACTAATATAAATGGTGATTCGTTTTATGTAAATTACTCCTAAAAAAGTATTATTATTTAGTAGCTTCGTTTTCTTATGAATATATTTATAATCTTACATCATTAAGGGGTATCCCATTTTGCCCACAAAAAAATTTTTTATTTTCTTACGGCAGCTCGAAATTTGATTATTTTACTTAATTACGACTGAAAATAAAAAGATTCAGCATATTTCAGTCCTTAAAATCATAACGGTTTCTTAAGTACCCCGTTTTGTCCCCCCCCTGCCCTATGTAAACTGTCATGTTTTTGATACCAATTTTAATATGGATATATTTTTGGGTTGGGATACAATTGAAAAATTTCGTTTCTATAAAATAGGTATCATAAATTTTACAGTATAGACATTTAGTACAGACTAGAGATGTCGCCGGAAGTAATTTTTCGGTCCCGTTCCCGCCCACTTCCGAAACTGATTTTTCAGTCCCGCCTGTTCCGTTCCCAATCCTGAGAAAAATTGTCAAAATCGCCCAATCTCAGTCTCGCACGATTTATCAGTTTTAATCCTGTTGCCGATGGGACCCGGAGTAAAAACCGGGTCCCATCGGCAATTACATTATTTTTAGTGTCATTTCCGCTCGGCCCCAATCCCATAAAAAATTCTTTATTCCCGCCCGTTTTAAAAAAAAAATCAATCCGTTCCCGTTGGAACCCGACGGGTTCTGACGGGAACCATTTTTTTCCCGCCCGATTGACATCTCTAGTAAATAGGCACATAAGTGTACAAGTAATTTCAGTATTTTATCCCGGAAAAACTCTGATTGTGGAACCTTATCATGGCCGAATATTAATCAAAATAAAAATTGACGTTGACTTACAATTAGATATAGAACAACCGATACGAAATAAGATATACACTTCAGAAAATGTCGGACACAATTCTTAACTATGAACAAGTATCATATCTTTAAGGGAAGGTTTACTTGAGCGTCGTTAAAAAAATCAATTTTTTTTTTTTTTTGCAGAAATTGGTAGCTAATTATGTGTAGAATATGTTCGCAAAGTGATTTTGCTGAAAGTAAATTAAGGGAAGGTTTACTTGAGATTTGATCAAAATATCGATTTTTTTTGCAGAAATTGGTACCAAATTATGTGTAGAATATGTTCCCAAAGTGATTTTGCTGAAAATAATTTTAAAAAATGATTTTTGCACATTAACCGAATCCAGCTTTCTATAAAAAAAAACTCAAAAAACATAGTTCTCGCAATAATGAGTATTAATAAAAAAAATTTTAAAAAGTGTTTTAATTCTGCCAGGATTGCCAAAAAGTTACTGAAATGCTTTTTTTGCAATTCCGGGACTAAAAGGCATGATCTGGCCCCTCATAACAGGGAGTAAAGTGCCACTTTTAGTCCCAAGGGACTAAAAAATTATTTTGCTGCCACTTTTAAGCCAATCAGCAAACTTAATTTATAGAATGGCAGCAGTCAGTAAGTTTAATTTATACACCACAGCACTTATGAATATATAAATTAATTTAAACTTATTATGTAGACAAAAGAAAACAGAACAGATATATGTATGTCTTGAGGAAATTTTATTTAGGGTTAATGTTTACATATATATTTATATTACTGCAACTCGATATCTTAAATAAATCATTATTTAAGCATTAAGGGTTAATTCAGAAGTCGATTTCACATCCTTTTGTCCGAAAAGTTTGCTATATCTTTTTTATTGTTAATTGAATTTCCAACATAGCCTTTTGCCACTGTCGAAGATTTCCACCTCCCCATGTCGTTTGACAATGTCGATGTTTGCCCTCAAATCTGCTAATAAAAACGTTTTAAAAACGTGGCTACATTTTGAGGCAGTTTGGCAAATGCATTTTCACTGCACGAAATTATCCACTTGATCGAAATTATCCAGTTTTTATTTCTTTTTTTTATTTTAAAATTTAAATCAAAAAGTAATAATTTGAAGTTTTTCTAATGCAAATGGTTAAAATTCTAAAGTAAATAAATTTTGTAAACGTTGCTACGCAATTTAAATATTTTATAGTCCATGCGTATAATAATAATATGGTTAATTTCTTCAAAGTATACTTGATTCATATAATATTATCATTAGTGTTCGAAGAAGTTGCGGGGCTGACAGTATTGTCTTTATTTTTTTAAGGTATTAAAAATTGTTTATTTTTTTTAGATAAAACATTTTGATACGATTTTAAATAGATACAACAGGTAATTATGGATGCCTATATACGGACAATATCCTCTTATATTGATATGTTTTGAATATGTTTTAGATATGCGTGTATACGTTTGTTGTCACAACTTGCTTGGTCCGATTTTAATTTTATGTATTGTGTTAAGGTATGTTTTGATGTTACAGTGAATGATTTATGTGTATCAATTGTCTTTTTTCTTCCAGTAAAATGTGAGAGAGACAACACATTATTTTGTTTTCCTAAAAATCTTCTTTTAAATGACAGCTTGTTTTTTTATTAACAAGTTTTAAGTTACAGTCAGTCAGTCAAATTTTCAACAATTTTAATTTAAAAAAAGTTAAAATTTTTGTATTTTTTTAAAATAACGCTTTTTTGTAACTTGAAACTAATTTTTATTAGCAGCTGATGGTTAATAGAGAATACCCCGATACAATTTTTTTTAAAAAAAATGTATTTACTCCGATTTTTTAGCGTTTTAAGTTTTGAAAATATAAGTACGGTCCTGTCAGCACCGCAAGATTTCGAACATTAATTATCATAATTATAGTATAAACAATGTTTTAAGAATTTTTTTTTTTAAATAATTCACTGTTGAGAGATTTACTTTGTGAAATTTTATTTTAAATATTGAAAATATTTAAAGTTTAAATTACTTTGTCTATTTCACGAATTAAAAATTATTTTTACTGAACATGTTTTCAGTCCTTTCGGCCATCCTCAGAGAAGAATGACGAAAATAAATGATGAGAATTTATATGTAAGAAAAAAATTTAGGAGGGGTGTAATATTATTGAATTGAGGGGTGTAATATTATTGAATTTTTTTTATTTTTATTTGATATTAAATTTATAACTTGAAATAATCTGAAATTGCAAAAAATAGTATATACTCCACGGGGCCTCTGGCAACAAACTTCACACTCGGGATTACTCGGGATCACACTTTAGCCCCTAACATTCTATTAGATGTTGATAATTATATACAAAAAATATTAATGTATTAAGTACTTGCTAGACTTACAGGTTTTATGGGTGTTTTTTTTTTTTAGTAGGATACCTTTTTATAGGTATATGTGGTGAGTAGGGTTGCCACCATTTTTTAAGAAAATAGAGTAATTTTAAAATTTTGTGCAAAAAAACAAAGTACAATTAACTAAGAAAAAGTACGCGTTCCCACTTTTTTGGATTTTGTAGTACAAGAAAATCCTTATAAATTCGCATTTATCAGCTTACTCCCATTTGACCACTTTTAACGAGTCAGAGTCAGATCTTACGCAATTTAATAAACAGTGTCGTTTTGATTCTTTTAAACTCATTTAAGATATTTATTGTTAGTGATATTTGAATTAGTTTGTTAACTAATAAATTAAATTCTGTAGACTGATGATTTTATGTATAAAAAAAATAATTCTAAGTAACGTTTGTATTAGACAAAAGTCTGGAAAACGGATGTAGAATCTCACTGTTATTAATTTTTATGTCTTGTAATCTTGAAAAATTATTTTTTGAACTAAAATAAATTAATAGGAGGAAATTCGCTATGTTATGCAGATGCTGCGACAGGGGTATTTTTATTTTAAAGGTAATTTAATTATCCGGCATCTATACCTAATTTCGATACACTATATTTTTTATTTTTTTTATTTTACTTTAAAGAGCGAAAAATAAGACAAAAATCGTAATCAAAAGTTCACACATCCGCCATTTTTTTTTCTTTCAGCAATTTATTGGTATTATAGGTATAGGTGCCGGTACTGTTCATATATTTTATAAATCTTTTTTGCTTTTGGATTTCAGTGGTTTATTACCGGCGCTATGATGTCAACCAACAAGATAGTCACTGCACTATCTATAAAATGGACAATTTTTTATATTTTTCATTGAAAATTTCTTTTTGTATAACTTAATACTTAATAAATATGTGTACAAAATTTGAAATTGATATTTACTTCCGTTCTTGAGAAAAAAATTCCAGAAAAATACATAATTTTTGGTCCATCTTAAGTGAACCTCCCTTAATGTTTCAATTCAACGTTGTAACAAAGATTTCATAAGTACTTTTCAATAAACCTTCCACTGTAAACAATACTGTAAGTGCTCAAATGCCTCAAATGTACCATTATACACAGTGTGTCAAGTGTCGACGATTAAATTTCAGGAGTTTATTGTTTGGACCATTTCCAACAAAAATATATTTTATACTACGTCAAAAACAGCTTATTGAATTTGACAATTTACTATTTTTTACGTTGCAACTAGTCGTATTAAAAATTTTTTCCTATTATTTTATTAAAATTAGTAATTATTTAATGTTGTTCTTAGTAAATTACAAGATAGGTATACTTTAATTTATATGAACTGAAAATGACTCATTCACATAAATCTATGTACCAGACAAGCTCGTAATATAGTTATCTCTCACAAGATCTACTATCTAATATATTGAAAAAGGATAGTAGAAACTTTTATTTGTAACAAAATTTTATTTTTGGAATGAGTCACTTTCATTTAATATAAATTTGACTTTATGTGATTTAATATAAATTTGACTTTATGTGTGTTTCTTTTCAAACGGATGTCAATATTGGAAACGAGACAACAAATTTTTCAATGTCTTACGAGGTAAGAGCCGCAACTGTTCGACTTTTTTTCTTAATAGTTTCTGTTTCATTTTATAACGCTAAGTTCGTGTGCTTAAGAAATAGCTGTACGAATTCTTTTAAACGATATTCTATGATTTACGACTAATGTGTATGTGTAAAGTTAAATTCAAATATAAAAATATAAAATTTTCTAAGATGTCTCTCCGTTTCTTGATTGACTTTTGAGATCGTTGACTTTTGAGATACCTTGCATAGAATCGAGATAAGAGTTAGTATTAAAATTAAACATAATCAGATACTTTATGTCACAATTATACAAACTTTCCGATAATAATAAAAAATAATATTGTTTCCAAACTTTTCGTTGGTAGTATCGAATTTATATAGGGTGAATGCAGGAGAGATGCCGCACATTTTGAAAGCACTTGATAATTCTTCAAGTATGCATTTAATTGACTTAAAATTTGCTACACAAAAAGTGTAAATAATGTTCTTTAAAATTATTTATAAATAATTTTAAATTTTGAGTCATAAAGGATTCATAAATTAACATTTTTGTAGAGCCTGCAAAGCGGCGTCTCTCCCACACCTATGGGAGAGACGCCGTATAGTTCATATTAAAAATTATGCATTTTTTTGGCGCAGCGCCCCTCTTAAACATATATTACACACATCGGCATACATGATGCATGCCATATGTAACCATTTTTGGTACTGTATACATCTTAATCAGTTAACTTTTTTTTGTTTCTGAGTACTTTTCAAAACATTCAATATATAGGCAATCATTATTATTTTCGTGGCATAATTTACAGTCCAAAAAAAAAAAATTGTGTAATTAAGATATGTCTGTATTTTATATTATGTAATATGATGTGGCATTTATACCAACTTTAAATGCGGCATTTCTCATTTTTGTTGGGATAGATGCCGCATGTTGCTATAGCAAGCATAGTGCAGAATTCTAACCTAAAATTTAATACAGTATAAAATATACCTGAATTAATAACAAAACTCATTTTCATTAAAACAATGAAATATACATTCTTAAATTCTAATGAATTACATGCTTGATAAAACATTATGTTAAAAAACTTACTCTTCAATAATAAAAAGTTGGATAATTACTAAACTGATGGACTAATCATAAATGTTACCATATACAGCTTAAATAAGTAACTTATTTTAAACATATAATCCATTAATAGCGCTATCTATCAATCAGCGGACGAATTATGGCTACTGCGGCATCTCTCCCTCACTTACCCTATACGTGTATCTTAAGATGATATTTAATTTTTAATCACTAATCTTATTGCTAACAGTATAAAGTTATATTAAAATTTCTGGTTGAATGAACGCAATATTTTTTGATATATAGTTTTATATCAGTGGAAGAAAATACTGAGGAAAAATTTTCTAAAGAGAAAGCTTTGAGGGGAATTAATCAAATAATTTTCAACATCAATAACTTTATAATATGTATCCATCGTTTACTCTCTCTTGTGTTTGTGTTATTTTTAGAAATATGATTTTTAGTCGAATTTTCTCCGAAAAATTAGACTTATACAGTCTATACGATAAGAGCTGCGAGAGGCGAGAGTAGGGGCGCTATCCGTTTTCGGACCCGTAGAACACGAATATGTAGAAAAAAAAAATGTCTGATATATATATATATATATATATATATATATTTTCCCGCCACCTTTTAATTTGTGTAGGGCCCCCCTATGGAAGTTAAGAGATGAAATTTGGTAAATGGGGCTCATTTTCGAGGCACCTCATACTATCAAAGTGGGGTCAAATTTTGGGCAAATTTTTTTTCTGACCCGACCTTTAAGGGGGTGGTGGGGGGCGGAAAAGCAATAAAACTTTTCCAAACCGGTTTTAAATAATGTTTCGGTCAATTATCTACAACATATCCAAAATTCAGCTTCCTAGGATGATATGGTGGGAGTAGAGGGGGGAAAAACGATTTTCGCTGGATCTAACAGGCCCCCAGCCCCCCAGAATTAACGTAGAGGGTTGAAATTTGGTGTGTTGATAAAGTTCGTACCTAGGTTGTGCTTTTTGGAGGTTTTAATATTTTACCTCCACCCACCTCATTTTTAAGCTACAATTTCATGCATTTTCGACGTTTTCGAAGTTTGTACCACTCGCACAGGTCACCCGAATAAACCTAGAGGGCTGAAATTTTGTATTCGGATTGAGTTAGTATCAAGGGGGTGCCTTTTGGGGGTCTCGACTTTTAACCCCTACCCCCACCATTTTTATACCCAAAAGAACATGATTTTTCTTGTTTTTTAACAGTTTCGTTCGGGTCAAAATCTCCCCAAATAAACCTAGAGGGCTGAAATTTGGTGTACAGGTTAAGCTAATAGCCAGACACTGTTTTTTGGAGGTTTCAACTTTTAACCCTTACCCCCACGATTTTGACGCCAATATTTCCTTAATTTTTTTGCTTGTTTTCTAACACGTCTAGAGACTCCATAAGGAAACCTAGAGGGCTGAAATTTTGTACGTGTATTCAGTTAGTATCCAGCTAGTACCTTGTAGGGAGTCCGCATCACTTTTCCCCCCACTTCTCCCATTTTTACATCGGAATTGAATGCTATTGTTAAATGTGTTTTAAAAGCATTATGTTTATTCTAAATACAAGTAGGCGAATAGTAATTTTAAAAAATTTAAAAAAAAGTGAACTTACTTTTATGACAAATGAAATACATACATATTAAGTAATTTAAAAATGTTATTAAAATCACTGTTTATTTATAAATTAGGAATTTTGGATTTTTAGTATTTATAAAATAGAAATTTTGGATTTTTTTGGAAAGAAAAAATATCTTTATAAAGGCCTTCCAGTTTACTATTTAAGGTCCTTTTTTAATTTTTAAAACTAAAACATAAAGGCAATTAGCGGATAAACATGGGCAGGAATGTCCTCGTACGAATTGTGTTGGCTTTTTTTCTGCTACCTGTTTTCGGCACAAAATTGAAATTTACTGAGATACTGCCCTTAAATACTTAAAACCTTTTTTTAAAGCCTCGATCAGCCGAACACTCATCACCAGTTTTGAAACCAACAAAATGACAATTCGGTTGTAGACTTTCAATCACATTTCGCTTGTAGACATTCAATACCGAAGATGAGGGGAAAATTCGACTACCGTGATGGGGCCCCGCTGCTCACGGCGTTTTTATAATTTTATATTATTAAAATTCTACTATAGTTAATTTTTGTTCCAGTTTTTGTAAATCAATGAGTGAGTGTACAGAGGCGCAGATGAATTTCCACCTTTTAATTCGTTTAGTTTTAAATATGTCAGATTTATTGGGTTTTTGTCAAATTTCGGTAAAAATCACATTTGTAGTTAAACGAATTTTTACACTATTTGCACACGTGTCAAATATGGTAACTGACTAATGTATTGTGCATTTCGAATTACTTCCGCTTCAATAGAAGTAACCCTATATGAACTTGGACTATAGTTTTTTCAATGTTTAACAGTGGTCACTGATTTAAATGTAATTGTATAAATTTTTTAGACTTATACTGAATACAGGCGTTACATTCATTTAAGGTACCATCACAGGGTGATTGGCCGAAAAATGGTCAATTTTCGTGATTTTTTTTCGGCTGGATAGGATGAGGGAATGGAGATGAATTTTTTTTTACGATTAATACCACTATTTAACAATACAACAATTTTTTTATTCATTTTTATTTATTTTTTATAATTATTATAATTTTTGAAAAAAGTGTCTTTAAAAAAAGGCGGAAATTGGTGCCCACATAGCGGCGGCAGTTTTCATTTGGAACAAAAATCAAATAGTCAACGTAGTTTTAATTGGGATTTCAAGAGTTTAATGATTTCGTTTTAACCAATTACCCAATGATTGGGTAATTGGTTAAAACGAAATCATAAAAATCAAATAGATTATCAATCTGTAGGTAAACCGTTATATGTACCTATGGGAGCTTTTTTTCAATTTGAAAAAATGGCAACCGTTTTAGTAAAAAATAACAAAATTTTTTATAGTTTTCCGTGTGGAAAAATAGGAAGATTTTGGCGGCTTACCTACAGATTGATAATCTATTGGTTTTTTTTTTTTTTTTTTTTTTTTGAAATAAAAACTGGGGCCGCAATCGTGGGCACCAATTTCCGCCCTCTTTTAAAGACATTTTTTTCAAAAAATTACAATAATTATAAAAAAATAGATAAAAATGAATAAAAAAAATTTTTTGCATTGTTAAATAATGGTATTAATCGTAAAAAAAATTCATCCCCATTCCCCCATCCTATCCATCCGAAAAAAAAATCGCGAAAATTGATTATTTTTCGGCCGATCACACTGTGATGGTACTTTAACGAATTTTTGAAAAGGTTTTTTATTTTTGTCGTTTCCTTACTTTTTTGGAGAAATTTTATTAGTGCACAGTTTTTACAATTTGGAATAAGTTTTTAGAACTTTTTAATCACGTCACAGAATGTTAGTTTTACTAGAAGTAATTTAACAAATTAGAAATAGCTTAGTTGAATTATCGACTTATATCTTCAGTTACGACCATTATGAAACTGGTTATTTACTGTACAAAATATCTATATAGGTAAGCAATGTTTTAAGTACCTACAGTTGTCCGAAATTTTGTACTTTATACATGTCAGTTGTTTGGTATAAAGTTGCTTATGTCCTTTTCTACCCTCTCTACCCTCGACCACCGCTATTCAGTTTTAAGTCGTTTTATTATGCTTTTGAGGCGTGAAAAACGCCTCACACAAGTCCCTTTCATATTTACAATATTAATTAGATTAATTATTAAACTAATAGTAGTTGAGTATTTAACTAATTTTTTAGATCTGTAAGTGATTAAGCTAGAAGAGATTGCACTATATATTACCAGAGACAATTATTTTATAATAAAACATTTTAAAATTGAAAATACAAAAAAATTCTGAATATAATGTAATTTTTTTTTATCTAGAGTCGTCAGTTCTTCGGAAAATCAATTTAAATATATTTTTTCATCATATCATTTTCGTATTGTTGATAAGAGAAAATTCAAGGAAAACTTTTAATTCAGTTATAATGAAAAATATAAGTATTTCTTGAGAAATTCGATTTAAAAATATAATTATATACATTTTTAATCATCAAATAAGAAGAATAGCCAACAGAGGTATAATATGTATATATAAGTAATTCATATTTTTTTCTTTTATTTCACTTTTTTGTGTATTTAAGTTTATATTTTTGCACTCAGACGTAATAGAATTATTTAATGTTCTATGAAAAATAAATGAAAGAAACAACTTTTTATCAACACTTATCCATTACCCTACCTGTATTAAAATATTCTTGTTGAAAAAGTTTCCTTTCATATAATATTTCAAGTACAGTGGCCATCCAATGGTACGTACTCCGATTTTACGTAGTGACGTCAGCAATTTAGTGGGGTTCTCCTCTCACAGATACGTTGTTGTTTGTCTGTGTTGGTGAAAATTTATGTACCAAGCCAGAGTCAGGGCCGTAGGTAATATTGTTTGAGGGTCTCGTAGCCTTTAAAAATTTTAAAATTTCACTGCAGATATATATGCACATATTCTGTATACGTAATATGCAAAATGCAAATCCAAAATGAGTAACGTAAAATTCTAGAATATTCTAATCGTCAACTAGCAGAGATATCAAAAAACGGACTTCACCGTTGAATTGGTCATTAAAAATGAGATTAAACAGTGTAGTTTGACAAAAATTCTAGAAAGTTCTATTTGTCAACTAGCAAAGATATTAAAAAATCAATTGTATCATTTAATTATCCATTGAAAAAGAGGTCAAATTACACATTTTGACAAATTTTCTAGACTATTCTATTCGTCAACTAGCAAAGATATTCAAAAACAGACGTCGCCATTGAATTGGGT
The DNA here is from genome assembly GCA_035578155.1 of Brachynemurus nebulosus. Taxonomy (NCBI): domain Eukaryota; kingdom Metazoa; phylum Arthropoda; class Insecta; order Neuroptera; family Myrmeleontidae; genus Brachynemurus; species Brachynemurus nebulosus. The sequence continues at coordinate 36,380,415 of JAPWDM010000006.1, forward strand.
ACCAAAAAAGACACCAAATAACACATTTTAGGAAATGTTCTAGAATATTCTATTTGTCAACTAACAAAAATATTGGAAAATCTACTGCACCACTTAATTGTCCAACCGAAATTAAACTAATGTAAACCAAATGTCCGATTTTGACAAACAATTTTTGCAATTTGACGAATAGAATATTCTATAACATTTATCAAAATGTGCTATTCCGTCTTTTATTCGATGACCAATTAAATGGTGCAGTCGATTTTTCGATATCTTTGTTAGTTGACGAATAGAACATTCTAGAATTTTTGTCAAAATGAGCTGCTTAATCGAATTTTTAGTTTTTCGAAAGTTTTCTAAAAGTCGTCACTCATATTCATTAGTATAACATTCGATTTCCTTTGTCTACACAACCGAATTTTAGGTGTAAATTGTCTCTTAAGATAATATTGTTTTAAAAAAATTCAGATAATAATATTTACCAACCCCCGAAACAAAAGTTTACCGACGCCCCTGATCTTCCGATTTTACGTACTTCCCCTTAAATTTGCACCGACCACTACGTAAAATTGGATTTGTGGTGTACCGTATATTAGGTTAAATCGGCACGAAGTGATATTTACAAGTACCTACCTATTCTTTAATATGTTAAAAAGTTACGTGAGCATGGTTAATTTCTTGCAGTAATTAAAAATATTTGAAAATGTTTCTGGTTTTCGAAATAATAACAAAAATTATGTAATTTCTACTCTATGGTAAATTGGAGTTGAAAGAGATGATAAAAATATAATAATTTCTAGATTCTTTTGTATTTATACATCTAAAAAATACTTCAGATTTTGTGTAGAAATAAACATAAAATCTAAAGTTTATAAAATATGTTGAATAACTTATAACACGGTCTAATGGTCAAATTTTTATCCAATTTCAAGCTTCGCCACTATTGCTACCCAAAAAAATTATTATTCTACAACAGTTTAAGAAAGATATATAAGCTGACCTTTACGTCAAGTATTTCTAAACCAAGTTCATGAACGGCTTTTTCCGTTTTGACCGAATTCATCCGTATGTCCCGATTCATCGCGGTTTACAGAATTTTTCATTATCAAGCCTGAGAGATTTTGAATTAATTTTGATTATTGTTATAGAGTATGTAAAAAAATTTTTGTTTGGAAAAAGTAGAGATACAATTTAAACTAGTTTTGAGTAAATATTATGGTAACATGGTGGGAGAGTAGGGTGCGCAAATTATTCATTGTTAATTTTTTTATCTGGTACCTATTTTTTGTAGGTATCAACTCAATGCCCTTAAGAAATTGAAAACACTTTTCAATGATTTTAGTAATTTGTTTTCATCGAGCTTAAATTAGAACGTTATCAAAATTTTCTTGTTGCATTTCATTTACAGTAATGTGATTTAACATCCGTTTTTCAAAATATTACTGTACTGATTAGAATTACATTATGTTTCTGACAAGGATATCAAAGTATTCTATATACTAACTTAAGTTTAGTTTTTTTGAAATATAAATTACCTATAAAATTTTTTTTATGATGCGTATAGATTTTTATGATGCGTAGACAGGAATATAATTTGTATGATTGCAAAATAGACATGTAGTTATGTATAAATTCAATATTTTATTAAAATTTTTTTTTATAAAGTTTTTGAAAGTGAATAATACATAATTTTTTATTCAATTTAATAATTCAACATCAAACGAAATAATTTTTTTGCATAGGTAAGTCAAAACCATTTGACAGTAAATTGTATTTTCAAATTATACTTACAAAATGAATTATAGACATCTTTGTAGATTTTTTAATATATTGTTTTTTAAATATTTCGTTTTGTAAAATTCGTTTTATTGAGAATGTAATTAAAAATTAGATTTATTGAATTTTTTTTATTTCTTTATTTTGTACTCTATTTATTTTAAATACTTATGTGTTTAGTATATTTTCAAATATACGGCAATAAAATTTAACTAGGCCATATAAAATTAGGTGAAAATTATATTTTTATGCGTCGTCGGAATAATAAAATTTCAAATAATGCTTTTACGTTTCCTTGTGAAGACTGAGTAGTCAGGTTTTTTAATGTTTTCCCTTTTCATTGCATCATATAATGCCAATTTACGAACGCGACAAATTAAAAATGTAGTAAAAATGAATATAATCCTGGGAAATCCTGTGTACAGTTTGGTTGTTTTTAGTAGTATTTTATGGAGAAAAGAAGTAATATTCTCGGTTATTTGTTTGGAAAAAAGAGAACTTATAAAACTAATTTGGTCTGTGCGATACAAATTGCTTAAGGTAGGGATTTGAAGCTAACATTATAGTTTTCTTCTTTTTGGGTTAAAGTGAAATCCTTTGACTTGTTTTATTCAATTTAGAAAAGTTAAACTTTAAATCATAGGATTTTTATGTAATTTAGTATGTTTATTGCATAAATATTTAGGTATGTGTTTTAAATAATTCCAAAATTATTTCATAAAAATAAACTTTACTCTTAAAGGGGTAATATCACTTTGTGTGCAGTAAATCTAGGAACATTTTTTTAAGTTTATTATAAAAATACTCCTGTCGCAGCATCTGCATAACATAGCGCATTTCCAAATATTGGGAACTGGCGGATTTCATTTAAGACCTGTATCCATTTAACATAGATTAGCTTTCTAAAAGTAAAAGAATTTTTAAAATCGACGGGGTAATTTATTTTTGGTATTTTTTAAAAGTATTTTCAAAACCCCTTGTGTAGTCTTCTATGCCGCATTTGCATCCGCAGGACAGTTGTGGATCTTATTGTCAGATAACACAACCTGTACCTATCTAAAATAGTTAACCTCTGTAATAGTGAAAACATTTTCAAAATCGGTCAGTTATTTTATTTTGACACTTCTGGGTCCCATTGACGCTGCCGAACCTTACATAATGTAATCTATATCTATCTAAAATAGTTTAGCTCTCTAACAGTGAAAAAATTTTCAAAATCGGTTGGTTAGTGCATTTCTCACACTTTTGGGTCCCATGGACCCTGGCGGACTTTACATAATGTAATCTATATCTATCTAAAATACATATAGTTTAGCTCTCTAACAGTGAAAAACTTTCAAAATTGGTCGATTAGTTTATTTTTTACAATTATGGGATCAGTAAACCCTGGCGGACCTCATACAACATAATCTTTATTCGTCTAAAATAATTTTAGTAAAAAAAAATACCTCTCTAACAGTAAAAAAGGGTCCTAAGGATCTCATATAACTTATGGCGGTCCGTGAGGTTCCTGCGGACATCATTTAATAACTTAATTAATTCAAATATTTTAACTTACTAACGGTGAAAAAATTTTCAAAATCGATTGGATAGTTAATTTTTGGCGTTTTTAGGTCTCCAATTCCCCTGGCGGATCTCACATAAGATACCCTAAATCCATTTAAAATTGTTTAACTTTCTAACGTTAATGATTATTAGTGAAAAAATTTTCAAAATCAATCCAGTTCTTTAAAATTTTTTTCCAGGCATACAAACATATTGTTATTTCTTTATAATATTTAATATTATTATATCATGACATAATTTCCAATATCTTGTTCATTTAAAATTCAAAAAAAAAAAAATATCTTCATTACATAAACTTAAAAAAGCTGGTAAATTATAATTTTAAAAAATGAGACAGAGATATTTTATTATAATACAATTAATACATATATATTGAATAGCTATCACTTTGTTTACGTAAAAACACCTTAAAAAAATTGCTAGTTTTCTATATTTTATAACGAATTGAGACAGAAATATAAATTACTTATTACACTTACAAAGAGAGCATTAGTAATCTAAAATGAAAAAATTACAATTTTCTCGAAAACTACTTAACATAGAAAGAAAATTATAAGAACATTTTCTTCATATTTTTTTTCCTTTTGAACGATGTAAAAATCGAACTGTCTAATGATCGGATCGAATGATAAAAAATGGCCAGAAAACCTATTTCTGGGCATCCGACGTGTCTGGCTAACGAACTTAGCCGAGCCAATTCGGATTCCACTTCTCACAGCAAATTGTATATATATATATATATATATATATATATATATATATATATATATATATATATATATATATATATATATATTTGGTTATGTAATAATATCGAATAATGTTTCGGATACGGTTACGGTTACGGTTACGGATAATTGTTTTCAGTGAACACTTGTTTTTAGAAAAAAGGGGAAAGTTTTATCCCAAAAAGTGAACTCCAAACACAAATCAACAGAAATCTATCAAGAGAAATATATGTAGCAAAAATTCGTTTCGATTTAACCTCTGTATTCCAATGGCAGTTATCTGTTATTATCCGAAACTTTTATTTTCGGATACGGTTTCGGTTTCGGATATGTAATTATTTCGGATATCCGGTAGTTTCGTAGTTTCGGTTACGGTTACGGATATCCATAACATCCCTAACACACACACACATATATATATATATATATATATATATATATATATATATATATATATATATATATATATATATATATATATAAATTTTAGTGAATATCATTTTCGTATTCTAGGGGCCTCAAAACATATTTCTGTTATAGCGTATTTCCAGTTTTGGAAATTCGTTAAAATGAAAAGATTCATTCATATTTGGGTTCATACGCATAATTTTTTAGATTTTTTAAAAGCAAAATGCCGGCATACCAGCTTTTGCAAAACTATTCCTTTTTTTTTTTGGTAACTTCCGTGGGCGGACCAGATCGCATTTTGTAGCGAGAACAAAAAACTAAAAACTGAAAATATGGCATAAAATTTAGTGAGCATCGTAGGATATTTCGAAAATTTGTTTTTTTTTTCGAAAAAATCGTTGTAATAGAACTTTTGGTGGTAGGTATGTTTTAACAGCACACTTATTACTATTGTATAATAGTGGATTTACATACGCAATGATTCGCTGGTGTCAATGCGAACTAACCTGTCAGTAAACATAAAAGGTATGTGTAAACATCTACTGGCGTGCAAGCTGGGACAATGCATTCACAGATGAATTACCAACCTTTTAGCTTCTTTGGCACCAATAATAATTCATTAGCCACTTATTTGCAAAATTTGCAAATGTAATCTTGTCTTAGCGTTAGTATTATTTAAAAAAAATTTTAAACGTCATTTTTACGCGTTTATTCAAGTTTTAGTGCCATTTATAAGTATCTCTTTTTTTGTTCTAATTTATTAATCATATTTTTAACAACCAATAGGTAATAGTTTTGTAACAGCACAGAAAATAAATAATTATTTATATATCTTATATTGTTTACTTTACATTTAGATATAAATAAAAATTTTGGCGGTTATTTGTCCATTTCAGCCATTTGTGACCTGTCATACTTACCGATAATATATCATGTAAATCATGTGTAAATTGTGTAAACTTTACAGACATACAAGCTTAAAAGTGGCGCCACCATACATTGCATGTGTAAATGTTGCATAATAAATATTAGTGTTTGTTTTCGTGAAGTACTTCATGGTGCTATTCTATCTAGCAAGATCGATTTATAATTGCATATTTACCATTTACATAATTTCTCCTCATGTATTTGTTATACTTTTAAATGTCTCATGGTTTACAAAGACGGATTTCGGATTTATTCTAAACAATAACGCTTAAAATGTTTCGTATTTACTTTTGTAAATGATTTACAAAGTGTGTCACTCGTTAATATTACATACGAAATGAGAGCTGTTTTATAATTTCGTACATACACAGCGTATTATTAAAGATCAAATGTTTGTAGAATGAAATTAAATTGCATCTTGAAAATTGATGACACATATTCAAGTTAAAGCCGTCAGTAACTGACTGTTTGTTGTACCGTTTGTACGGTCTGTTACTGTGCTATGTGAAATTCAAAAACGTAGAGCTACGTATAGTTTCGTTTGTGTACATAAACAAGTGTGTTTCCTATTTGCCAGTATTAGTTCTCTGAATGTACGGTGTATTTCAAGCTACTAAAGATCTACACATAAATTTTAATGTGGAGAAATCACTGAAAAAGGAATTTGTTTATGTGTATTTAAATATGATGTGAGATACGTTTAAAAATTGAATTACACCACAAATCCAATTTTACGTAGTGGTCGGTGCAAATTTAAGGGGAAGTTCGTAAAATCGGAAGATCAGAGGCGTCGGTAAACTTTTGTTTCGGAGATTGGTAAATATTATTTATCTGAATTTATTTAAAGCAAAATTATCTTTAGAGACAATTTACACCTAAAATTCGGTTGTGTAGACAAAAGAAATTGAATGTTATTCTAATGAATAAGAGTGACGACTTTTAGAAAACTGTCGAAAAATCAACTTCACTATCGCATTCATCAGCGTAAAAGACGCCAAATAACGGAAGCTGACAAAAATTCTAGAATATTCTACTCGTGAACTAGCAAAGATACCAAAAAACAAACTTCACTATTGAATTAGGCATTAAAAATTAGATTAAGCAGCGCATTTTGACAAAAATTCTAGAATGTTCTATTCGTCAACTAACAAAGATATCGAAAAATCGATTGCACCATTTAATTGGTCATCGAATAAAAGACGGAATAGTACATTTTGATAAATGTTCTAGAATATTCTCTTCGTCAAATAGAAAAAGATGTTTGTCAAAATCGGACATTTGGTTTACATTAGTTTAATTTCGGTTGGACAATTAAGTGGTGCAGTAGATTTCCCAATATCTTTGTTAGTTGACAAACAGAATATTCTAGAACATTTCTCAATATGTGTTATTTGGTCTCGTTTTTGGTAGCCACTTCAATGGCGACGTCTGTTTTTGAATATCTTTGCTAATTGACGAATAGAATATTCCAGAACATTTGTGAAAGTGTGTAATTTGACCTCTTTTTCAATAGACAATTAAACGGTACAATTGATTTTTCAATATCTTGTCTAGTTAATAAATAGAACATTCTAGAATTTTTGTCAAACTACACTGTTTAATCTCATTTTTAATGACCAATTCAACGGTGAAGTCTGTTTTTTTTTTATATCTCTGCTAGTTGACGATTAGAATATTCTAGAATTTTACGTTACTGATTTTGCATTTTGCATATTACGTATACAGAATATGTGCATATATATCTGCTGTGAAATTTTAAAATTTTTAAAGGCTACGAGACCCTCAGACAATATTACCTACGGCCCTGACTCTGGTTTGGTACGTAAATTTTCACCGACACAGACAAACAACAACATATCTGTGAGAGGAGAACCCACTAAATCGCTGACGTCACTACGTAAAATCGGAGTACGTACCATTGGATGGCCACTGTAATTAAAGAACGGAGAGTTTAGAAAATTTTGGCAAAACGTTGGTGGGTTTTCATGCAGGGTAAATTGTCGTTTAAGAGCTAAGACACACGTACCACGCGACGATCACTTTTTTGTCGTTGTCGTGTGGTTGTACTGTCGTTCGTGTGGCTTAGGCTGGTCGTCCATTCGTTGCGGACAACTGCGATATTTGATTCAGATGACCACGCACGTTTATCGTTCGTCCGAAATGATATGTCTACTGTCCGTCCACTAGCCCAATATTCGTTAGTATTTTTCTTTTTAATTTTCTTTTTCTCAAGTTATAGATGCTATGAAAATACGTAAAAAAACAATTTATGGCACGTAATATGCAAAGGTACACAGTTATAATTGTAATTTACTTTCAGTTTCATTTCAATAAAAATAAAAGTCTCATGGAACGGACTTCTTCGCGCGACAAAATCCAAACAAAATTGGATCTGTTTGCACGTCGCAATTATACGCACGGAAACGGACGGACGAGACGCCTTCAATGGACGAGGATGTATAGCTTCACATCTGTTTGGATCGTTCGTCCGTTTTCATGCGTATTCGTCCGACTTAAATATCGCACGTTTCTGCATCGAAAGGACGATCAGCCTAAGGCAACCACTTACGAGTGCCATTTTTTAGTGGCCGAGTGACGTACAGTGATTGGACAAAAGTATTTGACAATAAAATTTTGCATTCTTTATCAATTTAACAGTTGGGTTGTTAGATAATAATAATGATGCAAAAAAATAATTGAAAATTCTTTCTACATAAAGTAGAAGTTTAATTTTTTATTATTTTTTGTGTTTATTATTAGAATTTAACAGTTCAACTATTAAACTGATAAAGAATGCAAAATTGTATTGTCTAAATACTTTTGACCAGCCACTGTATAATCACTGTTGGACAACATCAACCCCACTAATACGAAATACGAAATATATTTTGTCTAAAAACGGTACAGTATTTTACTAAGATTTTTATGTAATTATAATACTTGACTTAAATCTAGATACCTACAAACTAATGCTTAACCCTAACCTAACATGAATTTTATTCATGATAATACAATACATGAAAAACTTAATTATTAGTGACTCTACACAAAGGAAAATTTTCAAAAAACGTTTAAACATGAATAATCCTACCAAATAATATTGAGTGTTATATATACAGTCTAGGTACTGGTACTTTATGTATCTGTCGCTTATAAATCGTCCACTAGTCGCAAGTTTTGGCCACTAACAGCGACACTCAACGACAGTAGACGACAGATTGCGACAGTGTCCGAATACGACGAAAAGTTGCGATCCATGTGTCTTGAAGTTTGTGTTTCGATAAGAAAATTACATGCGTACATAACCGGAAACAGAGCAGCCACTATTTTGTCGCTGTCGCGTGGTCGTCGCGTGATACGTGTGTCTTGGCTTTAAGTGATACCTTTAGTTACGATACGTGCAGATATGATTAGAATTCTTTTAGTACATAAGGTTATCTATCGCTGAAACTTTCTTACAACGCGATTAATTTGTACTGGGTTATACTGGAATATACGTTCAAAGTTACGTTGATTACGATGACAAAAGTTTAACGCCTTGTTGAATAACCTTCACTCAAACACGCATGCGCTCTACACAAACCGTGTTATAATAAGAATACCGGCGTTACAGGAGGACTGTCACCGTTTTTTTGCTCCGCGTTAAATTGAAACTGCATTTTTGTTTATCTTTTACTTGCGATTTTACTTGCGTAACGGATAATTTGGGACAGTGGAAGTATTATCCTGTGCCTGGTACCGAAGAACGCAATATTAAAATTTTCATGTCCTTAGTAACTAAAAGCAGCCTGTTTGTATGAGTACACATGCGACACACGACAACATAACACATTAGAGAAAATTAATGTGCGCGGAATTAAATAAGGCAAATAGTAGAACAGAACGTTATTACATTTGTGTTGATATAATTAAAAAGCAAAATGGTGGAACAGATTAGAAATTACAAGATTGCAAGACTACGCCACTCACACTACACCATAGTATATGGCTGTTGCGATGTTGTGATAACGAAACGGAATTAACAAATATGAAAATAATAATAATAAAAAGGTTATTAACAAGGTTTTGTTTGTACTTTTAGTAATAAGCTAACATGTTTGACTCAAGCAACATAGAAGAATTTATTACTACACGGAGAGTGAAAGAAACTTGCTTTAAAATTTTATGAAAATACAGTGAACTTTTAAAGTAATGGGCATAATATCACTGGAGCAACAAACCATAACATGAATTTACTACGAGGATTATGTCAATATTTGTTGAAAAAAATGGAATATATTATAATAGTCGTTGTCGCAATCGTAAACTTCTTGCAAATAAGCTTCTAATTAGAGTGAATGTGGGAGAGATGCCGCACATTTTGAAAACACTTGATAATTCTTAAAATATGCATTTAATTGATTTGAAATTTGGTACACAATAAATGTAAACATTGTTCTTTAAAATTATTTATCAATAATTTTAAATTTTGAGTCATAAAGAATTCATAATTAACATTTTTGTAGAGCCTGCAAAGCGGTGTCTCTCCCACACCTATGGGAGAGATGCCGCATCAAAGAAGGTGAGACGCGGCATAGCTCATATTAAAAATTTACATACATCTCCATACATGATGCATGCCATATGTAACCATTTTGGGCACTTTATACATTTTAACCAGTGAACTATAATCGCATAATTAAGGTATATAAGTCAATGAGCGCTATTCATAGAGAGAAGTTAAGATAATTCTTAGATTGAACTTAGCAAAGTTAACACTAAGATTTAACTTAACATTACAATTCATAGACAGATTTTAAAATTGTCCTAGTAGAAACAAGCTTGAAGTTAGTTATAATGATACATTGTGAGGTGTATACAAGCTTTACAATCAATTCACCAATGGGGATTTTGACTAATTTTGGGAAACTATTTTAAAATACGCATATTTATGTATTATGCATATATATAATTTTAATTTTTAAAAATAATGCCGAAAATCGTTAAAAAAAATTAATTTAATATTTGTTCTCAAAATTTGCGCGAAAACGTTCATTAGCTTCAATTACGTCAGTTTCTCTAGATAGCAACAGGTGTCCTGTAACTAAGAAAAAAATCTGTTTATTTTTCTTATAACTAGGAAAAGAAATTGTTGATTTTTAAAAAAATTAATCAAATTCAAATTAATTTCCATAGTTATGTTGGCTAACCGGAATTTAAGTAGCGACCCTAGTGGTGACAGTGTTGAAATATAAGAGAAAGCAACGTCACAGCCCATTTCTGCTGACGTAATTTATAGCTGAAAAATTACTTTTTTTATTAATTTTTTTAAAATTAAATAATCATAGTTAGGATGAATTAACATAACAAATTGCTATCTTTTATTATCAATTTTCATTAAAATTTGTTTTTATTGTTTTTCTTTGATACTGTCAAATACCCCATTGAAAGCAATCAGAGAAACGAAAAATATTTGAATAGTAGTAGCGCGAAATATTTAAATTAATGAAAATTCTATCAGTAAATAATTAAAATTTTTAATATTTTTGCCGTAATTAATAAAATAATACAAAAGTATACATAGTTATGTATTTTAATTTAATTTATAATAAATAACAATATTAACGGAAAAATTTGTTTATTGGAAATTTAAATTTCTTTGTTGTAAATATTATTTTAAACTGTTTTAGAATATGTCAGTACGTAGTATATAGTACCTAACTATAGTTTGTTTGTTTAAAATGCAGAACGTAAAGACGTGTCCCTAATAAAATTTAAAATTTCATAAAATAGGTGGTATCATGTGATTATTTTAATATTATTTTTTTTAAAATGTGAATTGTCTTTAAAACATGTAATGTGTGTAAACAGACATAATTGTATTATAATTGTTCTGTTTTTTATATCATCAGTTTTATGTAATCTGAGTGACTTATAAAGTTACAATAAAATATAAATTATATACTAAAATATTTGTTGATTTATTAAAAATTTTTACAAAAGAAGTATAAAATAAATATAAACTTTGTCAATGATTTAGATTTTTATAATTTTAAACATAAACTGCGGTACTTAAAACATTAAATAATTCCAGTGTGCTTCCGATAATTTTTAACATTTCAGTATGAAAAACAACTAAAAAAAATGTAATAATAAATTAAGATTAACTAAAGTATGGTAAAATATTATGTTAAACTACCGTTTTGTTTATAATTTACATTAAGAAAAATACGTCTCTTATTACACAAAAAATGTAAGTAGAAAGACAAAATATTCTATCACTGAATCACACAGAAGTACGTAATAATTCCTTAGTTTTTCTGTTTTTGCACATATCTTTTAATTAGTTATCTATAAAATTGTAAGTTTTTCGTCAAATACATGCTGCAAATCGATATTTTCGTCATACATGAAAACTTTTTTGCAACTGAAAATATTTAGAGGTTGAATTACTTATAAAACTAAGTTAATTTGATTCAATTTTTCTTTTAATTTACTTACATTTAAAATATTTATTACGTCAATACTTAATATAGATATTTAATTACGTATATTTTATATTTTTATTCGAAAAAGTTCTTTCAAATTTGATAAAATGTTCAAATGTCAAAAAATTCCATGTAAAAATATATTTAAGATGGACTTAAGTCTGCCATTTGCTTATTTTAAATTTAAGTAAGAGATAAGATTGAACTTAGCGTTAAAACCGACCTAAAGTCGTCTATGAATAAGTTAAGTTTTATCTTAGCTAAGATTGATCTTAGATTTATCTTAAATCGTCTATGAATAGCGCAATATGTTTTTAACATGTAATATGATGCGGCATCTATACCAACTTTAAATGCGGCATCTCTCCTTTTTGCTGGGATAGATGCCGCATGCTGCTATAGCAAGCATAGTGTGGAATTCCAACCTAAAATTTTATACAGTACTTTTAAAATATACCTAAATTAATAGCAAATCTCATTTTCATTAAAACAATGAAATATACATTCTTAAATTCTAATGAATTAAATGCTTGATAAAATATGTTACAAAACTTACGTACATCATAAATGTTACCATATACAGCTTAAACAAGTAACTTATTTTAAACATATAATCCATTAATAGCCCTATCTATCAATCAACGGACGAACTATGGCTACTGTGGCATCTCTCCCGACGCGGTATCTCTTCCGCATTTACCCTGTATGTACTTGCCAAAGGTGTAACTACAATAGAGCAAGTGAAGTAGCCGCGTCAGGGCACAACAAGGAAAAATAGTTTTTTTTCCAGTTCTTCGTCTTTTTTCTTGTTCGTCAGCTGAATTTTTCCGAAAAAATGGAAGTTTGAGACCCTTGGACGCAAGAATTGTAGTTACGCTACTGATACAAGCGTGTCTCCGCCAATCTTCTAATACCACAGAGTATCAATAGAATCGATACCCCAGTATTTTGCTGTTGTTCTGCATAGCTTATTTCAATTTTATGGATTTCTGTAGCTTTATGTGTAGTTTTATTTTATTCTAATTTAGGTAAATTTGGGTGAGATGGCGCATTTTAAATATACTAGGACCTATGAACCCTAGAATTCTATTTAATATATCAGTTAATACGTTAAAAAAAGAAGACGAAAAATTGCTCAGAGAAAATTTCAGTCTTTTCTAAAGGGGTTGTGATCGTTTTTAAGGGGTTATTCAAGATTAGAAGCTAAAAAAAGACACATTTTCAATAATTTTTTCTAAAGAAACCTTATATGCAATCAATCTGAAACTTTATACACATTATTAGGCATCCCTTCGACTATCAAAAAAAAAAAAAAAAATTAATTTTCTTTTTCCCGATGACGACGCATTTTATAGGCAGTGTCAAAGTCGACGTTTCAAAAAAAAAAAAAAAATACATCGTTTTCGGCTGCCAGCACGCAGCTTCAACGGGTGGTCAGAAATTAGAAAATCGAACAGGGTTTTGAAGAAAACAAATTTCTGAGTCTCAGAACCTAAAATTAAATTAATTCAGAAAGAAAATAAGAAGCTGTAAGCTTTTAAAAAAACAAAATCGAAAATTCCCGGTTTTTTTGGGTATTTTTGTCTGTAAAAAAGGGTTGAAATTTAAATGGAGTGAATTTTTTAGGTTCAAGGACTAAAAAAAATACTACACTTAAACGTTATAATTAATAGAGAGCTATGGCCTGCAGCGTGGTAGCCGATTTGAAAATGTAGTTTTGTGTAACAGGCATCAAGACTTTTTTCTATTTTTTTTTTTTTTGGTAGTAAAATCGATTAAATCCAAAGAAATTGCTTACATTTATTTAGTCCGCTATCCCAGGACCATACAGGAGCCCGAAGGTTTCCTCATACAATTCTTCCTGCTAAACAATCATTTGTTTCCTAGCCGTCCTCGTCTTCTTAAATTTTCCAGTGCAGTGTTTTACGAAATTTTAACACGTTCGTTGTCTCTTTTATTAATGTAATTATATGCGTACAGTGCAACGTTAAACCCCAGCACACTGAAAAATTTTAATAAGGATTCTCATCCTTTGTTAAAAACACACACGTATAAACAAGAGGACAATTCAGCCACTTTATTGCATATATATATATATATATATATATATATATATATATATATATATATATATATATATATATATATATATACATATAACTCGGTGACCGTTTCATACTTCGTTTCCAAATTTTAACTGATGATCCTTGGGATATAAAGGAACGAAAATATTAGAGAAAAACAAAATTAGAATTTTTTTCTGCAACTGTGAATAACTCCTTAAGTCACTTGTAATTAAAACTGGAAAAACTTAAATTTTTAGTGTGTTAACTCACCCAGACCTACCTTATTTATTAAAGATTAATATCAACTTCGAAAAAACATTTCATTGTCGTTAGGAGAAAAACGTCGTTTATTATTTTGTTTAGTAGGTCATATTCATTAATTATGAGTGTATAAGTGTACCCTCTTCAAAAAAAGCCTATTACCTATTGATACAACAATTTTAATATATCATATTTTTTTTTATGTAAAATCAATATTAATAATTAATTATTAAGGGGGACCACTAGTGTGACATTTTGAAAAGATTCGAAAATTTTTTTTGCATGTTTCGATACACCTAAAATCTGCTACATAATACACACGACATACAATACACCGTGCTGCGGAAAAGAGATAAAAAAATAGTGTTCTTATTCTTTTTATTAAAAAAACTTGACATATTTATTCTATCAAATGATTTTTATTATTAGTAACATAAACATGATATGAGATGTGATTTATTTATTATTTTATTAAACTTGCAATATTTATTTAATATTAAGATACAATATGTATGTATAAGAGTGCGGTTACCGATGATATAATTTATGATATGATGTGTCCAACCGTGAGAAGACAATAACATAAATACATAATACATAGTGTGTAGGATAACTGCAGACATAATATGCAATACATATTGACGTACAATCATTTTTCAACTTGTTCGACCCTTATTTTGCTTAGAATATTTTTTATATTGCGATTTTATTTGTTCTTTTGGCAAGTTTTGTATTTAATATGTAGAAATTAATCTATTTTTTAATATTATTTTTGAGAATCTTATGTTGTATTCCACTGGTCACAACCTGCATAGTACTGTTTGATATAAAATACACAGAGAGAGAGCCACGTTTGTTTATGTACCATATATCAGATCCAAAGTGTACTAAAATTTCAAATGCATATCTCAAATAGCTTTTGAGTTAGAGCCATCCGAGAAGTGGATTTTGATTTTTATTGTTAACTTTGAGGTATTGAGAAATGTATGAAGGTTGATGGTTCGGGAGTTCGGAAGCACAGACGTGGCTGCCAGTCATATGTTGTGGGGAAGCTAGATCCTGGCACATTTAAACGACTCATCTAGCTTTACTATGAGCGTTATAGTGAGTACATCGTAAATAATTTTAGTGAAAATTCTCAACGAATAAAACTAAAAGGTAAAGTAGAGAATAACTACACTTTTCAAATTTGCTGCAGTTATAACTCGAAGACAAATCATCCGATCGATTTGGTTCTTATTTCAGTTTCTTTTATATATGTTTCTTCGTGCTATGAACCTCCAATTTTCCGATCGAATCAAAAATGTAATTTTTGCAGACCAAAAATCATCAAATTTTCGCGCAAAATTTGAAACTTTTTTTTAAAAACTCCTGCCATTTTGTTAAATTTCAACTTTTTTTCTTCGATTGAGGTTCATGGCACGGACAATACCTTCTAGTTTAATAGGTTTTTTGTTTTTTTTGATTTCAGGCACTGTGAAGGTCGCTATCACTGCAGCAGTGGGGGAACTTTTTTTGAACCTTGGGAGATCGCGAATAACTCACTGAATTTTCAATTTTTTGGTCCACAAATTTTATCATGAATTTATTACACATATCAATGAATATATTTTTAAAATATTAAAACATTTCATACAGTAGTTTTCTTTAAAAAAATTCCCAAAAATCACCTTTTTTCAGGCGGTCACACTAGTGGTTCCCCTTAAACAGAGGACAATAGGTACCTTACTTATTATATTAGTAGGCACGTAAAATCTAATGAGAAATTTAGTTTTATGGGAAAAGAGTGACAATTAACAATTAACGTAAATATTTAAAATGTTTTTGTCAACATAAACAAGGAAAGTGAAATCGTAAAATCATTTACCACATGAGAGTAACAAAGAGAACCCTTCATCACCTCCCTCCCTCCCTCTCCTCAGCTTCTTTTTCCATTCTCGACAAAAACCTTCTCATTCGGTCCGTTTTCATTCGGAGTGTTTGTTTCAGGTAGTTCATAATATTATAATTTTCTATCATAAATCGTTTTCATAAAATAGCTTTTAAATTGTCTTAGAAGAGCTACTCGAATATTTATCTATGTATGTATATTTATAATAAATATATCGTACTCTTTCTACCTATATATAATTTATGTCTGCATTGAAGTGAATAGGAAATAACATTTTGTTAACAGATGTACTGTGGTATTTAACACAGACACATACATACATTTATCCTACCTAATATTATATATTTGTGGAGCTATATAGGATAGAGTAGAGCATACAGAGCACCGAACAGAAGGTACCTTGAAAATGGGTTGAATCATTCCATCTATATTCGGAAAGTTTGGCGCATGTTTATAATAAATTATGCTATAAAACATAGTGAAACGGTTCTATGTGAACCATGTGTTTTTATGGAAAAGTGTTTTGATTGCGAAATTTTTAAATCGGCTCAAATTCATGATTACATATATGTAAGTAAAAAGAATGGGGAAAATTTTTCTCCAGTGTTATCGCCATTAAAATCACTTTATGTTTTTTACCATTTTGAAGTCAATTCATACAATTTGGGAATACGTTAAACACTCGTTAGAAGAATTAGTTCCATGAGTTTTATCATGTTTTCACTTCTATAAATATTTAGTTGTTGTAGATAAAAATCGTCAGTCAGACTGAATTACTGGTTTTTCGAACATAATAATATGTTTAAAATATTAAGTCAGATGATCAGTGATCCTCTTGTTAATTTTCAACAATTATTGCACTGTCGAAAAAACCAGTAGATTCTGGTAACTTATATGATTCAATATCTATCTACTAATCCTATTCAAATCAAAATTTTAGCTGCAGAAACCTAGGAAATTAGAGGAGGAATGGTCATTTCTAGCAAATTTGAAGCTATATCATTAAGACCACTGGACTGAAAATAAAATTATAATACAGCAATCCTCCGAAGAACACGATTAATTGATTCCGTGTTCTTTGAAACCGTGTTGATCGAGACTACAAGAGACAGACATATCCATTTTGAGTGTGCAAATAAAAAAAAATTAAAAAACGTTCCGTTTAATTTGCAAGATGGGTATTCCAAACATATTGCGACTGTTAAAACCTACTTTTCCAATTACCACAAATTGGTTATAATTGTTTAAGTTCTGTTAGTCCCTCTGATTTGGTCATTTAAGAAAAATTACATTTTGTTACTTTTCGTGATCGTAAACTTTTGATCGTAAAAATGTCGAAAACGGTGCATCGTAGCTCAAAAATAACGAAATTTTGACTCAAAAATAACAAACGTATTGCGACTGTCAAAACCTACTTTTCGTTATCAAAAATTATCGATCTTGAAAATAACGATATTTTCAGAATTTAAATATGTAAATTTCTACATATTTGTTATCATTTCTATTATAAAATTCTCTAAAATTTTTAGTAGTTTTATTTCCAGTATTTTTTATGACAGATTCAATTTACACATTCGTGTAAATTAAATCCACATGGAACGAAAATATTCGCGTACATTGAGGACCGGTGTAACTTTATATCAAATATATAGTAGGTGTTTACTTAAAAATCGTGTAGTTTGTAACCGTGTAATTCGGGGGAAGGTGCCCATGTTCTTCGAGACCCGTGTTTTTCGAGTACCGTGGGGTTACCTTTAAAAAGATTGATATACCAGATATTAATTAAAACTTTTTTTGGACCAAACTGACCCTCGATTTTAATCCAAAATAATTTTTTTTTCTTAATAATATTTATGGAAAATTTCAATTTCTCACGTTCCATGGGACCGACGCGACGTACAGTCTTCAAAAACGTGAAAATTACTCAGGGAAAATTTTATCGGGCTTTCATCATAACTCTCCTCTTGCAGCTTGAAACCGAAGCAAGTTGGATATTGTTTCACTCATTTAATTATCCTTGAAAAATAACTATAAGTTTTCATTATAGTGCGTTCAAAGAGCAGTTTCACTATACCAATATATAATAACACTTCTGTCTGCATAGGTGGAGTGAGGAGTACCTACACTAGAGCAACGAACAGCCTTGTACAGTTAATTTGGCCTCTATTACATAATTCTACAAATTTATTATCTCACGTAAATTGAAATACATAGGCAGGTTATGAACAATAATAATTTGGCGATATACCCACATATTTTTTCCTTTTTTTTTGTTAGAGGGCGTAAAATATTAGACATTTATTATATTTGGTACAATTTTATTTCCACTACATTTTAAATAAAAATAAAATAAAAAAGAAGACACTTGTCAGATACATATATTTATGTATTATTTGTTTTTCACGGGAAAATAAAGTGTGCTTTGGAAAGGTATAAACGATTTTTTTTTATTTGTTTGCAATCAAAGTAAATAAGTGAGAGGGGGGGGATAAAATGTGAGGAAAAGTGTGGATAAAATATAATTCAAACAATTGAAGCCAAACATTTCATTTTATCTGGAAGCTTTTGAAAGGTTTGTACATATTTTTATATTCAATGTAAATAAAATGAAAATGGAGGATCAAAATCGTTTTTAAAGTTCAGAGAATAAATAAAATAATATTGTAAATGATTGTTTTTTCTTGTTGTTTCATAATGTAGGTAATGAAGTGATCCTCCTAACAACGTAGAAATGTTGTCTGTTTAAATGGTAAACGTACAAATATCAATACGTTTCCCTGCTGCTACATATTTTTTTATGCACAAGGCTTTTATTCGTCAGATTCTCAAAAAATTGGTAAGACCTAAAAGCTTCTGACCTATCCACTTTGCAATAATCATTGAGTAAAAATTTTTTTTATCATTTAGTTAGTAAATTATTTCCTAAATATTAGATTTACAGATGGAGCAGATCGTTTCTCTAGATAAATAAAACGATTTTTTAGCTTCCCGAAGAAAAAGTCTTGAAACATTTATAATTTCATCATATTCGTTTGTCACACACCCGTAATTCCTCCATTTTTGGGCCTACGGACATGAAATTCTGCATCTACATGCTACAGGTGTGAACTTCAACTAATTTATAGAATTTTTTTCTTATTAATTTCTTACTCTTCGTATTGGAAAGTAAGAAAGAAATTTTGTGGCACATACCGCATGGCGTGAATATCGTTAGAAAGGGCTTGAAGAATGAATTTAAGATATTAATGGTATTCCATATTTGTAAATAATAAACAAATATTTTACTTCGTAAAAATACCACTTTAAGGTAAATAAAATATTTGTTTATGTAACGAATGTAATATTTATTCTGTTTGAAAATGAACTGACGGTTCTAAACAATATTGTCACAGTTTCAAAATAAAAGTGGTATTTTTGCGAAGTAAAATATTTGTTTATTATTCACAAAAATGAATTTAAGATTAATTTTACTATTTTTCATTTTCAAATCCCGTTTGCAAAGCATTAAACCTCAAAGTGACAAATATTTTTCCCACTTTCGTAATTTCTAAAATCTAAAAAAATTATAACTGATACTATAGCACTTGCTAAAAATACTTAATGAAAATTATTTCAGCTAATTTGTGTTTTTTATTTAATTTTCGGAGGTATAGGTACCTAAGAAAATTTTTGAAAACAAAAAATTATTTACAGTAGAGAAAATGGCCCCCAATAGTATTCTACAAAAGTTCAAATCGAAATAATTAAGGAAAATGTTGGAAAATGAACGAAATTTTCATAAGTAATTCCACAAGTATCTCAGAAAGATCTTTTGAACATGAATTGCTTTTAACCATTTTTAATTTTTAAGCCTCCTTTGTGAGTTAAACTGAGGCTTTTGTTGAATAAATTTAGTTATTTTTGAATAATGGGTAAAAATTAAATGTCCTATATTTTACACATTATAAAAAAACTGTAACCATTGAAGAACTCTGGCTTATTGTGTGTTACATGCACTTGCAAACAATGCACTTGTCCATCTTTTTTTCATTATTTTACAGTTAGCGAGGAATATGAAGTATTTCCATAAACAGTATTTAGGCAGTTCTAAATCAATGATTTCTCTTCTCCAATAATTTAGTAATATGTATACCTCATGTCAGATAAAATTGATCATGAGTTTTCGTCAAAAAATTAAATAATTCTTATATTCGAAGCAAATCAATCTTCTATTCTTTTCTAAAAACAAACTGCAAATTTAAAATTTACGTAAATGCAATAATGAAAGAGATAAAGCCAAGAAAATGGAAATTACTTATTTAAATTCAAAGTGACGAAGCGTGGTTAAATTTAACTGAAATGAACCATAGTATTTTACAACTAGTTTAGACTGAAATGCTAAGTAGGAAGAATTAAACAGAACCTATGCTAATGTATTTTTTTTTTTTGTTCCATTTATGGGTTCTAGTTATACTTGCCGCTTCGGTGTGAATAACGTTTAATGTAGCAAATAATACAACATGAAATATCATCTGTGTATTTCAAAAATTGTTTATTAACAGAAATATAATGAGTTTATGCGGTTCTAAAATCTCCCTTTATTACTCTTCAGTAAACAATAAACATTTTTTTTTTGTCAAACGATTGTTGTTTAAAGTAAAATAAAAATGAAGTTAATTAATTTTGTTATTTGCTTTTTTAAGCAATTTATCAACAAAAATAAAAGGTACATAATATATTGTACATTGATTTTTAAAAATATTTAGGTAACATTTAATAATATTAGGTTGTTGCAAATGAAACAATATTCGATGGCTGTCTGATATCTGAGTTTCCATATTGACTATTCTATGTGAGCTATTTTCCAAGCAAAACTGGAAAATTCTCTATGTTACACAAAATATTGTGACAGGAGTATTTCATATTAATGTCTATCGTCTGAAAAGAATAGCAGTGTAGAAGCTATTAAATTCAGTGTCGTACTTACAGGGGGCTAAGTGGGGACTAATTATTCGGCGACGAATTACAGGTAGCGGTAAATATTTCGAAAAGGAATTTCGTTGTTTTGATAGCAAAAATGAAAATTTCGCACCAAAATTATTCTAATTTAACTCTATAGAATCATACGTATTCGTCAAATTGACGACCAAACTTCTCTACCTGCTCAAGTACTACAGCTTGCAGTTGCCTGCCTGCTCTGACACTTCTGTTATCTAATTTAATTTGTTATGATAACACAGAAGACGTATTAATTTTGTTTATAGTGGCTGTCATTTTGTTTATATTAAAATAGTGTGCGTCAATTTGATGACGATGTATGATTAACGTATGTTTTTTTTTAAAGATTTTGTGCTTTATACAGCTGTTTGACTTATAGAGACGACATAATATTGAAGTTTTAATATATGGAATCGAAAACCAAAGAATGCGTTTCAAGTGACTTAATAAAAAATTAACAATTTATTGTGTGGAAAATATTTTAATTTTTATTATTTTTTGAGATCTTGTTAGAAAAATTACTAACAAATTCTAGAAAATTTACAAATGTGCCTAATGAGAAAATAACTAAATATATCTACGGAAACATTTATGATCGAGAAATTTCACATTCTGTAAAGTCATACATGTCCACCGACTCATAATAGTTCATAAATTAGTTATTTGTCTTGTGATACGATTGATGTATTCATCTATTTTTTAATTTTTATAATGAAAATATGCTTTGATAAAAAGATTAAAAAAAATAATAAATATTTATATTAAAAAATTTTTCCAAATACAATTTTTTAAAATATCTTGTTCGCTTTTGTAGTATTGTTATGTAAAAAAATGTTTTTTGCAAATAAACACTAAAATTCTCAAATGTTTTTTGCAAATAAATACTAAAAGTTCATTCGTCAAATTGACGACGATGTATGATTAACGTTTCTCGTAGACCAACGTATGATTCTAGGGTTAACCAATCGCACTAATTCAAATCACTTTTATAAACTCAGAGAAAAATAATTGCTAAAGTTTAACTTAAAATCCGTAATCGATAGAAAGATGAAATAGATGGAACTGGAAGAGAATTATAGGTTTCCGAAGGCGTTCTTTTGGTGGGACGATTTTGGCGAAATAGAGCAAATTCCTAAAAGGAATTTAGTCATTTTAATAATAAAAATGAAGAAAATTCGCACCAAAATTACTCTAATTCAACCAGTCACGCTCATTCAAATCACTTTTATAAAGCTTAATTTGAGAAAAGAGAAATTTTTAAACTTGATGACGTCATCAGTTTATTGTCTTAAATATCGTAAATAAAATAATAGAATGATGAAATTGGAAGTGAATTGTAGGTTTTTGAAGTCCTTCTTTCTATTTTTACCTATATAAAGCACGTAGAACCACTAGAAAAAGAACATTTGCTGAACCAGTCGTCCTTCTAAAAAGAATTTCGTTTTTTTAACAGGAAAAATGAAAAATTCACGCCAAAATTACTGGAATGTAACCAGTCGCCCTAATTCAAAACACTTCCATAAAGCTAAATTCAAGAAAAATAAATTTTTTAACTTGATGACTTCACCAAGTTTTCTAAGCTTTTGAATGCCTTAAAAATAGTAAATGATAGGATAAAATGCTGAAATGGGAAGCGAATTGTAGGTTTTTGAAATACTTCTTTTCAATTTTATCAAAATTAGGTAGTTAATATCATTAGAAGAGAGACTTTTGTCGAATTAGTTGTATTTCGATAACAAAAATGAAAAGTAAAGAGGAAAATACTGTGATTGAAAACGTTTACAAACATTCACAAATATTTTTTGTATTTAATGGTTCTTTAAAGAAGCATATCTAAAACGGATGATCCGCTTTTGCTAACAGCAGTGGTAATGTTTTACGTCAGCAAATTTTCAACTTTCGTACGAAGTATCATACATATTATGTGTGTAAATATTAATTGGGTATTATAGGTAATTTATAGAAATAGAGATGGTAGGAATATCATCCGTCTCTAATCACATCGATGTATTGGTTGATATGAATTGTTAACAGTATATGTAGGTACAATCATTCGATATTTAATTTGCAACAGCCCAATAATAGTTGATCATTTGTGTGATACAAATGTGGCCGCCTACAATGTCAATTCAATTTCTTTTTTACTCGTACCCTCTGGTAAGTATGTCTATATTCGATTCGGAAGGTATCTGTCAATCAGATATGTCAATCATTAATAATTGACGATTTAAATATTCATCAAATTTAATAATGATTTCAATCATTCATACAATATTATCAAAAAAGTGAAATTTTATGTTTTAAATATGTACCTTATAAAAAATAAAATTAGAATTTAGCGTTTATAAGTGTCGTTTTATGCAATAATTTGTTGACGATAAAAATTTATTTATAATTTTAGAAAATCTCGTAATTACAAATTCAGATTTGAAGACATGAGTGGATGAAGGTGTTATGTAACATTTTTTATAATTTTACAATAGAAGCGTTTGAAAGTTTTTATTTACATCTACTTCCCATGTAATAGCATGTGTTTATTATTGAATTACTACAAAACTATTAGGCGTACTGAAATCAAATTGTAAAAATTTGGGGGACAGGTCTACCCACACTGTCAACTTCCCATTGGATGCCCTTAAAGACTATTGCAAATGAATAACTTTTTTTTTAATTCAGGGGACCCCTCCTCTGGACCCCCGATAGAGGCTTTGCCCCTTGCACCACACCGGGGGCTTCGCTTTCTGTACCTAAGGGTGGGGGCTCCACTCTTATCAAACAAATGATAACATCATTTGTTCTCAAGATACGCGAAACAAAAAATATTTCAGAAAAAGTTTCTTATTTCGTTTTTCCGTTTAGTTTTTTTTTTTTTTTTTAAATTTTACAATAATTTACTGGCGTTTTTAACATCACAGAAGGTTCTTAGGCCATTATATAATAAAGACATGGTAAAAATCCATATAATCTATGTTATGTTAATAAAGTTAATTCAGTTTTTTTATCACAAAAAACAAATCGCTAATCCGAATTTGCTGAAAACTTTATCCGGTCTTCACCTTTTGATTACGCATCTAATGAAATTAGTCCGGAGTTAATATCATCATTTGTTCTTGAGATATGCGAGACGAAAAAAAATTCACGAACGAACTAACGAACGCACACACAGATATCACGCTAAAAACGATGGATTCGGATTCTAGCGACCTTGAAACGTGGAGATATGGCAAAATTAGCGATTAGTAAAATCGGACCCATTACAATAACTTCCAATGGGAAGTTAGTATATGATACTTCAGCACAGTATATTCCAAAATTTTGCAAAAAATGACTTTTTGAAAAAATGTTACATAACACCTTCATCCACTGATGTCTTCATTGTAAAATTTTAGCGAATTTCCATTCTGGAAATTCAGTTATTACAGCGGGTCTCGTGGATAAGACCTTAGCCCGGGACCATATAACAGAAATTTGTTTTGTATAAAGGGAATTATCTGGTTTGAAACCATAAGCTGCCTGTTTGTCCAATGTATAATAAATTACATTCTAGACAACTTCACACTGACAAATAACTCCACTTTTATAATATGGATCAATTCTTTTTTTAGTACCTATTGCAAGCGTTTTTTGTTTAATTTTTTTTACGATATTAGTGAAAATTAGTTAAATTAAATCATTTAAGTATATAATTAAAACCATGAATTTTTTAATATGAATTTATTGTCAGTTAAATATATTTAAAAAAATTAAATCTTAATCATGCCTTGGTAAGATTTTAACGTATATTCGCCGACACATTTGATGACGCAATTCGAGCAAATAATAGATATACTGCTGAATAACTTATTTAATACTATTTCATGATATTCAAAAAAGCTTCTCTCTTAATTCTGTGATGTACGAAATTATTTTCTTAGAACTGTCTAAAATTAAATGGAAAACACCGGAAGATTTACCGTTTATATCGTTTCCGAAAACAAAAAAGAGAATGAAATGGATTATTAAACGAACAATTATAAGATTCTTTTAGCCTTTTTTGTTTCATATTTTCCTTCGATCGTATTCTATTACCCATTATTCCTCTATTTGTAACAATGATAATAATAATGATAATACTCTATTTACCTGTTTTATACATGTTAATATGATGGTGCCTAAGTAAGTATGTAAGTACTTAGATGAGTTAGTTGGAGATGATTACGACCTGAATGAAATTGAATGGGGGTGGAATGTGTAGTAACAACCGGATGGTGTGGATGTGTCTTCCTCCTAAGTACCTGGGTAAAAACGTATTTTCCTCATTATCGTCATCATCATAGACACAACTACACAGGTACGTGTGAGTATGTGTAATAATGAATATTCCTTCACTCATTTACGAATAAATCACATCTTAAGTTGAGTAAGGATGTAAGCTAGCTTTAATAACGAATAGTTATGCCCCTAAAAATCAAATATGCAGTGACCAGTTATGGACGTTACATACTACAATGTCACTCTTGATACATTCTTTACGAAATTTACAGTCAGGACCTTCTATAGAAGTTCTAGAGATGCTGACTGACACTGTTCCCCAAGAGTCAGTAATTTGTACAATTCTGTTAGATTTTAGCTTTTATAAAACATGCAGAAAATGCAGATTGACTATTGTTTAAGTAACTTCTAGGAGCTACTAACTGGAGGTGCCTCATCAGCCAGTAATCTGATTGTCTGAATTGCATTTTTTTACTTTTTCTAATGATATAAAACTCTCTGACCAGAATGGCACACAAGAACTCGAATTACAGTCCCGAATTACTCAAACAAAAAAGCGATAAATGTCTTAAATTCCATCCTCTCAGGAGTGTTTAAATTTGAAGATCAACATTTCGTAACAGCGCTTAAAACTTAAGAATAGTAAAAGAAACCTGAACGTCTCCGTAGCACAGTGTTTCGTCTAGTACAAGCTAGCTGGACAAAAACAAAATTAAAATTTCGTGAAACTATTAATGAGGGTAGGTGGGCCATTAGTTGCTAATCACATCGACAGATATTGTTTTGGTATCAGTCGTACGAAACATCGGTAATGAGAATAAGTATATAAGATAACTTGGTAAAATGCATAATATCATTCGCATTTTTGCTACTGACACGATTGCATCTCTCGAGGTATTTTTACTAGTTATGGTGACTTTTTGTGATTGATTCTACTACTAAGGATAAGCACTTTTATTTATTCAGTATAACAATAAAATAATATTCATATTTTAAATAAAATAAGGGCTTCGTAGGTCCGAAAATCAATTTTTTTTTTTTTAAATATTAAATTCAAAGGACCATAAGTAAAAATCCCCTCTTATCCCTGGTCTGTAATTTTGTCAGACAATAGACACAAGCTTCTAGATTAAAGTGAATAGTTTTTTTTTGCCCCGTTTTGCTTTTTAATAAATTACTATTGATATTTAGTTATAACAAAATAGGTGCCATAATATAATTTGTAGTATTGTTTTTATCGATATTTCTGTGCACTTGTGTAGTACACAGAGAAAAAATTCCAGTAAAAATTACTGAGCTGCCTCCGGTAAACGAGTCTTAAGTGACTAGTCCGTAGGAAATTATTAAGCAAAAATATAAAAAATGCTTTTCAAACATTATTTTTTACGATTCATTTGAAAATTGTTCCTGTACACCTTAAGAATTTTTCCTATACACCTTAAGAAATTTTCCTATACAGCTGCGTAAAATTCGATGGGCTAGTAAAATTTCAAGTGGACACCGGGAAAATTTACTTAATTTTTTGTAAAATATACTGGACATATGAATAATTTTTACCGAGTCGTTGTGCATTTGTTATTTGTCACACACCACTGCATAGCCAAGCATCACATAAACTGAGAATAAATAAAACAAGCATGCGCAATAGCACCGAGCATGCGCAATAACACGACCAACACGACTTCAGACTGTAACTAACCAGGACTGGTTCATTTAGTTGTTCAATAACCAACGTGACTGGATGTTTATATAGTGTTTTTAGTCGAATTTTCTCCGAAAAATTAGACTTATTTTTTTTATAATAAATTTTTAAAACAAAAAATTGTTGTTTCATGAATTTTTGTATAGTTTTGATATGTTAATTGAAA
Organism: Brachynemurus nebulosus; assembly: GCA_035578155.1. Taxonomy (NCBI): domain Eukaryota; kingdom Metazoa; phylum Arthropoda; class Insecta; order Neuroptera; family Myrmeleontidae; genus Brachynemurus; species Brachynemurus nebulosus. Next base: position 36,407,583 of record JAPWDM010000006.1, read on the forward strand.
TATGTTTTTATACAAATTATTGTAATGTGCTTATTGTTAAAAATTTTTATCATGTAATACCTATGTCAAATAAAGAATTTATATATTTTTTTCCACAAATAATAAAAAACCACAAAAATTTTTTTCTATATTAATAATTTGATTTTAATGCTTACCCTTCTATCAATATCCTTTTAAACTATTTTAATTCAATTATTTATTAATAAACAAAAAAAAAGCCTTATTTATAAATAATACGGTAATTTTTACTGAGCTATAGGATAATTTAAAATTTTTACTATAAATTATCGTATTTTTTGCTTAGCCTGTCACTTATGTCCGCATTACCAGAGAGCTCAGTATTTTTTTACCAGAAATTTCAGTAAAAATTACTGTATTTTTTTCTCAGTGTAGGTAAAGAACATTATTTTTTTAATTAATGTATTTTATTTCTCCTTTAACCCCCCTTAACCTCCTTTTTGGGATTCCAAATACTTTAAACAATAAAAACATTTATATTGGTATTCAACAGGGGTTTTTGAAACCTATATCAATTAGAAAATAATTTTGTCCAGTTAGCTTGTATTAGACAAAACACTGTGCGTAGAAGTCTTTTCTGATGGTGTCCCATACGATGTGTTACATGAAAATAATTTTTATCTCGGTTTTCCAGTAAGAAAAAGTACCTCAAGAAATGGGGAAAAAATTTCCGCTGTATATTTATTCAAATATACAACGTGTAGTATAAAATACACGCATTATATTAGTATGTTAAGTATGCATATTGCTAGTTAAAATGGTTGAGTATACTTCATGAATTCATAAAAATTAATTCTATTTAAGTTAATCGTTATCTGAATTGACTGTAAGGATAGTTACTAGAATCTTTCTAAATTTCTTTTTGCTCTTCCTCTCTTTTTCACCGACACCAATTTCTAGAGTCAAAATTATTCTTGTCGACAAGTGTATTGACGTGTGTTAAAGTGTCTTCATTTTCATTTATTACTGAAGCGCGGCTCTGAAGAACTACTTAGATTATTTACATATTTATATACCTATGCATAGTTAATAATATGTACAAAATGTAGGTATCTATAGTTTCAAGATCCTCTTGAATTTTTTATTTAGTATCGGAAATGTTACCCTGTAGTTGGTTAATGGCTTGCTATCTGACAATTTTAATGAAAGTAGAAATTGTTTCATTTTGCTTAATTCAAAAGTTTCATTTATATACGGTCCGACCTCATTAAATTTGCCGGATACAGCTGACAGAATGATAGAATATTCTAGAAGCTTTTATTATTAAAATATATAGCTAACGAAATCGTATTTCTTAATTTTCGTTTATTAGAAAATATTGGTACTTGTTGTGAATGTTAAAAAATATTGTTGAGTTCTTATGGTTCTGACTAGACTTCTTTTATTATTTTATATTTTAAAATGGCAAGGAAAGGGAAATCTACATTATCGGTCAGAGAAAAAATAATTTCTTACACCATCTTTCATAGATCTATCAAGGTGGGACTATTCAAGAATATACTCCTTAAGTTATAGAACAAAACTTGAAATCTTTTTATTAGAAATAGTGCAAATGTTAGAGAGTTCATTAGCAAGTAGAGTCGGCTCGAGTGAGGCGAAAACGATGCACCGTACTAGGCCGCGTGTTTGTGATGGTTCTGCTGACTGATTCAGTAAAATAAAACTTTTAAATGTGATCTAAGACAATTTTGAATTATTTAATGAAATAAAATTTGTCGCAAAGTTTTGCGTTCTAGAATCACAATTTTACAAATACCTAGATGTTGCTTCCGAGACTATTAAAGTAGCGGGAGCATTGTGATCACTTTTGAAAAATAAAAATTTTTCTCCGTCCAAAATAAATTTTTTTACGCACATTTTACGTTTTAGAGCTTCCTGAACAATTGTGGTTTGGTGTCTGTCCGTGCGCCCGTCCGTCTGTCTGTCCGTCTGTGTGTCGCCAGTTTGCACCAAGTAGTAGATGGTCCTCTCTGAATTTAATCGAAATCGGAGTAACGGTAGCTATGCCGCTACCATGTCATTCCATTAATATACTAAACTGCACCAAGTGGTGTAACTTCTGAACAATTCAATTCTTTTTTATGAAATTGTCAGAAATTATGCGGTCTGGTTGCTAGATGATCCCTTACAAATTTCATTGCATTCGGAGTAATAGTATCCACGGCGCTACCATGAAATCCCATTAAATGTCAATATCTTATTTACTGCTAGTCCCACTTCGCTCAATTTTTTATGAATCGTTTTGTTAATTTATATATACTTATATTAAATTATACAAAGATATATTGGGAATTAAATTACCAAGGTGCTTTTACGAATACGAGGAAGCTGTGTGTCACACCCCCTTGGCAGCGTATTTGTTTATTTTTATTTTATTTTTTTTTAATTTCAAATGTTATCGAGTACCTGTGAACCATTATTAATGTATGACGAACTTTTAATCGTATTTATACATACACCAATATTCATATGTTCACTTAATGTCCAGCTTTAGCTTATAATTGAATACTCGATTTATAGAGTCCCAGACGATCGACTTTGACAATTTTTCAAACACTATGTGAATTTTAATTAAAATACCTATGTATTAAAATATTTATTTAAAAATAAGTAATTTATTTGAACTGTATTCAAATTTTTTACTATTTTAAAATAGTATATTACGTGATTGAGGTTGTAAGTTGCATATTACACACGAGCGAAAATGTTACGAGTGTGTAATATGCCTTACAACCGAGTTATGTACTACACTTTATCTACGACTAACATGAAATTCACAATAAACGATAAAAATTTGCTACAAATCTACAAATACCAATACATTAAAATTATGGAGTATTTGAAACTTATTAAAAACAAACGTGAACATTCATTTGCTTGGTAAAATTTTTGTACAGATTCTAGTATGTATAATATGTATATCACTGTATAATATATAATATTAATATATAATATATAATATAAGAATTAATAAAATTGTAGTAGGCGTTGGTACTTTTCATGTACATGCGTGTAAAAGGCCATTTTTTTACAGCTGGATATATGGCTGTATGTAAAAGGTAGTTTACTTAGATAGTATTTTATACAATAAACAAGCAATTTCATGGTAGTCGTAGATAAAGTATATTTATCAATTAATCAATTATCATTTAATCTACAGACAGATGTTTTGAAGACGGAATATAATAAAATATTGCTTCGGAGCTACCGTTAGCCAAGGTCGACTTTCCTCTTCAGTAATTGTATTCATTAAATTGCTATATCAAAAGTAGCGAAGTCACACAGCAGTTCTATACCAAAAATAAGAAGGTTGTAGCGGTTCTATACTAAAAGAAGTAAGGATACAGTGGTTCTATGTCAAAGTAGTAAGGTCATAGTAATCCTATACTAAAAGTAGTAAAGTCACAGCAGTTCTGCACTAAAAGTAGTAAGATCATAGCAGTTGTGCAAAAGTAGTAAGGTTACAGCAGTTCTGTACCAAAAGTATTAGGTAGCGGTTACACTGGATACGAATTCATCCGAAAATTCATTCGTACAAATTCATACGAGTTTATACCAATTAAACAAATGCATACATTTAGACATGCGTGGTTACACTGCTTACGACTCTTTCGTACGAGCTCGTACGACTTTTTGATACGACCAAAATATTTTGTTTTTTGATGCGAATTCGTACGAAAAAAATGATGGATTTAGAAAAAATAATTATTTTTGTTGAACAAAGGCAGTCTTTAAGGGATTAAGAACCTAAATATTATCATAATAGAAAGTTAAATAAAAAATTGTGGAATGAGGTGGCAGACGAAATATTTAGATAATTTTTTAATTAAATATATTACAATTTAATAAAGCTAACCTAAGTTAACAAAAACATTTTAAGTATATGTAATAAAAAATTAATTAACTAAATACTGAAGCTGAAATTCAGTAGATTTTAAAATGTAATTGAATGTGACTTGCGACATGTTCAAGTATTCTAAAAATTTCTGTTCGTCTTAAAAAATTTCCTCAAAGTAATTCCAGAACTCAGCTTTTTTTGCTCTATATGAATAATAAATAATCGTTTATCCAGAATTGTTTGTTTTCTATAATTAGAAATTTTGAAAACGGTGATTCTAATAAATAAGATTCGGTAACTGGATTCATTGTTTAATATCATGCAATATGTACTAACGGTTTTCAATTCAAATTTAAATCCGAATTCGTATTACGATTCCGTATTCAATGTAACCACACAGTCGTACGAATGAATTTCGTACGAGCTCGTACGAATCAATTTTCGTATGAATTCGTATCCAATGTAACCGCAGCCTTAGGGTCGCAGCAATTCTATACCAAAGGTAAGTAAGGTTATAGTAATACCAAAAAAATTACGATAACACACGGCCAACGATTTTTTTTATTATAGTCGGAGGATGTGGTCATTTGACTGATATCATTTTTTCAACTTAATCAATTTTAGGCCTTTAAATAAACTTTCCGTGAAAACAGAGCCCGGTACTCAATTCACATTATGACATTAGTTTTGTTCCACCTTGTACAATTGCACTACAAATATACGTGAAGTGTAAAGTTGTAAAATAATAAATTCGTTTTACTAAACACATTATATTCGGTATACCTGTACAGTCTAACTGTGATATTTTAATTTATTAAATGTTAAAGGCCAATTATAAAATTCTTATTAAGGTGAACACAAGTGGAGGAACAAAACTCCTTAAGACAGTTCTGTTGGTGGCATTAGTATGTAGAGAGAGCTACGATGATAAATTTTTTAATGAGACGCTGTTAAATCCCTCTAATTGCTTTCATACAAAATTAAAATATTATTTCATCCACCTCATCAGCAATAAAATGATGTAGAAAATTAGCATTGCCATGGTTTTTAACGAAAAAGTCAAGGTAATATTTTCTAATAAGATTTTTACACTTTATTAAGAATACGTACAGTGACTATAAGATACAATAAAGTAGAATAAGAAACTCTTTTCTTTTTATTTAATTAAAATTGAGTGTCTTTATGTGTCTCGTTCGAATACTGGGTGGAAATAAGGTATCATTCAAGCAAACCAGACAACGTAATATATTTTAAAATTTTGTTAGGACATTTTAAAAATCATTACAATTAAATAAAGTAAAGCTTATTGAGGTAAACAAATGTTTCAAATAGAAGAGAAATGGACAATGCATGCGTGGTATTTTAAGGAAAGCGAATTGTTTAATTTTTGTTTACCATTTGGGATCGTCAAACGTTTCAAAAATAGAGAAAAAAATTAACTAGTGTAGCTTTTTTGAACCTTTTTTAATCACGGCTCGGTAAAATCTCAGATAATATTGTGCGCATCGGTCACATAATTATATAATATCACATATCATGATTATCAGTTTTTTAAGTTACATTTATATTTCATATTTCATATTACATTTCAACCTTTTTCATGATGCAACCCCCTTAGTAAGAAAAAAATTTCACGACCCCCTACCCTCCGCTATTACTAACTTTTATTTTTTATGTTGTAAATATCGAATCCGTTCATCATTATTGATTATTTTCATAGTTAGGTATCGATTAAATACGTAATTAAGGACTTGAAACAGGCATATCTTTATATCGACGTCGAAGTGGACGACTTATAGTAGCTTTTAAACGCGCGCGTGGCGTAAAAAATGACACGCGCAAGCGGAACCGTCGTCGCCGTTTAACACTTCCAGGTGTAATCCATTTGAATTCTTTGAATTGAACTCGTGTTACTGTGTTTATTTCGTTTACTGAATTTATTGAACTGCCTTGTTATTTGTTTAGTAGCTGCTCACTGTCTTTTATTGTCTAATATTCAAAATTCTGTGCTCATTCTAATTATTGAAAATGAATAAGTTTCTGGAAACCTATGCACAACTGTCAATTTCAAGTTCCAATGAGAGTAATGAAACAAAACCAAAGAAAAAGTGTCTATATGACAACAATATTTAAAATTCGGATTTACTGTTTTTGAAAATAAGCCGCAATTTTGAAACATTATCGCGCGAAAGTATGAAACTATCACATTAATGTAGCCATCAACTAACTTAAATTAAATATATGTTGAACTAGAGTGGTTTTATTTTTAAAGTAACTGCGACCCTCTTAAAAAGACTGGGGGGTCGCGACCCACCGGTTAAAGAACACTGCATTAGAGAAATGTTTAGAAGTAATTCTTTAAATTTAAATATAATTCTTGCAACATAGAATCATTTTCATCGTTATTTGACATAACATTAGGTTGTGTCATATGAAATGTCGTTTTCCGACCACTTGGTAAACCATGTAATTCAGATAAATACTGACACTTTTTTAAGCATAAGAGAAATGTTTAAAGGTAGTTCTGTAATTTTAAATAGAATTCTTTTAGCCTGGAGTCATTTTCGGCATTAACTAAAATAACACTAGGTCGTGTAATATGAAATGTCGTTTTGCGACCACTTAATTTACCAGGTAGGTAATTTAAATATATATATGAACACTTTCATAAGTATTAAAGAAATATTTAAAAGTTGTTCTATAAATTTAAATAGAATTTTTGTAGCTTGAAATCATTTCCACCGTTAGTTGAAGAACAATTGCGTTTTATTTCAATAGTTGACGAATTGATAGAATTTGTCAAAATTGCGACATGTAGCATGTTTTCATCAAGACGCACGAGACTGAGATTTTATTTTTTAAAGCAAATTCGTAAGGCGACACTGGTATCACTTAATTAGAACAAGATCTTCTTTTTTCAAATAATTACACTAAAAGTTAGTTCTTTGAGATATTACCCACAACATAATAACTTGTTAAAACTCGAGGCTGAAAGATTAGTCCATAGTAGAGCACACACTGGCGGGCTGTGTGAAAGAAACTATAAGAAATTCCACAGAAATGTATGGAAATCAATGACAGCTCGCATTTTTTCACCCGATTGTACCAGAAGGAGGGTAATGTGTTTAGGAAGTATGTATGTATATATCTGTGTATCTGACTATGTCTGTTTCTGTGGCGCAGCCTGCAGCCTAAACGACTTGACGGATTTTCGTAAAGAAGGTGTCGTTGGATTCGTTTTAATCTCGAGAGTGCTATGGATAACTAAAACCAACAATAAACAAGATGAAATAAAAATAAAGAAATAAAAATGAATAAAAAAAGTAAAGCAGTCTGATGCATCAGTCATTTTTATTTAATTTGGTACAATTTAAATGCCTCCGACTGCTTTACTTTTTTTATTCTATTTTATGTATTTATTTTTATTTCATCTTGTTTATTGTCGGTTTTAGTTATCCGTAGTCGGGTTTTTTGTTTTTTCTAATAATTATTTTATTAGCGTAAAAAATTGTTAAAATATCAAAAAAGAGCTCTTTAATCATTTAATTAAATAATTGCTTTAATATCCATCCATCACTACTCACCAGTTTGTATAGATTAATATTGTAATATGATACAAAAATGTTTACTTACTCTATAGGTATCTGGTATATAGGTATTATGTTCATATAAAACCAAATTTCGAAGGTGCCGTCCATATATTTTATTGAAATTTCAATACGGTTATACCACAAAAAAGTACGTTTTGTGTTTTTGTGTATATTTATTCTAATACAAAACCCATTTTAATATTACTTTTAAATATTATTTTTTTGGTAATTTTAAATCAGAACGACTCTATTAAATTTAATTAATAAAAGTGATCCCACAAAGTTCAAATATATATATATAAATGAAAAACCTAAATCAAAAATCATTACAAAAAAGCCTGTAATTCTCTACCCTACAACAAAACATTAAAAAAAATATGTCCGTCCATTAGTTCATTGTTGAAATAAAATATTGAATAACAGCGTAGTGAGTAAAAAAAAGTGAATATAAAAAATTTGTTCACGTAGTTTTTAATTACTTTGTGAGTAATTACGTACATCAGGTGTTGGCATATATTGCAGGCATACATATAGTAGTGCTCTTAAAAATGGTGCTACTATAATACACAGTCTACCGACTTTTTGCGTTCAAGAAATTTAATTAGAAATTAATGTTCATCTAAGAAAACCTTATCGCGCTGAATATGGTTACCACTATTTGGGGTTATTTCAGTATACTAAAACAAGAGTTACGCGAAATATGAGAACAACTTTCTTGATCACTTTTCACTAAATACTGTTCAGTTATTTCCCCGTTATTACTTAGTACTTACTATAAATCGTCGCCAGGTGTCACACTATTAAAAATTCCTCTAATAAAATGTGGGCCCGTACAACAAACTCATATTCGTGAGGAATAAGCCACTTTTCCTACATAATGTACAATATACTATAATTATCACAACTGAAAATATTACCTGCTAATTTTTTTGTAAGGTAAATACGATATCGAAAAAATTTTTAGTTACCGCAACTGAAATAAATGTTTCTGATAATTACAAAAAAATGTTGTAATAACAAATACTATATTCGTATAGTTACGCAAGCAAAATAATTTTTATTACGTATATATTGTTACTTGTTGCTTGTTTTACTTGTTATACGTATTATTTATTTTTTTTTACTTAATTAATTTTTTTGCACCTCTTTACTTAATTTTTATTACGTATTTAAATTTAAATTGTTATTGGAACATCTACGATGCGAACCAGTAACATCTCTTTTTAATTATATTAAACATATAGTGCACCTTTACTGACTGTGCCAAAGGACCATCAATATTGTTTGTTTTTATGCCATAAAAAATAATAACTTTTCTTCCAGATACCAGTGATACCACATATTGATAAACTTATGTTTAATATTTTTGTTGTTGTTAAATATTTTGTTGAATTAAAAAATTAAAATAGTTGCGCTAGTTACGGTAACTATTTTTTTTTTAGTTTAAACAAATAACGTTAGTTAATAAATTCTTTAGTAAAACCTTTTAGTTATCACAACTAATTATGTTTTTGTTTGGGTGTATTATTTATACGCGTTTATGTATACGAAACAGAATATCAACAAATTCTTTTATTTCTTTTAAATAAGTTTGAGGACATGACCTGTGAACACAAAATGATATAGTGGTCTTTAATAATGAGTTATCATATTTTAGAAAGTTCGAACAAATCGATAGTACGCCGTACTATTGTAGCATCCAAAAAAAATTTATTTTTTAACTTCAGTAGATGTGCACAACATTTTCCCAAATATGAAAAAGCTACACTACCATTTACCTCTAATAATATTACGTACAGTAGTAGGTACTTATTATGTAGAGCGTACAGCTAATAAATTTGTAATAAGTAATTTTACGTTGGAGCTTAATAAATATGAAAATGTTATTAACGTGTTTTAATAGACATTCTAAATATTGTAGTAGCATGATTGTGTTTCTTGTACTGGATGCGTAAATTAATGAAATAAGTTACAAGAGGACGAAAAAATTGTTATTCAAAGATATTTATTATTTATTCTTAAGGAGAGAAAGACCTTTAAATAGACGAAAATAAAGGGTATTTCGGAAAATTTTTAGCAAGGAAGGGATTGGTCTATATCTTTGAGGTTTGACATTGTATTTACTATGACCTTAAAGTATTACGACATGTGAACATGGTTTCTCTCTCTCTCTCTCTCTCTCTCTCTCTATATATATATATATATATATATATATATATATATATATATATATATATATATATATATATATATATATATATAAATGGCAGCTGTAGAAGCCTAGAAGCCTTTCAATGGATCGTCCCATTCCACAAGTTCCCAAATAGCTGAGGCTTTAGCCACCGTAATACTTAATTACTTTAAAAAATGCCGTGTTATTAACACATGTAGAATCTCGGTGAATCAAAAAATGAAAAAGTAACAAAAATTATCAGTTGTTTTTTTCATCTGATGATGGCGTAATGGCCGAAAGTCGACTCGTGTTTGTACATTTTTTGTTGTGAAAAGTGACAAAGCAACGATCTCATGTTTCTTACAAAATTTATTGCACGATAACGGTCATATTTCTTGACTGATATAGCTACTATTTGGTATTGTAACTGCTTACGTCAAGTTCTAAGCTAAATTCGTAGATGGAGTTGATCGTCAATATGGGCGACTTTTCATTATTAATGAATTTATTATTATATTGTTAAATTATTGCCATTTTGAAAGAATTCAACGAAAAGAGCTTATCTATATGAACAACTTAAACCTTGACTCCAATTATAATCGTAATAAAATTAAGCTGCCATCCGAGAAACGTAATCGCTACCACAACTCTCATACTTCAGTATACACTTCGGTATTTGCCTACTATACTATGATTGTATATCTATCTAGAGTTAATGATCAGGAAAAATAAACTAAAATTGAAATTTATCTCGTAGATAGGGATAACTGATTAAATAGTTTCTCAAATGACAACAATTTTAAACTTAAATTTCTCAACGACCCACTTATCCCACAATAACAGTCAACTGCATCTATATATAAAGTTAGTCTAGAACTTGAGTTAAACAGTTGCATTATCAAATTTCAGCTCGATTGGTTAAGAAATATAACCGTTATCGTACCAACAAATTTTCTTACATATTTATATATTAGCCTCACCTAACCTTGAACACATTGTATATTTGGAGGTCATGATCGGTATATCGGTACACATCGTTAAAACACCACCAGGTTCTTAATTAATCTTATGCGCATGGCATAAACACGTAACGGAATGATGAAATCCATCTTTCCGATGGTGGCTTCGATCGAGGTTTCTCCTCTTTGACAGTGTTCCACCCTTTTGTTTTTAACGAAACTTGCAGTACTTAAACAGGACCTAATGTGCAATATTTGAGGCTTTTTTCGTGATTGTCACTCTGAAGGAACCACTAAAAAAGTATCTTTCTATTTTTTTCTCGAATTTTCTACAAACGAAAAAATTTGAAAGAACTATATATAGTACTAATAGTACTAACTTTATAGTACTAACTTAGACCTACTCATTGGTTTTTAGTTCATTTCAATATCTGTAATAGTTTACGAGATATAAAGGTTTAAAAAATAATGGCCTTATAATACTTATTATCACAAATAACTTCTAAACTACGCAAAATATGAGGCTAAAACTTGCACGCAAGACTTCTTATCAGCTGCCCTTATAGTAGCCAAAGTGCCGTTGAAAATCTCGTCTGGGAGCCAACCGGCCATTCTTATCTCGGGATACCCTTTTCGTCTAATTTAGCATTAAAAAAATATTTTGTTACGGATATTGACATATAAGTTTGGTTTACACAGAAGTCAATAATATAAAGTGTATTTGGTATAAATTTCAGAAAAAAGGGAACGCCAGTCAGTTGTAAAAATGTTGCTTCGAGGAAAACGTATTTAAAATTTCGGTATGTAAAAAGGAAAACGAAACTAGTTCAGTACATAAAATAAGACATGAATAAGTCACAGATGCTATCTTACGCTCTGTAGCACCTTTACGTTTAGAAGTCAACACTTACGAAGGACTTCGAATATTGCTCTAAAAATTTCGGAGTATATTCGTAAGATATATATTCTAAAAGTAGGTATTTTCCCTTAAGTCCGTTCTTGAGTAGGATGTATAAAAAAAGTTTCACGAATTTTAATACGATCTTAACTTTTTCGTTTCTTCTGTGAAATTAATGTAGGCTATAAATAAATTTGAAAATTTAAAGTTCATGAACCAAAATTACGCCCACGTTTTCAACAAATTTTAGTGGGCCGCATTAATTTAATTAGGTACCTATATTTACCTATCATATTTCAAAAAATATCCATTTATATATACAAGAAGTTTATGTTTAAAGTGTTTATCAAGAAGTTATAGATAAGGAGTATAATGGTCAAAGCGAAGGTAGTAAAATATTAAATGAAACTTACAGGAAGTGAATATAACTTTGTTTAAAATTTCATTTAAGTGCTCAAGTAAATTTAAACGTATTTTTGCTTTTATATATCTACTTATTATTAATGAAGCAAATCTCTTTTTTGTTTTCAAGATATTTTTTAAGATAACTTTAAAACTTAGGGGAATTGTATATTTTTGGTCGTAAATAATTCGAATTATTTCAACATAAAAGAAAGTAATACAACTTAATAAATTCTAAACAATATCATTAAGGTATAAATATGCTAAACTTTTGGGATCTTAGTTTTCAGGAGGATTTAAAATTTTAAAAAGTAACATACGAGTAATTATGTGTTTTTTAAATGCAATTAAAAGAATTGTGGAATCCGTATCAGTTTTCTGTGGCGTTAAGCACTTAAGAAAATACAAATTTGACACTAATTCTAAGTATGTTGTTTTGAAATACTAAGTATAAATTTTTAGTAAATGGATGAAATTTTTTTTAACTTTGTCACCGTAACGTGGTTTGTTGATGAAATTTTAATAACTGAGGATAAAATTTTTCATTTTTAAAATTAAAATATCAAAATTTTGTTTGAAAATATGGCCCACTTTCCAAAAGAAAATCGATAAGATATCACTTAAATATCAAGAATTTGATAAATAAATTGCTGACTAGATAGTAAATACGAAGTTTTGAAACAGAATGTATTTAGTAAAATCAAACATTGAATGGTCAATACTATGTAGGTACTCGAATATCTGGGTTGCGTGTTTTTCAAGTTGTAGTGGCAATTCGAATGAATATTATTTGCATTCAAACATTTTCATGTTGATAACGATTTGTTTATAAAATCTTTACGTGCAGAATTTTAAAAAATATGTAATTTTCAAAAATTATTATTTAAATAAGAGTAAGTAAATAAAATTATTATTTGTTATACATATTGTAATGTACATATGTGTACATACATAACATTATGTACGAGTCTGCAAATAAAAAAAAATATTAATCAACTTGTACCAGACAATATTTTATACTGGTATTATATAGTATATAGTGTAATGATATAAGCAATTTTTATTTATTTATTTATTTATTTTTTTTTTTTTGATTAAACTGGGGAATACATTTTGTTATCATTTCGAAACAATTTGTGTATGTTTTTCGCTTTTTTATTAGTTTCACTCAAATGTTTGTTGTTCAACCATTTTGAAAAAGATAAAAGTGATTGTGTTATGTAGGTAAAAATCATGTAAAAACAAACTTTTTTTATATATAAAATTGTTAAAAATAGGATAATTTTTTTGGTGTTTCTGAAAGCCAAAATTAAAAGATAGACTATATTTTTAGAGATTATTACATTATTAACCCTAGAATCATACGTACTCGTCAAAACGACGAACGAACTTCTCTACCTGCTCCAATAATGTGACTTGTCGGTACCTGCTCGCTGTGAAACTTCTGTTATCTAATTTATTTGTTATTATAACACATAAGACATATAAATTTTATTTATAGCTATTGTCGTTTTTTTTATACTGAAATAGTGTGCGTCAAAAGGACGACGATGTATGATTAACCTATATTTTTTTTTAAAGATTTTGTACTCTACATATAAAAGTTTTCCTAATTTTTCTAAAATTGATTAAAGATATGGATGTTATAATTAATTTATTCAATGATTATGATAATGTGAAAGATGATTACAGCTGTTTGACTTATAGAGACGACATAATACTGAGGTTTGAATATATTGAATCGAAAACTAAAGAATGCGTTTCGAATGACTTAATAAAAGATTAACAATTTATTTTGTGGAAAATATTTTAATTTTTATTATATTTTGAGATCTTATTCGAAAAATTACTAACAAATTTTAGAAAATTTACAAATGTGCCTAATGGGGAAATAACTACATATCTATAGGAATATTTATGACTGCGAAATTTCACATTCTGTAAAGTCACACATGTCCACTGATTCATAGTAGTTCATAAATTAATTATTACAATTGATGTATTTATATATTTTTTAATTTTTATAATGAAAATATGCTTTGATAAAAAGATTAAAAAAATTAATAAATATTTACATTAAGAAATTTTTCCAAATCCAATTTTTTTAAATATTTTGTTCGCTTTTGTAGTATTGTTATGTAAAAAAAATGTTTTTTGCAAATAAACTCTAAAACTCCCCGTAAAAAGTCCATTCGTCGAAACGACGCCGATGTATGATTAACTTGACTCGTAGACCAACGTATGATTCTAGGGTTAATTAAATAGATAAAAGAGATTAAAATTTGCAAATAGTTAAACTCATTAATACCCCTGCCCGCAGCATCTGCATAACATAGTGAATTTCCAAAGACTGGACACTGGCGGATCTCATATAGCAATATTCATTTAAAATAGTTTAGCTCTTTAACAGTGAAAAATTTTCAAAATCAGTTGAGTAATTAATTTTTGGCGCTTTTTGGGTTTCCAGGACCCTGGAGGATCTCATATAGTATAGCATATATGTATTTAAATGAAATGAAATTTTTAAAGGCAAAGAAATTTTCAAAATCGTTTTGGTAGTTTTACTTTTTGGCACTTTGGGACCCCCGGACCCTGGCAGATCTCATACAACATAACTTATATCCTTTTAAAATAGTTTATCTCCCTAACAGTAAACAAATTTTCAAAATCGGTGATGACACGACCTTGAAAAGTTAGTTAATTTTTATTTTGAAAAATGAAACAGATATAAATATTGTTATTGTTATGATAAAAACAATGAAACATTTATTGTAAAGTAATTCAGCAAATTTCTTAATATTTCTCAAAATCTAGTTCATTTAGAACAAAGTTTTAAAAGTTTGTCTTATGTAATTTTTTACGCTCTTTTCAATGGTGTAAAAAAAATCAAAAAAATTTTTGAATTTTGGCCATATTTTGCAAAAAGACCACTAACATTGGCGAAAATTGGGCAAAATATTGGCTTCCAAAATCGGATGCATCTGGCTGACGAAGTTTCAGTTTACTATTTAAGGTCCTTTTTTAATATTTAAAAATAAAACACAAAGGCAATTGGCGGATAAGTATGGGTAGAAATGCCCTCGTATGAATTGTGTTTGTTTTTTTTTTGCTAACTGCTATCGGCCCCAAATTGAAATTTACTGCGATTCAGCGCTTAAAAACTTAAAACTTTTTTTAAAGCCCCGATTAGCCGAACACTCATCATCAGTTTTGAAACCACCAAAATTACAAATTGCTTGTAGACTTTCAATCACATTTCGCTTGTAGACATTCAATACCGAAGATGAAGGGAAAAATTCGACTTCCCTGATGGGGCCCCGCTGCTCACGGCGTTTTTTGAATTTACAGCAGATGACACAAATATTTATTATGTAAAAATGTGAATTGCTTGAAAATTGCCACATTCATTTCTTTATTTTACTGCATTATTATTGTCATAACTATAGTAACAGTAGTTATAATATTAAATTAGTATTATTAGTTTGTTCCGAGCACTCTTGTGACGTAACTTTTTCCTTATGGGAATCCAATGTTAAAAATTAACATGTGAATCGTATGTATACATCCAAATGGGACACTCGGTATACACAAATTCATATGTATATGTGCAGGTATCTTGGATGTTTTGTTAATTTATTCAATGCCAGTGGGTATAATCGATTCAAATGTGCAAATAATTCGTATTTAATCGGTTGCTTGCTGTAGTAGAATTACCCATCTCTATATATATACGAATATATGGTACATAAAACTGCTATTTTGATTGTATTTACATTCGTTTCAAATTACATATTAGATACAAATGTACATTAATATGTTGTATACGTCACATTGCGTAAGTATATTAACCTAAATATATATTGAAATGATTTCAATGTTTCGAATATCCTGTCTATTCATGTTATGAAGGAGTCTATTTACTTGTCTATTTAGTTTGTTTGTTTACTCATGTGTCGTCGATTCAAGTAAAAATAATAGTTCGCTTAATTGAGATGAAAATCTGGGATACCAAGTCTAGGGAATATGGGAGGTGTTGAGTACATACTTATATTAAATACAGACACGCAAAATTTTTGTCGTCGTCATAAGAACAAAACTCCAAAAATTCAAAAATATTTAGCTACAAAATATTACCATAAAATGGAGTGAATGGACCACTTTCTTACATACTAACAATTAGATTACACTAGACAACATATGGTTTGTCCATCCATACTCCAACATATGGAGTAGAATCCAAATTTTTAATCATAATTGTCCTATCACGTAAGGTTTTTTTTTTTACATAAGAGCTACTAATTTTGAACAAGAATGACAAGCTATGGACAAGAATAGACAAAGTTTTTGTATATATATTAATAACCGCAGGAATTTTTTCGGAATTAACAGTCGCGCCACCCCTCAAAAGGATAAGAGTTATTTCCCTTGCACCCTATATATATATATATATATATATATATATATATATATATATATATATATATATATATATATATATATATATATATGTGTGTGTGTGTGTGTGTGTGTATATATTATATACAGGGTGTAAGGGAAATAACTCTTATCCTTTTGAGGGGTGACGCAACTGTTAATTCCAAAAAAATTCTTGCGGTTTTAGTGTCTACAGGGTGCTATGAGTAACCTCTCAGAAGGTGGTCACTTATTTCTCTGACACCCTGTATAATTAAAGAAACGTTTTTGTTGCCTAGTGTTACATAGTCAATTTCTTTTCTCCTCAATCGTGGGGACAATAAGGACGAATGGAAGGTTAAAGAGGTAAAATTTTTTTTTACTAAATAGTGATAAATTTATTTCATACTCTTTTTGCCAAGATAACCAGCAAGATAATTATATTTAACATTAATAACAAATACAGAAATATTAATATTTTTGGAAGCGAAATGAAATCTAAACAATAAAAAGATGTTTAAGATTTTCTTTATAAAGACATTTAAAAAAAATGTAAAGAAACTAAATACTTCTAAAGCAATCAAAAATTGTCCTATTTAAATGGACAATAAGTTACTTTGATACTTCTATGCGTGTAATCTATTTTTATTCATATATTTTATTATTTTTAGTTTGATCATTTTCATGTCTTATTAATTTTATGTCTATTTTAATCTTATATTATTTTTAATTTGATATTTTGTTTTTGTCTTTAGTTACTGACGACCTCTATTTTATTCTCTTTTTCTCATTATCTTTCGTTCTAACGTTCTTGTTTATTTTTGTATATGTAAATATTTTAATTATTTTATATTTTTGTTCTAAATTTAAAATTGAGAAATTCGAAGAATTTCTCTTATCTCCAAAAAAAGACATTTAAAAGCATCAGATAAATAGGTACTGTCGAATTTATCGTACTGATGTCAAGTTTAAACAAGTTTTAAGAACAGTTTCAGTTCGAACTGAACAAAAATTTTATCTAGTTCTATCAGATTTTTATCTATCGAAAGCTTTGAAAATCCACAGCTTCAAATCCTTTCTATCTTGTTCATATTGGCATAAACACTAACTTGGAAAATTATTACCTAACAGTGAATTCGATTTACCTATTCCATCTGATTTTTTAATCTGCTTCGTACTAGTAGTGAAAATTATTGTTTTGTTTAATGTTCTGTTTTGGTGTTATCGTTATTATCAAGGTATTGTTTTTAATATTCTCTCGAGTCACCCTTTTAAATTACATACTAGTTTTCGTATATACATTGCTACTATTAACACACTGACGGTGGGTAATAATGTTCCAATGTGCCTCTGAAGTAGTATTGTCATGTATAAACTTTTAGTCGTAAATATCTCGTAAACAGTGCGTCGCTCGTAGCAAAAAAAATAACGAAATTTTTGAAGGCCTAAACGAAGCAAGTTATTATAGGTATTCCAAACATATATTACGACTATCAAAATGCAATTTTCGTTATCGGAAATTATCGATGTTGATAAAAATGAATATATAAGTTATATCATTCATTTTAAAAATATCCTTGAGGCTTATAGCAGAAGAGCCAGTGGCCGATTTACGATGGTCATTTCAACACACGTCAAATTGAGAGGATAGGCTTTTGGATACTTACTTTACACAGAATTTCAGTTCTGACAAGCCTATTCGGTCGGGCTGAGTCATCCCTAACGTTTAAAGAGGGTAAAAAATAAGACCCAATTTATATAAAGTAACAGTTCTGGAATTTTGATATACGAAACTTAAGAATTTTTTTTATCGATAAAAATTTTCTGGCAATGTTTTTTCTTCACCAAAGTACAATCTAAAGTTGTAATAAATTTCCTAATTATTTTGATAATTTAACTGACGTGTATCAAGTCCCATAAGAATATTGTAGTTTTTTCATTTTTACCACGGAAAAAAGTTAAGACAAATTGTTACAGGGAAAAAAATAGTACAAAACATTTAATTGGGCATTTCACTGTAGATAAACACGATAAAAACGAAACAAAAATTCCTATTGGTAAATTTAACTGATTTCAGAACCATAGTAACAATGTATTAAATAATAATATGAATTATACTAATTAAGTTTAGGATGTGGCTATTTATACATACAGTATGTATACGCAATTGGCTATTTATACATACAGTATGTATACGCAATTGGCTATTTATACATACAGTATGTATACGAAATTGGCTATTTATACATACAGTATGTATATGTAATATTTTGTTTAAACATGCAGTATGTATACGCAGTTGACTACTTATTCAGAATTACCGTAATTTCTGATGTATAATGCGCACATTGAGCACCAAAAATATCGTCAAAATTTCGTGGTGCGCGTATTAAAATGGACTTTTCCCCTGGTGACAGTAAAATAACTTATAATAACAAATTTATCGATTCTAATAATAACGAAATTCTCGCGTACCACCGATTGAATTTTGTATAATCTTTTTAGCTTAAGAACGGATTTTTGGCGACGCGAACCCGAAGTTGCATATCTGAGGACTAAAAAAAGGTTTGCTTTGCTATGGTAATAAAAAATTAGAGGTAGATTCTTATAGAATTTGATCAATGGAACAAAAAAGGAAGAACAAATTTTTTTCGATATCCTGTTTAGTTTTCGAGATAATATGAGTTGTATTTCTAAAACTTACTATAATAAGATAATGAATTGTATATTACACACATACACATATACGTAGTATCAATTTTTGCGGATATAAACTCAGTTTTAAATATAATTTTTGAATGGTATATTTTGGTTTTATTCATAGAAATTAGTGAAAAATGAACGGGACATCACCAATGAAACCTCATTCTTGGGCAAAGGATAATTATTTACAAATATGTCTCGGCGTGTAATGACTTCAAAATTATTTAATTACCCTTTTTCTGAAAAGGAGGTTTCAATGATGTTGTCCGGTCCATTTTCCATTTACTTCTATCAATACAAGCCGTAATATACCTACCGTAATTGTCTATCCAATATAGTAAGTTTTTCAAATTTGACACGTAATATCACCAAAACGAAGCAAAATATCGAAAAACTTCATTGTTTCTTTTTTGTGCTACTCACCAAGTTCCATAATAATCGATCTTTAATTTTTGTTGCTATGGTAACGGAAAACATTTTTTAGTAATCCCTAGGCTTGACATTCGAAGGGTTGAAAAATACACTTCCGGTCCTCGTCGCCAAAAATCCGTTTAGGGGATAACTTCTTAAGCCAAAAATATTATGTAAAAAAATAATTCAGCTCAATCGAAGGTATTCGGTTATTATAATGGTGTAGTTATTAAAAAAATATTAATTGTAATAATAGCGCATTCAATCAGTATGTATAAGTAGCCAACTGCGTATACAGTTTAGCTTTAGGTAGTACATAACTATATACTGTAGGTTTAAATAGCCAATTCAGTATAAACATAATTATGTATAAACAGCTAATTTCATATAGGTACACACTATATATGTATGAATAGCCAATTTCGTATACATACTGTATGTATAAATAGCCAATTGCGTATACATACTGTATGTATAAATAGCCAATTAGTTATACATACTGTATGTATAAATAGCCACATCCTAATATCCTTAAGTTTATTCGTTAAATTATCTTACCGTATTACACTTAAGTTTTATATTTTTTCTGAATAAATTTATGTTTTCTACTACTAAAATTTCTTGCCTAAAAGCAATTTAACTCGAAGAACTTATTTTGATATTTATCATAATAATTATGAAATTTATCACAACTTTCAATTGTCCTGGAGGTATATTGCCAGAATGTTTTTTATCGATAAAACATATTATTAACTTTCATATATCAAAATTCCAGAACTGTTACTTTATATAATAAATTGGGCCTTATTTTTTACCCTCATTAAACGTTAAGGATGACTCAATCCGGCCGAATAGGCTTGCCAGAACTGAATTTCTGAGTAGAGCAAAGAGAATAACACTATATACATATATAGAAGAGCACTCACTTAAATTATAGGATTTTTTCTTATAGCAGGTGATTATTTTGGCGCTGAATTCAGAGGGCAGTGCAGTAGCACTGCACAACATATTGCTATTAGCTGATGTCTGAATTTACTGTTCATAGAACTTATTCTATTATTTTAGAATTTTATAATTTGTAACATTTCTATAGTAACAATTACAAAAAATTCTATCAGGAAGTTTTCATTTTTTTCGAATTATTTATGAGAAATTCATCTATTTTTTTGAGTTCAATATTAAATTTAATAATTTTACTTAATTATTATTGGAGGTATGTATAATTAACATTTATTAGCTTATTTTTATTTGAAAATAATTACCTATTTTATTATTACAGTAAATTAATTAGAAAATTAGAACACATTTTATCTGTTGAAGAAAAGTGGGAGCACACTTGTCAGAAATTAGAAGCAGTAATAGTGATATTCATTTACGAAATTTTGATTAATGTATAATTTTGAATAAATTTACTTTAGTTTTTAAACAAATATATGAGTTTATAATTATTGTATGAGTTTTAATCTTGAAAAACTGATCAAAACAAAATGCAATCAGGAGAATTTTAATGGATTATCTTACTAGTAGTAATCTACATTATCGGATAAAGCTAAAAATAGTTTAAAGTTATTATAGTGACATCTCTGTTCTTCTCAAATGTACTACGCATGGTGATAACGATAGTGATGACATCTATACCCGCTGCCCCCGTTCTCAGTGCCATAGAGAGGTAATAGAGGGTCAAAAAAAATGTACTGGAAGTGGCTATCTTGCAGAAATGGAATTCTGGTGTACTTTATCTATGGTGTAGAGTAAGATTTCAAATGTCTATCCTCTCAATTTGATGTGCGTTGAAATGACCATCGCAAATCGGCCACTCGCTCTTACAATTAGTCTGTTAATATGAACAATTTTGTAAAATATAATTATATATTATCAACTTGTAAACATTCTCATTTTCGTCCCAAAGCTGGTAACAAAATCAATTTATTAAAAAATTTCTGTCACAGTCCCGGTCCCGACGGTGGCGGCTAACCGAAGTAGTACAAATTTTAAAATGTAATCTAACATTCTTTTTATATTCATCCCGTATAGTATAACTTTAAAAAAATATAGAGAAATAGGTTAATACTAGAAAAGCTGTTTTCTTATATGTACTAGCGTATATATAACTACCTACATTTTATGTATACCTAATCAAATACCGTTGTAAAATTGCGGTTGTTTATCTAGCTCGAAGGTAATATCTATTTAGAATTAATCAATAGTAAATAAAGTTAAAGAAAACTTTCATGCGACTAAGATATCCGGCAAGATAGCAGAAAACTCGTTACACAGATTATTTTCGAACGGTGTATATAGAGCGAATATTTTCTAGCTATGTGTACACCCACATACATGAGTATGAGTATGTCGCTGACGAACATTCGAAGAAGGGTGAACGGGGAAGAACACCCACGGTTAAAAGTTGAAAGTCATCTTATTTTCTGGCAAAGCTTATACATAATATGTGTATCAACTGATACGATTTATTTCGAAAATTAAACCTTTTTACGAAATTAAAGATATTATTGGAAAGATAAGGGCAAACTTATTAGTGTATGTATAATCGTTTAACAATGCAGAAAAATTCGGATATTAACATAATATGTTATTAAGGAGTTGTCTCATTGATGGCACAAACAGAAGCGCAGCGTGGAGGGCGGGCAGGGTTAAGGAAGTCTATCAAGCCCCGGGCGTCACTCACAAAAGGGCGCCAAATATGTGCTAAAAGGGTACCATTGATTTTATAATTATGTGTTTTTGGAATGGAGAAGGGGCGCCAATAAAGTGTCGTGCCCCGGGCATCAGTTATGTTCTCTACGCCACTGGATACAAAAGAACAATACTATGACCCCGAATTTTTGATTTTATCGGCACTGTAGTAACGTTGTCTTTAAGATTTAATTCGCAACCTAATATATGAATTTCTCTCTTATTTTACACAATTTACTTGGCACGGGATTTTCCAAACCGATACAACGGAAATTACTGCTGTTCGGGAATAAATTCTAAATTAGATTACGTGAGGTGTTTTCTAATAATTCGAATGTTGCCATTAGACATGAGCAATTTTGTAGTACAATATTTTGTGTGAGTGAAATAATGCATCGAAGTGTAGTGGTCAACAGATATCACGGTTCGGCTGACTGTTGCTGAAAGTCATCTAAATAATTATCAGGGTTGAGCAAATTGGTTCGGAAAATTCATTTGAAATAGAAAATGGAAAATGGTTTTCGGGAATATATTTAAAATACAAAATGTAAAATGGTTTTCATGAATATATTTAAAACGGAAAAGGAGAATATAAAATGGATCATAAAATGTAAAATGTTTTTTTCTTAATTTGTTACAATAATGTGTTTGTAAGCACATAACTTGAGAACAAAAGAATATAGGCTACTTTTTATCTAGCGAAAATATTTTATTTCAATGAGATTACCAAAAACAATAGTAATTCTCAATAGTGACACGATATTTAGTATGTTTAGTATCGTGTTACAATTAACAGTTGTTATTTAATATTATTCTGAAACTTGACAAGTATACTCTTTAAGTACGCAGAATCGTATACACTTGTATTTAACTTAAGTGACTCAAGTTGACCACAATTCGAGTTCAAGGATTAATGATGGCCAGGGCGGTGTAGAGAAATGAAGGGCCCCAAGAAAAAAACAAATTTTTAAAAATTTTTCCCTATTTTTAAAAAAATGATAAGCAAAAAAAGGTTTTTCTAATTTTTCTCGGACCTCATACCTACAACTACTGGCCCCCTCTTCCAGGCCCGGACTACGGGAACTGGAACATCGGCTACCCTACCTTCTCGTCGGGCCTGAATATAAGCGTGATATTGAAATAAATTTGGGTACAGTATATAAATGTATTGTGTTTACTTCTGTGCCGAAACTTTTTAAATTACTACGAAGAACTAAAATATCATTATTATTATACATATAGGTATATATTTTAATTTTTAATTCAAAATGGTTTCAAATTTTCATTTTAATGCAAAATGGATAGAAAATACAAAAATATTATTTCATATTTTAAATAGATATTTAAAATGAAATCATAATTTGTATATCATAAATGATAAATAACATAATTTCATAAATAAATGAAATAAATGAAAAAATGAAAAGGGTTCCCACCCCTAATCATTGTTATGTAGTTGATAAATAGAAATGGATAAGCAAAAGCTGCAATCTGACTGCATTAATATTTGATTAAGACGCGAAAAAAAATTCATCAACAGTAAGTTTAAAGAAAAAAAAAAAATATAAATTATCGTTAAATAATACAAAACAAATTCAATTTGAAAAGATGTGGACAAATTTGGTTGCCACCGTATTTTCTATACACCTGTTACACCCGTTCCATGACCTGTGAATCTTACCGGTTGAGAGTAAACATACAATTTAACTTTTGATAAATAACATGCACTTATTTCAACACAACAGGTATATATTGAAAACTGAAAAAAGTTTACTAACAATAAGTTATTTAAACTTTTTACTAACTCCACAATACATTACCACATGTTTTGAAGATTGAGGCAATTCAGTAAAATCAGTACTAGGTATATAGTAGAATCAATAAAATTTGTCTTATCAGGAAATTATGATATTGTTAAAATGAAAAATGGTATTCTATGTATATGTGCTTCTGTTTCAAAAGCTATATCTCGGTTTAAAATTCAAATTTCATCTGAGCTGTACTTTTACGTAAAATGAAAAAAAAACAAACAAACGGGCAGACATTATTTGTTCTTAATAATATAATAAAGGATATAAAACATTGGATTAAAGGATTATTGGATAAACAAACAATAAATTGTAGTATATACGATAAACCCTCCTATATCCCGGTACTCTTAAAACGCAATTTCGGTAGAATGTGGAACAAAAAGGGGGAAAGTCCCTCTATAACGCGGTACACCTATAGCACGGTTTCTGTACAGCGCATGCCTGTTTGAGTGAAAGTTATTCAACAACGCATCATTACGTGGTGTTACCAATGTGTCTTTTATAACGCGGTATAAATTTTTTTTACTGAATCCATCATTCCCTGTCATTTCTGTGAAAAGTACGAAAAATTGCTTCTAAGTTTCCTACAACGCGGTATAATCACGTTATAAGAGGGTTGATTGTGTGCGTTTTTGAATTTTTTTTATCAAAAAAGCCTATTTATTTCCAAACAGAAGATATTATTTCCAATAGACAACCAATTTGAAAATCATAACATTAACAAATACACTGATATATTTGACACAAAAGTAGCTCTGGTAAGCATCAGGAGTTTATTATATTGAAAATAAGGAATACTCTACGATAGCTGCGGTAATAAGACAAAAGCACCGATCACTACATAGCTAAATCATTTCCCAATCTTTTCAATCATTCAGGCAATGAAATATTTAATGGCTGAAATCTGATTGTTTCATTCCGAACCGCTTTCGTTATAAAGGATGTGTGATGTACGCATTAGATAACATAAAAGGACAATCAGAATAAATGTTTCTTTTACTTAATAAAGTGTATATAGAAAATTACTGTAGACGATTTGTAAAGATGTGTTCCTCAATAATTCAAAGCACGTATATAAGTTTTAAAAAAAAGTTTGTCTAGATACGCACACGTTTGTGGTAATTGAAATCCACATATATAGTTGGCTCTGACCGCTTAATATTGAAAAGTAAAGTTTTGATCAAAAGAACCACATTATAGTAATAATTTCAAGATTATTATCTCATGTGTGTCAAAGTACGCAGTCAAATGTGCGTTCAGTGCCGAACATTTTGTCTGCTCAAAATAGAAGCTCGCCTAAGAGTCATTTTTTTGCTTCTCGACCTGTTGATGCGTTTATGATTTCTTTGTATTATGCACACAAATACTATAAAAGAACTCGATTGCAAAGAGTTGTTCTTAATTATAAAAGTAGTAAATACAAAATTATAAAAAAAACGAAGTCTTTCTTGGGAAAAAATATAATTGACTTCTCAGTAGGAAGTTATTGTAATGAGAATTTTGAAAGTCCCAATTTTACATATCTCCACGTTTTGAGACTCTTAGAGTCGTATATTATCATTTTTAAGATGATCTCTCTCTTTCTCTCTGTTGAACAACCGTAGTTCATATGGGATCGCTGTGATCTTACTTATATCCGTATAAGACCGCTCTAAACTTACTACTTTTGGTACAGAATCATTGTAACCTTACTACTTTTGGTACAGAACCATTGTCACCTTACTACTTTTGGTACAGAACCACTGTCACCTTACTACTTTTGGTACAGAACCACTGTAACCTTACTACTTTTGGTATAAAACCGTTGTACTCTTACTACATTTGATATAGAAATTTGATGAATGAAATTACTGAAGGTATTTGACTAACGCTCGGTCCCAAGTAATATTTACTCATCCCCAGTCTTGAAAAAGATCTTTTTGTAGATAATTTTAGGGTCCGAGTGCAGTGGGACTTTTGACTCCAATTGTAAACAATTTTCTTTTGCCCGAAAATAGGTTTAGATAGCGGGCCCGGTCTATTTATTTCTATCAATATATGCATTTTTTTCAGATTTATGAATAGTTTCCCAGTCTTTCCAGTATTAGTATCGAGTTCTAGTATTTTTTTAACTAATCCCCCATGATGCTAAACATTTTAAATAAAAATCATTAAAATCGGACCATTATTAGTTTTGTTATTATAGTCAAAAATAGGTAGCGCTCCAATTCTAAATAATGTTTTGACATAATGATTTGTAAAATGTCTTGATTATTCACATTTTTTGTAGAAAAAATGTTTATTCTTTTCTTGTAGGAACTACAAGAAAAGACTAAACCCGGAGACCTTGTGGCTTTTTGTACAAAAAATGTGAATAATCAAGTAGAAAATGATAATCTGACATTTTACAAATCATTATGTCAAAACATTCAAAAAAACATAAACAAACACTAGCTTAGTACTATAAACAATATTCATTTTTGCAGCTACTTGTTTATTTTTTATAAAAATAAATAGATAAACGATCTCTTTTTGAAATACATCTATACTCTATTTTTATCTCTATAATTTTGGTAAAAATTTTTTCGTTTTAATTCATTTATCATTTTGACTTGATACTATTAAAAAGTATTTCATTTTATTTGGTTATTTTAAAATATTGTCTGTTTTTAATTTTAATTTTAACAAATTGACTAAAATAATTGTTTAGTTTTATAAATGTTTAATTTAATTTTATATTTTAATAACTTATTGTGATTCGATTCATTTTACTACTTTTTAAAAAAAAATTGTGAGTAATTTATTGTTGTTCGAAAAATGTATGTTCCTGTTTTTAAATTTTAATATTTTTAATATTTTTAAGAATATGGCCTGAAGAAGAGTTTCTCACTCGAAACGTACGTAGCCAAATAAAAAAATTTTTCAATAGAATACGGTGATCATTTATTCCAAAATTCCCTATTTTAATAATCCAAAATCACCAAAACTCTCCCTATATTAAGTATTTTAAAATTAACTACATCGCACGACCACTTGTAATTAAATTAATTTCCATGAATAAAAAATGTAACGAAATTTTTCATATTTACGTAGGTACGTAGGTATGATAATTTTCCAATTTAAAATTTCTCTATTATGGAAAATGATCAATTTAAACTATCACATCAGTTAAACGGATCATTTTGTTTTTTTAATAAAACAAAACGAACTCCATAACGTTCTCTATAAATGACGAAGAGAAAATATATTAATAAAAGAAGAAGTAGGTACACAACTTCAAGTAAAGAGAATTGAATGGAAAAATTAAGTCATATTACCGAAGAAAATAACCCGAGATATTGTACAACCACTGGTTTTATATATCTTCGTCTACGTATATTAACATCCTTTTCTCTTAATCTATCTCTACCTGTGTATATTCAAGCAATTTTATAGGTTTCTACTTTGCTGATGATCATAGATAAAAACTTCAAATGCAGATGTTTCTTTAAAATGGAATAAGAAAAATACATATATTATCCGATTACATCTATAAACTTACATACATAATTTTTAAAATACTAGAACTAGACCGTGCGTTTGTAGGTATTATGGGCGCAAGCTCAAAAGACCTACAGAAACTGAGGTGAGGGGAACGCAAATTGTATTATTTCCATAGTTACCAAGCAAACCAAGTAATTATGTTTTTATGGCAGTGAGTGAGTAAACTTATATTTATTAATATGACAGGCAAGGATATATGCAGATGTAGATAAAAATGTTCTTTTTAGCTTGCGCCCATAATACTTTATTTTATTTTTAAATATATAAGTTGTGGGTAAGATTGCTTCGTCTCCGCCAAGGAAGGTGGAATCTTTTGTAGTTTATTGTAAAAGAAGGATTTTATATTCTTTTGTATTGAAAATGATAATAAATTTTTAATGTTATTTCTTTACTGTTTTTCTATTTACATGTTACTTTTATAAAGTATCCCTTAGGATACGGAAGAAGAAATAAGGATATTTTGTACACTTTTGTATCGACATAATATAATATAATGTGAAGTACAAATCCTAACAGTTTCGGAAATTATAAACCAAAAATTGACAACGTAGTTGTAGGAATAATTAAACAATGGGTCGACGATTTAGGGTCTGTTGTTTTTGAAACTGACTGTTAATACGGTCGAGACTAGTCAAACATGACTTTTATTGATTTTTTTAATTTCATTTCTTTGTGTTTTTGAATTTTATGTGGTGATTTTTTATCACTTGATTTTGCGGGCTTGTAGTCATTTTTGAACTTTTGTTCCTTATCATCGTAGTTGTAGGAGTTTTCCATGCCGTTTTTGTTTTTTGAAACCTACTGGGGAGGAGCTGGTACGGCTCAGCTTAGTAAGTGATAAAGGATAATATATAACAGCATTAGGCATATAAGAATTTATGAATAATAGACAAAAAATACCCTATGAAAAAGACTATTCCGCTCGGAGGTTACAAAGAATCAAAATTTATTTTGCGATTTCAGAGGTATATGGGTGTATTTTGAAGGAAATTGCCCGGAAACTAGTTGTTGCAAATTAAAATTTCTACAAATTATGTTTTACAAAATTTTTTGAAATTTTTATCCTAGTCCTTCCTAGGAGGGAAAGTTTATACTTCAAGTCACTTCACTACTACTTCTACTACTTCAAATCACTGGGACGTCATTTTGAAAAAAAAAAAAAAACCGATTTTCAATTGGAGGTATGGTACAATTCTTATGTTGCTGTAAGATGTCAGAACATTTTTAGCTCTGATAAGAAAAAAAACACAAAAATCAAAAATTCCCCGAAGTCAGGTGACTTTGAACAAAATTATCCAGTCATGTGAGAAAAAAATTTGCCCTTGAAATAATTGGGACATTGTCTAAGTCTTGTCTAATTGTAAGTTTTGTCGATTTTCACAAACAAAATCCAGAAAAAATCGAAAAAGTCAAAGTTTTTCAAATGTTGATAACTCCAGAACTACTAACTAAATATTAAAAAAAGTTTTGTTAGTAACGGCACATCTGTAAATAACTTTGGTTAATTATTTCTTACTATTCAAAATATGTGAACTTAAACTTGATATAGAATTTATTATTTATAACAACTGCAAACCCAATGAATAATGGTTAATACAATAAATTCATTGCCCATTGGTCAAAAGGTTTTGAGTGTAATAATCATTCCTCCACACCTTTGAATAATTTATAATTTTCTCAAGAATGGATGTACTATATATAGGGGAGAGTTGCCTAATTTGAAACCACTTTGTACATTTTCTGATTTTATGGAAATATTTTCAAAAATTTGGCAAAAATTTTATGTTGGAATGAAATTTTGAAGTTTTTTTGATCCATCCTGTCATGTTTTAATAAGAAAACTAAATCAAAAATGCTTAAAAAATGTAAAAATTAAGATTAGTGCAATTGGTATCAATTTAGGAAACTAGATTCATAATTCGTACCACGAGATTCTTAAGTCGTACCAACGAATATTACTTAAATAAATGCTATTAAATTTTAAAAACAGAATTTGTTTTAGACATAAAGTGACAAAGGAAATATCCTCATATTTTTAAAAAAATCATTGTTTTATTAAAAACAAAAAAATCAACAAATGCGAATTGGGATATCGACTCATAAAACAGTAGACCCACTTGTTCTCAACCATTACGTTACTTTTGTTAGAATTATAAGGAATTTTGTTTCGTTTTACTACTTAATATGTTAATCCTCGTACATCAAATATGGTAAGGCCAAAGAAGCGTTCTTCAAATTTCAGTATGTAGCCTTCTATTTATTTATTGAAAATTATGGGGCGTCCTGTTAATATTTATGGTCCTTAACTCCAAAATTTAAACATTTTAAGTGCCTTTTAAATATAGGTTTTAGAATTTTATATAAATAACATAACGTTCATTAGAGCCATACATCTTATTTCAGTATAATTTTAAAGCAATCTCTATATCTGCTTCTGACCAATTGTAATATTTTCTTTTCTCACACATATTTATTCTAAAAAACAGAAAAAAATTTTATAGGTATTATAATATATTCTAAAAATATAATAGAGGTTACAAATGCTAACGAAATAATTTTAGTTATTTTACTTTCGCAATTTTTTGTTAATACTTTTTAAGGGTACGATTTAGGTAATTACGTGTTATCAGTTTTCTGTATCGTACCAGTACTAGTACAATATAGGCAACTATGTTACTTTTTGAAAAAAAGAGTATATTACATTAACTAATGAGGTTAGGAAAATAAAAATTAGTTGAAAATAAAACTAATGTATTACTTTACTGAATAAATTTCAAAATAGTTGTTAATATCTACCATATTCTTCAACAAAGTCTTATAAAAATGACTCAAAATTTACATGAAACACTAGTCAAAACTTAAAATTGTTATAAATTTGTGTTTCGGAGTTTACACTGCTAGCTGTTAATTTTTATGACAATTATTTTATAAAATAACTTAAATGACAACAGATAGATGTCAAAAAAATACATTCTAATACGAAATTTTGCCATGGTACGATTAAGGCGACGGTACGATTTATGATACTTTCCCCTATATATATATATATATATATATATATATATATATATATATATATATATATATATATATATATATAATGAGTGTATTCTTCAACTGGGGTGAAAGAAGCGTTAATAGTTTTATTTTTATTAATTCTCTTCAGTTTTGAACTTTCCCCTTTAATAGGTTAGTGTCATTCGGTGTACTCAGTTATTTAAAGTATCTATCCATTTAATAAGCAATATGCATGTTTTTCATTTATTTAAAAAATAGTGTAAGCCTATGTCAAAAAATCACAAAAATATATTATGAGTACAATTTGTGCCTTTATTTCAGAAAAATTAAAAAAAGAAAATGATTTTTAATTTTACATTATCATTATTTAAACATTACCATGTGGCGCGCTGACATCACTTGTAAATATTTAAATAAAAAGGCTATTACCACCCAGGCCAGAAGTGTTGTTATATAATTCGTCCTGCGGATGGCACTGCTTCTGATAATATCAAAAATCTAATCGTTTGTTATTTTCTACTGCTTTCCACATGTATTAATATTTTAATTTGTCAGACGAATAAAATTTAGCACATATTAAATAGTTAAATAGTTAATAAATTAAATAATTACCTACTATTAATTAATTTTCAATTTAATTTTTTAAGACCGTTTACTTTTACAATTTTTTTCAAAAATTAAAATCAATAAAATTTTTTTTTTTAATTTCTTTCAAAGCAACTTCTTTTTTAAAAATAATGATCAATATTTAATATTTTCCTGGTTAGCTAAATCAATTTTAAGAATATTTAACATTGATTGTGACAAGTTACTAAATATTCTTAAATATTTAAAAATTAATTTTTTTTCTACTTGATAGGGTAGAGTCGTGTAAGATGGCGCGGTCGGTAAGAGTGCGCACTCCTGTTTTCTCGAAACAGGAACGAAATTTGTAACCAACTTTAATCGTGTTTTGAAGTGTTCGAGTATCCGTAATTGCTCACCAAAAAATATTGGTTTAGGATATAATCCCAATAATTTGATTGCAATAATTTAAAATGTGTTATTGCTGAGTCAATCAGTTGCACTAATGGAGCCTAAATTAACCAATTATAATCAATTTATCATAAGTAATTCGATACCAATAAGTTTCGATGACGAAAAGTAGGTTTTAAAAATCGCAATACGTTTGAGTGGAAGAGCTATGACAGTACGGCGGCACACTACGTCGTCAAAAAAATGGGGACACTGTGACCCAAGGTGTACCCACATTTTTGACACGATAGTGTACTATAGCATTAAGTATAGTACGACGTCAAAACTGTGGGCACATCTTGGGTCAGGGTATTCTCATACTTTTGACAACGTAGTGACCCGCCGTACTGTCATAGCTCTTCTACTCTTTTGGAATATCCATAACTTGTTTCACTTAAACCTTCAAAAATTTTGTTATTTTTTGACTACGACCTACCTACCGTTACTTACGATCAAAGTTTAGAATAACGAAAAATATGAAGAAGTGTTGACATAAGAAATTATCCTGTTATGTAGGTAGTTCCAAGCTTTTTAATAAGTGCGCCATCTTACCGACCTCAGTGCGCACTCTTACATGACTGGTCATGTAAGAGTACGCATTTCCCATTTTGTGAATTTTCCCAAATGTTAAGTGCGCCGTCTTACACGACACTACCCTATTCGTTTTCGTACCACTGACAAAGTTTATGGAGGGTATCCTATTATTTACGGCACCTTACGTTATACCTTAGTGTATATTTCATTCAGTATATGTATCCGGCATATTTGGTGTTTTACTTATATTATACGTCACAAGTGTGACAACCAATAGGATCGGTGCATTGCTCGAATTTATCGTTTTGGCGGAATTTTTATTTAAGGTAGATAATTGACATTAATTTTGTTATGAAAACTAAAATTAATCAAACAAACAGAACTGTCATAAGAATTTGTGACATGAATAGAATATTTTAAAAAATGTTTCACAGTTTTCTAAAAAACATGCATATTCCCTATTAACATCCTTTATTTTGAAATAAAGAATAGGTGTACATAATATATTTAATATTATATTGATACTATAGGTTGGAAATAATTTTAACGGTTGAGTATCGAACATATTTGTTTCTTTGTATAATTTTGTTTAGTGTCTTTAATAGTATCAATAAAGAAAAACAATAATATCAAACTTTTTAGTAGGTCAGTAATTATGGGACTGCGCGTTGTGAAGTTACCAATATTACCATAAAGAATTTTCCATTTAATTATATTTTCTTGTATAAAGTTTTGTGATAATAATAGCAGTTTATTTACATAGAAAACTATAAAATTCTTTCTATACTATTTGAAGGGTACAGGGGAAAAACGATCAGAGTCACAAAAAGTAAAAAATGCCAAAATCCATGCAGTTATGTTGGCAGTATGCAAAATATTGACCCCGTTCTAACATTACACGTGAAAATCGAACATAGTCCGTGATATGCAGGGAAAGAACCCTGAATTTTTTTGCTGAAAAATGCGCATATAATAATTTGTGACACTGATCGTTTTTCTCCTGTACCCTTCATTTGCATTAGATACCTTACATATACCATATGCAGTTAGTTTCACAAGAATGTAGCATCTATTTATTATTCTGTATATATTTAGGTAATAGGTAGAATGCCATTTTCGTTTGACAGGAGCGATTTAAAAAAAAAAATTTACCAAAATGGCGTTCATGTGAAAAAAAAATTTTTTTTTTCCATAGTTTTTTCAGTTTTGGAAATTTTTTAAAAATAGTAAAGAAAAGTTTTAAAAAACCTCTTGCCAAACGAATTTTAACACGTTCATTGCGGATCACGCGATATCGAGTGATACGGCTACTTTACTATTCTGGCCAATCACGCGATATCGCGTGACTAATATAAGAACCTACTTATTTAACATTAAATATTTCGCCATCTCACAAAGTCTATATTTTTGGCTTGACAATGAAAGTGTTAAATATATTATGAAGTTTTGCACAAAATTTCAGAGGAAAAAATGGTGCCTGAATGAATCTTTTTGTTACAGATGTTTTAATTTATAATCGCTACACTCTAACTGTATTCTAAAACTAACTGTATTCTAATCAAAATTATAAATTTTTTTTGTCTGATATCATTTAAAATTTTAATATTAGATAATTGAGGTTGTTTAGTTTTTGTTTTTAAGTGAATACTCATTTGTTTTAAGCTTCTTAATAAATTAGTTTCAACCAAACAAAATTTACAAGATTATCAATTTATCAAAATTATAAAGTAATTAAACTATTAAAAAGTTTGTTAGCCAAATTTAATTAGATTCAATATTTTTATGTTGCGTGGTTGGACTATCTACACTGACTCATCTTAAAAAGTAAAACAAAATAGTTTTGTGACAATTTAAACAAAAACAACTTCAATAGTTCAACAAGTTTAGTAGTTAGCTTCGGGAATAAAAAGACAATGAATGATTTACTTTCTATCAAAGATACTTAAATAATATTATAATTTGTCTCTGCACATTCAAACGATTTGTTTGTTCAAAGATTAAAAATATTTTTTTTATTTTTTTAAAATAAGATATTTCTTTAACCTTTTTTTCCAGTAGTCAAAGAAATATTGGGGTGAATCAAAAATTATTTTTTTTATCCCAATAAATAATATTTTGAGTCAAAGTGAAAAAAAAGAAAGTTTTTACACGTTGATGGTGTTAACCTACAATGACGAAACATTTAACTGATACAGGCCGAAATGCATAAGCTGAGCATCTACTACTTGCTTACCTTTTTGTAAGAGTTTACTCAGTTTTTTTTTTTTTAATGTGAGAATTGTGAGACTTTACTCAAGTAGGTAAGAATATGTTGTTATATACACATGCATACACACATCTAGGATACACAAAATTTTATTATTCTTATTGAAAAAGAACTGGGTAAAAGATAACAAAAAAGGATGGTAATTCTATTGTCAAATTTATT
The DNA here is from genome assembly GCA_035578155.1 of Brachynemurus nebulosus. Classification (NCBI taxonomy): domain Eukaryota; kingdom Metazoa; phylum Arthropoda; class Insecta; order Neuroptera; family Myrmeleontidae; genus Brachynemurus; species Brachynemurus nebulosus. The sequence continues at coordinate 36,442,009 of JAPWDM010000006.1, forward strand.
TATGATAGCAAAGCTTACCTGCGTGTATTCAAAATGTGTATATGTATGTGTATATAACAACATATTCATACTTACTTGAGCAAAGTCACACAATGCAGAGTAAATGTTCAGATTTTTTAAGCAAGTTGAGTAAACTCTTACAAAAATGTAAGTAAGTAGTAGATGCTCAGCTTATGCATTTTACTGATTATTTTGACAATCAGTACACTTTGTATAGCGTTGTTGAAGCGGTACAACCGTACGGCGTCCATAACCATCAATGTGTTCATTTTTGAACATCTACAAATTGTTTTGACAGTGTAGACTGTAGGTATACGTAATTCAAATTAGACCTGTTAAATTAGTTTCAAATAGGGACGCATATATATTTCAGTGATTACAACTTGAAAATGTGTGCATTTGAATTCTCTAATACAGAAAATTAATTAACTTTGCTAAACATTTAGGTATATCGTTAAATTAAATATTGCCTAAAGTCAGAGTGATAAAATGAAATCCAGTTTATTATATTAAACTTGAAGTAAAACTATTTGATGGAACTAATTTATAATTTCCTTCCAAACGCATTTCGATTCGGTTCTGTTCCTTTGAAATTATGTACGTAAAGATAAAAGGACTTTATCAAAATTTAAACTTCAATTTCTCTTAAAAAATTATGTAGGAGAAACCTGTACAAAATCGTATACCAGGATAAAACAGTATAATAGGTCTATTTTTGCTATTAATTAAAATTTCCGAAACGCAAGCCGCTCAACAGCGTCCACCAATGAGACCTATTTGTCAACAAACACTTGTAGCGGTAAGCACGAACGTTTTCAAAATATTTCATTTTAGTGTTTTTTGATAGACTTGATCTTATTTTTGTGAAAATTCAAGGAAAAATAGTTAAGTTTATGTGTACTACAAGTTAGTCTCCAATCAGTTATTTTAAAGTGTGTGTATTTACTCGTAATTTACAATATTTGTTTCGGCAAAATCGATTTGCATAGTTGGTAGTGAATTATCTTTTTACACATAGGTCTCCGGGTCAAAACCGTACGGGGTAAAACCGGCCTATATATGATTTTAACTTGGTCGTATGAATATGAACTAAACTAATTTTTTATTATTAGTTGCAAAAAAGATGCCACGTAATCATAATATTACTATTACTAGTAAAAAAAATCGGATTGAAATAACATGAGAAAAGCCGTTGAAGCTGTTTTTGACGGAGCAATGGGGTACTTCAAAACTGCTCGAACATGTCAGGTCAACAAAAATCAACATTATACAAGACTCAACAAATTCAAAGACGAGTCAGAGACCCAAAGACGAGTCAACAAATTCAAAGAAAAAATGATTTGGGTTCTTCAACGCGCAAATGCTTAAGACGATTTAAACCGATTCTTCGGTGTTGAGTATAGTATACGGTTTTGTCCATGTATCGGGGTAAAACCGTAATAAATAATGGTTTGAATTTTGGTTTGGTTATTTTTGTTTAATATTGGGATTATCCGAAATATGTTGATTTGATTATGTTCCTTAGGAAACTGACTAATTATAAACGTTAGTTTCAACATTTACGTTTTAAAATGAATGATATACAACGCTAAATCCTTAGCTATACGGTTTTGACTCGGTCTCCCCTACACCTTTTATTCGTTGTAAGCAATTTGAAATAGAATCATATATCTTACTCTTTTTAGATAATAAAATTCACCTATACGTAAAAATAAATTAAAGTAAAAAAAAATGTTTTTTAAGAAAAAGCTTTTATTTAAAGATGGGCTAAAAAAAAAATAAAATAACCTTTGAGTGAAGTTTGAAGCAATATGCAACATAATTTATAAAAGCTTGAAGCGTTATCATTAATTATTTCTGTTGTGGATATAAGAGCTATTTTACATTTCAGTAGTTACCAAACTTAATTAAACGCCTCAAGCTTTTATAAATTATGTTGCATATTGCTTCAAACTTCACTCAAAGGTTATTTTATTTATTTTTTTAGCCCATTTTTCAATAAAAGCTTTTTCTTAAAAAACATTTTTTTTAATTTAATTTATTTTCTACTTTTTAGTCTGATTACAATTAATTTGAAACAAAAATTAAAGAAGTAATTTTTTATCTATATTTTAATCGGTTAATTTACCTTAATCAAGCATAACTATGGAAACAAAAAATTGCAATGTAAAATCAATGGACAATATTTGACAATTCTAAATGTCAAAAAGTTGCACAGAACTAAAAATCAACAATTTTTTTTGGGGGGGGGGAAATGTAGGACAAAACTAATTATACAATATTGCATTGTCATCAAGGTTAGACACGTATGTAAAATTTGAAACCTCTATAGCTCAACTAGAACCTGTCTAAATTTTGATTCCAAGATTTGATCTAAACCAACATACTAACATATCAAGTTAAATAAAAGCTTTTAAAAAGAGTTTTTGAGTTGCTTACAACGAGTAAAAAGTGTATATATTTTTTGGATTTGTATTTATACAAAAAGTAAATACGGTGTTAAATTTAACTCTTAAGTTTTTCTCTGTATCATTATTAGCAGGAAAATTTGTTTGACTTTTTTTAAAAATATTAAAGAATTTTTTTTTAAGATATTAGAAGGAATAAACTTTGTTACATTAACAAACTAGATTATTGAATATTTTATTATTTTATTTTAGCTAAATTATATACTACGTGTTAATACTATATATACGATATATACTGTGTTATGGAAATATATTACCTTGTATTTACATTCTTGTAATTATACCTATACAGATATATTATTATGTCTAATAGAAACTGTTGGCACGACGAAATAACATTTGTTTTATTTTTATATTCTGTTTTATGTATATATATATATATATATATATATATATATATATATATATATATATATATATATATATATATATATATATTAATAGTTTTTTTCGATATATGCCTATATTTTAATCCCTATATGTTATAAAAATGGGTTAAAAGCTATATTACTACAGAAAATTTATCGAGGAATAGCCTTTCAAAATGCAAAAGCTTCCATATCGGATTTTTCTTTTGAAAGCTATTCAAGGACGTTCTTTGAGTATAAATATTTAATTTGGCGTAGTGGTGGAGGTTGTGCTTCAGCCACCATATTTCAAATATTTTGCAAACTATCAATTTTGCAAAGAAAATTATAAGAACCTTTCGTACCAGAAATGTAGCCTAGTTCCTACCACTTTCATTATTGAATATAACGCTGTCGAGATATTTCCCATAAATCAAGTATCAGCGAACTTAAAAGAAGGAAAAGTATGACAATTGGACCAATTTGAGCATATGCAATTTTCACCGCATCTTGACGTTTTGAGGCCCAAAGAACGTATCTTGGCATTGAAAACAATGAATATCTTCAGATCTAGTAACTTTTTAGAAAAATTAAAAATTTTTTGGTTCTTTCGATTTTCTCCGAGCCTTGTTTATGAAAATCGACAAAACTTAAAGAAAATGTATATATAAAATGGTTTCAATTATTTTAAGAGCAATATTTGTTTTATTAGTCGCATAACTTGAGTGAATATTAATTGGTTTGTGTTTCTTTTCAAAGACCATCTTCCTTATTACAACTGAAAAATTTTTGGAATTTCACAGCAAGGGGTTGTAGGAGTTGTAGTATACTCAACAATCGATATTTTTTTAAAATGGCATTACAGCACGTGAGAGTGACTTGAAACAGGAACTTTTCCCCCGGTGAGGGCACCAGGAGCATAGAAAAATTTTTTAAAATGTAATTTATCAAAATTTTAACTTTCGATAATTTTACTTTACTCTTTTAGGTAGGTACTCTACATTCAGGACCAAAAGAAGCTTTTTTTGCGCATTTCGCCATCTATACGTCATAATACGTCACATATTTGAATTTTTAGAAAAAGACAACATTACAATTACTTATTATTATATTTATACAGTGTGAGTTTTTTGAGAGTTACCATTTTTATTACAGCCAAACCGTTGATAAGAGTTAAGAGCTATAAAGATCCTGATTATAGCAATCGGTTGCGCCCGTCGATATCTGCAACTCTTATTTGAACAATTTCTCAATTAAATCAACGCTTTAGCTGTAGTAAAAATGGCAACTCTCAAAAAACTCAGACTGTATATATATATATATATATATATATATATATATATATATATATATATATATATATATATATATATATATATATATATATATATATATATATATATATATATATATATATATATATATAATTCGTCATCTATCTCATCAAGATCTGCGCGTCGGCATACCTATTTTAATCTACTTTGGAGGAATATAACATCCTTACTAATATTATAAATGCGAAAGTGAGTTTGTTTGTTTGTTTGTTTAACTGGCTTTCACGCCTCAACAGCTTAACCAATCAACTTGAAACTTTGCACAGACGTTGCTTGCGGGCCAGAGACGGTTATAGGCTACTTTTTATTTCGGGAAAATATTTCATTCCCGAAGGAAAATGCATTAAATTACAACAGCTGACTATTAAAAAACGGATAAATGATTTCAATCTTTGTATATTGCTAACAGAAGGTATGAGAAAGGACACAAACTACTTTATACCCCGGGAAATTTCCCATGGGAAATTTCATTCCTGTGGAAAAATATATTTTAAATGAAACAAAAAAAAATGATGATAGACAAATATGGCGATAAACAGCGATAGACATAGGTTATCTTTTATCCCGATAAAATATCTCATTCCCGATGGAAAATGTATTTAAAACGAAACAATGAAATAACAACTGACTATTAAAAAAAAGTATGATTGATTTCAAACTTTGCATATTGTTTACAGAGACGATAAGAAAGGACACAGACTACTTTCTATCCCGGAAATATATCTAACTCCCGTGGAAAGTCTTATTCCCGTGGGAAAATATATATTTAAAACAGTATAAAAAAGAATCATTGATTTCGTTTGAACTTGGAATGTTGTTAAAGGAATGTTATAGTCTATTTTTAACCCGGGGAAATTTTTAACAAAGAAAAAAGTAACAGTACCTACTCGACGGGCAATAGCGACGTGATGAAAGTACACTTTATATATTTTAATTGAATGCCATAATTTCAAATTCCACACGGGCGAAGCCACGGGTAAATGCTAGTGTTTAAATATTGTAGAACCATCAATCATTTTATTTTAATTAACAACCAAATAATTTTAAAGTATATTTTACCTGAAAAACATATGTAAATCTACATAATTGTATGCTGCATATACATATATACCTCATTTCAGATAAAATTGATCATGATTTTTCGTTAAAAAATTAAATAATTCTTATATTCGAAACAAATCAATCTTTTATTCTTTTCCAAAAATAAACTACAAATTTAAAATATACATAAATGCAATAATAAAAGAGATAAAGCCAAGAAAACGGAAATTATTTAAATTCAAAGTGACGAAGCATGGTTAAATTTAACTGAAATGAACCATACTTTCAATGTTAGTAAAACCGATAATACCTACATATATCTAAAAACCCATTTTCATTTTCAAACAACCAACGGAATTAAAATCGTGATGAATATTGCGTTACAGAGAGCGGAAATGAAAGTCAAACATTATATATTATTTTTGTATGTACATAATATCTAGACATATCATATTATTATATGTAGTATATATGTGATTCTGTCAACTCCACCACAGAGAACTCCACCAGGAACTAACTCTATTGACTACGTGTATGTATGCATGTTACGCTTCAATGCATTTATATTTACGTTTGGCCGAATCGAATCAAAAATTCTTTTCTCTTTTATGTGTACTTTTCATTCTATTAGGTTACAGAATTCGATATCAGTGCGGGGTAAAAAAATGCTAGAATACAAATAATAATTCAGAACAAGTAACTCTTTTGTTGTATATTGAAAAGTGTGGCACGCGTATCTATAGTGTGTTGCAATTCTATGAAAGTACTAAAGTAGCGAAAGCGTTGTATGATTACTTTTTGAAATATGGAAATTGTTTTCATTCCAAAATCAAAAATTTGCGCCTTTACGTTTTAGAGCTTTCTGAACGATATATTGGCTTCATGTCTGTTTGTCCAAAAATCACACTCGGTGGCATAACTTCGGAACTATTCGATGGTTTTGATATGTGATAATGATAATGGTAACCACAGCGCTACCGTGAAGTCCCATTAAATGCTGATAACTTACTTACTACTAGTCTCATTTTTCGCAAATTTTGAAAGTATTTCAAGGTTAGTCTATACATGTATATGGGCCCCTGTAAATTTCAGTACAGTCAGAATAATGATAGTTACTGTACATGCACAAACGTCACATTATATTACGTGCAGAGTTGTGCCATGTGATGTAAAAAACCAGTTTTTTTATATTTTTATGTAAAAAATTGTAAAATACGTAAAAAACTGTAAAAAACCGTAAAAAATTGTAAAAAATTGTAAAAATTGTAGGGGAAAGTATCATAAATCGTACCGTCGCCTTAATCGTACCATGGCAAAATTTCGTATTAGAATGTATTTTTTTGACATCTATCTGTTGTCATTTAAGTTATTTTATAAAATAATTGTCATAAAAATTAACAGCTAGCAGTGTAAACACCGAAACACAAATTTATAACAATTTTAAGTTTTGACCAGTGTTTCATGTAAATTTTGAGTCATTTTTATAAGACTTTGTTGAAGAATATGGTAGATATTAACAACTATTTTGAAATTTATTCAGTAAAGTAATACATTAGTTTTATTTTCAACTAATTTTTATTTTCCTAACCTTATTAGTTAATGTAATATACTCTTTTTTTCAAAAAGTAACATAGTTGCCTATATTGTACTAGTACTGGTACGATACAGAAAACTGATAATACGTAATTACCTAAATCGTACCCTTAAAAAGTATTAACAAAAAATTGCGAAAGTAAAATAACTAAAATTATTTCGTTTGCATTTGTAACCTCTATTATATTTTTAGAATATATTATAATACCTATAAAAATTTTTCTTTTTTTTAGAATAAATATGTGTGAGAAAAGAAAATATTACAATTGGTCAGAAGCAGATATAGAGATTGCTTTAAAATTATACTGAAATAAGATGTATGGCTCTAATGAATATTATGTTATTTATATAAAATTCTAAAACCTATATTTAGAAGGCACTTAAAATGTTTAAATTTTGGAGTTAAGGACCATAAATATTAACAGGACGCCCGATAATTTTCAATAAATAAATAGAAGGCTACATACTGAAATTTGAAGAACGCTTCTTTGGCCTTAACATATTTGATGTACGAAGATTAACATATTAAGTAGTAAAACGAAACAAAATTCCTCATAATTCTAACAAAAGTAACGTAATGGTTGAGAAAAAGTGGGTCTACTGTTTTATGAGTCGATATCCCAATTCGCATTTGATGATTTTTTTGTTTTTAATAAAACAATGATTTTTTAAAAAATATGAGGATATTTTCTTTGTCACTTTATGTTTAAAACAAATTCTGTTTTTAAAATTTAATTGCATTTATTTAAGTAACATTTGTTGGTACGACTTAAGAATCTCGTGGTACGAATTATGAATCTAGTTTCCTAAATTGATACCAATTGCACTAACCTTAATTTTTATATTTTTTAAGCATTTTTGATTTAGTTTTCTTATTAAAACATGACAGGATGGATAGAAAAAACTTCAAAATTTCATTCTAACATAAAATTTTTGCCAAATTTTTAAAAATATTTCCATAAAATCAGAAAATGTACAAAGTGGTTTCAAATTAGGCAACTTTCCCCTAAAATACTTAAATCATTTATCATTTCACTGACAAACAATTTATTTTGACGGTTATTACTTGTATATAAGTTCACATGAAAAAACGTGTAAACAAAATGTCGACACAAAAATGATTTTCTGCTGGTGGAAGGCCATCCACAACTGACTACAAAGCTTTAAATTTCCAAATTAACAAACTTTCTTTTTCCTGTTTGTCCCCATTTATATTTTTAATTTTCAAATTACTTAATTATTAAGTTTTACTTTGCAAATATAGCAAATACTTCAACAGCAAATATGGAATACCATCAGTAACGCTTACATATCTGTTAAATTTAAAAAATTTAGTTTTTTACATTTTTTACATTTTTTACATTTTTTTTTATCAAAACAAGTATGTGTAAATTACAAAATTTTTTACATGTAAAAAACTGTGTAATTTACCCGAAGTAAATTACACGCACAACTCTGATTACGTGATTGAAGTTGTAAATTACCCGCATATTACATACAAGCTAAAAATTAATTGTTCGAGTGTGTAATATTACGGAATTACGTACTATACTTTATCTACGACCAACATGAAATTCACAATAAATAATATGAATTTGGTACGAATACAATACATTAAAATTATATAAACCTTGAAATTTTGTAACCATGTAAAAATTTTGTATAGGTTTTAATATAATGGTAAAATATATGGAAATTAATAAGTATTGTAAGCTGTTGTTTCTTTTACAGACAGCCGTGTGTAAAGTACAAAATTTCGTACAGCTTACCTAGATAGCATTTCATTCAATAAATAAGTAATTTCATGGTTATCGTATAAATAAAATATTTTCCTTTTTAGTTAAATCTTTTTATTACCCGACTGCATCAGAAGGAGGGTAATGTGTTTCGAAAGTATGTACCTATGTATCCTTTGATTATGTCTGTTTCTGTGGCGCAGCCTACAGCCTAAACGGCTTGACGGATTTTGGTAAAGAAAGTGTCGCTGGATTTGTCTTAATCTGGGGAGTGCTATCGGCTACATGAAATTTCAACTAGTTTAGAAACGTGAAATTCTATAAAGGGGTTCTTTATATAATGTAGGCGAGTACCAAGAAGGGGTTTTGCAAATTCATCCCCCAACGGGGTAAAATAGGCGGTCAAAATTTATTTAAAAAACCTACTGGGCCAAAAAGTGAAATTTTGCACAGGATTTCCTTACGTAGCGTAGGTGAGCTTTAAGAAAGGATTTTGGAGTTTTATTTCGTAAGGACTTGAAATAGGGGATGAAAATTTATATAGAAAACCATTGAGTCTAGAAACGTGAAATTCTGCACAGGGGTTTTTTAGTAACGTAAGCGAGTACCAAGTGCAGATTTTTAAAATTTCATACCCTAAGGCGGTAGGAGAAGGGTTGAAAATCTATATGGAAACTAGTTTTTGTCGATGAATCCATCCGTGTGGAGTCGATGACGACATAGTAAGTGTACGAAATAATTTAATCAACCTTCAGTCACTCTAAGCAGACGAAGTCGTAGACAAAAGCTATTGTATTAGCGCTAGTATAAAAAACATTTTTAATGTAATCCCATATGCGTACCTATATAAATTTCTTCTTCTAAATAATTAAACAACGCTAAAAAGATCTAAATAAAAAAGTTAATTAAACAAATCAAAAAACCCGACTGCATTTAAAGTAAACTAAAACGGTGGAAACAAGATGAAATAGAGAAAATGAAGAATGAATAAAAAGTAAAGCATTCGGAGGCATACCTGTTGTACCAAGTTAAACAGAAAAGTTTGATGCCTCCGATTGCTTTACTTTTTATTCATTTTTATTTTTCTCTATTTCATCTTGTTTCCACCGTTTTAGTTTACTTTAAATGCTGCCGGGTTTTTGATTTTTTTAATTAAATTTTTTTAAAATCTTAATATAGATTAATGCAGTAATTACAATAACGTACGTATGTAAATCACATTAATCACTCGATATATGAGTATAAGCCTATTTGATTAGACAGAAAGAGTAGGGTATATAATTCTGTCCCATGCTTTTAAAATTTCTTAAAATGAAGCAAATATGTAATATAGGTATCTTAAACGTTTGATAAAAATATTAAGAAATTAAAAAAGACGGTAAAAGATAGTCACATTATAAAATTAATCATAGCAAATCTAGTTTGATCAAGTCAAGAAGTAACGTAAAAGCCCCCATTATGGAACGGTATCTAATACTGGAACAGTTTTGACAGTTACATATTAATGAAGTTATTTCTGAAAAAAACGTCTCATAACAAAAATTATTATTAATAGAATGATTGTTTTTCAATTTAAATTCACCTCGTATTTAATGTTTCCTTACTTAATTAAAGAAATAAATATGCAAATGTCAAAATTGTTCCAGTATTAGATACCGTTCCATAATGGGGGCTTGTACGTTAATTTAAAAGAATAAATTTTCTGATTATTTACTTGATGAAATTAGAAAGTTTGCTAAAGTTAATTTGCTACTTCGATTCAATCTAAAAATGTTATAATTTTCCAAACAGATAATTTTTTAACCTGTAATATATCTCTCTAAACATCACTTATCAATTTCTTTTTTCTTTTTTTCTGATTGAAAATTTTCCTCAATAATATTATTATATAGCTGAATGTCGATCTATTCCAGGAAAACTCCTTTTTAAATTTGTTATAAATAAAATATATATGTTTACTTACATTATGAAAACGTATAAACAAAAACATATTCATTTCTAAATCATTTTTATTTTTAAATAAAACAAAATAAAAGTTTTCCATCAGGTAAACCGTGGAAAGAAACGTGCACATTTTTGTACATGGGTATGAGTATAGTAGGTATGTATGGTATGTTATTTTTTTCAGAGTCGATTTTATTTATCTATTGAATTAGATAGGCTTTTTACATAATAAAATTCAATGCGTGCTTCATTTTAAATTAGCCTTTAAAACAGACAAGTATACGTATATGTGGCTGTACGGTACTTTTATTATTTATCTCTGTATATATAAAGAATGAACTATACCAAGCTCACATGCATATACCTATTATTTTATTATTTATATTTTTATGTAAAGAAATTTATGATGATAAAATGTTTTACTTGATCATTTAGTTAAAAAATCACGTATTTTTTTAAACTAAGTGATAAGACTAAATGTGATCGATTATCACATTTCAATGAAAATATGTAATTTACCTTGGACGTACGGTAAGTGATGTAAAACTCACTGAATATCCACTTACTTTTGAAAATCAGAATGTGTTCAACACTAAAACTCTTCCACTCTTTGAAGTTACCTCCCTGTTTTTTTTTTGCTTTATAATAAGTTAAAAAAATAAAATTAGTATTTGAAAAGCGAAAACCTTAGGTCCAGCACAACGTTTGATGAATTAGATAAAAATAATTGTTTTCTTTTAATCTTCATAAATTTACTCGAATTACTCAGTTAAGAGCCCTATAGGAAAAAAAATTTATAATATTCACTAATTTGAGCGTTACTTAATGGTATTCCATGTTTATAATTAATAAAACAAATGTTTTACTTAGCAAAAAATACTACGTATGTATATTTTTAATTGTGGTAATTGTTTCAAGCTTAATTACTCATTTTCAAACACAAGTTGTTTGAATTTGAAAGTCATATATTTACATAATTCACATTTCTAATTGCACTAAAAATATAACGAATTAATTAATTAAAAGAGAATTATTCAGTTAAATGTAAAAAAAAATTATTTAAAGAACAAAGTTTATATTAATATAAAGCCGGTTCTACACGATGTTACGAACGTTCCTTCCAACGTTCGATCGAACGTTTGAGGCAATTAAGTTCGATAGTTGGTGCGACGAATGTATCTGCTACACGGTGAATCGAATATTCAATCCAATACGAATGATGATGTGTTGGTACAAACATTTATTCAGTGGACGAGGCTGTTATCTGTCTAATGTTATCTCTAATGTTATACACTGATGTTGTCTCTCTTGTATAATGTGTTGGTACAAACGTTTATTCAGTGGACGAGGATGTCATCTGTCTTATGTGATCTCTAATGTTATACACTGATGTTGTCTCTCTTCACATGAACGTGTCGTGCAGCTGCTGAGTCGAACCACAGAGGACTTCTGTGCTTATTAGGCTTCTTAGTTGTCAGTTTGTCAGTAGCAGTCGATGATTGAAGATCAACCACACGATAATGGACTTGATTGTTGTTGGTATTTTTACATCCCCTAGTACATGCGTATGCTATCATAGCTATGTATACAATAACTGAGCCACGTGACCGCCCCTACTATCTGCGCTACTCACACAAATACACAAAATCGCACTAATACAATGTAAACCCAGTGTGTGTATATTATTGTCTATCTCTTACATGTTACACTGGTTCCAGTAGTGTAGGGATAGATATGCTGTCTCTATTACTCTATGAGTCGAACCAACCAACGCAACAAACATTGACCTTAAAACGTTCGAAGCATCCCTTTGACTGGGTGCAAGAATACCGACATCGAACTGGACATGGCCAAATGCGAATGTTTGACGCTCGACATTGGACACTCGTAGGTTCGAACAACGGCCACACGATGCGATGAACAATCGAACGTCCAATGTTGGAAGGTGTTCGTAGCATCATCGTGTAGAACCGGCTTAACAAGATACAAATTTTTAACACTAGTTTGCACAGCTACCGCACATCTATTTGGAGACATTTTATTATAAAATTTATGACCACTAAACATAACCTAACCTTGTAGCTTAATAGTTTTATACAATAAAAAAGCAGACTACAACCTTATATTTCCTAAAAACTACACACACTTATAATAAAAAATATTTATTTAAATATCTAATTTAGTCCCCATACGTATAATATAAAAATTCAAGTTTGTAGTGGTGAAAATAAATTATGTTTTTTTGTGCTTCTTCAGCACACGAACGAGGTTGAGGCAGAAATAAAGTTCTGTGCTTGTAAATCTCAAAAAGAGCTCTTTGACCAGCTACGTTTACACTGTTGCTAAAAATATAACTTATTTTGATATTGTCACAAAAATATTTATCGGCGCTGCCACCGTAACAATTTTAAGTTGTAATGACAGCTATTTATGTATATTTTCTATTATCAATATACACCACATTTTATACGAAACAAATTAGTTATGGTTTATGTTGTTTGTAGCACTTTTAAGTAACGGAATCAGTCGCTAACCAACTGTGGTATCATATAAATTTTCTTTCTTCAATTGCATGCATAAATTAAAAAATTCACATAATACCACTGATTTGCGAATAAAAACAAAAGTTTGCTAGAAAAATTACTACAGACTCATGAGCTATGAAATATTATACCTCATTTCAGATACAATTGGTCATGAGTTTTCGTTAAAAAATTAAATAATTCTTATATTCGAAACAAATCAATCTTCTATTCTTTACTAAAAATAAACTGCAAATTTAAAATTTACATAAATGGAATAATAAAAGAGATAAAGCCAAGAAACCGGAAATTATTTAAATTCAAAGTGACGAAGCATGGTTAAATTTAACTGAAATGAACCATAATTTGTTTCGTATAAAATATGGTTTTGCAAAGTTACTTTCGATAACCAAATTGTCAAATTTGACGGTGTTGATACACTTGTTAATATTGTGTAAATTACTAATTTTTTTATTACTCATGCGAGAGAAGTACTAACATGTCTTACACATTTTTGTACGCAAAATAGCTGTTTGACTACTCTACTATTCCTACATGCTTTTTGGCGCGGAAAGTAAACTTTCCGCACGCAAATTGATAATAAAACACACAAAATTTAATCAAAACACGCAAAGCCACCTCTTGATTTTTCATTTAATAAATATTTCATAATTATTCCTATAGAAACCACCAACAAAGTAATTTAAACAATATCTAATTTAGAGAAAAAAGACAAACGCTCAAAATTATTTTTTTAAAAAGTAATAAAAAATAGTAATAATAATAGAAAAAAGTATGTGAAATTCGTAATAAAAAATAGTTTGTGCAACTCGTGCGGGATTGTCGATTGTGTGCTCAACTTCGCTCTCGTGGGCAACCGACAATTTCCCGCCCTTATTGCACAATATACTATTATGTTTAAAACTGGAAAATATCTGGATAGCTATATTTTTTTGTACCGTACTGTATATTTAACAATATTAAAACCACTTCAATTTAAATTACTGTACTCAAAAACTTTTCGAAAATATTTTATTACACAAAATTTGATGAAAAATACCAGAGAATTATTCAAACAGTCAAGTAATATGTTCTGTGTTTTCATTGTATTTAAATTTAAATGAATATTTATTTATAGAGAGAATTAATGCTCCAACAATTGTTGGATATTCGTTACATCTTTGTCTGTATCCATATCGTATACGACTGATACACACAGCTGATAACAGAAACTACTTACATAATCTAAATGTAATATGGAAAACGACTCTCAAAAGATTGTAAATTATCAACGTTGCAACAAGTGGCTCATTTTTCATTGCGATTAAATAAATAATTTGTCTACTTCATCGAAATATTACGTCTATTTGGGAAATAATAATATGCGGTAAACATGTTCATAAGCACCTATATTTTATACGCCGTTTTAGATTATTGTCAATTTTTTTTTCTTTTTAGGAGCAGTAAACAAGCAGTGGTGTCTCGTGAGATTTGAAAATATTGAAGGACAAAGATTAATTCAAATGGAACTACGATAGTAACTAACGTATACAAAGAGACCATAGAATAACTGGGCTTCTAAAAGTGAAATGCGCCATGCCCAATAACCAATACATTGATATATTTTACGATTACAGTCTTTTTAAAATTTCTAATTGAGCTAGAGGTTTCAAATTTTACATATGTGTATAAATTTGATGACAATGCAATATTGTATAATTAGTTTTGTCCTAAATTCCCTCAGAACTAGAATTGCTGATTTTTAGTCTTGTGTAAATTTTTGACATTTCGAATTGTCAAATATTGTCCCATGATTTTACATTGCAATTTTTAGTCTCCATAATTATAAGATTAGAGTAAAATAACCGATTAAAATATAGGTAAAAAAATTACTTCCTTAATTTCTTTTTTTAAAATTAATTTGATCACACTAAAAAGTATAAAATAAATTTAAAAAAAATATTTTTTAAAAAAAGCTTTTATTTAATAATTGGGTTAAAAAGTATAAAATAACTTTTGAGTGAAGTTCGAAGCAATATGCAATATAATTTATAAAAGCTTGAGGCGTTTAATTAAGTTTGGTAATTATTGAGAAGTAAAGTAAAGTAGCTACTTACATCTAAAACGAAAATAATTAATGATAATGCCTCAAGATTTTATAAATTATATTGCATATTGCTTCAAACTTCACTCAAAAGTTATTTTATGTACTTTTTAGCCCAATTTTTAAATAAAAGCTTTTTTAAAAAAATTTTTTTATTTAATTTATTCACTTTAAATAGACTTTAATTTAATGGATTTTCAATTACTTGGTCTCAGCTTTATAACATCACCAATTTAATTAAATTTTGCTTATGTATACAAAATGAATATAATATTAAATTTATTATGAAAATGAATCACTTTAAAGATAAAGACCTAAAGTTACTTTAATTAAAGTTAGTTTGATTATAAAAACGATCCTTGATTTTTTTATTTCACAGCATTTTGAGGGACCGTTTTCATAATCAAACTTTAATTTAAAGTGGTTCATTTTCATAATAAATTCGAAATGATATTCATTTGTTTATAAGTAAATGTCAGTTGTTTTTTTTTTTTTTTTTAAATTGGTAAATGGTAGGGTTATAAAACCAAAATAAAGTAAGTGAATATATACTAAGACTAGAGTCAGCTTAAAATGAAAAAGTTAATTCATACACTAGAGGATTTAAAATTTCGTCGTCTGGAAGAAGAAGAAAGGATATACTTCCCATTGAGATACGGAGGACGGCACTTGTTCTCGAAACTATATTTGTTGAGACGGCCGTTCAAATAACTGGTATAGTTTCTATTCGATTTCATTTTTTTTATTTGATTTTCTTTACATAAAAACTTAAACCATCCGTGAATTTCTTATACGGTAAATGCCGCGCCGGGGGAGATGCCGCAGTAGCCAAAATTCGTTCGCTGATAAACAGATAGCGCTAATAATGGATTATATGGTTCAGAGTGGTTGTTAATTTACGCTGGATATGGTTACATTTATGATCAGTGCATTAGTTTAGAAATTATCCAACTTTATATTATTGAAATGTAAGTTTTTTAACATAAATATTTTATTAAGCATTTAATTCATTCGAATTTAAGAATGTATATTTCATTATTTTAAGGAAAATGAGTTTTGTTATTAATTTAAGTATATTCTAAAAGTACTGTATAAAATTTTAAGTTAGAATTTCGCACTATGCTTGCTATAGCAACATGCGGTATCTATCCCAACAAAAAGGAGAGATGCCGCATTTAAAGTTGGTATAGATGCCGCATCATATTCCATATTAAAATCATATACCTTAATTATACAATTTTATTTTCGGTTATAAATTATGCCACGTAATTATAAAAGATCCGGTAATGAGTCAGGAAAAGCTCTCATATTAGGAAAACAACGAAAATAATGATGATTTCCTGTGCATCGAATGTTTTGGAAAGTACTCAAAAACAACGAAAAAAATTAACTGGTTAAGATGTATAAAGTGTCAAAAATGGGCACATATGACATGGAGTATGCATAGAGATGTGTGTAATATAATTATGTTCAAGAGAGTCTCTCCATCTTTGATGCGGCATCTCACTCATAGGTGTGGGATAGACGCCGCTTTGCAGGCTCTACACAAATGTTAATTATGAATCTTTTACGACTGAGAATTTAAGTTTATTTATAAATATTTTTAAAGAACAATGTTTACATTTACTATGTACCAAATTTCAAATCAATTAAATGCATACTTAAAGAATTATTATGTGTTTTCAAAATGTGTGGCATCTCTCCCGCATTCAATCTAAACGATTGCAGACAAAAGTGACTTCATTCAAAATATTTTTTCCAAGTTGTTAAAAAAATAAATCCTACATATTGTATTTTCTTTCTAGACCTTTCGGCTCTTTTGTAAAAATCTTTTATTATGAAAGTGGAACAAAAATTTCAATTTGGATCGATTTGATTCGAAATTTTTCTTCAGTTTTAAATGCCAAATTGATGTATTTATCAAATAAAAAGACAGTGCTTTGGTTTATTTCAATTAAACACCGCTCCTGTTTCAATCCTATCTTAATATCTCATAAAAAAAATTTAACGTTATTGTCGATTCATTATTAAAATCTTACTATAGTACGAAAACGAAGTAAAAAAATCCGACCGACCCATTTGCAGTAATGTAATATGTAGGTACCTATCCGAATATCTTAGCTTTAACAACATCAAATTTGTTCACTCCTTCTATTGTTAAATATTCAATAAAATGTACGTAATGGTAGCACCAGGACTTTCCCTTTTTTCGCACTCCGTTTACACTATCCAAACGATGTGCGCTCTGTGTGCGTTTTCCTTTTATCCCAAATACTTAGGTATATGTATGTAATCAGGTATGTACTCATGGAAAATATACAGGATGTCTCGCATTTCAACTGAAATGAATTTTGTAAATGAAAAATAAAAAAAGATATTCACTTGGACTATAATAAATTGTTTAATTTCCGGACATATGGAAAAATTACATCCAAATTTTAAATTGGCTTTAATTTTCCAAATTTTACCCTTCTAATTTTCGGAAACTTAACTTGTAAGATTGTTATATGATTAATTTGAGCGTAACTTTTTAAGGGGGACCACTAGTGTGACATTTTGAAAAAATTGGAAAATTTTTTTTGCATGTTTTGATAGTCTATAGCTTTAAAAATAACATACTAAAATTTCAAGTGCGTATCTCAAATAGTTTTTGAGTTACAGTCATCTGAAGAGCGAATTCTGATTTTAATTATTAACTTTGAGGTACTGAGAAATGTGTGAAGGTTAATAGTTCGGGATTTTTTGAACGTGGCTGTCAGTCACATATTGTGGAGAAGATAGACTCTGGCACATTTAAATGACTCATCTAGTTTTACTATGACCGTTATAGTGAATACATCATAAATAATTTTAGTAAAAATTCTCAGTGATTAAAACTAAAAGGTAAGATAAAGAAAAACTACATTTTTAAAATTTTGCTGCAGCTATAACTCGAAGACAAATCATCCGCTCGATTTGATTCTTATTGCAACTTCTTTTATATGTGCTTCTTATGAACCTCCAGTTTTCCGATCGAATAAAAAATGTAATTTTCGCAGGCCAAAAATCATCAAATTTTCGAGCAAAATTTGAAACGTTTGTTTAAAAACTCCGCCATTTTGTTAAATTTCAACTTTTTTCTTCGATTGAGGTTCACGGCACGAGCAATATCTTTTAGTTTAATAGGCTTGTTGGTTTTTTTGATTTC
This sequence comes from Brachynemurus nebulosus, assembly GCA_035578155.1. NCBI lineage: Eukaryota > Metazoa > Arthropoda > Insecta > Neuroptera > Myrmeleontidae > Brachynemurus > Brachynemurus nebulosus. The sequence goes on from JAPWDM010000006.1 coordinate 36,460,285, forward strand.
AGAACTACGAAGGTCGCTATCACTGCAGCAGTGGGGGAACATTTTTTTTTCTGGAGCCTTGGGAGATCGCGAATAACTCATTGAATTTTCAATTTTTTTGTACAAAAGTTTTATTTTGAATTTATTATATATCAATGAATATATCCTTAAAATATTAAAACATTCCATACAGTAGTTTTCTTTAAAAAAGTTCCCAAATTCACCTTTTTTTCAGGCGGTCACACTAGTGATCCGAAGGTCTTTTACGAGACACTTTTTGGCAATTTCTGGTGGAGAAACTATTTATTGTAATGAAAAAAAAGAACTTTTGTATATTAAACCACGTATAATTAAGTGTATCTTGAAATTTTTTGTAATCTTCCATTTGTCGTTGTAAACCTGTTGAGGATCACAAGCCAAAAAAAGGTGCCAAAAATTCAAGAAAAAAACTATAAGTCCATTCGGACTTATAGTTTAACGAAATATTCACCATTAATTATTTAGTAACAAAACGTTTTTATATTCTTTACAAATTAAACTAACAAGGAAAGATGCTACTAAGGGCCTTTTACACCCTTAGTGGTACTGTATGTTATTTATACCTTGTTATTTGTTTTCGTTATTGTTTTTTAATGATGTACCACCAAAGGCCTTTTACACCCGAGGTGGTACACCACTTGTTTTTATTTATCTGTGATATTTTGTTATGCCGCTGTGGGCCTGTTGTTATGGCTCCACAGCGGTATCGTTTTAACTCCTTATTGCGTCGCTGGTCGGCCTGTGGCCTCCCAGCGATGTAATAAGTTTTTTCTGTGATAACACTGTGATTTTTTTCTAGTCTTGTTTTTTGAGTGTTTCTAGTCGGTTCTCTCCACTCCGGGCTCCTGTACACCTCGGAGGGAGTTCCAGCGATGGCTTCCAGGCCTTGGTGACCGGACGCTCTGTCTAGTACTTATCGTACCGTCACCAAGGACTGTCCGCTCTTTATAAGCCCTGGGATGGCAGGGCCCATCGATGGATTTTATTATGTGTATGTTTGTCCGTTGTCTACTGCATTTATGTGTTCCTGTCTGTTTTGTGTATGTTTTTATTTTACCGTGCGTGGCGGCGCATGCCCTTAGTTGGCGATGCCGCCGGGTGCTGCTGACCGCGCCATCCACCCAGGGCCGCGCCAAGCGGGGGTGTTAGGGGTGCCTAGTACCCCGGCGGCAGGCTTTGGGGGCGGCAAATAAAATATAAAATTATTACTATTTTTATGTGGTAATTTTGATGATACTAAATGTTACCCACATTTTGCTTAAATACTTGCCTATTATGATTGTTGTGACCCGTCGGTAATCCGATTATTCCGATTGTCGACCAGCGACAACAATCATTTGTCCGGTAATCGGCGAGATCAAACGGGATTTGGATCGAACATGTTCTTGCACGCTTTAATTTTATAAAAACCGTCGTTAAATTCTACACATAAAACATTTATCAATCTTTAAAATTGTTTAGTTTTCGTTGCGTTACGTTGTATATAGTACGTGACGATTAGTAAACAAAACAAACTAAAAATTGATGACTGAGGATCTCTTAGTAAAATATTATTCTTTTAAATAAGACTTAGTAAACACTGTATTGAACAGTCGAAATATAATAAAAGAGTTTAAGATTTCAATTGTTTGGTTTTAAAACCAACATTTTTATTTTATCTTCTTTTTCCTATTTGGTTGATATCTTAAACCTAATTTATTATTTCTGTTTTTTGTTATTATAAATTTTGTTTTCAATATTTGCTTATCCACATCTGCAAGCAATTTAGTTTAAAGTATATGTGTTCTTTCGATATTGCTTATTCCACTTAGGATAAGATTTATGGATGTTCTTTAAATTGGAGCACTCCATACTCTTTTCTTGGAAAAGTTACATTATTTCGTTCCTCAGAAATTTAAGTAAAAAACATCCCCTTTTGGGCTCTGCGGAACGAATCTGATATAAATGCGTTAGATTTATGTGATGAAATAGAAACTCTTTTAACATATATTAATCCCGACATGAATGCATTAACAGTTTTAGAGTATATATTTTCTAATGATCTTACTACAATGTTTCCGAATATGACAATTGCATTAAGAATATTTTTGACAATACCTGTGACAGTGGCATCTGGTTAGAGAAGTTTTTCGAAACTTAAGTTAATAAAAAATTATTTAAGATCTAGTACCTATGTCACAGGAAAGAATATCGTATTTAAGTTTAATTAGCATAGAAAACAAAATTGCTGCAGATATTGACATGTCAGATTTAATAAATGAATTTGCAATAAAAAAGGCAAGGAAAGTGAATTTTATATAAAATTTTAAAATTGTTACTATTCGTTTTTGTTTTGTGTAAAATTATTTATTTTTATTTACTTGTTCTTGAAATTTATGCGAACTAAATTGTTAAAAAAAGTTTAAGTGTTTATTCCATTTATAATCCTAAATATTTTATAATATTTTATGCATTTCATTAAAGTAAGTATATGTATATAGTAAGTAAACTGGTAGCCGGGAGGCATATATTTTATTATCAAAAATGTATTACAAATAAGTTTGGCGTTTTAGGGGCGGCAATTTTTGTCTTGCACCCCAGCGCAAATGTCCCTTGGCGCGGCCCTGCATCCACCGGCAGCAGTACCCCAATTTTAATCAAAAAAAAAAAAAAAAAAAAAAAAAAAAAACAAGGAAAGATTGTCGTCAGGTGGCAATTCATAATTATTGACACGTTCAGCTTTGCCTTGTTGGCTTCTATTTAGAAATGTTCCTGAGCATTTTAACAATACTGAAAGCCAACATCAAACTTTCCGAGTTCTAATTATAGACATCAGCGAACATATATAGGCAAATTTACGATGTGAGGCCCCAAATAACATGTCCAATAGAAACGGGCAAAATACCCAATAATTATCCAAATGGGAAATTTCCCGGAAAAATTTCCGATGGGAATTTTACCGGCGCCTATATCACCGGCGAATATATCAAATGTACCACTAGAGATAAGCAACGGAAAAATTCCCATCGGGAATTTTCCCGGGAGAGTTCCCATTTTTGTAATTATTGGGTATCTCAATGACCTTATTTTACCTGAACAGTCCTTCCAGCAGGTCTAACCCTAGTTTTATCCACATCAATCAAAAGCTCTCCGAATATAAAATGTTGTGCCAGTTTTAAAAAAAAAAAGTTTTGCGGCCTAAATCTAATTAATCATCATTTAAAACTAAACTTCTATGGTCAATAAAAAAAAATAGAAGTGCATTATTTTTTATTTGTCCTATACCAAGTTTCATAAAAATTGGGAATTATCACCTGGGGACCATTCCATGTAAGACATACTGTACACACACTGGATATTCACACACACGCAGACATTATCATCATAATAGAATGTTATTATCATTTCCACAGTTTTCCACTAGCTACATGCCTACGTACCTACGTACATACCTACCCAGTTTTCCAGCCGTCAGCCGCCAGCCCATACAATACAATAAAACAGCAAAACACAAACACGTAAATGTACATTTTCCCGTGCTCTTATCAACATCGCCTCGCGTCCTAGTCGTCGTCATAATATAAAAGCTTTTTTTTTTGTTCTGATATGCGACGTTTCCTATCCTTTATAGACCCACACAACACACATCACATACTTTTGTGTCTGTATTCATGCCTCATGTATGTGAATACACAGAGATGTCCTCAAAACTGAAGATTTATTAAAAATAATAAACGATAAAAAATATAATTGAACGAATAATGTATTTCTCGCTGCTGGCGTTAGACAAGTGAACCATTAATATCAGTAATATTTATTAATGTTTGGCGTAAATCAATCAATCAGAAGTTCGAGATTAAAATTATATGTATAAGAGCATAAAAACTTTAAAATTTATGTTGTCAATAATTCTAATATTAATGGAAAAATTTTTTTCAGAAAAAGCTTGAATAATATGGGTGGGATTCGTTCAAACTTTTGGTATTAATGAAAGAAGAAAAATCAAACAATTTCTTTAATTTACTTCAATTTCGTCACCATACACATCTACAGAATTAACGGAATTTTTTATATACAGGGTGAAAGCGAAATTTGAAATTGTGAGTTTTTAGCAATATAGCCACACTCTACATGCAGTTCTATTCATCTTGTACATTATCTTCGTTTTGGAAATTTTATTAGGGATAGCCCCATAGATATTAGATTTAAATATATTAAAATAATACATTCACATAAATTACAATCCTTTAAGATCGTTTCATTATAATCTTCATTAAAGAAAACGCTTTACTTCTTAATTTTCAGGCTAAAATTTAATTTATGTATAACAAGAAATCTTCAGGCTTTAATTCCAACGTAACGTTGCCAGATTTGTCTGAAAAAGTCAGACATCTTTGAAAAAGGAGAAAAGAAATACTAATCTATGTTTGCAAGCAACAGTTGTTTCATCTGAATCGTTCTATTAGTTAGAAATGACAAAGTAATATTTCACAGTCTTAGGGACTTGCATGCGTCAGACTTAATAGTAGATAAAAATTTTAATTTTAGAGAATTAGCAAATTGAATTACATAGTTATCTTCCCTCAAAAATTTTAAGGCCTTCATTGATCATTTCTTAAAGTAATTGACAATTAAAAATCAAATTCTTAACACAGAGGCATTAGGAAGATGTTAAAAATTATAATACGTATATTATAAGAGTAGATATCAAAATAAAAAATGTTTAAAAGTATTCTTTGAAATATGTAATTTATATAATTTCACAAAAAAAACATCGTATTGAAGGACGTTAAAATGAAATATTAATTATTGAAATTAAAAAATTCAAATTTTCTGGTAAATTTTGATGTGTATGCGTATATAATATGCATACAAGGCCAAATAAACTAGTAATTTTCAATCAACAACTATGTATGCATTTATATCAGTGATCAGTACATAGGTGGTACATATAGCAATCACCTATAATACACGACACATCGTATGACGATATAACATATGGACAAGTACTATGTTGTGAACAAGTACTATAGTATTATGTTCTGTAGTAATTTGTGGTACCTACATCACCCTATTCTATAGTGTTTTGTGGATCCGCACGAACGTCCTTAAATCTCTTTCAAAATCTAAAAATATGTATTAAATAAAAAACTGAATTCTTAATATTTTTTTTAAATATTAACATACTTTATGTATTTTATAACAACGTAGTGTCTTTTATGTATAATATACAATACTATCCGACAGTGGTTTATAATCCCTATGACGTTACTACTCAGTGGTTCATGGTCAGTCACTATGACCTTACTACTCGATGGTCCATAATCACTATGATCTTACTACCCAGGTCCATAATCACTATGACCTTGCTACTCGGTGGTTCACAATCACTATGATCTTACTACCCAGCGGTTCATAATCACTATGAATTTACTACTCGATGATCCATAATCACCATGATCTTACTGCCCAACTACAGTCTATTTAATTAAAGATTTAACCTCTGAATAAATCCTGGTTAAGCAATCTTTTTGCACAGACCTTTGTTTTGACATTATAAACAACGTATTAAAAGTCCATTGAAAACAGTATCCGCAGAAAAACACTTCGTTAGGCACAACACTTTATTTTTAAAGAACTTTCGATTGACATGTTTAATTCCAGGGTCCGAGTACTGTTAGGGGTGACAAATATTTTTTTAAATATGTTGCACCACTTGAATTTAGATGAATCTTCGTATGGTAATAAAGTATATTAAGCCACAGTTACTGCATTTTTTTTGGAAATAGTCACTCAATAGGAACTCCATTAAAATAATATTGGATCGGATTTAATCCGTTATTTTCCTTAATAACGAGGACTGGAACATTAAATAATACTTATGTGTAATATTCTCGATAGTATTTGCTTCCATGTGGATTTGGAATTACTTTCTTATGTCCAGTATTTACCGAGAAAAAAATTTTTTTGAAGGAAGCAGTCATTTTTGGATATTTTTTCAGTTATCTCCGTAGTTATTCATTTTCGGCCGGGAAAATTGTAGATATCAATTTAATAAAATTATCATATGATATATTTTTGATCGTAAATAACTCGCTTAACGGACATCATCTTAGAATGGACTGTCTACGCGCTCTTTATTATGCTAAAACAAAGGTGTATGTAAAAATATTGCTTCAACAGAATTTATTCAGAAGTCTTTTTTACAATTAATTTGATTGGACTATTATAACCCAATCAGATGCCAAGTAAGAGGCAATTTTTATGCTAATTTATACCTAAGTATCTACCCCTTCTTAATAATGTTTACAAAGTTTCTTGAGACTTGAAACATTTATTCAAAACTGCTGTCACCAAACATATAGTGGTAACACAAAAAATTAATTTCCGTCCACTTTTTATTATTTACCCAATTTTATCAAGTAATTTTCATATAACAATAATAAAAAAAAAATTAAATTCAAAAAAACTCTTTTGATTGAAATAAAATAATAATCCTCTGGGTGCTTTGAAAACCGCCTATATACATTTACTCAAACAAGTAGAATACATTTATCTCTAGCAATGTATAATTCTTTTTATTATTTCTCTTTTTCTATACATTTGAATCACTTTGTTATGTCAACAAAAGTTTCCAAATAAAATTATTCCAGTCGACATTGCTCGCTAGTGTGGCAAAAAAGGACAAAAAGACATATAAAACCTATATATTTTAATTTAATGAAAGGGAAAAGAGAGAACGTAGTGGTAGATGGTGCTAGAGGTATAGTATCTAAAATTTTTTATCAATTTTTTAACCCTTTGCGGTTACGCTCTGACTTAAAAGTGAAAAATAATCATTAAAATCAGTAAAAAAGTAATATTAGTGAAAAGTAATCAATTGTCACCAAAATTTTTTCCATCAGCGATTTTGTGCAGGACTCTGTCTAAAGTTTGCAAAAAAAAACCTTAAATTTTTACATTGTTTTCCTTTTCTTAGAATTTTTAGTGGTAAGATCTATCCGTTTCACTTGAAGTAAATACTGTATAGGTTATGTAAGAATGAATAATACAATACAATTGTATTTTACCGGAAAATGATGTGAAAACCGAACGTCGGCTCGAAAGTCGAAAGTTTATGTATTTTTTTATGGTGAAAAGTGACAAAGCAAATACGTAGGTGAATCAAATTTAAACCGACCTTTAATTATAACTTTTTATTAAGTGATTATTTTATTAAGCAAACAGCAAATTATTTTTTTGTATGCATTTCTTTTCTATTAATGCATTTTTACCATCGAATCGGAAGTTTGTTAATTCCGTCACCAAAGAAAGAAGAAGGACGTGTACGTAACCAGTTGCACACTAACAGCTTACTTGTTCCTTACTCGGTAGTCTCAAAACGTCCAACAAAAATTAACCAAAATGCACTGGACTGTTCTCGAACACCCACCATACAATCCGGACCTCTCACCGTGTGATTATCACATGTTTGGCCAGCCTAAAATCGCGCTGGGAGGACAACATTTTGAGACTAACAGACAAGTACAGCCATAGAACACAGTTGACAGTACAGCAATTCGTGTGCAACTGGTTACGCACACGTCCTTCTTCTTTCTTTGGTGACGGAATTAACAAACTTCCGATTCGATGGCAAAAATGCATTAATAGAAAAGGAATGTATACAGAAAAATAATATCCTGTTTGTTTAATAAAATAATCATTTAATAAAAAATTATAATTAAAGGTCGGTTTAAGTTTGATTCACTCTCTAACATTGTTAACAGGAATTTTCACAAAGTAAACCTTTCGAACGTAACATATTTGAATAAATTTTATTTTAAAACTTGTTGGAAATGAATCAAATTTAATTCCAGGACTAGCAATTTTGTATAAAAAAAAATGGTAGGTTAATTCTCAAATCATAGTTAGCTATTCAGATTAAAGATTTTTAGATCAATAAAACTTAAACTTTTCAAATCGGAAATATTTATAAAAATTTGTTAAATATAATTATAAACCATTATTAAATTTCAAATTCTATTTTATTCATCGCTTCCAATTAATATGAATTTCCAACCACAGTTAATTGCAGTAATAAGACTTTTACTAAGTACTTTAGCAAACAGAGAAAAAATATGGTTGTTTGATTTTAGAACTTAGGTATTCTAAATTGTTGACAGTAAAAATGACCTGTTAACGAAAGAAAATTTAGAATATGCTTTTACGGAATCAGAAGAAAATGACGAATATAAAATTTATGAATGGATCATACAGGGATATGGTTTTCTATGAAAAAGAGATTTTCTTCTTCTCTGTTCACTTCTACCATTTAACATCATACATATACTAATTACAATTCATTATAGAATATCTTTTAAAAGACTGCGTATGGACGGCTAATATTTACATGTTTTAACACACTCACTTTGCACTATAAAACGAAACAGAAATTATTAACGAAGGTGGTGAATAATTGGAATATTCCCTTGTAAGACAAGACTAGCAAATATTGCTATAAAGTAGGAAAAAACTGGAATTATAAAAGTATTGAAAAATTCCCATTTTTGAACACATATATGAAAAATTCTAATCAATTTAGTACCAACAAACCATCTTACTTTTTTAAAGTCTTCTAAAGAAACATTCAAACAATCCTTTATCAAACACATATTAAACTTACATAATATGTCGTATGTTGATCCTAAAAATAAAGTAAATTTTGATAAAAGCTTTAGATTAAATTCTTAGTTGAACTTTCATTCAACAAAAAAGTGACAAAAATTTAAACCAACATCAGACGACACAACACATATAAATTTCCTCTCCATATACACACATTATATTACCGTATAAAAACAGTCACATCAACCTTTTATACAGATAAATCAGTGTTTTGTTCACCCATTTCACTTGCTCACAACATAGACCATTTCAAACTAAAAAACAAAGAAAAAAAGCTGTTTCACTTCACCAACAAGCAGCGAAAGGAAATATTTTACTTTTTTTGTACAGTTAAAAAGTTTTATAAAGTTTTCCTTCCTAACTTATTTGTACGAAGCTGATAAAAAAGATCTTTCGACAAAATTGAATGAGAAATTCTGTAGAGGAAAAAAAACATCAACCAGAATTATTATATTATTAGTTTTATTATTATTCACCAATAAGATAGTTGTGGTCAAGCATGGTGTCAGCTTTTAACTGACGTTATCAAAATTAAAAGGAATTACACAGCGTTCAAAAATTTTACTTTAAGAAATTATTCGAATGCTCTCGACTGTGACAAATAAGAAAAATTGTAAAAATTTGAATCAGTGAGATTGGAGTTTGATTAAAATAATGCGATTTACGTCCGTTTTAATTTAATTGAACCCCCAATTGTATTGTAATCCAAGATCTCGCCGTATACCGGATACAAGGAAATTTTATCGTGGTTAATTTGCTGACATCCTCAAGTTTACAAATATTTTCAATAATTTATAAACCGTTTGATAAAATAACAAAATGGTGAAACTGGAAAAAAAAATATTTGCTCCGAGAAAAAGGCATTTTTTTAACATATTGACGTCAGCAGGTTTACTAAAATTTTTCAGTTATTTAAAAAACTATTAATAAAATATAGTAATGCGATGAAATTGAAAGCGAATTATACGTTTTCGAAATCGTCCTTCTCATTTTTACCACAATTAGACAAATATAACAGCCAGAAAAAAAGTCTTTTGTTGGATTAATGACATTTACAGTAATTACCACAAGAGCGTGGCGTGAATATCTTAGATAATGTAACTCGAGGAAAGAAAATAATAATGTGAAATAAAACGAATATAAGTGAGGAAGGATGCTTTGTATTCAATACACAGTCCAGTCATCATTATTATCGAGTATGGCTTGACACCGATGAGGCATGCTTGCTACAAGATTTTCCGCATATGATTGAGGAAGTGAGCGCCATATTTTTTCTATCTGTAGAGGGTTGCTTTAATGTATAGACACACTTTCCTGAAACCTGTGTTTATAATCGTCCACTAGGTTTGCATCGAGAGACTGAAATGGCCAAGAAAAACCGATTCAAAACGAGATACGTAAGCAGCACTCATTTTTAAAATCAAACTCACAATTCAACAGCTTACGGAATATTGACATACTAATAAGTAAACGTCCCGAGGCCGGACCTATCGATTTTGATGAAACTTAGATATGTTGTAGAACACTAAAAAATAAGCGACACGTATTTTCTTTATCGGCGGAAAAACGGTTTGAAGGGGTGAAATCGCCCTCCAAAAATTGGGGTAAAAATTTAATTTTTTAAATATCTCGAATGATACGAAACATCCTAGTGGTAGAGGCCACGGTGGTACAGCGATTATAATTAAAAACAGCTTAAAGCATCACGAGCTACAAAAATATAACGAAGATTACCTTCAAGCAACAAGCGTGGTGGTGGAAGATTGGATTGGACCAATAACTTTTTCCGCTGTGTATTGTCCTCCAAGATATGCAATCAGCCAGGATATGTTTCAAAATTTTTTCAACATCCTTGGAAATCGATTTATCTCAGGCGGTGACTACAATGCTAAGCACACGCATTGGGGTTCTAGGCTCATCAACCCTAAAGGTAGAAATCTTCTAAAAGTTATCGATGACAGCAATCTGAATCATCTATCTACGGGTGAACCAACTTATTGGCCATCTGATTTAAATAAAATTCCAGATTTGTTGGACCTATTTGTTACGAAAAATATGTCTAATAGATACATGGAGATAAAGTCGTGTTTTGACTTATCATCGGACCATTCACCTGTTCTGCTTACAGTTAGCACTAAATTAATCCATAAAGAGAAAACACCTGTTCTATTCAATAAGCACACGGACTGGGATTACTTTCGAAATTATATTGACAAAAAAATTACCTTAAGAACATCCTTAAAATCAGAATTAGAATTAGATCAAGCAGTGGTAAATTTTACAAATATAATTCAATCTGCTGCTTGTGAATCCACTCCAGACATTGTCAATAACTCAGGTGTCAAAGTTACCTCACCAGATACAGTTAAGGACTTGATTTTAGAAAAACGGAGGCTAAGAAGAATATGGCAACAAACCAGGTTTCCAGGAGACAAAAATCGTTTTAACAGAATATCCCAAAAGTTAAAGAGATTACTGAATAAATTAAAACAGGATGCTATTGAAGATTATCTCGAAAATCTTTGCCCAACTGAAGCATCTGACTACTCCCTCTGGAAAGCTACTAAGCACATTAAACAGCCACAACAACAAATACCACCACTTCGTGGAAATAATGGAAGCTGGGCAAAAAGTGCACGAGAAAAGGCAGAACTTTTTGCTGAAACTCTATCTGAAGTTTTTCAACCCAATCACGGAGACAACTTAAATATTGAAGAAACTCAACTTTTAGAAGCATCTTCAGAGCCAACTGTCCCAGTTGAACCTTTTTCGCCAAAGGAAATTAAAAGATTGATCTGGAATGAATTAAATATAAAGAAAGCTCCTGGCTATGATCTTGTCACAGTTAGGATTCTAAGAGAATTGCCTAATAAAGGTATTATGATGATAAATTTAATTTTTAATGCCATTTTAAGGCTAAAATATTTCCCTGCTGTTTGGAAATTAGCTCAAATCATCTTAATACAAAAGCCGGGGAAGCCAGTAAATGAGGTGACGTCGTACAGACCAATCAGTTTACTCCCCGTTTTATCCAAAATGTTCGAAAAGTTATTTCTCAGAAGACTGCATCGAGTCCTCGATGACCTTAAAATTATTCCAGATCATCAGTTTGGTTTTCGCGCAAAACATTCAACCGTCGAACAAGTTCATCGTGTAGTCAATACGATCAACCGCTCTTTTCAAGAAAAAAAATATTGTACAGCAGCTTTTCTCGACGTGAGTCAAGCATTTGACAAAGTGTGGCATACTGGCTTATTGTATAAATTAAGGAAAAATATTCCTGAATCATTCTACTTAATACTGAAATCTTATTTGTCAGATCGCTACTTTCATGTAAAGTTTCAGAGTGAAATATCAGAAATGTTTCCAGTCCGTTCCGGTGTACCACAAGGTAGTGTTCTAGGGCCTATTCTTTATCTTATATATACTGCAGATCTGCCGGTTGATGAAGAAAATACTACTGCAACATTTGCTGATGATACTGCTATCCTAGCTACTGATGAAGATCCAAATGTTGCATCACAAAAGTTACAATCTAGCTTGCGTCGAATACAGGAATGGTTACATAAATGGCGTATTCGAGTAAATGAAACGAAATCAGTGCAAGTTACATTTACTACGAGAAAAGGAACCTGCCCTGCAGTTAGTTTGAATGATGTAGTGTTACCATTAGCAACTGAAGCTAAATATCTAGGTATACATCTAGATAGGAAACTAACATGGCGTAAACATATTTGGACTAAACGTAAGCAACTAAATGTTAAGTTTTCTAAGTACTATTGGCTTCTAGGTCGTAAATCAAAGTTATCTTTAAGAAACAAAGTTCTAGTTTATAAAAGTGTTATCAAACCAGTATGGACTTATGGTATTCAACTTTGGGGTACGGCTAGTGTTAGCAATATTGAGATATTGCAACGATTTCAGTCTAAAGTGCTACGAGCCATAAGTGCTTCCCCGTGGTACGTGCGTAACGATGACATACATCGCAGTCTTCAAGTGCCCACAGTGCGTGAGGAAATAGTACGATACAGTGATAAATACATTCATCGCCTAGAAAATCACCCTAATGTGTGTGCCCTTAACTTACTTGACAATAGTGACTCTTTGTATAGACTCAATCGACAGAATATTTTAGAATTAAGATATAGATTTATTTAGCTTTTAATGTATAGTATATTATATTTAGTATATAATTTATTTTGAGTGATTACCAGTGGGTAATCACCATTCCCGTTATGTTCTATCATCGCTCGATTTATAGTTCTATTTAGAACTGATAATCGATAAACGAGGATGTTAAAAAAAAAAAAAAAAAAATATCTCGAAAACGGTAAGAGATAGAGCAAAAGTTTAAATTGGCGATATTGCTCTTTTTTAAAGAGCTATCTATTGGTATGCAATTTGTTCAAATTGTGTCAACAGGGGTGGCTGGGGGTTAAAATTTAGGGGTTAATTTTACAAAAAGGGGGTGAAAATTAAACAATATAAAAATTTTGTTTATAGATTTGAAATTTACGTCAAAAAATCTAATTGACCTGTTTTTGCTCAATGTCCTAATATTAAGTCTAGGGGTAGTTAACTAGGGGGTGACTGTGTCGAATAGTCGTACTACTTAGGTAGTTTAAGAAGTTTTTCTTCATGGAAAATAGTTTAAGACATTTAGAATAACGTAGAAATGAAATTTTCGATTTCAAAATTTAGTTTGAGCAACATTGGAGAGGGGGTGACTCACCCTCTTAAATTACATATTAGTTAACATACACTCATTTTTAATATTAACACACTGACAGTGGGTAATAATGTCACAATATGTGGTTCTGAAGTTGGACTGTCGTATGTAAGGTTTTCATAAGGTTTGTTTTTTAATGGATGTTATAGTTTTCGTTATCGAAAGTTATCGATACCGAAAATAATGATATTTTGAAAATGGATGGAAACCTAATAAAAACCGTACATACGATAGTCCAACTTCAAAACCACTTATTGTGACATTATTACCCACTGTCACTGTGTTAATATTAAAAATGAGTGTATGTTAACTGATATGTAACTTAAGAGGGTGACTCACCCCCTCTCCAATGTTGCTCAAACTGAATTTTGAAATCGAAAATTTCATTTCTACGTTATTCTAAATGTCTTAAACTATTTTCCATGAAGAAAAACTTCTTAAACTACCCAAGTAGTACGACTATTAACTAGTTAACTACCCCTAGTTAACTACCCCTAGACTTAATATTAGGACATTGAGCAAAAACAGGTCAATTAGATTTTTTGACGTAAATTTCAAATCTATAAACAAAATTTTTATATTGTTTAATTTTCACCCCCTTTTTGTAAAATTAACCCCTAAATTTTAACCCCCGGCCACCCCTGTTGACACAATTTGAACAAATTGCATACCAATAGATAGCTCTTTAAAAAAGAGCAATATTGCCAATTTAAACTTTTGCTCTATCTCTTACCGTTTTCGAGATATTTAAAAAATTAAATTTTTACCCCAATTTTTGGAGGGCGATTTCACCCCTTCAAACCGTTTTTCCGCCGATAAAGAAAATACGTGTCGCTTTTTTTTTTAGTGTTCTACAAAATATCTAAGTTTCATCAAAATCGATAGGTCCGGCCTCGGGACGTTTACTTGTAAGTATACTGTATTCAAGAACACTCTCACACCTACAGTTATAATACCCTCACTCCGTGCTATTAGCGAATTTCCATTCTGGAAATTCAGCTATTACAGCCGGTGTGATGACGCGACTTGAGCCCGGGACTATGGCAGAAATTTGTTTTGAGGTCCCTAGAACCCAAAAATAACATTCACTAAAATTTATATATATATATATATATATATATATATATATATATATATATATATATATATATATATATATATATATATATATACGTATATATGTATGTATTTATGTATTAGCACGATAACTCTCGAACGAAATGTCCTAGGTTTACGAAATTTGGTGACAACGTTGGAAGTCCAAAAATCTTGGATGAGTTCTTCAGCCAGACACGTCGGATGCCAGGAACATGGTTTTTGTTCTTGCAAAAAATTAGTTTTTTGCCAAAATTTGCTATAATTTAAAAGATTTTGCCACATTTTTTTACACCATTGCAAAGACGGCAAAAAGTCACATAAAAAAGGTTTTTGAACTATTTTTCTAGGTTAGCTAGTTTTTGAGACAATAAGAAAAAAAGTCAGTAGTAAGTTTTGAACAGTTCTGGACCCACCATTCGATTTTTTTGAGCGACCTCAAGGAGGAGGTACCACTTACCACTTCAAAAATGAAATACACTAGATATGATAATTTTCAGGTCATTGACACTTCAAAATATTACAAACGCACTATATATATATATATATATATATATATATATATATATATATATATATATATATATATATATATATATATATATGTTCGCACGATAACTCAAGTACGAAATATCCTATTATTAAGAAATTTCTTGAAAACGTTGGAAGTCCAAAAATGTTGAATAGGTATATTATATATATATATATATATATATATATATATATATATATATATATATATATATATATATATATATATATATATATATATCCTTACTAATATTATAAATGCGAAAGTGAGTTTGTTTGACTGGCTTTCACGCCTCAACAGCTTAACCAATCAACTTGAAACTTTGTACAGACGTTGCTTGCGGGCCAGAGACGGTTATAGGCTACTTTTTATCTCGGGAAAATATTTCATTCCCGTGGGAAAATGCATAAAAATAACAACAGCTGACTATTAAAATACCCCTGTCGCAGCATCCTGCATAACATAGCGAATTTCCATTTACAAAAGTACGTTTTTCTCAGAAACTAGTTGATATAGAGTAATTGTAAATAAAAAAAACCTTCTTTATGTTAATTTTCCGCCTCATTACGCTAAATCTTTTTCACGAAAAATGTCCAAAACACCGTAAATGTTTTCACGAAATTTCTTAAAAATAAGATGTTTCGTTCTTGAGTTATCGTGCGGACACATTTATATATATATTTACTAAGTGTCCGCACGATAACTCAAGAAAGAAACATCTTATTTTTAAGAAATTTCGTGAAAACGTTTACGATGTTTTGGACATTTTTCGTGAAAAAGATTTGGCGGAATGAGGCAGAAAATTCACATAAAGAAGGTTTTTTTTATTTACAATTACTCTATATCAACTAGTTTCCGAGGAAAACGTACTTTTGTAAATGGAAATTCGCTATGTTATGCAGGATGCTGCGACAGGGGTATTTTTAACTGTACGAGAGTTTGAAGCGCCACGCTCTTGTATGAATTACTGGATTTTAAAAATAAGTGCTGCTTACGTATCTCGTTTCGAATCGGTTTTTCTTGGCCATCTCAATCTCCCGATGCAAACCTGGTGGAAAATGGGCGTTTATAAACACAGACTTCAGCAAAATGTGTCTTTACAATAAAGCAACTGTCTCAACAGATAGGAAAAACATGGCGCTCACTTCCTCAATCATATGTGGAAAATCTTGTAGCAAGCATGCCTCGTGTATTAAATACAAAGCATCCTTCCTCACTTATATTCGTTTTATTTCACATTATTATTTAAAAGTACGTATTAAATTTTTATATTATTTATTTTTCTATAAGTATTTTTTATTGCTCTTAACTATATTCAGTCCTGGATTTACACTAGGGCCACGCGAGGCACTAACCTCGTGCGGCAAATTTTAAACAGGGCGGAAGAATTCGGAATTTAACGGCTTTTTTTGGCTCGTCACTTTATGTTTACTAAGAAACTTTTTCGAAAATTCCGTTTTAGGAAAAATTAGGGGGCGGCATTTTTCACGATATCCCGGGCGGCACTTAGGATAAATCCGGCCCTGGCTATCTGAATATTTGTCTTCTTTAAAACTATTTAAGGCATTCTTACAGTCTATATCTAAATTAATATAAATATCTATCAGTAATTCATTTTTTATTAAGTGACGCCTTGTTTCTTTCCTCACGCCATTTAATATTCATTATTGAAAATACTCTTTCTATGAATGCTGAAGTAGCAGAAATAGATAAAAGCTGACAAAAGAGATGGGCAGTTATTGTATGCATTTGGAAAATTATTGCAGCGTTCATTTTTTTGCAGTAGAAATATCTTTAAAATGTGCACAATTAATTAATTTTGCAAGCAATTCATTAATTATGTCTGATTATGTTTACTTCTGAATACAAATCATATGATGTTAAGACATGGCGCGCTAGGCATTTGAATTGTATGACACTAACGGTATTTAAGCTGTTCAAACGGTTTGCAACCACACGTTAAGCATCTAAGTTTCGGTGCTAACTTTGAACAAGCGACAACAAAGTACCTAAACATTATAATTTAAAATAAGAGCTAAAAATGAATGAATGAAAATTTAACCTACATAAAAAAAAGTATTTTAGCGTGCTTTTATTCCTTTATAATGTACAAAGTACGTTTATCTAAAAAAAGTACAATACTTTTTAAAAAAATACGGGTGGCAACCCTAATGGTGGGGTAACTATGGCGTAGCGGCCCCAGACGTGTTTAGGGCTGATATTTTTTTTATAAGATGGCCTAATCAAATGTAGCTTTTTCCTACATTTTTAGGTCATTGCACGCACTACTTTCTTAGAAAATAATATTAATAATTTTTTGAAAAAATTTGTTTTTTCTTTAATGGCTATGTATATTTAATTGGTTGTGATAATATATGTGTTAGCTAAGGTAAATATGTGGAGTTAGAGCATCATAATACCCGGTTTTTATAAAACGAGACTCGCTAAAAATTAAACTTAAAATTCTGGTAAGACCGCTATTACACTGTCATAGATATATGTCAAAGTTTTATTTAATCAAAGAAATATTATAGTGTAATAAGTCAACTTTTATAATATAATAATTCTGTAACCATAGTTAAAGATACTTCTTAATATTTGATCATAGATTTGATCAAAGATCTTTGACATATATCTATGACAATGTAATAGCGGCCTAAGCTTGTTCCTTTTAAAAATCGTATGGACAATATCGCAACCACAATTTTTATTGAATTTGTTTTAATTAGCCGTCAAAAAAAAAAGAAAAATTCTAAAACCATTAACTTTTGCTTTTTTCCTTTACAACTAAAAAAAAAAGAAACTTCACAATACCTGATTAGTATTCAACACACAATTTTACCGAAACTCATTATAAACTTTTTGTATAAAATTATACATATTTTTTTGTGTAAGCAAGATTATATACTGGAACTGGTTTCTTTTTTTGTAAAATTATAAAATACTTTTTCTTATCTACCATGGCATTCTTACGAAATTAATATCCTAAATATGAATCTGGATTGAATTTGAAAATTTACATACGGAAATCTACTTTCTTTCTCGCCTAGCGTAAAAATAAACAATTTTTTCGACGATTTCAATACTTACTTTCCCCTTATATAAATATACAAGTACCTTTATCGTTTGTAGAGAAAGTAAAAATGTATATATACAGTGTGTTTAAAAAATGTATATAATATATACAAGGATTCATATGCAAGAAAATTCTCATCGTACTTATTATTTATTTTACTTACATATCTCTTCGTACTTATTTCTTATTTTTCTCAACAAATTTGCTTCATTTACCCATACTCATTTATTTACTTGCTTATACTTTTCGTCTTACGTACATACATTTTTTAAAAATCTGCATTAAAATGCATTGGCTATTGTCAATAATTTTTTGGAATGACTGTCATTCTTTTGTTATATTTTTTACAACTATAATTAATGGTGGATATATTTGTTAAAAA
This sequence comes from Brachynemurus nebulosus, assembly GCA_035578155.1. Taxonomy (NCBI): domain Eukaryota; kingdom Metazoa; phylum Arthropoda; class Insecta; order Neuroptera; family Myrmeleontidae; genus Brachynemurus; species Brachynemurus nebulosus. Next base: position 36,478,760 of record JAPWDM010000006.1, read on the forward strand.
ATTTCTTTTATTTAAGGTACCATCACAGTTTGATCGGCCGAAAAATAGCCAATTTTCGCGATTTTTTCGGATGGATAGGATGGGGAAATGGAGATGAATTTTTTTACGATTAATACCGCCACCATTTTTTCAAATTTCAAAAAAAGCTCCCATAGGCACATAGCGGCTTACCTACAAATTGATAATCTATTTGAATTTTATCCATATGAAACTGCGGCCGAAATCGTTGTCATGATATGACAACTGAGTTGGCATGTACAGTAACATTACGTACATAGTTGGCAGTTTTTAGTGTTACATTCTATTGATGTGATATAGATTTAAAATATATAGATTCTTTTCTATGGTATGTAACGCGCAAACTCAAGTAAGAGACAAATAGTTTTCATTATCGTGGTTTTAATTTAGAAAAATCAATTTTTTGATACGAATGATTCAGTAAACAGTTTCAATCAAAAAAATTAAATAGCCAGTTTAAATATTTTTTAAAAATTAAATAATCTATAGACTCGGTTTTTGTGTATTTGTTGGTAATAATTTTTGAAAATTTAAAGAGGGAACTTTTTCAAGCGCGTAAAAATGGCGAAGTCAGATATTCGTGTTGCTGTGTTAGTCGGTTATATTGCGACCATGAACAATGGTCCCCTTTTTATTTTTTATTTCAATTAAATGTTGATAATATAATAATACCCAAAATATGCAAGGATAATATTAATAATAGTATATCGACACATTTATTGAAAAGGTTACTCGTGTAAAAATATTTTAAACTTACATTTCAACATGGCGTGGTTTGTTCTTCACGTTTCGGAAAACAAGACAGGATAGTTTGGGTAAAAAAAATTTACAATTATTAATTTATATATTTTATTATTTTAATATATTTTATATGGCTGGCCTTTCCATGCTAGTCATAATATTATCTTCAATGAAATGTGATAATGTTTCATATTTAAAGTATCATTACCTCAATAAGTGTTAAGAAATCACTATTGTTGGCTACAAATGGTACGAATATTTATATTTAAAGATACATTTATAATCTTGCATTATTTATTATTAGAGAAAATGTCATTTATAGTTAGTATAAACCTTCTTTTTAAAATTATTATGTAACGTCAACGCCATTTTGATATTCAAATCTTGCTGGAAAAATTATTAATTTTTTTTTTTAAATCTTACATAAATTGTTCTTTAACTTGCATCTTTTAATTCAAGTTTATGTACCTTAAATATTTTACAATATTGTTAACTTTGATACGATGTTTATATTGTTAATTGTTAAATATTTGTTACTTCATGACAAAACTATTATTTAAATTTAAATAAATTTAGATTTAAACATATTGGTTAACCTTTTTTTCTGCATACACGCCATATATACAGAATAATCCCGTTATTTTTCAAATTTAAGGCCTATTTGTAAAAGTACATAGATTTTTCCAGAACCACATTTGTAATTTATATCATGGTGTATCATGAATCCACACCAATGCTGCTTGCTACTAATGTAGTTATTAAAATTTATAATTGAGATTGATATAATTAACTTATTAATTGTTACGGGCCACCGACATTAGTACAGGAGTCGAATACCCTTGTAGTCGAAGAGCCCGTAGCTTTTAAAGATTAATTTTTATTTAATTTTCCAATGTCACACCGCATTAATTTATTTTTCTAACATTTAGTAACTTATTTTTTTATTTTGTGACATCGTGGGTACCAATATTCGCCCTTTTTTAAAGATACTTTTTTCAAAAAATTATTATAATAATTATAAAAAAAAATCAATAAAAATTAATAAAAAAATAATAATTTTATATTGTTAAAAAAGTCATCCCCATCCCCCATCCTATCCATCCGAAAGAAAATCGCAAAAATTGGCTATTTTGGCCTTTAAAACAGGTAAATTTTTAAGAAATTGTTCTAAATATAATTGTAATTTTCTTATTTTTAATATTAATTTATGTAAATATACAATCTATATATAGAGTCTATATCAGACTAAACATTTTTAGTTAGTTAGACTAAAGTTATGTAATATTATCATAATAATTATTCATTCAGTCATTAGTTGAAGGGTCTATAATTATGTGGAAATATATTGATAACTATAGTAACTTTTCCTATAAATTAAAATATGTCAAAGAATGGATTGATTTCATTTTCAATTTTTTTTAATAATTTTTGAATATAGTTCAGTTCGAAAAATGAATTTATGAGAGTGATAATATTCGTTCCTCTTTATTACTTGCAGCCAATCAGAATTCTTAAAGATTTATTTATGATTTATTACTGACCCACTGGCAACTCGTGTTTGTTGAAATACACATGTCCATTCGAATTAAACATCCTGTATTACTATACATGCACATATAGCATGATAAGATTTGTAGAATGATATAGAACAAAAAGCTTTTAAATATTTATGAGTTCACATTTTTCACAAAATGCTTTTTTAATAAAATTTTCATCAGTAGTACCACAGTTACCGACTTTATCGTCGGTTAGAAAAAGCGGTTGTTTTATTTTAATGTATTCTATTTTAAGAGAGGTATGTAGATATCATTGCGGTCTGTCGGTCTATTGCCGGTTTGGTTGAAATGGTCTTCTGTACCCCATAATATATAGTTATTCTAGCACATTGTTAATTATGACTATTATCATTGTTGGCATAGGATGTGGCTCTTCTTTGCCGTTATATGAATAAAAAAAAAAAACAACATACTCGAGAACCTTGTCAGTTTTTGTAATGAAATATATTTCTAAATTTTATTATATTTATCATATTATACAGAATGTATCTAAAGGATGGGTAGGTAGTTACGAACATAGCAAATTTTCTTTTTAAGAAATTCATTTTCAAAGAGTTTGTAAGTTTTGGGCTATCCATAAACCACGTAACACCACCCCCTTTCCATATTACACTAGGTACTAAACTACTGGGCCTTTCTTGCACTTTTGTGTTACGTAATTTCTTAAATTGCGTAAAATAGTTTAATAGCAGCAAATTTTCGGTGATAGTTTTAACGCCTTCAATAATATCATTAATATACAAATCTGTTTTATTTTCTATTACAAACCTTATATTTCGTTTAAGTTTTCCTATGCTTTATGAAATTTTAACGGATGGTTTATTGAACATCCTGTATAAAATACTCAAAAAAAAAAAATTTAAGCTGAGCATGCATTATGATTTTTTTTTTGCTCGGTATTTTACCGCAAATGTTGAAGACGCGTCAACAACTGCTTGTGTCGTTTCACTTCAAACTGTTTCCATAACAGTCTTCAATACTGGATACCTCTACTAACTGACCGGAAGTAAATAAAAGGATATTTTTTATTAAATTTATGAGAATCTAATGTCATTCGTAATGTTCTTATCTCTTGTATCCTTTAAAAGTTCTATCGTATACCTAATGGAGTCTCTTTTCTATTTCGCATACGATTTTTTCTTTTTCATGATTTGACAAAATATTGAACTGAATTGTTGAATACCTGCCTTCCAAGTTTAAGTTCCGTGCAACAATAAACAAGAAAGCAATGTGTTGAATTGTACGGATGTACTATGTATTTTTAAATGAATTGCAAAGTACAATAACCTCTTGAGTCCGGACCGTTAAATAAAAAAAGAAGTAATAAAGTCCTGACACGTTATTTTGTCCACCTACGTGCACATTTTTTTTCATTATATCGAATCTTTATTTTTTATTTTTTTTTATTTGTTTTAAAGTACGTTCAGTTGTATAAATTCAAAATTTTTGTACGTACGGTCATGTTAAAAATTAGGAAGTGAAAAAATATGGATAGTAAATTAATTTACTTAATTAAGTGCTTTTTTTAAAGTCTGTAGAATAAATATTATATCATTGAAAAATTTGACAATTAAGAATAATTTTAAAGTAAATTGAATTCATTTTTGTTATTTAGTAAGGATAATATATCTTTTTAAAAAATGTGTTCATTCCAGGACAATCGGAATTAAACATACAATTATTTGTATACATACTCTACTTACATGATCGATATTTCACTGCAATAGTCAGCTATCTCCAATTGAAGATAACTGACTATTGCAATGGCGTATCGACGTATTTTGAATGAATAACATACCGATGGTCCAATCCAATAAAGAGTTATTTTCAACTGCAGATAGCTCACTATTACATTCCTCATCGACGAGAAAGCTGCAAAGCCAAAAGCAGCCAAAAATCGAGTTAAATGTACGAAATTGTTGTAAACAAAATTGTTTTGTTGTAAACAAAATTGCTTAATTTTATTTCATATATGCATGAATTAGCCAGGTGGTTAAATGTATTTTTTCGTAATTTTCTTATTAATATATATAGCTAAGACCACAGATCTTGGCAGTGCTCAGAAGAAAAATATTAGCAGTAAACGTGATAAATATAAAAAAGTGGGAATGAAAAAATAATAATATGCCTGGAATTTACGTGTTTCCTTCAGTGTGATTGAATGCAGATACTTCTCAACTATATTTATCCCATACTCATAATGCACTTTTAAATATGTATATCTATCAAGATACGTGGCCCTAACTATACTTATGTTAATATAGCAACATTAGTAATACTTATACTAATTTTATATACAGTGCTAATGTACTCGTATGAGGACATTCCTAATTTTTTTAATAAAATTTATAAAAATCCTTGTACTGGTTTTTTTTTTATTTCTAATTTTTCAAAGATTAGATTTTGGATAAAATTTTTCAATTTGGAAACAACTTTTTTTCTTCAGGACTTTATGACTACAAAAATTTTGTGTACAGTAATGGACATTAATACCGACGAGGATAATGACGCGTATTTTTCACAACAGAAAATGTAACATTTTGGGTTTTTTGCCGTTGCAGAAAAACATAGTGTGCATCTAGCCTAATACTTAATTACATTTTTAAACCTTTTAAAACAACCATTAGATCCTTATGTGCATACTAATTATAAGATCACTCATGAGGAAACAAGAAAAGTGGGTCACAAGTTTAAAAGAAAGTGTACTTGATATAACCTTAGTCTTTTCACCTTAACCTATATGTAAAACACAAAGCCAAACGAATTTTTAATTTACTATTTAAAATGTTTTTATGACTTATTTTTTTGTGATGAAATAATGTAAATTTGACGTATGAATATGTTTAAATAGTTATTATTTATTTTACTATGCATTTCGTATTTAGTAATATATGATGTTTTAGAAGTATATTAACACAATGGACCATTCTCTCAAATATATAGCAATCTGTCACCAGAGCGGCGACACAGGTATTTGGGAATACATGTCTATAATCGAAATATTAATTTAACCAACCAAAAATCACCTTCTGTTAATATCACTTTAGCAACGAAACTTTCCAATTCGGTTATCTAGGAATATTGTTTATTTTTTAGAAATTAATATTCCAACTATAAAGATGTAGTTCCGAATAACACGTGTCGCCACCCTGGTGTTAAACAATTTTCTCATGCGGTTACATAGCAATCTTTAAATTAAAATTTCAATTATAGAGATGTAGATATTTTGAGAAAATGGCTCATTCTAAAATTATTGAAAACAATGTTGCTACCAGAACTTCATTTTTAGTTATTTCAATTAATATATTATATATATATATATATATATATATATATATATATATATATATATATATATATATATATATATATATATATATATGCCGCTTCATAACAACTGTGGTCGTCTTTCGGCTCCCACTTTCCACACTTCTAGATGTTGCCACTGATCCACGACCAGCTTCCGGCATATCATTGCATCTTCGACCCCTTCACTCCAACTTTTTCGAGGTCAACCTCTCTTGCGCCTTTCTATGGGTGTCCATTTAGATATAAAATTGGGTAAACGATGTTCCTCCATTTTTGCACATGCCCATACCAAATCAACTGTTTTGTTTCTACAGTTTCTATGATATTTTTCTCATTTGTTACCCCCCATTACCTCCCTTATTCATTAATCTATTTAACTAGGTACTAAAAATTAGTAACTATTTAGAAGAAATCCAATCGAAATCGATGAGGGGAATATTTGCACTCCTTCTTGCAAATTTAAATCAGCCTTGTTAGGTTTTCATATCGAAATCCCCCCTCCCTCCATAGCGTCAAAATTCCACAAAAGGAGTTTTAGTATTATTTTTTTTAAATTTGTTTAAAAAAAATAAAATGTGAAAAATACTCAATAAGTACTCAGTAAGGAATCCAGAAGATCTAAAATTTGTATGAAAATTTTCCGAAAATGGCCTTTTTTGCGGGCCCTTTGTACTGGAATTGGAGGAATGAAGCTAGGCTCTATATATGGGACATTCAAAGGAGCAAAATTTTAACACATTGTGGTCAATAATTCTAGGATTATAGCTACTTTTAACTTTCTGGAAAATTCGGAAAAAATTTTTCCTAATTTTCTCCGAACCTTGTTTATGAAAATCAACCATATAGCTTAAAGGAAAGGTATAAAAAAGTTTCATTATTTTAAAAAACCATTATCTTCCTTATTAGAGCTGAAAAATTTTTGTAATTTCTAGTCGACAATCGGTTATTTTCAAAATAGCATCACAGTCAGTGATGGTGTCTTGAATTATGAATGGGAGATGGGCAAGAGCAAGATTTCGAAAAATATTATAAAATATAATTGGTAGAAATTTTAACTTGCAACAATTTTGCTTTCGAAAACTTTCTTTAAAAATTCATCTATTTACTCTTAAAATCGCAAAATAAATTTTGATTATTTGTATAACCTTTGAACGAAATTGTTCTTTTAGTTAGTAAATTTTTGGCTATTATTTATAAATGCTAGGAAATTAGATGGGAAAGTCCTACTACTTCGTTGCCAGCTTTTTTAAATTTGATATTTCTTTACACCAATTTTTAATTAGTAAAACTTAAGCACAAAGGCAGTGAAGCTTAAAATTATATTTGTCAACCAACACTTACTACAATATTTTCTTTTTATTTACAGTATATTACACAGTATTTACTCAAAAGTAAAGGAACAAGCATCTTCTATATTTACAAAATTTTACACTAGAATCAAGAAGAACAAAAAATATATTAAATACAATAACAATAGAATAAATGCAGCAGATGTAACTGTAAATACATACAAAGTGAACACGATTAAACTAACACAAATAATAATACAATTTTCTTTCCCTGTCAATTGTCTGTCAGTTTGCCAGTGTAGAAGCAACACAAGGAAACTCTAACACAAGTAAATTGCCGTTAAAAAAAGGAGCAATCAGGTGCAAGCTGTACTTACAAAAACAGTGTTCCGTACTATAAGTTATTAATAGGACTAGCCGTATACCCACCCGTTGGGATTTACCACCATCTCAGGATGTCAGTCAATGTTAAAGATTTATTAAAATATTATTTATTTTGATAGCCACAGTAACATATTTATATATCTCTAACATCGAAAATGACGAATTTCCATAAATATTTTCATTCCCTATTTATCATTATCCCCCTTAGGGGACGCATTCTCAAAAATCCTTTCTTAGTGCTCACCTACTTTACATAGGGAACTCCTGTGCAAAGTTTCATTCTTCTAAACCCAACAGTTTAGGCTGTGCGTTATCTGTCAGTCAGTCAGTCAGTATTAGAAATTTATTAAGTAGATTTGAGGTAATAGCATATGAGGGTAAACGTATGGGAGGTAATATAATTCTCAATTTCAGAACGGTCGTATTTTTATCTTGGCTTATTTATGTGTACCAAAATGAAATTTGGTATTACTAATATTTGGTATTTCAGTTATTATTAGCAATAATACACATAATAAAACATGTTTTAATAAATGATGTTTTAAGTCTGAAAAGTACTTTTTGTCAAGTTCTTTAGATATTTTGGATCTATTATTTCTGTGGATACTCTAACAAATATGAAATATATCAAAATAAACCATTGCTTATTAGTGCACAGAAATTGCTAAATTTTTCGCGTGTAAATTTATCAACTATTTCTTCTTCTTGTTTAATTCCTAGAATTTACTTTCTAAAGAATTCGCAAATAATCCGATTAACATAACATCAATATAATTATTGACTAACAGCATCTTGATTAAAGTAAAATGTGCCATCAAGCTTTCTTATTATGTATGATCCATTTCAATTAAATTTAACCATGCTTCATCACTATATAATTTTAAATAATTTCCGTTTTACTTGGCTTTATCTCTTTCATTATTACATTTACGTAAATTTTAAAATTACAGTTTGTTTTTAGAAAAGAATAGAAGATTGATTTGTTTTGAATATAAGAATTATTTAATTTTTTAACTTTGGCTCATGATCAATTGTATTTGAAATAGGGTATACCTAGGAAATTACCTGAAAAAATTCAGTCCTGATAATTTTCGTTCAATCTACAATTCATTTTTAATGTTTGTAAATTTTTTTAGATTTCTCTGAACGACCCTTCTGGTGATAAAACTCGGAAACAATAATTTTTAAGAAATTTAAAAAAAAAAAAAGAACAAAAAATACAGTTATATATTATAGTATATATAGGCACTACTGAATTTGAACTTTAACAAACTTTCCTTTGATATCTTACTCGATGCTTTTGGGGAAAAATTGTTGGTCCACTTTCTAGGTTACCCCTTAAAATTAACCTCCAGAATCGAATTCCAACTTCACATCTACAATTACCATCTACGACCACCAACTAACTATCTCTGTACTAAATTTCAAATTTTCACGTCGGCTAGTTTCAAAGAAAATCACCTGTGACACAAGGTCGAACACCAAAATGGTTCCATAAGTGTTCCGTTTCGTCATTTTTTGTACGGGACACTAATAAAAGTTAAAAGAATCTATAAAAGGGTAACAAGAGTTTCACGCAACCTGTAGCTCGACTCATGAGTTTAATACAATATATATGGTGATGCACATTGTTGTCAGAGGATAAATTATATAAGCACAGTTGAAAAACTTGATGCAATGAATAATACAACCAGTCACGATGTGTCGAGTGGATCACTGGAAAACTGTGGAAAACTCGTGATAGATGATAGTCAGAATAAAATAATACCAAGTACATATACATGTCACGAGTGCAAATGCTTTTTTTTATTATATTCTTGTCATTCAAATATTTGATTTAAATACACTGTTGTGGCACTCTGGTTCTTTCCTCGAACTCTTTTGGAGCACTCAACGTTCCAACGTAAGTTTTTGAAATAAGAAGATAGAATTTTTTCCAAAAACAACAATTTATTTAACAAATTCAATGTGAGATTGACAATATTTGTTAACAAGAGTATTTCTTCTTCTTTCTTGTTTCACCAATTCCACTTGGCTGGCCACAACGTCCACTGGTTAACCACTTCGGTTTGTAACTAACTAATCCGCCTCTCTATTCCTCTAATTTCCACTACTGGCTCCAACACTTTCACGTAAAGCCCGGTTCAGACGCAGCCAGTAGTTTAGTCGAGTGGTCGAGTAATTTAGTACTCGCCCAGTTTGAACACATTCATTTTAGTCAAGTAAACTGGCTTGGTCGAGCGGACGGTCGAGTTTAGTAAATAGAACTCTATTCTATTTTTATAGTCGAGTAGCCTTCCCCCACTCTATTTTCAGTGAACTCGTATGCCAACTGAACACGTGTGGACAGAAATACACAAGTTGTTTATACATAATTATTGCAGTTATTTTAGCTATTTGGGTTATTGTTTTATTTGTTAGTTTCGGTTTTTCGTAAAAAAAATGTAAAATATTTTATAGAAACAAGTATAATTGTATTTAATAATTTTATTTTTTATAGATTTCTTATTGAAATAATAACAAATTAATTAACTAATTAAAGTAGCAAGATGGTCAAAAGGCACCGCTCTTAAACAGGGCCGGACCTACCCTAAGTGGCGCGTGCAAAAATCAGAGCCCCTGTCTTTCCGTAAAGTGACAAAAGAAATATTTCTTTTTTATTTTCTTCCCTACAAAAAGCAAGTGGCGAGCAAAAAAAAAAACGTCAAATTCAACAATTTGGCGGCCTTGAATTTGCAGTTTTAGTGCCCGAGGTACGTGCTCCTGCTGCCCCCTAGATCCTGCCCTGCTCTTAAATTCGTCACCGATCACCGAATATGTTGAATACAAATAAATGCCTGTGGGATGTGAGAAATGAAAATTACAAAAATGAACAAATTTAGCAGCATACTTGAAATTGCAAGAAACAATGGGAATAGAATGTTTTGTTCAAAAAAATAATCATAAAAAAATTAAAAATATAAGATCGATATATTCTCAGGAAAGAAAGAAATTTAAAGACTCAAGCACTCGACTTTATACTAATCGACTAAACTAAATACTAGCTGTATCTGAACGATTGTTTTGACTCGCAGTATTTCAACAAATTCTACTAAGTTACTTGCCCTGTATGAACAGTATGTCCACTTGACTAAATTACTATACTCTATTAAACTACTGGCTGCGTCTAAACCGGCCTTAACACTCGATTTACAACTGATTACCACTGATTTGCAACTGATTTGTAACTGGGTTGTTGTGATGTAGTTGTTTTCTTCATCGAAGAACTTCTCGATAGTTCTGGAATGTTCCACCATTACATAAAGAAAAGAAAAAAGAATTTCAAAATAAAAGGTGTAGGCCGTCGTTGCCGGTGGGGATAGAACACCGGTCCTTGGCATCGGTGATCCGATCACATCACCACTGCTCCACCGGACCGTGATGATACTAGTGCTGGGTGTTGAAGCCTTGACACGCATGTAGATACAACTGGTGTTGGGTACAGTAGTCTTCTGCTATGCCGTACGCAATGTTGATGCAGTAGAGTTCCAACAACACAAATGCGTTTATACTATATGTTAATATATTACGGCGTGTTCTCCGACATGTATATGTAAAGGGATTGATGTCTGCGACAAAGATTAGAGAACTGGGAAATATAGTTTTGTTCGATTATACGCATATATCTTAAGACAGTACCTACTGTACTCAAAACTAAAGTTTATTTATGAATTAACTAGCTTTTACTAGCGGCTTCGTATTTGAAGTTATTTAATTCTTTGCAATGTTTCGTTTCGATAACAAAAAACAAATTGCGGAAAAATTATATTTGACCAGCTCATCACAGAAACTCAAATTTTATTCCAAATTTGATTCGATGAGGCTATTATCATTTTAAAACTCGGACTACAAAGACGATTGGATTTATTAAACTCGGTTTTTTGTCTTTTAAATTTCAATCGAAATCGGTATTATTTTTGAAAATTTTGTGGGGGGTGGGGCTAATGGACCTAATCGTCCCCACTTTGGATTCGTCCCTGACTTAAATCAATTTTTCTCAAATTAAAAAGTAACCTATGTCCTTTTTCGTCCCGTCTATTAAAAGCGCGCACAATTTAAAATCAATCCATTGGTGTTTTTTTAGTTATATTTAATTAAATTTTAAGCTAAGTAGATTACGCCTTTCTCTATCCCCTCTATCCCCAGCCATCTCCATGCAGTTTCATGTCGACTGGCTAACAGTAAGCTGGGATGGCGTGAAAATGGGACAAAAAAACAAATAAGCAAACTCACTTTCGCATTTATAATTCTAATTAAAGTATATTATTGTCAACAATGGTTACAGTTTTTATACATAGATGTAGGTACTCTGCCATAAAAGAGTGTGATGGACTTAACTCAAAAATACCTTGCACTGAATATTCAAAATGGGCTAGTGGACTCAATACATTTTTATTCAATTCATACTTTATTGTCAAAATGACTCATAGTCTTTCGATTATAAAATATACGAAACAAAATTACTAAAAACTGAATTTTTAAGCTGATTGCGCAGTCTAAAAGCAATATCGCTCAAGGCTAATATTTTACGGTATTCATTATGGACCTATACTGGAACTTTTGAGACATACATGTTTACGATCCGACAAAATTAAATATATTTAAAAAATTGCCCAAAAATGCAGTTTTTTCGCCAAAAAAATAAACTTTAAGCTGTTTGCGCAGTCTAAAGATATTATCTCTCAGGCCTAATATTTTATTATGTTCATACTATGCCTACTACACAACTTTTAAGACATACATGTTTTTGATCTGATGAAATCGACTTTTTTCGGCCCACGCTAATATATATATATATATATATATATATATATATATATATATATATATATATATATATATATATATATATATATATATATATATTACATAAAGTCCGCGTAGAATATACGGTCAAGCTGATTTTTTAATGAGGTCCACCGGCATCTTGCAGATCCGAAAACGCCAGTAATAAGCTATCGAATCGATGCTAAAAAATTTCTCACTGCTAGAGAACTAAATTATTTTAGATGGATACAACTATGCTGCACAAAATTCGTTCGGGTTCTTGGGTCCCCAAAAATACCAAAACTAATTACCCAGCCAATTTTAAAAATTCTTTTACTCTTAGAAAGCTAAACTATTTTAAATAGGTACAGGTCTTAGATGAGATCCGCCAGTGCCCAAGATTTGGAAATTCGCTATGTTATGCAGATGCTGCGATAGGGGTATTTTTATTTTGGAAAAACCCTTGCAAAATTTTATATATCTTACTTCGACTAATCCTCAAAAAATTTTTTTCTTAAATACATTTTCTTTTTTTAAAAGAAATGGATAAATGTACTTCTAAAGAAGTGGTCTAAACCCTGAGAGGGTTCCTTATTAACTGCTAAAGAAATTGGACAATTTATCACCAATTCAGAATTACCCCAATATTTTAAAATTGTGGGGTAATTGTGAACGTCATTCACAAACGCCCCCATTCGGTCAAAAGTTTCAGTAGTGTCCTTTTCAGAGTTGAAAATGTTGATCAAGGTGCCGGTGATCTTATTGTACAAGTTTTCGTTGTACAAACAATACAAAAAAAAAAAAAAAAATTGTTTTTTATTCATGCAAACTAAATGTATTTCCTTGAAAATCTTATTTTCCTTGTTTTTGTGTGAATACATGTAATTTTTTAATTTTTTATATGATAAAATGACAAAATATCATCAAAATATCATTTTTAGCTTGTAATAAATTTGTTCCTACAATTTTTGTTATTTTTCTTCAACCTTGATTTTTTGTAGAAATTTGAGGTATGCTTAACTTGCATTAAAGAAAGAGAAATTGTGACCGCTAAAGTATGATGAAAAATTTGAAAGAGGAATAAATGTGAAGAATTTGAGTTAGGCTTTACTCTGACATACCACACTTCTCTTGTAATCCATTCTAAATAATTTTTCTGATGGCATTCACTTTTACCCCGAAATTCATAAGATTTGCAAAACCGCACCGGGGAAATGTGAATGGCTTAAAAATTTTTGTTTTTCATATGAATTTGCTCAAAATTTGTGTGGTGCATCCTGAATAATGTAGAATTAAAAATAAATCAACCATAATGTGATATATAAAATAAAAAATACTTAAAACAACGCTTTTATCTCAACTCATGAAAATCCATTCACAATTACCCCGGTCAACCCTACGTAAAATGTTCATATTCAAAATTTGCATTCTAAGACATGAAAGCATAAAAAAAACTATGAATAGACCGTGTTTGAATACAATAAAATGGCCAATATGTAATTTAAATGTTAACGCAACAAGTAAATGTGCAAGATAAATGTCTTTCGTTATCAAATATCCGTTATATTGATAACTTACTCGATGTAAACACGCACGCATAATAATTCCCACTACAATCACTTCAAACTTTCTATGTATACATAACATCATAAAAAGCGCAGGCATGTTTACAAATTTTCTATTAAATTTTAGTACAATCAACACTTTCAAAACATACGTATAAAAACTATTCATTTTAACAAACAAGAAAATAAATTTTGAATAAAAAGCAACTATTGCACACCTTTGTTATACACCCACGATTATTTATAAAGATTTTATAATATGATTAAAGTTTTCGAACAATATGAAATTTTGTTCGTTGAAACAATAGAAATCTATATAAAGCTAGCGTCACATTGGAAGCGGATACGTACCTACGACTTAACTTGTCTGATGTAGTCGTGAGACTATTGTCATCAGATAAAGTGGTCACACTGTTGTAAATTTATTTTAAATATGAATCCGTTAAGAGACTATTTGTTTCTTGATAATAATTTTTATTTGATGAAAAAAGCAAATCGAAATTTTTGGATTTATGAATTATAGAATAGAAGATAGGAAATTATTTCTACAATTGAAAAGAGACAAAAACAAGGTTTTCCAATATTTTTGTATGAATAAAGAAACATTCAATGCCTCCGCAACCTCTAACCAAAGATTTCTATAAATTTCTCTATTATGGTACTCTTTTAGTGAATTTCGAAAACTCGAAATTCAGCTATTATGCCTGGTCTCACGATAGAACCTGAGGCCGAGACTCTACCAGAAATATGTTTTGAGGTCCCTAGAATACAAAAATGATATACACTAAAATTTATATATACTCGTATAATAAGTTTCGAACGAAACGTTTAATGCTTATGAAATTCGGTATGGGAGCTGGATTTTGATCTGGCTCGGTTAAGTTCTTTAGCCAGACACATCGGATGCCCAGAAGTAGGTTTTCTGGCCATTTTTTATCATTCGATCCTATTATTAGACAGTTCGATTTTTACATCGTTGAAAAGGAAAAAAAATTATGAAGAAAATGTTCTAATAATTTTCTTTCTATGTTAAGTAGTTTTCGAGAAAATTGTAATTCTTCACTGTTGACCCACTTTGCTCTCTTTGTCAGTGTAATAAGTAATTTATATTTCTGTCTCAATTCATTGTAAAATATAGAAAACTCGCTTTTTTTTACGATTTTTTACGAAAACAATTGATATCTATTCACATAGATGTATTAATTTTATTATAATAAACAAAGTTCTGTCTCATGTATAATTAACATAGCTCTGTCTCAGGTTGAAAAATTAAAATTAAGCAGATTTTTTAAGCTTATGCAATGAAGATATTTTTTTTATTGAATTTTAAATGAACACGAAATTGAAATTTATGTCATCATATAATATTATTAAATATAAAAAAATAATATAATAGGTATGTTTGTACGCACGGAAAAAAATTCTAAATGAATCGATTTTAAAAATTTTTTCACTAATAATCATTAATGTTAGAAAGTTAAACACAATTTTAACTAGATTTAAGGTATCTTATGTGAGATCAGTCAAGGTTTCGGGGACCTAAAAACGCTAAAAATTAATTACCCAATCGATTTTGAAAATTTTTTCACCGTTAGTAAGTTAAAGTATTTGAATTAATTAAGTAATTAAATAATGTCCGCAAGAACCTTACGGACTGCCATAAGTTATATGAGATCCCTAGGACACTTTTCTTACTTAGAGAGATAAAATTTTTATTAAAATTATTTTAGATGAATAAAGATTATGTTGTATGAGATTATGAGATAATTGTAAAAAATAAACTAACCGACCAATTTTGAAAATTTTTTCACTGTTATAAACTATTTTAGTTGCGACAGGAGTATTTTTCTTTGGTCCCATAATGGTCCCCTTTCAAACACTAGAATTATTAATTTTTCTATATCCATTTAAATGTATCTTTAACTTATCAAGTAATAAGTGTTGTAAAATTGTAGTTTTGTAATTGTAAAAATTGTAACAAATGAAAATTTCCGTTAAAATTCAAATAATAATCATAAGTTTTATTACTTTTACTTAAATTGTGTATCTTCTTTATCTTCTACATGTACGACTAGTCCGAAAAAAACAAAATTTTTTGTTTCAATTTTTAACACTGACGACGACATAAGTGCGCGCAAGAATAACTCGTACCTAGTGTCACCAACTTCGTTCATTTCCATTGTTTGTTTCAATCTGACGTGTACGTACAAATACGCGCGAGTGATTTATCGTACGTACCCGCGCTTCCAGTGTGACCTTAGCCTAAGGTATTGTGTGGGTTGTACAAATATTTATTTGCATGATACTTTCTTCTGCAAATTACATATTTATACCACCTCCACACAAATAAAATTTGGATAATATTAATCCAAATGAAATGATGTTTGCAAAGTTTGATACTTTCAATATATAACAAATATTGTGTAGGTATTGAATATATCTAAATTAGAAATCAAATGTGGATTTTAGCGACACGTAAATAATATTATTTACCAATTACTTTGCCAATACCTAAAGGAATCTCGTAAACGGTTAACACTAGAAGAATAAAATTCTCCCGTTAAAATTCAAAAATTCTAGTGTTGGTAGTTGAGTAGACGAGATTTGAGGAATTTCAAAATTCATTTTCTTTTCGAAATCTTTTTGAAGTGAAAACTTCTATAGCGATGATAACTTCTGTAGAAAACGTAATGAAATCTGTAATGATCGAAAGTAAAAGCGGTAATTCTCTGCGGCTCTAATGAAAGAAATAATTGTAATGGTTGTAAGGTTAGTTCATCATTGCTAAGTTAATATATTGTTAAAATTATTTAATTTATTCAAAATATTTCTTGATGTCTTGTATTATTTTGTATTAGGTATTTATAAATAATAAACAAATATTTTATCACTTCGCAAAACACCACTTTTATTTTTGAAACTGTGACAATATTGTTTCAAAAATAAAAGTGTCTTGTTGTTTGTTTAGTAGTTGCTGACTGTCTTTTATTGTCTAATATTAAAAATTCTGTGCTCATTGTAATTATTGAAAATGGATAAATTTCTGGAAACATATGCACGTCCATCAATTTCAAGTTCTAATGAGAGTAATAAAACAAAACCAAAGAAAAAGTGCCTATATGATGACAATTATTTAAAATTCGGATTTACTGTTATTAAAAATAAGCTGTAATTTTGAAACTTTATCACGCGACTGTATGAAACTATCACATTAATATAACTATTAATTAACCTTTTTATTAAATATTATATATTGAACTAGAGCGGTTTTATTTTTAGAGTAACTGCGACCACCTTCAAAAGACTTCGCGACCCCCCAGGGGCTCGCGACCCACAGGTTGAAAAACACTGATCTAATATATAACTTTAATTCCTTTCTTAAATACTGATAAAGATCGTCATTTCTTTTGTAACTATGTCTCACAAACTATATGTCAGAATTGATTAAATACTAAAAACTAACATATCCAAAAAATCATTTATCCTTAATCTATAAAATGTTCCAATGCGCCAACCACCATAATATAGGGATTCCCAAAGTATGCGTCGCCAGGTGCACACGTCGCCACGGTGCCCAAAGGGCACCGTAGCTATCTCGCTAAAAAAGTAAGGTTCATAGTTTCAAGCTCGGCAAAAGTAAACTGTTTTTCTTTTTGCTTGTCAGTTATATTTCTGAAAGAAAATGGAAAAATGATACAGGTTGGAAATTTTTCTTCTTTTTTGTGCGTGACATATATTTCGGAGAAAAAAATCGGGTTTTTGGGTCCCGCCATTTCTCTTCCCGGTTCTGCACAGTTTGTGGTACAAAATGTATTCTAACATATTTGGGTCTCACATTGATTCGAGTAGAAAGCACCGTCAAGGTCGGGAATAATCTGTAGGTACATCACCGGTAGGTCTAAAAAGTTTTAGAACCCCTACGTTAATAAATAATATTTTTTTTTTTAAATGAAACATTCTACAGGCGTGAATACAAGTTTATAGGCGTGAATATATTATTATAGACATAATTTTATAACATACATCTACTTACAATAACTGCAAATAGAAACAAAAACTATAGAGAAAGCTTGTTTAATTAAAAGTTTATATTTTTATACATTAATTATTTCACTCCAAAAAACAATTGCAGTCACTATAATAAAAAATAAATAAATAAAATAAACTTTATTTTATTTTCACTATATGTGTAATAAACTTTTTATAATAAAAGTTAATTTTATAATAAAATTTCAGTTTAATATATGTATTTTTGCTTCAAAGACTACTAAAATAGCGGAAGCATTGTGATCACTTTTGAAATACAGTCTATCACACAAGAGCGTCGGCTGGACTGTTTCAAAAGAAAACTATTAGAAAGCTCCACTACTGTACCGTTCGTTGAAGGGTAGCATAGACTTACTACGCTTTGTGCTTGAGACGCCAGTATTACTTTGTATTGTAGCAATAATTATTGCTACATGTGATCAATCAATTCAACATTTACTTTGGAAATCGATAATAAAACTTTAATCTAATTAATAAATAATCGATATGTAAAAATGTCAAAGATACTGACATCTAACATTTATATTTGAAATTAATATCAGTCCAATATGTCATCTCAAAGAATTCAAAAAAATCAATTATATATGTATATGTATTAACGACATCTACTGTTATAGTTTCAAATTGATATCTAGGCACAATGTAAAAAACTAATTACACGTTTGCAGAAATCTGAAATTTAAATTTATAACAAGTGCGTACATTATTTAATTAAACATTTATTTTTCAAAAAAATATAATTAACAAAACAAATTACATAATTAAATAAATAACTTATACAAATTAAAAAATGACACAGATAGTTAGTTAGAGGATAGTTAGGGAGAAGTTCTCTTCTCGTGTGGCCTTCGGGCTGCACACATCAAAAATAAAAAAAAAATTAAGTGTATTTTAAAATTAGTTTAAGTATTATTTATTTAAATGTATTGTTGAAGATTACAAATTCTTCACCGTTAAGATAAGTATTATTTTACTGTAACATATTTGGAAATTTACTTAAACATAATCGAAAATTAATTTATATTTAAATGATTATGAAATAATTAAACGTAGGCGCGTAGGTAAAATTTAAAATTTTAAGAAAGAAAAATCGTATAATTAATTTAACATGAATATATTTGGAAATTTATTTAAATTAAAATAAAAAATAATATATATATATTAGATAGATAAAAGAAAAATAATTAAGTGTAATATGTAAAAAAAAAAAATAATTTATATTCAAATATATAACGTCGTTTGTACTTTCGCATTCATTCAGATTTCCAAAAGATTTCTGGGGATTTAGCAAAAAAAGTCTGCGACTAAAAATTTTAGATAATTTGTAGTTTAACAATATATATATATATTTAGTTAATTGATAAATTTTTGGTTTTAGATTATCATTAAGTAAATTCTCTAACGTTAATTGATAAATTTATGTTTTAGATTATCATTAAGTAAATTCTCAAACAAATATATATTGATTGTGTGCATAGTTTAATTATTATCAAATCACATAACTATTTCCGGTTTAGATAAACAAAATTTAGAACATGTGCAACTTTTACGATTTTCTCGATATCTGTTTAAATCTTTTAAATCATGTAGCTTATTATTAATATTTAACTTGCAACGTAATTTTCTAAAACATTTCAATTTTAATCTGAATTTATTTTTGCCATTTATAAATTTCTGAAATTTCAAAAAGGCGTTCAATTGTGTCGGGACAGGGGTAAACGCTGGCAGGCTAAATTTAATTTAGTTTGTTCCCTTTTATGAAATCCGACACGTGTATCATAATAAAATTTTGCAATACTTTCTCGTCGTAAAAATTTTCTTTCCGATTTCTCCTCAAGAAATCGAAGGAGCACGTTTGGGTAAAGGAAGCCGTATTTTAGGCCCCACTCGTCTCGTGTTTAAGCGTGACTTAGACACTTTAATTATACCTAAAAAACAATTATAGATATAAAAGAAAAAAGAAACCAAAAAAATAGAAAAAAAAAAAAAAATTTTAATTAAGGAACTCGAACAAATTAATATCGACTAATTTACAAATTTCATAAAATTTGATGCTTATAAAATACTTATACGGGTTATTCTAGTCATAAAATTTAAAGATACAATTATAAATTTCAAATAGTGACATCAATTTAATTTAATTAATAACATATCTTTAGAAAATATATTTTATAGCAATATTTAAAATTGTTCCATAAAATTCGAAACTTCAAATTTATGTTTAACCCAAAGGCGTATAAATTTATAATTTATAAATTTACCAACTGATGTGGTGATACATTCCCATAGCCAGTACACACTATATACTTATATCGTGCGTCTCGGTTTGGAAAGTATGACCACACCAAAGACTAAGATGCAAATTCTATTTTAAAACATATTATGTAAATGTATTCCAATCTTGTAATTATTTATTGTAAATTCAAAGATTCCAAATACTGTAATTCAAAAGTTGTTTCTAGTTACCTTCATTGTAATAAAATTGTTATTTATGAATTTTCGTATTTCTAATTTAAAAACCACCCTTTTGGTAGTCGAAAGAAAATTTAGGTTATTTGGGGATCTTGTGGTTTGGGAAAACGATCTGCGACCATAGCCTTCCACTGCCACTCACCCTTGTCTCCATAAGACCCGGAGAAATGCTCTGCTGATCGAAACCCCAATCAACCCGTATGTAGCACTCAAGTTTAACCCCCTCAATAAATAATCAATAAATAATATAAAATAATTTTAATTTTTTAATTTTTAATTTTTTGCTACATTAATGGTAGCAGTTAAGAAAATTTCCCAAACTTGTTACTATTAATTTATAATTTGCATCTTGGTTTCCATCTTTAACATTTAACATATATTTTAAATATCAATCTATGTAACAGGAAATATATCAAGAAGAAGTTTAGTTTATATATACCTTATTGGTGGAAAAGTATCAAACCAGTTGAGGCAATTTGACACAAGCGGCCAATACCAAAAAAGATTATATATGGAACTTTAAATATCATATTTGGGATTTCAATCAATTCAAGACACTCAAATCTACAGATAAACAAGATAAGTATATTCCTAAATCTATACACAAATTCCACATACATAAATCCTACAACCATCAATAAACCAATCAAAATACATTCCTAAACGATTCTCAAAACCTTTGCCAAATTTCACATTCAAAAAAAATTAATTCTCTCATCAAATTTTTAGAATCAAATAACATACAGATATCGAAATTAATATAATTTAGAACAAATATAAATACCTTTGAATCAAATAACATACAGATATCGAAATTAATAAAACTTAGACCAAATATAAATACTAAATATAAATAATAAATAATATCGAAGATAATTAACAAACAATACAAAAATTTAGAATCAAAAGATAATTAAATAAACTTACAAAAAATACTATACAAATGAAAATAATTTATACATAAATAATCAAAAATTAGATAATATCCAGAATTTAATAAATAACATAAATTTTCACCCAAATAATTATATGTCTACCGAGATCACTCGACAGAGCGACCCATTTACGAAAACCGAACTCCAGCGAATACGAGCTGGAAATGTCGTTAATAATTTTCGTATTCGGGAAGATTTGTTGATACATCTCTTGACAAACAAAAAAAAATAAATCGTTTTACCAAAATCAATCTTACAGTATGTATTAGATTATTTTCATACATCGATATTTTCTTCTTATATTGCAATTATTTGTACGTACCGTAAAATACTTAACAGATTTCATTATCCCAATTTATATAAAATTGTAAAAGAATATGTAAACAATTGTAATATTTATACAGAGTAAAATCTAGTAAACAAAATTGTAATATCGCTTTCCAAAGTTACCCCCCAAAAAATATTTCAAAAAATTTTCATCGATTTCGTACACTCAATTATAAGAACTCGTGGACCCCCAGAGGACAAGACTTCAAATATATCTTGTGATTGCAGATTACTTCAATGGTTGGATCATTGCTAAACCTACAAGGAAAACATCATCAAAAGTCGTTATAAGTACACTAGATAACGTTCACCACATTTGGGATACGGATCAACAATACCATCAAATTACCAATCAGTATTTCATAGTGAAAGATACAACAACTTCTGCTTCGAGAGAGCGATTCACCAAATTTACTCCGCTCCATATAATCCAAGGGCAAATGCACCAGAACGTACTATTAGAAATAAAACTAAAATTAACCACAATGATTTACAATATTCAATCAATCACGCAAATTGGGATACCTTTCTAAAGTACGCAATCTTCACCATCGGCAATTCGTATATTTCACCAATAAATGCATCTCTAGCACAAGTATTTTTTAAACCGCCAGATGCTAACTCTAATAAACGAAATACTGAATTATCATAAATCTTACAAGCTGATAAACCCGATCCACATAAGGTTCAACATGCAATAACAAAAGCACATAAAATGTATTAAAAAATCCAACACCAAATCGTCCACCAACATCGAATTTCGCAGTAAATCAATGAGTCTACAAGAAAATTCTACAACATCTTTCACCGTCTACCGCCATTTACAAGATCCACATACTTCCGATCAGTATATGTCACATAAGGTATTTAGAACCAACATAAATTTCCGTAGCGTTCCGCTTTTTGCAAACGGGGTGAAATGTAGCAATAATTATTGCTACATGTGATCAATCAATTCAACATTTACTTTGGAAATCGATAATAAAACTTTAATCTAATTAATAAATAATCGATATGTAAAAATGTCAAAGATACTGACATCTAACATTTATATTTGAAATTAATATCAGTCCAATATGTCATCTCAAAGAATTCAAAAAAATCAATTATATATGTATATGTATTAACGACATCTACTGTTATAGTTTCAAATTGATATCTAGGCACAATGTAAAAAACTAATTACACGTTTGCAGAAATCTGAAATTTAAATTTATAACAAGTGCGTACATTATTTAATTAAACATTTATTTTTCAAAAAAATATAATTAACAAAACAAATTACATAATTAAATAAATAACTTATACAAATTAAAAAATGACACAGATAGTTAGTTAGAGGATAGTTAGGGAGAAGTTCTCTTCTCGTGTGGCCTTCGGGCTGCACACATCAAAAATAAAAAAAAAATTAAGTGTATTTTAAAATTAGTTTAAGTATTATTTATTTAAATGTATTGTTGAAGATTACAAATTCTTCACCGTTAAGATAAGTATTATTTTACTGTAACATATTTGGAAATTTACTTAAACATAATCGAAAATTAATTTATATTTAAATGATTATGAAATAATTAAACGTAGGCGCGTAGGTAAAATTTAAAATTTTAAGAAAGAAAAATCGTATAATTAATTTAACATGAATATATTTGGAAATTTATTTAAATTAAAATAAAAAATAATATATATATATTAGATAGATAAAAGAAAAATAATTAAGTGTAATATGTAAAAAAAAAAAATAATTTATATTCAAATATATAACGTCGTTTGTACTTTCGCATTCATTCAGATTTCCAAAAGATTTCTGGGGATTTAGCAAAAAAAGTCTGCGACTAAAAATTTTAGATAATTTGTAGTTTAACAATATATATATATATTTAGTTAATTGATAAATTTTTGGTTTTAGATTATCATTAAGTAAATTCTCTAACGTTAATTGATAAATTTATGTTTTAGATTATCATTAAGTAAATTCTCAAACAAATATATATTGATTGTGTGCATAGTTTAATTATTATCAAATCACATAACTATTTCCGGTTTAGATAAACAAAATTTAGAACATGTGCAACTTTTACGATTTTCTCGATATCTGTTTAAATCTTTTAAATCATGTAGCTTATTATTAATATTTAACTTGCAACGTAATTTTCTAAAACATTTCAATTTTAATCTGAATTTATTTTTGCCATTTATAAATTTCTGAAATTTCAAAAAGGCGTTCAATTGTGTCGGGACAGGGGTAAACGCTGGCAGGCTAAATTTAATTTAGTTTGTTCCCTTTTATGAAATCCGACACGTGTATCATAATAAAATTTTGCAATACTTTCTCGTCGTAAAAATTTTCTTTCCGATTTCTCCTCAAGAAATCGAAGGAGCACGTTTGGGTAAAGGAAGCCGTATTTTAGGCCCCACTCGTCTCGTGTTTAAGCGTGACTTAGACACTTTAATTATACCTAAAAAACAATTATAGATATAAAAGAAAAAAGAAACCAAAAAAATAGAAAAAAAAAAAAAAATTTTAATTAAGGAACTCGAACAAATTAATATCGACTAATTTACAAATTTCATAAAATTTGATGCTTATAAAATACTTATACGGGTTATTCTAGTCATAAAATTTAAAGATACAATTATAAATTTCAAATAGTGACATCAATTTAATTTAATTAATAACATATCTTTAGAAAATATATTTTATAGCAATATTTAAAATTGTTCCATAAAATTCGAAACTTCAAATTTATGTTTAACCCAAAGGCGTATAAATTTATAATTTATAAATTTACCAACTGATGTGGTGATACATTCCCATAGCCAGTACACACTATATACTTATATCGTGCGTCTCGGTTTGGAAAGTATGACCACACCAAAGACTAAGATGCAAATTCTATTTTAAAACATATTATGTAAATGTATTCCAATCTTGTAATTATTTATTGTAAATTCAAAGATTCCAAATACTGTAATTCAAAAGTTGTTTCTAGTTACCTTCATTGTAATAAAATTGTTATTTATGAATTTTCGTATTTCTAATTTAAAAACCACCCTTTTGGTAGTCGAAAGAAAATTTAGGTTATTTGGGGATCTTGTGGTTTGGGAAAACGATCTGCGACCATAGCCTTCCACTGCCACTCACCCTTGTCTCCATAAGACCCGGAGAAATGCTCTGCTGATCGAAACCCCAATCAACCCGAAAAGTAGCACCCAAAATTTAACCCCTCAACCAATAAATAATTAATCAATAATCAATAAATATAATAATATATTTAAAATTTTTAATTTTTAATTTTTGCTACAGTATTGCGATAAGAACACAACATTTCCAAAATGAGTGCGTCATATGCAAAATGTTTTGAGGCAATGTTCTTGCGTATTTACAGTAAAAGTCTTAAAATGACTTATAAGGCTGCTGCTTAATATATGGATAAGTCAGAAGACTTTGTATGGAAGTGAGAATCTTCCCGAGAAAGAAAAAACGCGGGAAAAGAAAATAAAGCCATTTTCAAGTTATTTCAACGAAAGCCTTTTTTAACACTGCGACAAGGACAAAAGTTGTTGGCGAAAAAGGAAGTTAATATTAGCATAATGACTCAATGAAGCAAATATTTCTTGGCGTAGTACGATGCTAAAATCTTTCCTCAAATCGGAGCATGTCAAAAAGTGACGCTTGTGGGTTATGCAAAATTTGAGTCGTGATTGGAGTAATGTAATTTTTACTGACGAAGCGTGTTTTTACACATGCGTTTCAGCCAAATATACTTGGTCTTTTATTAAAACAGGTGTGCCGCCCTATCCGAGCTCTCTGGCGGTCGTTATCGCAACAAATGCGAAAAATCTTATAAAAAATATGCCAAAACGGTACCCACAAATTCTAGACAATAATGAAGTCTAGACAACTTACTAAGTAAATGCGTAATAGTGTTTTTAATCGATTTATTCATTTCTAAGAAATAATAATTTTTCTTTTAAATATAGAGACGACGCTCTTGTGTAACAGACTGTATAAATTTTTTTTTTCAAAATAAAAATTTTACGCACTTTTTACATTTTATACCTTCTTAAACAATTTTGGTTCCCCGTCTGTCTGTCGGTTCATTTGTATATCCGAAGATCCCACCAAGTGGCATAATGCGAAACTATTTGATAATTTTTGATGAAATTTGCAGAAAAATAATGCAGTTTAGTATCTAGATGGTCTTCTATGAATTTCATCGCAGTCGAAGTAATGGTAGCCAAAGCGCTACCGTAAAATTCCATTAAATGTCGATATTTTACTTACTACTAGTCCCATTTCGCTTAAACTTTGAGAGTATTTGAGAGTACTCCATAACAAAAAGAAGCTACACAATCAGTCATAGTTATATACCCGATTAGAAAAAGCTACGAAGCATTTCACTCTACAGCTATTCTTGTTTCATACATGACGTTAATAATATGATACGACACGAAATTTAATATAAGAAACAGTAAAAGCACAAAATCACTTTAAAGATTGGATAAAAATATGTTACGAGTACACAAAAGCTGTGACCCACACTCCCTTGACAGCGTACTTTCTGGCCCGACGAGAGGGTGGGGTAGCCAGGGTTGCCGCCCTATAGGGCCCGGGCTGGAAGAGGCGATCGGTAAGCGCCCGGGAAATCGTAAAAGGAGTTTTTTTTTGGTCGTCACTTATTTTTTTGAAGTAGTATGTTTTATTCTGAATCGACACTGAAATATTTTCGATATACAAACAGTAAACATCTATTTATTAATTATAATCCGGTCTTACAAAGGTGAACAGAAATTAAAATTTACATAACGTAAAAGCCCCCATTATGGAACTGTATCTAATACTGGAACAATTTTGACATTTACATGTTAATGAAGTTATTTCTGAAAGAAACGGCATATAACAAAAATTATTATTAATAGAATGATTGTTTTTCAATTTAAATTCGCCTCGCATTTAATGTTTCCTTACTTAATTAAGGGGGGGGTAAGGTTTTAAAAGCGAAAAAAGGCATATTTTCATGATTTTTTTTTAGAGATATGAATAATGTTGGCTTATTTATTTCCTATACACGTTATAGTATAACATTTGAAGTATCTTTGAAAAAATTATAGATTACAAATATCGATAAATAAGTCCGTGACAGCGAATTTCCGGAGGCGCCTCGAAAAAAAGTTGTTTTGCGGTGAACATCATAACTTGGTACCGGATCATCCGAGACAAAAAAATCGAAATGCGTTTAAAAGGCGATATGTTTCCCTAGGGAGTCAGGAAGAGTTTTTTGTATTTTTTCGATTTTTTTATTTTTGGCAGCATTTTGAAGTGAAAAACGCAATTTTCGCTAAAAATTTCGGTTAATTTGTTATTATAAACTGGAAAAAAATTGTAAAAAAAAAAAACTCGACCTCATTACCTGTTGATGTATGTGTAGAAACAGTGTACAAAATTTCAACAAAATTGGTGAAGTAGATTTTGAGTTATGATGTTCACGAACTTCAAAAATGTTGTTTGCGAGAAAATGGATTTAAAGTTTTTTATACTCAAAAACAAAAAACTAAGTTACGCGGGTAATTATAGTAAGTAACTATACTTACGCGGGTAATTATAGTAAATATTTGTTTTGTAAATATTTGTAAGTGTAAAATTAAAGTAAATTTTATACCTACCAGGTAGGCGCGTCGCGCAGCTACCAGGCAGGTATAAAAATCGAGCATGAGGGCCGGTCGCTTGAAACGCTGTATCTTCATTAGTTTTGCTCGGATTTACTTGAAATTTTGACACAACACGCTCGACATGTTGTACATTCAGAAAAAAAATTTAAAAAAAAAAATGCAAAAAAAAAGTTTAAAAACCTTACCCCGCCCTTAAAGAAATAAATATGTAAATGTCAAAACTGTTCCTGTATTAGATACCGTTCCATAATGGGGACTTTTACGTTATATGAAAAAAAACCCTCACTTTAGGTCATACAAGACCTACAAAATGTCATATTCATGCCAATCCATTTCAATCAACATAAAATTGATGTTTGTGAACAATTATTAATTGTTTTAGAATTGTAAACTAGTTTCTGATTTAAACAATTGTAGACATGTTACCATTCATATATGTACATGTGAATACTTTACTATCATATATCAATGTTACCGTATTACCAATTATGTATTATACTTTACATAGAATTTTGACATTTCGTTTCCCAGCGTACATCATGTGTGGTTAAAAACAGAACCAAACATCAGTAACCACGAACAGAAAGCACTACGAAAATTATATCCTACCGTAAACCTAGATACATATTATATCGTACATATATAGCAACTGGGTTATCTACATACATCCGTTATATCCGCATTTACAAACAAATATGTCATTGTCTGTCTAATCGTTCTAAAAGTTCATTATTTTTACCTTCATTTGACATTTATATGTAGGTAATACATAGATTCATTTCAAATATTTAATATTTTTGAATTTTAAATTGGTACATTTTACCAACGAATTGTTTATAATCTATTTTTTTGTCTTCTTTATGGAAATATACAGAATATGTTTTAATGTTGGTATAATAGCACTTCTATTTTAAATTTCAAATCTCGAATAAATAATTAAGGTGATTGTGATTATGATTGAAATAAATAAGGTGATTTGAAATATTATAAACAATTCTCAGGCCCGAATTATATTAACGCTCCGCTCTCGATATGGTCCCACTCCACTCTCGCTCCGATATAATCTTGTTGTGTTCACATTACAGTGCTGATATCATGCTGGTACCCATTCGTTCTCTATTCACATTATAATGCCACTCTGAGTACACTCCCAGTTCGGTCTGAGTTCGATACAAATATCTTTTCATAACAACTGAATGCAAGCGGAGTGGAGTGGAATCAAAAAAGTGTTTACACTATAGGTACAAGCCATGACAAGTCTGATATCGCTCCGATAAAATATTACCTGAGTGGTATTGATATTGGAGTGGCATTGAAACGGGAGCGAACCGCGACTGATATCGGACCGATATCAGAGCGATGATGTGAATACACTCATTGTTTATTGTGTAAGGATATTATATCGAACCGGGAGCGGAGTGATATCTATCGAAAGCGGAGCGTTAATGTAAATCGGGCCTTAAAATTAACAGACTATTATGGTAAGTTGGTATAACATGTTCATGAAACTGCACGATAGTACCGAAAAGAAAAATTAACAGTAATATTAATTACCTAATACATAATCATTTTCAAAGACTTACAATTAGTATTTCTTCTGTAAAAGAAATATACTGAAATGAATTCTTTTGAAAACGTTTACCTTTTAAAATTACTGCTTAACTTACTACTTTTCTCTTCGGTAGGTATTATGGTGGTGCCTTATAAGCATGTTATAGGAACCTTAACTGTGATATTAGAACAAATATTATATTATTTTCACTTAAGAATTCCATTCCAGATCATCGGGTAGAATTTTAACAAAATTCGCCCTTAAAATTCTTATTGAAACAATGTTACAGATGGTGCATTTAACTAGAATATTTCTTAACTTCGAATAATTCTAATGATTTTAACTTAAAGATCCCGGTAGGATTTTCGGCCTTGAAAGCAATACTCGAAAACTGATTATGTAAGTTATGGTGATGCCCGTACTTTCTCATTCCTCTCTAATGAATTGATTAATAATAATTTGTACTTTGTGGTGAACTAACTGATTCTGAAACTATAAATGGCATGTTAATCAGCAAGACAGAATAGTTATTAGAGAAAGAGGATGAGCAAGTTGGCAAAACAATTCTAACATTTGCAGAAGTGTTGAATTATCTGTAGGAAGTGCATCAATATGTCGAGGGACAAGCCAATGTATGTAATATTCTTTTTTCACGTTCTCAATAAGCGCCAGGAAATTATACCACAAAAGTTACGATTTTGGAATAATTTTAAAAAAAAATTTATTTGCAATGACGTCATCAAGTTCAGTTTTCCTTTTTTTAAGTTCGTAGCCACAAGAATGGTATGAATCAAATCTGTTGGTGAAAGGACCCCGCACAAATCTAATGGAAATTTGGTCCCGGTTAATTTCTTCGAAACTTTGGGAAATAATAGTTCTTGACCT
This sequence comes from Brachynemurus nebulosus, assembly GCA_035578155.1. NCBI lineage: Eukaryota > Metazoa > Arthropoda > Insecta > Neuroptera > Myrmeleontidae > Brachynemurus > Brachynemurus nebulosus. Next base: position 36,508,316 of record JAPWDM010000006.1, read on the forward strand.
GTAAAACAAAAGTCTCCATAGGCGAAAAGTTCAATAATGGATAGATTTTGACATATATGTAGTTAAATATACGTATACTGTCAATTGAATATCTATCACCTATCAAATGGTGTCGGCAAAAAACTTGCAGAAAAGTAGAATCGATTGCCGACACCATCTGATTAGTGATAGATATTCAGTTGACAGTATACGTATATTTAACTACATTTATCTCAAAATCTGTCCATTATTGAGCTTTGCGCCTATGGAGACTTTTGTTCTACAGATCAAGAACTATTATTTCCCAAAGTTTCGAAGAAATTAACCGGGATCAAATTTCCATAAGATTTGTGCGGGGTCCTTTGGGTAATCTGAGTTTTAATTTTTCATTTTTTCCTATAAAAATAGCCAAGTTGGTTCAGAAAATGTGACTATAATAATTTCTCGGATATGATTTTTAGATTAAGGTCTATCCATATTTTGTAAATTTCCTTTACAATCAACGGGTTGAAACCTGTTTTATATACATAGTTTAAACTATATAAAACAATTGTTAACCAAAACGACGGAGCTTAAGTTAACAAATTTATTTTTCCTTTAGGTCCTTCCTTATTTTAAAATTTTTTCTTGGCCCCTTGACGTAAAACCTTAGGAGCCTCAGGTCTAGATGGTACCAATTTATATTATTGCACAAGGTATGCAGATTCCACAACATATTGCAGGTATGTCGCACTTGATGTGATTAATGTGAATTCAGCTGCAAGTAAACCAGAAAATCACTGTAACTTTCCAATAATTACATTACACTTCGTTGCGCTCATCACCAAGCATATATAAATAGATGTCTCATGGTTAAAATTTCTTGTAAAATTCTCCATGTTTACTTGTTCTATCGGCCACTTAAACTTACGGGAACTAGTAACGGATAATTTATACTTACAAGCATCACAAAGCACCTGATAAATTGTAACAATTTATTTAACTAGTGAAGACAAAACCTCACATTAGTTTGAACATTTGATCTTACAAAGCTGCAATGGTGCACCAGCAGTTAGTTGTCTTCGTGAGTTGTCTCTTTATGTTCAATTCAAAGAACGTACATACCTCATATAAAATGGTCAACACGTAATATATTGAGAAACGTATATGGGATTCTATTTTAAAAATAGTCTTTTGTGTACTCTAACAAGAACGGTTTTGTTTTTAAATTGAATAGACGTCAGAAAAGGAATGAATGAAAACAAATACACACATAGACATCTAGTAGAAAATTAATCCGTAAAATGTGGGGTTTCATAGACGTCTCTTAATTCTAGTAATCATTATTTTACTTTTATTGTAATACCTACTAGCATTTACCATCGGCTTCGCACGCGCACTGTTTCAAATAATGCCATCATGTCAATACGTGCAGAGTGGTTCTGTAACAGGTTAACCGCAGACAGTTCAACCACAACAGTTAAACCACGGCAGTTCGACCGACGACAGTTCAACCTGACGACGGATCAACCGTAGTACAGTTAAACCACAGTACATTTCAACTGTTTAACATTAATAATTGTTAGGTATCGGACATTTTTCGGATCAAACAGCATTCGTGTTTTGTGTATGCAGGTATATCGCACTTGATGTGATTAATGCGAATAAAAATAAATAGATATTTTGATAAAACATATATATATATATATATATATATATATATATATATATATATATATATATATATATATATATATATATATAACTCACATATATTATCTGTTTATCTTCCTGCATATACAAAATACAATGTTGTTTGATCGGAAAAATGTCCGATACCTAATAATAAAATAAATTAACCAAACCCAACCTGAACTAACCCAACTCAATAAATTATAAACAAACCCAACTTGACCCACCAAACCCAACCTAAACTAATCGAACTCAACAAATTGTAAACAAGCTCAATCTAACCTAACCAAACACAACTTAACCAAATAAAATCTAACTTAACCAAACAAAACCTAAATTAATCGACTTCTACGAAACGTAACCAAATTCAACACAACCCAACCAAATAGTATACCCTTAATTGTGTAAAGAGTCGCCCTTGAGACTTGAGACTACATAAATACTAATTATTTAGTCTGAAGTCTCAAAGGAGGCAAATTTCATTGTTAGATAAAATTCAAATAATTTTGTTCTTATTAGTTAATAGATTGTACAACGGTTAGATTGTCTTCAGTTAAATTGTCGTTAGGTTGAATTGTCGTCGGTTAATCTGTCGTCGGTCGATCTGTTGTTAAGTCGATTTGTCGTTAGGTTGATTTGTCTTCGGTTGGACTGTCGGGGTTGAACTGCCGTGGTTGAACTGTCTGCGGTTCACTAGTCGCGGCATCGTGCAGAGTATACTTACATCGTGTCATCATTATTATTTTTTTCTGAGAAATTTCCTACGGGAATGGAATGTTTTTCCGGGGTAAAAAGTGGCCTATAAGCATCTCTGTTTCTCAAAGTATCTCTGTATAAAGTTTTAAGTCGATTGATTAAGGCAGAGGTCCCCAAACTTTTTAAAACCGCGGCTTCCTTGATGTACGGACCATTTCAGGCGACCACCATCAGCTTCGAATATTAGATTTTTCAAAAATTTCTCCCCAAAATATAAGTGATAAACAATTGCAAGAAAAAAAAATTTCACAGCCATTTGTTTTTACTTTAACCGGGTCTGAAACTATGAACCTTATTTTCCCTTTTTTAGCGAGACAGCCGCGACATTCTTTATGATGTTTGGCGGCGCATACTTTGGGTTGAGCTGCTGAAGTGTGAAAGCAAGACAAACTGTGAAAGCAAGACTATTTAGAGTTCAATCAAATTAATTGTAAGTAAGTTAAAACTTCTGAATAAATCCTGGTGAAGAAAATTTTTGCACACACTTTTGTTTTGGTATAAAAAACAACATGTCAAAAGTCCATTTCCAAGATTGTATTGCGATTTATAAGGGACCATGTATGACCTAACTCCCAAATAAAACTAGTGGTAAGTAACATATCGATATTGAATGGGATTTCGCGGTAATACCGTATCTACCGTTACTCCGATTGTGATGAAGTTCGTAAGGGATAACCAAGACACATAATTTATAAAAATTTAATCAAAAACGATCGAATAGTTTTAAAGTTATGCCACTTGGTGAAATATGTGGACACGCAGACGAATCGACAGACAGACACAAAACCAGAATTGTTCAGGAAGCTCCAAAAATGAATATAAAAATTTCCGTTTTTTGATACTTTAGTAGTCACAAAAGCAAAATCCTGTTCTAGTCAAGACTAGGCATAGACTTGAAGTTCTGACCTTTTTCTACTTCGTCAATCAGGTACTGTGCGACCCATTTCAAGTGGAAACATAAATAATCTTTATCACCGTCGATTAGAAGTCAAAAAGAACAACATAAACAATCAGAGTCAGGTTTTCAAGATGTCATTGTAAAGTTTGTAAAAAGTTTTATTAGTTTTATTTAATTTTTGTTTAGTTTGTCTAGTGAAAATGCAATAGTAGAAACTCAAACACCCTATAGTATGTTTTTCCTCTAAATATTTGTTATCTACATATCTAAAACATATTTGTTACCTTAGTTACCCGTATGCACCTTCCATACATATATGCCCACACAGAGGTAAATATATATATTTCAAACCGCTGATCTATATTTGATATGTGTACCATTAACAAAGGATAAATATAGATAGAAAAATAGAGATAAAACATTATTATGATTACATGTTGTAGCGACGCTTGACGTCATTCATCAGGATCGGATCCACCGTATATATGTATATTCGATGTCTGCACACTTCACATCGGGTGAATTCGCAAACCGTCAGAGAACGGTGAGAGCGCAGCGGTACGAGAGCGAGGCAGGCAACCAAGAATATGTAGAGGTCACATCGACACAACAACTACATTTAAAACACCTCAAGTAGCATAAATGATGATGGAGAAACATTAAACACCAATATGGCAAATCTATAAATATACACGTATTGGTATCTCACTCGCACCAATACACATATTTCTATCGGTCCCATAGGATGGCGTGTAGATATGTCTTTGTTCATTATAATATATGATTCTCTCTTCAACTGTTCAACACTCTGATGTCAATGAATTTTGATCCGTTTGTTCTGATTATCATCTTAACGTGTGCGATAGATATATACATCTTTATAAATGTGTGTGTGTATATAGAAACTTCGAGGTGGTTAAAGTGACTTGAATTACGTACATTCTAAGAATGACACAATACGCCCGATAATTGAAATCTTTAATGATTTGAAATAAATTATTCTTTAACCCTTTTGACCACGAATATAGTGTACATATTGTACTATTTAAGTAACAATATAAGCTAAGTATACCAATGCAATGTATAAATGAGGCCCCAAATACGCTCAAGTGCGACCAACTGCTATTTTGATAGGCAATCGTGGTATCCGTAGTAGCAATTTTTAGTGCCATTTTAAATAATTATTGTCAAAATATAGTATTGATAATAAATCTGAACTTTTAAAACTGAAACTACAACCCTCTAGGTGCTTCAGTGAAATACTCCACAAACTGCAATCACAAGCTTTTTTTAAAAGCTTTTATTTAACTTGCGATGTTAGTATGTTGGTTTAGATCAAATCTTGGATTCAAAATTTAGGCAGGTTCTAATTGAGCTAGAGGTTTCAAATTTTGCATACCTATCTAACCTTGATGACAATGCAATATTGCATAATTAGTTTTCCCTAAATTGCCCCAAACCAAAATTGTTGATTTTTAGTCCTATGCAACTTTTTGACATTTCGAATTGTCACATATTGTCCATTGATTTTACATTGCAATTTTTTGTTTCCATAGTTATGTCTGATTAGGATAAATTAACCGATTAAAATATAGGTAGGTAAAAAAATGTTTTTTAAGAAAAAGTTTGGAAAGTACTGAAAAGTAAAATAGCTACACTTATATCCAAAACAAAAATAATTAATGATAACGTCTCAAGCTTTTATAAATTATGTTGCATATTGCTTCAAACTTCACTCAAAAGTTATTTTATTTTCTTTAGCCTATTTTTAAATAAAAGCTTTTTCTTAAAAAACATTTTTTTTACTTTATTTTATTTCTACTGTAATAGTGTTCATTGGTCTATGGATAAACTGATTCTTTTTATTTATGGCATTAGTACTGGTGCCAGAGGTATTAAGTGTACAAAAAATGAAGGTCGCATTTAATCAATTGATACAAACTCGAAGGAATTTAAAGGTTAATATTTTGGATGTTTTTTTAACAACCCCCCCCCTTCCTCGCTAACATTAGGTGCTAGAGCAATCGATTGCACCACAATTTTAGATTCCATTGCACATACGGCAATTTCACCTATTTAGCGCGACAAAAATAATTTTATTTTAATATGAAAAAGCAAATGTTTTTCTTACTAATTATTATAAAAAAACCTACTTTGAGTCATTATTTTGACACTTTGCCCTAATTTATCTAATTACTAGTTTTCGGGTTTAATGAGGATAAAAAAATAGATAATTAAAATTTAATAAAACAAAATCTACAGATGTGATGAAGTAAGGTATCAATAAATGTTTTATTAGTCTTCATCGCCATCAGATTGGTGTTTGGTATCAGTGTTTTCTGAAAATTTAATTAAGGCCTTTTCTCACAATAGTCCTCGTGGTTAAATTTGTACATCACGACTCCCTATAAATAGAAGGTCTTAATTTAAAAAAGGATTACTTGGGATAGCTATAATTTGTTTTATAATTTACTGGAATATTAAACAAGGAAATAAAATAGCAAATAAAGCGGTACTCGATGGAACTTTTTTTAAAACTCTATGCAAAGTTGTTTTATACGGAAAAAAAATCAGAAAAATCATAATTTTATTTTTTAATGCAATATGGGGTCAAAATGTAAAGGATATTTAAAATAATACTATTAATCTGTAGTACGTACCCGAAACTACAACATCCATTATCAAAATTTAAATAATACTTGGTGCAATTCTTAAAAATTATATCACTGTTACTCTATTCTAAGTTTTGAAACAAACTACACACACCAACTGAAACAGAAAAACTTCTACTTGCGAGCCTTTTAGTTATTGTATTAGCTTGAAACTATAGCTTTATGGGTAAGAGCTTAGTGTAAGGGTTATTAGAGAATGTGAATCCATAGTTATTGATATTAAAATACCAAAATAATTTTTAGATTTTTGTCGCGCTAAATAGGTAAAATTGCCGTATGTGCATTGTCATAAAATTTAAAGGCCACGATATGCTGGTAGAATAACATTTTGTCTTGGTGGTACACTTTTCAACACTACACCAGTATCTTTAATTAGTGGTTTTTATTTAGTTTTTTTAAATATTTGACATAATAATATTTCATCTTCACAAAGTTAAAAAGATGATGTAATACTGTAAAGAAAAGTGAAATATGTTATTTTCAATTAGAATAAACGATTTTCGTTTGATTTTAACTGATTTGAAAATTCTAAGCAGTACATATTGACATCCACTGATTTTGGTTTTTCAAAATTATATTTTTAATAGTATTAAATATTTTGCAATGAATCCAGTCATTCAGTTATTTTATGTATATGTTTACAGTTAAGTTATAATATATCAATAATGTCATTTGTTTTCGGTTTCTTTAAGAAATATTCTTGTGTAATCAAATTATTATTGAATAAACAGAATTTACATAAAAATATAAAATAGTGTTATTAACTTATTATTTATTATTATTTCGTAACCTCATGCATACCCTATGTACCCTATGCACTATTTATTTGTATGACTGGAATTAGAAAAAGACAATCATACGTTGACAAAGAAACTATCAAAAGTGTCTGGGCATATTTTTTCAACTACATGTAAGCAAACTATCGAAAAATTTTATTCGTTGTTTTTTGTTCATTATATTGTTACCTGTAAAAATCCACATTTATTGACCATAAAAATAGCGAAATGAAAAACAAACGAGAACATTTTGTATATTTGCAAAATAAAAAAAGGATACCCTCCGTTCTCCCCGGCGTTCCACCATCAAAAACTTAGCTATAGGTACGTACAATCTAAAATTTAAACTTGTATTAGAAGTTGCGGAAGATTTAGACTTTAGAAATTGACCACTACAGTAAAATAATGAAGTGAGTTAGACATAGAGACATACATATTTTATGGTTTATTCAAATAAGATATTTCACACTAAAATCGACAAAAGGAACTATTTATAAAATAAAAATTTTTTTCTAAAATTATTCAGCGTAAAATTTTGAATTTAATTTTGGGAGATGGTTAAAGCAAAGTTTATTGGGGTACAAATTCAATAGTATTTATGAAGTGCTTTTTACACATTTTAAACATTTTGCAGGAAAAATGCCTAAAAATTGCTATCTCTCACCCTTGTACAAAAAGAATCATAGTAGTCGAAAAAATGATTAACATTAAGAGTAGATTAAATTTATCAGGATAGAAAAATTTTAGCGCGAATTACATCCAGTTCATGTTAAAACAAATTATTGTACAAAACACTATCTGTGCAAGTACAGTTTGCATTTGATTGATTTGTTTTACAATTAAAGTTCAAAATTTAGTTCCTAGGTGAAGAGAATGATCGTTAATTTTATTACAACAAACGACACAAGACAAAAACAAACTATTTTCGTCAGAGACAACGTCACCACTATTAGAAGTCATAAAAATTTCCCGTCATTCAACAGCTTAAGAAATTTTTTATTTTACAAAAGTCAAAAACTACAGAAAATATTTGCATGCTATTGAATGTTGGCAATGACTTACACAAGTATAATCTTTAAATTAAATCTAAACAATGTAGGAGTTCTGTGTGTGCACCGAAGTAGAAACAGGATTCGAAACTATACCTAAAAATACATACGAACAGATAAAGTACTTCAAGCAAATCATAAAGTATTATTTTGCAAAAAAAAGAAACAGATGAATGAAATGAAAAAGGATCAGACTTGTTTTTTTGACACCCACATCAATAACAATTTTCTATTTTTAAAATTCAACAACTTTCGTATTTTATCTCTTTTTTACATGTTGCATGTTTGCTATTATCAAGAGCCCATACAGAAAATATGCGCTAATGGAAAATTATTGGTGTATATTTTATATTTTTTGTCCGTGCCGCCATACTTGAATAGAAACAAGAACAAAAAAAATACGATAAGATCCTTTTTTGCACGATCGTGTATTTTCATGCATTTACCGATGCTGTTGATAATTCTGGTAAGTTACATTTCCCGAAGGGTTTGTTTATATCCATGGAAACCAAAAAATAACAGTGCGGTAAGTGAAATAGATGCGTGGTAAGTGAATTGGAGTGTAGTAAGTGAAATTAGCTCAAAAATGATTGTAATTATTTATTTATAATGAAATTAAAAGTACAATTTGAACAATTATGAAAATAAATCGATTAATATGAAAATTTTCACTAGTTTGCACATTATGATTATTATTGTTGGCATTAGTCTACATATTTTATTGACATTTCAAAAGATCGTTAAATCATTAAAATTTTCTATGGTTTTAATAATCTTCCTTTCATTTTACGAGAATAAATTTGCAGCCAAAAATAAAATACTTCATTGATTTCATTATTCTCACTAATATTATAGTTTAACAAACTATTTTCCTCAATTTTTTTAATAGAAAATTCAAAAAAAATATTCACGCCAATGAAATATTCACATTTAATTTTTTATTTACAAATATAGTTGTCAATTGTTACTACAAAGATTCGTATTAATAGTTGCTATAAATATTTATAATATTTATTCATGGCATTCTATGTCATAACATAGAAATATAAATTTCACCTATATTAACCGAATTTTATTTTTTATTTAATATATTTTTATTCTTTAATTATTTTAAATCGATCCTGCAAAAAATATTATACAATACACGATGCGTTAAGTGCATTTACTGATCTCGAAAATTGCAAAAACTCGACCACGTGGGTCTCGTTTTCGCAACATTTTTCGATCAGTAAAAGCAACTTACCGAACTTATATTGTAAAATACTATTGTGTTCGATGGAAGTTTTCAAAGATAATTATAATTTTTTTGAATTATTTGGTGTATTCTTGTTTTTCATAATATCCTTCTGGCAAAATTTGAACAGTTTTTAATGGTAAATTTTTTATTTTTACCAATCAATATAATCAAGTTCACTCAAGAAATATGACCCGAATTTTTCAAGAGATTTTCCGAATGTGATTTTTTTATTTGGCTATACTCCTACTTTTAAGTAAGGATAGGAGATGGACCATAATTCGCCCCATAATCCACAAGCTGAACACTATCAAAGTGGGATATGCGTACCCCTTCTGCTACGTCGATCAGGTTTTGTTATTGGAAATATCGCTTCATAAAAATGTCAAACTATCTGGATACTCAATCAGTATGGATGTTCGGATCATTACCCACAATAGTTATAAACCTATAAAATAATTATACTATAGTTCTATAGACATAATAAGGATACTCACAAATTAATGAAAACACGTCCAGAATTTTTAGGGTTCCGAAGATATTCCGTAGACCCTAATAAATTCATGCAGTGTGTAGTGAGAGCTAATCATTAAATTCCACAGTCCCGCAGGCATTTCAATTGAGGCGCTATTTATTTATCTTTTTTTTTTCAGAAATTATGGCCCACCTGAGTTTCGGTTTGGTTTAAGCAAGGCAGTCAAATTTTACAGCAACTGCAGACAATGATTCGGGCATACTGGAATAATTAAGACGATTAAAACGTGTAATTAACCCATTATTTAATATTAACAAAAACGTAATAATCAAATAAACATCCATATCATTAATTTTGGTTTTATTTTTATTAATAAGAAATTTCATTTTACGATACTTTTGGTAGTGTTTTTATATTTTGATAAAAAATTTTACTATAACGTAATGGCGTACTTAAATTAGACGGAGACCATTCTCATAATTATTATTACTATGTATAACAAAAAAAGATTATAGGTATACGTTAGGTTGTACTAATACAATTTACCCATAACGACGCAAGCGACGCAACTTAGTATTATAGTTTGTGTATTGAAAGCGAATAATAAAGAAAACATAAAACAATTTTTTTTTTTTTATAAACCCATATAAACAAATAACAACGATAATAATCACATTATGATTTTATTGTTATTGGTAAGCATTTCAGCAATAATATTATTTTGATAGAACGGATAAAAAATACATTTGTACAATCCGCGACAATAGCACAATGCTAACTGAATATGAAATTTCGATGTGAATAACTTGAAGATCGTTGAATAAAAAGTGGTTGGAAAACATTTTTAAACAGGTTATAATTTCGAAATATGATTAAAAATCTATTGAATTAAAAATAATGGTGAATTATCTATTCGAAGTAATTATTTATAAAAATTGACTGATACGTAAGAAGAAATTTAAATATAGGTAGTTAATAAAAATTTAATGCTGTAGGTACTTACAAAAATTAGATTTAAAATCAACTTCCAAAAGGAAGGAATCGAGTTGTTGTCTAAAACAAAACATATTTTGATTATCAAAGGATGTAGGCATACAAAAATTGGAGTGTAAAACGGTTGTAAAGAATAGATTTTAAAAATAACAATTTGGGGGACAGGTCTACCCACACTGTCAACTTCCTATTCGGTGTCCTTAAAGACTAGAGACTCCTTACAGAATAAAATTCCAAAAATCCCTTCTTAGAGCTCACCTACGTTACATAAGGAAATCCTGTACAAAATTTCACGTTTTTGGGCCCAGAAGGTTTTTTAGATAAAATTTTATCGCCTATTTTACCCCCTTAGGGGATGAATTTCCAAAACCCCTTCTTTGTGCTCACCTACATTATATAAAGAACCCCTTTGTAGAATTTCACGTTTCTGGACTCAACGGTTTTCTATATAAATTTTCATCCCCTATTTTAACCCCTTAGGAAACGAAATTCTAAAAATCCACTCTTGGTGCTTGCTTACGTTATTAAAGGAACCTGTGTACAAAATTTTACGTTTCTAAACACAGCGGTTTTCTATATAAATTTTCATTCCCCATTTTACACCCTTAATGGATAAATTTTTACAAAAATTCTCCCTTTTAATACTCATCTACATTATTAAAGGCCCCATGTGGCCTTATGCAAAATTTTACCTTTCATAAATTTTCATCCCCAACTTTATACCCTTAGGGGATGAATTTCCAAAAATTCTTTTCTTAGTGTTCCCCTACGTTACATAAATAACTCGTCTACAACATTTCAGATTTCTAGACCCAATGGTTTACTATATAAATTTTACATCCTCTTTTTAGGGGATGAATTTTGAAAGGGTATAGCCGGGTAAGATAGGGAAAACGGCCCTTGACGCAAAATTGATTGTCCTTATAGGAAATAATACGTCTTAGCCCCAGATACATTCCTGCCAAAATTCAACCCTCTGAGGCTAATAGTTTTCGAATACACAAACAGACAAAAATTTTCAAAAAAAATTTTTTTTACGAAATTACTGAGCCAATTTATTTGAGTTTAATATATATTGTGTACCCACCTTAGGCAAAGTAATAAAAAAAAAAATTAACGTTATATCCCTTTATTATACTAATTTTTTTAAATACTTAAATTTAAGTAAATTTTTTTTGGCACTTACGCGTTAGCGACACCCACCATTTTTTGTTCAATAATATGTCTCTTAGTCCTCTATAACATATATTTTTATGGAAAAATTTTAGTTGGTAGAACATAGTAATATTTCAATACAAATGCATACCATGTTAGGTACTACATATATTACTTATGTATAAGAAGGGCTATAAAGTAAAATATCTACCCTATTTCCAAAATAATACAATTACATACGTTCATAATTAGGATAAACTAGTTTAAATTTACTCAAGTCCAACATTTTCTGCCGTTTGTCTTTTTGTATTAATAAAACAAAATGGATATTGATTTCTCTTTTGTTAGAGTTGTTTTCTTTGTAAGACCTCAAGTGAAACTTTATTAGCTCATACACCACAATTTCATACAAAGTTTATTAGCTGTTAAAATAGTATACCAGTTGGTCATTTCGTTACAATTCCCCGTGACCCGTCATCATGTTAACAAAAGAAGACGTTTGTCTAAGCTTGTTTGTCGTTGTTATGAACGTATGTAATTTTATTACAAAAAAAATCCACTTTCTGAACCTCCTTAAGAAGTGCAACAAAAACATCAAGTGAGAGGGTCTGTTCAACTTAGTTAGATGTACCTACATGTAATTTACCTACATATTTTTATAACTACAAGTTTTAGCCGGACTGTTGTTATTACTATACATTGTTGAAGTTTTTTGTTCCAATCTATTAAGTTAATGTTTATTATTATTAAAACAATATAACATTTAAGACGTATTATTGTTATTATTATTATCTTTATTTAAATAATGTTTCTAAAACTTATAATTTTTGTTGAGTTAGATGTAATATTAATTAGTAAGTATGCTGAGATAATTTTATTGATTTCATTCAAATATTCAGATTCACGGTAAAATTAACCTTGAAAATTATTTTTTAACAAGCAGAAACATATTTTTTATAACAAGTCAAAATATAAATTTTTTTAGACCGTCACAGGAACTCCAAGAACTGCAACTCAGGGGGGAAGAGAACATTTTATTGCACTCCTCAGAGTTCTACTGTGTTTTAGAAATCAGGCAGATGCTTTACTTTATGGTCCTTTTTATACATAAGTAATATATATAGCATCGAACATGACATGCATTTGTATTGAAATATTACTATGTTCTACCAACTAAAATTTTTCCGTAAAAATATATGTTATAGAGTACTAAGAGACATATTATTGAACAAAAAATGGTGGGTGTCGCTAACGCGTAAGTGCCAAAAAAAAATTTACTTAAATTTAAAAATTTAAAAAAATTAGTATAATAAAGAATTATAACGTTAATTTTTTTTTTCATTACTTTGTTTAAGGTGGGTACACAATATATATTAAACTCAAATAAATCGGCTCAGTAATTTCGTAAAAAAAAATTTTTTTTGAAAATTTTTGTCTGTTTATGTATTCATAAACTATTAGCCTCAGAGAGTTGAAATTTGGCAGGAATGTATCCGGGGCTAAGAAGTATTATTTCCTATAAAAACAATCAATTTTGCGTCAAGGGCCGTTTTCCCTATCTTACCCGGCTATGCCCTTTCATGTAGCCTATTGGGATCTGTCGAATGGTGGTATGACATCTGGTATTGAAAAATCAGACTATTCTTAAAGTGCATTTGTTGAAATGTCATTTATGAGCTGAATTTTGTAGATCTGAAAATACATACAATTGATTTGATTTTTCCATTCATTTACAATTCTCCAGTTATTTTATGACGTTTGCTATATAAATTTGACGCTTGTATACTCTAAATTGTATTATTCATTAACTCAATCATCCATTTTTTCATATTTTTACCACATTTTAACTGTTTTACAGATGTAAAATTTTCTCTCCTTCAACAAAATCTCTTTGTTTTGAACTTGTGTCAACCCAAATACAAACAGTTCTAATATTTATCATCTTTTCTTAATATAGCACTGATTACTATATATAAAACTAATGTTAATGTACTTTTTTGTCAGCCATTTTTCTGAAGCTCCTCTTTTTGGACAGATCCTAATAGCAATCCCCAGATTAAGACGAATCCAACGACTTCTTCTTTACCAAAACCCGTTAAGCCGTTTAGGCTGTAGGCTGCGCCACAGAAACAGACATAATCAGAGGATACATACATACTTTCGAAACACATTGCCCTTCTTCTGATGCAGTCGGGTAAAAACTTCTTAATATTATTTAAAATTACTAAATTACGCTTATTTAAAGATGTAAAATTAAAAATCTTAATTAATATAAACGCTTGTTTAAAATAATATCTAGTACGCTGGACAAAAGTATATTCATTGGTATAAAAAAATTTTTAAAAATCAGTAGTGAAGAGGTTAATGCTAATTCTAAAAAATCTGAAAAAATTCATGTAATTCAATGACATATTTGGTTCGATAAAGATGTTGTTAGCTAATAATTATATTGATGTTATGTGAAACGGGTATTTTTCTGAATTCCTCAGAAAATGAATTCTAGAAATTAAAGAGGAAAGAAGGAATCATTGATAAATATACATGCGAAAATTGCATTTCATATTTGCTAGCGCAGGCCTGACGTGAGGGTACGGTAGCCGAGGTTGTAGCACCGGGTCCTGGATTAAAAGAAAGGGCCCGTAGCGGTAGATAGGAGCCCGGAAAAAAGTAAAAACTTTTGTCTGTTTTTGCTCGTCACTTATTTCTTTAGGGATAAATTGTTAAGAGATGTGCTTTATTACCGGGACCCGCCATTTCTCTCCACGCCTCTGTGTTAACGTATCCATAGATATAATGAATCCAAAATTCAGATTTCTTAGAAGTAATAGAATACATGTGTTATAATAAATAATAGTCACTAGTAATATTATTGAAAGAAAATCATTAGAGGCGCATTGATACACTTAGTAAATATCGCTGTTTCTTTTTGATTAGTCCAATTAGGCCAAAATAAAGATACGATCGTTTTAAAATCGGGAATTATAATTTGTTTTAGGTATAAAATTTATTCGTCGAGGAAAACATTTTGTCTACCTCCATGTGTTATTATTTCAAATCCATAATAACAACTGACAGTATACGAAGAGAAAAATCATATAATTTTTGTAGATAAAATTTCAGAAAAATTACCATGCTCTCTTATAATGCGTGCGCGATCGACGACCAAAGTAAAAAATATTTTACGATCATGATAAAAATATTTTACTAGCATGGTAAAATATATTTTGTGCTAACACAACTTCTATCACACTCTTATACATACATATATATTATAATTTAATTCTTGTTGTCGTACTTTTTCATTTGCGCATCTGACCCGCAACCTTATGTTGGTTGGGCTGTACGCACTGAGGAACAATATACGTATTCAAACCTGTAAGCAATATATTCTAATACTGCAACAATATATTCTAATACTGAAGATATTGAAGTAACAAAATGATGAATTAAACGGTGACAGTCCATCCTGTAAGACAATGTAGTGAATACTGCTTGCTGCTTGTAAGACAGTCCAATGAATCAAGGTGCTTGGTCCGACCAAGTTGGTCGTGTTGATCGTCACACCACTCACCAGCCTGGCTATATGACTTGCATATATGAGTGGAGTACATTTCAATAGCGTTGATACCTTCTTTCTCTTTCTTTCTTTCTTTCTACTATTAGCAGATAGCATTTGAATAATTTAAGACGGCATGGTAATTTTTGTAAGAAAAACAATTAAAAAATATTTTTCTGTCGGGAATGGAACTTTTTACTGTGCTGTTTTACAAATTTTACGGAGCTAATATTACGGAAAGAATATTCTATTCTTTAAATTTTCTATGATTAATTATAATTTTTATATTTTTACCGTACAAAATTGAATATGTTCGCCTTTTACACGTCGCGTCGATTGTAGTGCTGAGCACAGTAATTTTTCTATGAATTTTCTCTCCATGTACGGAAGACTATTTGCGCAAGTGCAATTTTCATCTGACGATTTATTTAAGTATGATGTTGCGGACTGTATTTACACACCCACATAATATATAAAAAATATTTCTATATACATAAATGTATGTATGCATGATATGTACAATACATATTGATTTAAATGAGTAGGCCGTCCGGGTTATCATCGTGACATTCTCAAAAGCTATTAACCCAGCAACAAGTGTTGCATACCGTATTAACAATAGTCGTCTACTACTCTGCGTACACTACCATACCCAAGTATTTTCCAGTACCCAAGTACATACGCAATCGGGGCAGTACGTAATGTTAAAATGTATATACATACGCTTCAAAACGTTGTTGATGAAAATGACATAATCTTTTTGTTGGAAACGAAAAATGATGAAAATTTATTCAAAAACAAGTATTTCAAAAATTTAACACTTGAAATTTTTTTTACTAGTACCTACTTAAGTGATTGAAAAATTCCTAAAGTGAATCACAATCAATCACATTAAATTTTAATGATCTCATTTTTTTCCGTTTTAATTCATCTTTCCATTTTATAAGATCATTAACATTTTACGTGCCTTTACAGCACTTTTAAATTATTAATTTATAATTATTTTGCCATTACCTCCATTTTTAAGGTTCCGTACCAAAATTGGCAAAGCGGAACACTTATGGAATCAATACGATATCCGTCCTAAAACTATTAGATGTGAAAATTTGAAATTTAACTCAAAAATACACGGAGAGAAAATTCATATAAAAATTACTGTGCTCAGCACTACAATCGATGTGTAAAAGGCGAACATATTCAATTTTGTACAGTAAAAATATAAAAATTATAATTAATCATAGAAAATTTAAAGGATAGAAGATTGTTTCCGTAATATTAGCTCCGTAAAATTTGTAAAACAGCACAGTAAAAAGTTCCATTGCCGACAAAAAAATATTTTTTAATTGTTTTTGTTACAAAAATTACCATGCTGTATTATAATATTTGAAATGCTATCTGCTAATAGTAGAAAGAAAAAAAAAGAAGGTTGTGTGTGTTGTGAACGCTGTTGAAATGTACCTCACTCATCGCAAGTCACATAGCCAACCATAGGTTTGGACGACCAACTTGGTCGGACGAGTCGGACCAAGCACCTTGATCCATTAGACTGTCTTACAAGCAGCAAGCAGTATTCATTACACTGTGTTAGAGGACGGGGATGTCACCGTTTAATTCATCATTTTGTTACTTCACTATCTTTAGTATTAGAATATATTGTTGGCAATCATTTTTGTATGCATCATAAAGTTCTTGCAGGTTCGAAGTTTTTACAGGTACCGCCCAAGCAACATAAGGTTGCGGGTCAGATGGGCAAATGAAAGAGTACGACAACAAAAATTAAACTATAACATATATGCATAAGAATGTGATAAAAGTTGTGTTAGCACATTAAATTTTACCATGCTAGCACATATTTTTTATTTTGGTCGTCGATCGCGCACGCATTATAAGAGAGCATGGTAATTTTTCTGAAATTTTATCTACAAAAATTATATGATTTTTCTCTCCGTGTAGAGCCTGGTGACTTATTTATAGACGTAAAATTGTTTTGCGATTATGGGGATTAATTTCAGATATATAATTGATTTTATGGGTACAAAACTACAGACAGACAGTAAGATAATACAGAAGCAAATTAGGCGTACAATTTTACGTTACTATAATTATGGTGAGATAAAAATAACAAAAAGAAAAAGGGACAGAAAACTAGGTTCGTCTAATTTTGCTTTATTTGTTGCATTAGTTTAAAGGCGTTTCACTTATTGTTAGTCTCGAACACATTACGGTGGAAACATTGGAAAAAAAAACGACGGGTTGCACTCCGGGAGTGCCGGCAGAAGTGAAAACTTGAATACTAACGTTGTGCATTTTTGATATTTTGGAATGGTTAGGGAATAATTTTGCACGAATTGCTTTAATTATCAGTATAAAAATACTATCATTTATGTGGTAGAATACAATATTTATTTATTGCGCTATCGTACACAAACATGACCGGCAAGGTTCCGGACAACACACCCTGTCGGAACGCTAGAAAAAGTGGATTTTTGAATGCGCTTTTGGAGCGCTGTATCTTTTTACCTGTACAAGATAGACAGGTGCTCTCGCTGACTTTTTTGTAGAGAATTCGATTCTCTACAAAAAAGGTCTTAACACTTTTTAATGTATCTATCACCGTTTTCGCTACGTAAGCGGTGAAAGGTTAAAAAACGCTATTTATGAATTTTCAATATTGTTTAAACAATATAAAAAAACATTTCCGGGAGTTCACATTTTGCACAAATGTTCTCTTCGGTAATCCCTACAAGAATCTCTTTTTAAAAATTTTTTATATCTATTCTAAAATTAATGTTTAGTGAGATAGGGCTTAAAATTAATGCTATTGGACTAAACCCGTATATCTGTCCTTTCGCGTTACACTGGTTTCAGTAGTATAGAGATACTACCGTTCGTTCTGTATTCTGTACTACTGTCTACTGTTATGTACTGTCGTCTTACGAATTTTCGATCAGGTCACGTGTCCTGACGCCAGTTTAACATTTTTTACCCATTACAAAAAAAGTGTACAACGTAGTTTATTGTCTGCTCTACTGACTGTCTACTTTCCATCCGTCTTACGAATTTTTGATCAGGTCTTACGCATTTTCGATCAGGTCACGTGACCTGACGCGAATTTAACATTTTTTACCCATTACAAAAAAAGTGTACAACGCCGCTAAAGAAGTTTTCACTTCAAAAAATTTTATGTCAAAATATTTTATAAATTGTACTGTCAGTCAAACCTTTCCGCATTTTGGAATAAGTATTTAAAATAGCAAGAGTAGAAAATTTCTTTATTATCTAACTAGAAAATATGGGTGGGTAGACAGCAAAAAAAATTCATTTTTAAAAATCTATAATTTTATACAGAAAATTAGCCCAATAACTTTGAAATGTGGAGGTCTTCTGTAACATATATTCAATAAATTCAAAACAATATTTTAATAATAAATATGTTTTAATAGATATTTGGAGCCATCTAAGCCAATTGGTGCGCAAAATAAGTCGTCCATTTTTTTTTTTGCTTTTTAATAAAAATAATAAATTTTGAACCGATCAAAAATGTAGCTTAGTACATTTTTGTAGATGTGTAGTTTTCGAACTACTGTGGGAACCAGTTTGAAAAACATAGTTTCGAGAAATACTCATTTAAATATTCCATTTACAATTTTTTGACAAAATAATATACTTACCTTATAGCCAATCAGCTCTTCCAGGGCCGTACATCAATCCCTCCTCAACTTCATACTGTTGAATTTTGGAAGCTTGATCGTAACTATGTTTTATAACTATGTTTTACCATAATTATGCAAATACAGGCACGAATTTTAAAAATATTGTAGAAACGTTACCGGGCGAATTCTATTTTCGCGTAGAAAGAGGGGTTCCATTATTATGCAATATCTTTTTTGATAAAATTATTTTCGATCAAATCGTTTGGGAAATATATTCCACGTATCATAAGCTATCAAAAAACGGAAAAATCGATTTTTCGATCCTGTTTCATGAGAACCTGAATTTAAAAACTGTACAGCTGATCTTTTTTTATGCGGTATTTTTTTGTGCGATTTTTTTTATGCGGTTTGTAAAAAATGGCCATTAAAATGCATAATGTGAATCAAAATTACGAGACAGTAAGAAACTTAAACAATTACTATAATAACTTTCTTTGATAAAAATACTTTTTAACGACTTTTAAGCATTTAATCAATACATTGCATGAGAACATAAATTATTGTATCATTTAATTTTTTTTACACATGTATTTTTCGAAATTTTCATAATATTATAAAAAGGAAGTAAAATGTTCCTACGTGTAAATTTAGGCTTTACCTTGTTTATAGAAGCAACTTCTAAGGAAATTTCTAAGTTTTGAGCGTTTTGAGTGTTTTTTTCGATAAAAGTTTTTTTATGCGGTCCCGACCAACCGCATAAAAAAACTTTTTTGTATAATCTGGATCGAACTATACTTTTTATAACTATTTATGATATTTTTGAATATTTTTTTTTTATGCGGTCGCCTCCACCCCACAAAAAAAGGATCAACTGTATTTGTATTCCCAACTTTAATGGTTTATATAATTATTTTTGAAAAATTTTAACCTACATATAAGTTTTTAGAGATGAGCTTAATTTTAATATGTCTATAATTTGTAAGCAAACAAACAGACAAGATAGACAGACATTATACGGAATTTAAAATTTCATCGAGGATAAAAAAGCTTTTTGTAACATCTACATCATCATCTTTCGTATCCATCATTTTAAAAATACGTAAGTTTGATATTTTTAAAGTAATTTGCGTTTTATCTATGTTAGGTACATAGAAATGCGGCAACCTTTATGAATATATGTAGATGAAGGTGGTATTATCTCTACAATTTTACTTTCAAAATAATTTTCGGTCCTCTATTTTTGGGATTACCTACTACGGGAATTTTAATTAATTTTTGTTCTTGAGCATTTATTAATTTACATATTTGGATTAATTATCACATATCTACCTATCCTAACTTTTTCGTAAAACGCAGTTAAATTAATTTTTTAGATTATACAGCGACGTAGCAACCATTATTTTTTTTTACCATTAGGGAAATAAGTCAAATGATTTATTATACAGAGTGAATTGTAACCACTGCGCCAAATTAGAACTAATAATAGACCATGGCAAACGGAACAAAAAATCCTAATACCATTTTCTTTTATGACACCTTACAGTTTGTGAGAAAGTTACTATTGAAATTAGGTACCAATGGGAATCTTTAAGCGCGATAGCGATACTGATAATAAGATTTTTTTCTACTTATTTACTAAAGTGAACTTTTCATTGCTGATTTTCTGTATTGTAGTTACTGTTTGATTTTTTAATTATTTTTCCTACGTAAGTATTTCATTTAAGGTTAATTGTAAGTAAAGTGCATCATAGTAACATCTTTATCTTACTTATAGTGTAAGTGCGGGAGAGATGCCGCAGTAGCCATAGTTCGTCCGTGGCCTGATAGATAGCGCTATTAATGGATTATATGTTTAAAATAAGTTACTTATTTAAGCTGTACCTATATGGCAACATTTATGATTAGTCCATCAGTTTAGTAATTATCCAACTTTTTATTATTGAAAAGTAAGTTTTTTAACATAATATTTTATCAAGCATTTAATTCATTAGAATTTAAGAATGTATATTTCATTGTTTTAACGAAAATGGGTTTTGTTATTAATTTAGGTATTTTTTAAAGGTACTGTATAAAATTTTAGGTTGGAATTTCGCACTATGCTTGCTATAGCAACATGCGGCATCTATCCCAACAAAAAGGAGAGATGCCGCATTTGAAGTTGGTATAGATGCCGCATCATATTACATGTTAAAAACATAGACTTATATACCTTACTTATGCAATTTTTTTTGGACTGTAAATTATGCCACGTAAATATAAAAGATCCATTAATGGATCAGGAAGAGCCCTCATATTAGTGAAGATAACGAAAATAATGGTGATTGCCTGTGTACTGAATGTTTTGAAAAGTACTCAGACACAAAAAAAGTTGGCTAGTTAAGATGTATAAAGTGCCAAAGATGGTTACATGTGGCATGCATAATGTATGGAGATGTGTGTAAAATGCAAAATTTGAACTATGCGGCGTCTCACCTTCTTTGATGCGGTATCTCTCCCATAGGTGTGGGAAAGACGCCGCTTTGCAGGCTCTACAAAAATGTTAATTATGAATTCTTTGTGACTCAAAATTTAAAATTATTTATAAATAATTTTAAAGAACAATGTTTACATTTATTGTGTACCAAATTTTAAATGAATTAAATGCATACTTTAAGAATTATCAAGTGCTTTCAAAATGTGCGGCATCTCTCCGCCTACTTTTTTTTAATATTTAACGCAATTCTAGTTTGAAAATTCAGAACTTTAAATTGAATTGCATTATTTAACATTTATTTATTAATTTTTTGTGTATTCCTTATAAACAAAGAAAACAACCAGTGGCTCTCAAAATATTTTAAAAAATCAATTCCTTGGAAACACTATACATCCCCACAACAAGTGATATTATAGCTTCTTATTCAATATCATGATCGATGTCTTAATGTAGTTTGAGGCAAGAATTAAAACACACCCGGTATATTCTGGCATATAATAGGTCCCCCGAGTACAGAGGTAATGTAATTATCTCTATCGTGTAATCTGTAATGTGCAGTTCTGTGCAAGTTAGGCTACTTAGTAGTCACTCTCTGCGTAGCAGTGGATGAGTATAGATCAATCACAAGTCAATTGTGTTGATTGTTGTTGGCATTGTTACAATCCCCACACAGAGCCATATACACGCGTTGTAGTATCATACATATGGATGTCACCACCACCTCCGATCACTCACACAAGGACAGATCACCGCACAAATACAAAGTAAACCTAGTGCACGTATATAACATATTTTCTATCCTTTACTGGTTACACTGGTTTCAGTAGTATAGAGATAGGTATGTTGTCTCTTGTACTCTGGGGTAGATACTTTGCCCAAATTTCGTGGTATACATCATACACTAAACATAAAAATAATTGTTATAAATATTTAACTATGTGTTTTATCATTCATAAATAGAATACCAAATAAATAAAATATAAAGGAAAATTTTTCAATAATTCAAAAAACCACGTCCCGATGTCTATAAAGTTTGGCCCATACAAATATACATTTGAAAAACGTGTCCATAATTAGGGTGCCATGCAGGGCCGTGAAGAAAATTGGCCGGCCCCGGGGAATAAACCGCATTTTCTAAATTTCCCTTCTAAAAAATAAATAGCGAGCAAGAAAAACATTTAACATTTTTCGCGGGTCGTTTACCGGCAGCTACAGGTCCCCTTCTCAAGTCTGGGTCCCAAGGCTGCAACCCCTGCTACCTCCACCCTCTCGGCGGGCCTGATACTGTGTATAATCACAGTATTAAGGTCCTACTGTCTATGATGCATGCGTCAGGTAAATTCTAAAGTGCAGATCACGCTGATCCATTTTAGTGGTCTCCACAAATTGTTAGTATGACTAATACAAGAATTTTATAAAAAAACTTTTACTTTATGACAGTTTCTCAAATTTTCACTACAATATATTATAAATATCGTACAGCGCATTTCCCTACATTCGTAATATTTCTTGAAATATTTTCCTTTTCAATTATATAGGAAATTAAATAAATTTTAATTTCCAACATATTTTAAAATAGTACGCATATTAATCAGTTCTCACACGCTTTACTCCCTGAGTTTTCATACTCTGCATGCGTGTATATAATAAGAATAAAATTATACTTTGACAAGATTAACTTTGCCGCTAGTTTGCGCTGATAGTATGTCTAGTCATTTTAAGAATATTTTTTTAAGAAAGTTCTCCAAATTTTATAAAAAAAAAAATAAAGAAATCGATTTAATTTTTATTAAATAAAATTGTCATATAAAAAAAAAAATAAAATAAAATAAAATAAAATAAAAACTATTTACCTAAGTAGTTAACTTTTTAAAAGAAAATTGCTTCCTCCTATAACAGAAAAAAAAACTGTTCGAATATTTTAACCAAACGGAACATTTTATTCCCACTTTTTGAGTTACTTCGGTTAAAGCACCATGTAACTAAAATTTAAATTCCGGTTGGAACCAATTACTTTAGCTTTGTTCCTTTTCCAAAATGATGAACGGTTCAAATAATAATGAATTTCTCAAATACGCAATATCGAACTGAATTATTACTTGAACTAATAATTCTAAATTTTTAAAAAGGAACGCAATAAATTCTAAAAATACTCTATAGAGGGCATAGAAGTGTGACACTACCATCATAGAGAAAAGCAACAAAAATCTCGATGGGAAACAGCGTTATAGATATAATATATATTCAAGTAGCATCAGTGTCAGTCGCGTCAGTTAGCGTCAATTATTTACAATTTATAATCAACAAAAATATTTTAATTATTATTTATAAAAAATAAATTTGAATAACTTTGCACTCGTATGACAACGTTACCACGCTAACGACGCTAACCGTAGATATCGTAAATATGGTAGATAATGGGTAGATATCGTAGATATTATTCTTCATTAACTTTTTTTTTTTGACAATTTTTTCAAAACTGTACACAAACTGAAATTCTAGTTCAAATTCTTGACAAAAATCCCGAATTGATTAAACTGTTTTGAACTCAGTTCAAATTCAAATTCCTAGTAAAAGGAACATTAAACTATCAGTACAAGTAATATATTTTTTTAAAAGGAACGCATTATTTTCAACTTTTCCAACTGCGCATGATTTTTACTGATTTGAACTAAAAATTCGTGAAAAAGAAACAAAGCTTTTATTAACCATTTTAAATTGACAAGTGGATTCCACTAGTTGCCTCAACAAGGCAACTGGTGTGACTCGAAAGTGGAATCCACTAAAATGGTCTAGTGTTACGCGCGCTCTACATTCGGAGGCATAGTTATTTTTGATAAATGATAATAAATGCCCACATATCTTTGTATATGTATATGTACCTATAGAAGAACATTTATCATTTTTTATAAATTATTATGACGGACGAAAATGAAAATAAATCATAAAAATTGTCCATAAATAAAAAAGACGAGGAACTAACATAACCTAATATATACAAAATTAATTAAAATTAAACACATAATAAAATGATTTTGTATTTTTTCCGAATTTGTTGTTCCCGCAGCAAGTTCTTGTGTTTTTCTGTTTTTTCGTTTCTTTTTATGGTTTTCGTTTTTTTTTATGTTTGTGCTACCAAGCATGACACTTTTACATCTAATTGGATTTTTCTTTTGGGAAAATTATATATACTTGGATGCGTTAATACAGTGAGATTTAAAAAAAGTCGACAAGTGCGTGTTAGATGCGCATTAACTCAGGATTTCGAAGTTCAGTAACTAGAATTTTTCAAAATTCTCAGGATAAAATATTTTTACTTTTGTTTTATATTAAAATTAGTCTTTAATTTGTTAATAGTATCATTATCTAAACCTTTTACTTTCTATGTAGGTAATTTCAAAATGTTTCAATAATATTTTTTTTTAAAAACGGCACTGTCTCTTAAATTGCGCAAGATCTGACATTGACTGTTACAAAGGGAACAAGTGCGGGCATATCACCTAATATGATGACAGAAATTATGAATTCATAAAAATTTCGTTATTAGAACTATGAAACCCTAATGAACCCGTAAAAATAGCATTTTACTAATAAAAGCTTACGTTATAATTAAGAACAAATTTTCTAGATATTAAGTAGAGGTAAAAAATGTGTGACTAACGAAGTAAACGTTTTCTATGAATTTAGTTTTGTATAAGAAATTAAACTCTTATATCGCATGAAAATTTGTATGTATAACGTCATCAAATGTATTTAATTATTTTATAATAATCATTTTAAATATAACTTCCGCGTTCGTTCTTTTCATTTTATTATGTCACCGAAGGATGACATATTAATCTCGTTGTGTGATTATGGTGGGGGAAAAATTAATAATAACAATAATAATATATAATATAATAATTATAGAGTTGTACATGTATATCGCGCGTTTTCTGTCTCAACCTCGTATCTGAAAAATCCCAATTTTTGGACACACAAACAAAACGTATTTAAATCTGTATCTTCATCACTATGAACTTAAGATTTATGCTAATTAGACCCATTGATGTTGGCTACCTATATATATAAATATATATAGATAAGTATATGTATAAATACAGTATTTAATATGATTTTTGTGTCTCCTAAAACATGTAGTTTTTGATATACGAGGTTGAGACAGAAAACGCGCGATATATTGAATAAACGCAAGAGGGCTGTATTCTTACTGTATTATAGAGTTGTACATGCATATATTGAATAAACGCAAGAGGGCTGTCATTCTCACTGTACTTAAAAAACGAGCCAAAAAATCATAAATTAACACTTTCACTGAGGTGACATTACTTAATGCGTGTCAAAAACATGCACTTGATGAATTTTTTTTCTTGATCCAAATTGTAGGATCGATCGAAAAGGAAGTTCTATAGTGCAAGTCATATCTCTAAATAGAATTTCGACATTTTTACAGTAAAATTTATTAAACAGTAGGACAAAAGCCCCTATACCGGATCGCGATCCAATACTGGAACAGTTTTGACGTTTATATATTAACTAACCGTACCCGCGACGTCGTTCGCGCAAAGAATTGTTATAAAACTAAATGAGAAGTATGTAAGTGTAATAATTATACAGAACTTGCAAAGAATAATAATTTTTGTGTAATGCAAGCACATGCTCAAAATGGTTTTTCTATTTCCCCGTGGGAATGAGGAATTTTCCCGGAGTAAATAGTATCTTAGGTGTTGACCCAAGTAACGGGTTATCACCACACCAAATTTCATCAAAATTCGTCCAATAGTTTTTGCGTAATACGTGCACATGCACAAAATGGTTCTTCTATTTTCCCGTGGGATGTGGCTTTTTCCCAGAGTAAAAAGTATCTTAAATGTTGCCCTAGGCAATAATTTATCACCACACCAAATTTTATTAAAATCCGTCGAATAGTTTTTGCCTAATGTGTGCACATGCTCAAAATGGTTACAGTCTAAATACTTATAGTCTAGGTCTTACTCTTGGTATACATAGTCTTGATCTTGGTCTTGGTCTTGAAAAAAATGCAAGACCAAGACAAGACTGCAAGACCAAGACTAATTTTGCTCATCACTATATGCAAACAATGATTTTCCAAATAATTCAATGCGATAAAATCAATGTGAAAAGTATGTTCTTTTTTCGTATCTCTTGGTTTTGCCTTACGGAAATATGAACACTCTTTATAATTCCTGTACGAAGCGTAGCTAATCGAGTCACATGTTTCTATATAGCTCGATCACATATAAAATTCCAAACCATAAAAAAAGAATTAAATTAATTTCTTTTTTCTGGAAACATTGTAAATTGTGACGATTATTATATAGATTAATTTTGTCTGATCACATATACAATATTTTATTATATTTAAAGTTTTAAATTTTTATACCATATTTCTTTTTATTCGACTTTCTTTTATCTTTTATTTGTTTGCTTTTTATTCATGTTTATTATAAATAATTAATATTTGTTGATGTCCCATTTAATTACAGTTGTCAAGGGTATTAATAGGTATCGATTTGTATCAAATAAAAAATATAAGATGTACTTCAGCAACTTAATAATATCTATATTGAAATTTAACTTTATGGTACCTACTTTAAAGTGATTTTCTTTATAAATAAATTCTTACTTTTTGTTACTTAAGACCGATTAAAATTTACACAATAAAGAAATACAATAGGGGAGAGTGATCTAGAATTACCCCAAATTGACTCAGACCATAGACCAATGGGCACAAATGAAACCATTTTATTTATTTTCTATTTTTATTACTTTTATACGTTAATTAAAATTGACATAGTGTTTGAAAAATTACCAAACTGGATCGGCTGGGACTCGAACCCGGATCTCTTGGTTACCAGCCAAGCGCCTTACCAACTAGGCCACCGATCACTTGTGAATCGAAAGTGATCGGTGCCCTAATTGGTAAGGCGCTTAGCTGGTAACCAAGAGATCCGGGTTCGAGTCCCAGCCGATCCAGTTTGGTAATTTTTCAAACACTATGTCAATTTTAATTAACATAATGAATTGGCCATTTGCCAAAGTACATCGAGTGTTCAAGTATCAGCCAAAGCTGGACATTGAGTGAACATATGGATATTGGTGTATGTTTAAATACGGATAAAAATCCGCCATACACTAATAATGTTTCACAGGCACTCGATAACATTTGAAAAAAAAAAAAAAATTAAAAGTACTTTTATACGTGAAATTTTAAATAAAAAATAAAAAAGCAAGAAGAAATCCGTTTAAAATTAGTGTAAGCAAAAGAGTAAAAAAAGTTCAAAGGTCACCTTTTTATTTATTTTCCAAATTTACGTGTACATATATTTAAATAACATACATTATTTTCGGCTAAATAATACTAGCTTACTGAATTTCATACGTTTGCCATCATTAATATAAATATTTATGTTATAAATACAGTAGAAGCTCCCTAAATTTGCGCTCCATAAACTTGCTGTCCATCTAATCTTGACTGGATAATCTCTCTACTCTTGACAATACTTTCTCCCACCATGATTTTTCCGCGTATTTTAAATTTTTATCAAGAACCTACATATTATGCACACCAGCATATTACGATAATATAACTAACCTTACAATGTATATGATGTGATTAAATAAACATGTTATTATCTGTGTATT
This sequence comes from Brachynemurus nebulosus, assembly GCA_035578155.1. Classification (NCBI taxonomy): domain Eukaryota; kingdom Metazoa; phylum Arthropoda; class Insecta; order Neuroptera; family Myrmeleontidae; genus Brachynemurus; species Brachynemurus nebulosus. The sequence continues at coordinate 36,536,322 of JAPWDM010000006.1, forward strand.
TTATTTTATTTTCTGTACATACCTATATAGTTATAAATTTTTTAACATAATAGAAAATTATTTTGTTTATATAACTACTTCTAGCACGTGTTGCAAATACGTACATACTTCTTATATGAAAAGCACAATTGCATAGTTAGTTAAATTTAATGTTATCTAAACAAAAGTAATTTTACATTTTAGATAAATTAATTCTAATAATTTATCTTTAAACTATTTAAAGAATTCGACATTATGAAATAGTTTTTTTTATGATATTAAATAATTTTTAGATTAAGTATATAAACAGGTTATATTACGTACATTAGTACATAAACGTATATTTGGTATCCTTCTCTACCTGTTTCTTTTTTAGACTTACACTGCGGATGTTGCGCATTCAGTGCGCATAGGAGTAGTTAATGGTGGGAATGTCAAGATTAGAGAATGGTCCTGGACAGGCTTGTCAAGATTAGAGAGCTTTAACTGTAGAAAACTGTATGAAACCATTATATTTTCAGAATTTAACATTTTTTGTCGCTGTTACTGCGGTTAACACATTAATTAAGTACAAAGTAGCAGTTTGTTGTATTTTGAGCGTAATCAGAGGCTTCACAAATATATTAATATTGTAAATCTATACACTAGATACATGTAAGTTTTTTAAAAATTTCCACTTTTATGATGACCAAACCGTTGACTTAATCAAAAAATATTCAAATTTGCTCTTATGGTTTTCGAGCTATAATACAAATTTATACTTTTCCTATTAATTTGTCGATAAGACTGATCTAATGCATGCATTAAAAATGTAAATGAAAAAAAATTCTGACTCAAGTTTATTTTTTGAATTTCTCTTCATTAGTTTTACAATAAAAATCTATTTGAGGCTCCTTCAACCAACAGCGTTTCTATTGGTTTCAAATTATTATTTCAAGAAGTAAACCTTTATTTCCAATTAATTCAAATTTTAAAATATCTTCTTGAGTGTTTAATACTTATTATTGTATCATAAATTAGATTGAAATATTAGTATGCATAGTAACTTAATTTAAAAATTTGAAGCATATTCATTAATTTATTGAAAATTATTTGAATTTTTTATTTATACAAAGAGCAGATGATAATACGAATTACAACACATACATACATACCAGTTATCAGGCCCGGATCTAAGGAGGGGAACCGGGGCCCCTGCCCCGGGTGTCAGTTTCAGGGGGCGCCAAAATCATATTAGGTCGGTTTATATCCCAGAGTACAGAGGTACAGCAACTATCTCTTTTCTGAAATCACGAGTGTGTACTTCTGTGCTCATTAGGCTTCTTAGTTGTCAGTTTGTCAGTAGCAGTCGATGATTGTAGATCAACCACACGATAATGGACTTGATTGTTGTTGGTATTGTTACATCTCCTAGTACATGCGTGTGGTGTCATAGCTATGTATGCAATAGCTGAGCCACGTGACCGCCCCTACTATCTCCGTTACTCACACAAATACACAAAATCGCACTAATACAATGTAAACCCAGTGTGTGTATACAACATATTGTCTATCTCTTACATGTTACACTGGTTCCAGTAGTGTAGGGATAGATATGTTGTCTCTATTACTCTATGGTCTATATCATATGGTCTAAAGAAAAGCTGGTCGCTCGCCCATTTTAGAAAAAATTAATATTCTTCCAATTGTTTCTATATTATATTTGAAGTATTGAGAACAATTCTTAAAAAAAATTATCTTGAACCGTTTAAGCATGGTAGCCATTTTTGTTTTCCAATTTGTGCTGATTTTTGTGTTTGCAGCCATTTATGCCATTGCACATATTTCATAAACCGTTCATTCTAAAAGGTTGAAATAAAAACCATTTTAAAGGTAATAAATGTCTCTTTATTTTAAGTGATGTCCACATTTAGTCTATTTTCGTCCCTTCTCTAACAAAACTTTACCTAAAGTTGGATATCAAAATTTAGCAAAATTCACTTTATGAACATTTTTTTTCTTCTAGAAGGAATGTTTTAAACCTCTAAGTATTTTTTTATGAAAATAATTGTATACGGGTACAACTACCCATTATGAAACAAATACACACTATTTTAATTATTGTGAAACTTGTATCCTTTAATTTTTACAAACTTCCAAAAACTGACTTTTTTCCAAATTTTGGAATTTTGCGCCCCTATATCTCTGATGGGACTGATGATAAAAATTTGAAACTTGCACAAGTTGTAGTGCTTTCGGAGTAAATTTATTAAAATAAAAAATCAACTTGTACCTATATTGATCCCTCAATTTACAAAACCCTCAATTTTTATCATTGCCGCAAAGGGAAAAATAAAAATTTTGTAGAGGACTTATATACTTATGAGTTTTTTGACAATTTATGTCAAACATTGGAGAAGGGGGCGCCATTTTCAAGCTTCCGCCCCGGCACTGGAGTCATTTAATAATTGTACAGAAAGGTTAATTGAAACCGAAAATAGTACTAATAAATTAATTCAAAAAAAATTCGCTAATTTAGAAATCATGGCCGTAACTAGGCTGGAGCAGCTGGGACATTGCTCCGGGGCCGCCAGCCAAAGAGGGGCCCCAAGAGAATACAAGAAATTCCAAATTTTTAAATTCCTTGGCAAATTTTAAGGGCGGTATTTCTGTAAAATTAGGGCACCAAACGAGCAAACGAAAAAAAAAAAAGTAGGTGGGGGGCGTAATTTTAAGGGCGGCAAACGACTGACGAGCAAAAAAAAAAGGTCGCAGCTTTTTTTGCCAGGGGACGAAATATTTTATTTTGCCCGGGACGGTGTAGGGGCCCCGAATGTACTTTCTGCTCCGAGGCCCCTGAAGTCCTAGTTACGGCTCTGATAGAAATATTTGATATTCGTGTTAAAAATTTAATATTTGTAGTCTATCTTATAGTAGCTTTGATAAAAATACTTTAAAATAATTAAAATTGATAATAACTTCTATTATAAAAGCAAAATATTTTCCTTTTTGTAGCGTAGAAACTAGTGATGAGCAAATGCAAGACCAAGACCAAGACTTGGCAGTCTTGTTCTTGCATTAAGAATCTTGGTCTTGGTCTTGCTACAGCAGTTTGAGTCTTGGTCTTGGTCTTGGTCTTGCAAAATGCAGTCTTGGTATTGGTCTTGGTCTTGGTATTGGTCTTGGTCTTGGTATTGCTAAAAATCTTGCACTTTCTTGCATTTTTTTATTAGCGAATTTTTTCCTTCTAAAATCAGAATTTTCTTTCTTTACGGTATTAATTATACTTTTAAACTATTTAAATAATTTAGCAAGAGTCTTGCTTTTTTCTTGCTATAGTCTTGGTCTTGCTCAGTTGAGTCTTGGTATTGGTCTTGCAGCCATACTTATAGTCTTGGTCTTGGTCTTGGTCTTGCAAAATGCAGTCTTGGTCTTGGTCTTGGTTTTGCAAAAAATGCAAGACCAAGACAAGACTGCAAGACCAAGACTAATTTTGCTCATCACTAGTAGAAACTGTATTCTGAAATCGGTCACATAACGTCCAGCAATGATATATTTCACTACTGCATAAATCTATTGGGAAGAATACACAAAACAATCAGTTTAGCCCCATTCATCTACTTAATGTAGCGTTCCAGAACTAACTGTATGTTTTATTCCCTTTACCCCGTACTTTACCTCTGAAAAATGTCTAGAATATACATAAAAGCAATGTATGTAGATACGCTAAGATAAACTAAACTATTAATTCGGTCAGCGGTTTCTAAAATATAATTCATATAATGAAAATGTACCAGTATTTTTATAGAAAACCTGGAACGTCACAAGCAGGACTGTATTTACAAGTACGATCACGATATTTTTCCTCCAGTTTATACAATTGTGAATTGATTAGTATATATTTTTTCAGCCGAAAAAAATTGCTAGCGTCCCACGACACCGCCAGAATTTTTTTTCGTAACTGAAGATCGGTAACATTGGTTTAGTTTAACTTTTAAACCCTTATCTTAACAATTTTTTCAACTCAGTTGGCGAGCACTTGAGGCATAAATGTTGACTCGATTCTCACATAGACTCTTCACTGAAGAACTCAGTAAAATCGGGCCAAACAAAATAACTGCGAAATTATTTTTTATGTTTAGAAGATTAGCAACACCACAATTTTAAAACAAAGTTTTTTATCTTCAAAATTTAAATAAAATGATTAAACCCTGCTCATAACCCAAACATGTACCAGTATATGGATTTTCTATATAATATAAATCAAGTAAGCGAATAAACCGAATAAACAAACTCTAATCCCGATATTAACATTTGTATGTTCTTAGTAGCTTGCAACATACTATCCACAAGATAGTAATTATGGAAGACTAACTAATAAATTAAACAAATTACCATGTGAATGGCAAAACGCTTTTGAAAAGTTATAATTAATCTTTTATATATATTAAAAATTTTAATTATATTTCTGTAATAGTTCTTAAACAAACATAAACGTATAAAATATTATTTTTAATTTAGTATTAATTATAATTTTTTTTTTAATAAACATGGAAACATTATACCAACTTTAATCAGTTGTAAAGAAATAATAATTTTTGGTTTTTAAATTTTATGTTAAGACTATAAAATGCGACATTATTTATTGCAAGGTATACATAAGAGTAAGAAATTTTATTCTATAAAACGATAAAATTTGTAATTTATTAAAGCTATAAAGTTCATGAAAATTATCAAACAGTGTATTCAAAAAATGATGGTGGAACAGTAGGGAAAAATAAGAATCATGTAAATTTAAAAAATTTGTTTTTTTATATCTTTGAATTGATGTCTGCTTTAGCACTCTTTTCCTAAGTATCCCAAAACACTACAAAATATCATAGAATATATTCGTGTGATTCTCGATTCATTATGAAGGTTTATTTGACATTAATTTTGTTTTCGTATAACAGGAATTTTCCATATTTGTTAAATACATATAATAAAAAGAGAATTATAATTTTATAATGTTTTCTTTTTTATGCCATATTGATCATCAAATTTGGATAAATTCATATTGTCTTTATTAGTACTTTCATAAATCATTATTTTTTTATGTTTATTTTGGTGTATGTATGACTGATTTCAAAAAAAATTTAACAATTATTGTAAAACAAAATTACTGTACCCATTTGACTTACATTCTATGTGTACATATTTTGTGTATCCAAACTACAATTAATTCTCCTAAACCGTATTATAAGAGGCTTAGAATCAATGCAGATTACTGAATTTATACCAGGCTATGCATGAAAGCCAGATGTGACCTTCCGAAGTAAGTAATTATTCTAAACATACGAAGATAATACCAAGTAGGTAATAACACAGTTATGAAAGACAAAAGACTAAAAATAGGGGAAAGGCAGACAAGTTGGGAACGTTTTAACTTTTACAAGAATGGAAGGCAAAAATTACATGTTAGTAAAAATTTTATGAGTTCGATCTAAAACTTGGTTATTTTTTAACCAAAGTACCATAAAAAAATCACGCAAACAATACGGTATTGGGGTTAAACGGCCATTTTAAAAATAATTTCATTTTTTCCATCTTGCCCGCTATATGTGAAGGTAAGATGGAACTTGACGTCGGGTAAAATGGAACATACATAAATCACAAAAATAGATTAACAATTATTTACATTTTTTCAGTAAATGCAACAAACAAAGCTTTTGTATGTATAAATTTTGATCAGAGATCCAAATATATTATAATTCAAAAAGAATAAGTTACAGATTCAAGTATGCTGTATTTTAATTAAAAAAACAATATTTTTTTAAAAATATTTTCATAATTATTGTTTATTTTTTAAAATATCATACCTTCTAATGATCACAAATAACGATTCTGCTTGGGGAGTCAGTGTATATATTGCGTGCACATTAGTGATGTCGAGCCAAGGAGTAGCTAGTCGATTAATCGACTAAAATTGTTTTTCAGACAAAATTAGTCATTAGTCGAAAATATCGAGCATATAATAGGCGACTAACCAACTAAATTTTTAATCGAATTCATGAATAGGGTAACCTGTGTAACTCTTTCAAAAACGAGGTTTTCTTTTTAATTTAATTATTAACTTTTAAAATTGTTCTTTTAAGAAAAGAAAGATATGAAATATGACATTGTGTTAGTCACATAAAGTGAAAAATCAAACAAATAGAGAATTTTTAGTTTTCTTTTTTTGAAGTCCAATAAATAATACCTGCAGAAAAATTGTTAAATTAATCGTTTTTTAGTAATTTAAAAAAATTAATCATTTTAATCATTTAATCGAAGGTAAAATAGTCGACTAAAATATGACTAAATGTAGGGGAGAAACGGGTAAGATGACGAGTCGGGTAAGATGGCGAAATGCTTGGTTTTTGACCGTATTCCATCGACCGTAATTCAACCGTAATTCATCATCTGCAATTATAAATAAGTATTTTTTTTGTCATCATACCTGTCACATTTTCATTTTACCTTATTTTTTTACATTCATTTATCCTTTACTTACCCTTTTATTCATTATTTACTTCCTTCAAATAATTCACATTTCATTTAATCATTTTCATTTAACCTTTATAAACTAACCCCTAAAAATTTCTTTTGCCGGTGATGAATTTATAATTGTCATCAAACATTGATAGATATTATTTTGTTTTTAAAACCATAGAGTTCAATTAATCTTGGTACAGTAAAATCTCTCCGTTTACGCCTTTTATATACTTTCTGGTGTGACCGAATCAAGATTCATTTAATAACGCTTCCACAAACATCCCTTGCGCGATTCATCGGTACACAATTATATTATTTTAAACATCCCAAACGTAGAATTATCTACTTTTGCATAAATATTATAAAGGAGTCTCCACATTCTCGCCGAAGTAGGACGAGGTTCCTCGTCGAAGTTCCTCGCTGAGGTTGGCCGAGGCATATGACTATTATTATAACACCAACAACGAGGAACAACGAAGCGACCGTCTACACTCTCGTACTTCGGTCAACTTCGCGAGAATGTGGATGCTGCTTAACAAATTATTAAAATAGCAAAACCACGCAAAATATGACGCACATTTATAACACCTAATCGTTCGATCAATTGGCAATTTGCTTACGCAATTACGGAGTGTGTTATAAATAAACAAATACATTTATTTTTTAATTAAAGCGATCAAAAAAATGATAAATTCATAACTACTCATACTCTTACGCATTTTTTTTAATATTTCAATCGCATTATTTTTTATGAAACCCATTATACTAAAATATATGTTACGTTAGTACCGATATTGTACATACATTTTTTTAGGATTTTAATATAAAAATTTTATGTTTACATTCGGTTATTTAAAATAAGTTGTAATAAACTGTTTTTAATGAATATGAATTCATTCTTTTTGAATTACAGTCAGTTGTTATAGTCAGTCAGTTGTTTATACGAGTTCCTTTATTCTGATTTCACGTTCGATGTCATTCCATTTCGTATTATTTCATCTGCAATTAATTTCCCACTGTGCATAGTATACTTTTCTATATTATATGTTTACATAAATGTATGAGACTATTCGTATACCTTATATAAACGTTTTTATTATAAAAAGCTTGAAATAATTGGTTTTTATTACGTATAATTAAAATTTTGTTTTAAATTTTTTTTTATAATGTTCTCCATTTAAGCAGATTTATTATATAAAATGTAATTCTATAGAAATTAGATCTCAATTTTTTTTATTATAAATAATTCCATACAAATTCGAAATCTAAAAAAATTTTCATGGAAGTTCATAAAAATTCTAAGAAGAAATGTTAGGTCTAAGAATAACTGAAACATCATATACTATTATCAAGGCTCAATTACAATCGAAAGAACTATTAGAACGGGAAGAAAATATATATCCCCAAAACTGCTTGACATAAGAAAAATGGAAGCTTGAAATCTTAATTAATGAATGGCTAGTTATAGAAAAATTTGAAGAAACTTGATATGAGTCGATATAATGATATCTAATATAAGCTTGGAACGAATATTTGGCAACTATTCTGATTCGCCCATTCTCCGATATTCGATCGAATACCGAATACTGAGAAACATTCTGAATCATTAATCTACTTAAAGTAGACAAAAAAAAATATTCGTGAATTATACATACCTGAAGTAATATTCCCTATTAGCTATTATGTAACACATAGTTTACTGAAAACAAAGCAGTTAATGTATTCATTTCACACTATAATTAATTTAAAAGATTTAAAAGAATGTTTTACAATGTACCTATGTGATATCTCTTTTCAAATATTTAATTGTTCTATGTATTTGTGCTGTATTTTTACTTTTTTATGGTTTTATGCTAAAAAAAGAAAAGTGCAAAATTTTTAAAGGGAGAAATTGAATATTCCAAATTTTATTTTAGTTTGTCGGTCCAATTGTTTAATTTGAGTCCTATTCAATTGAAACGATTTAGTTTAATCTCACTGTTTCTTAAATCTTTTATAAAATTAATTGTTAGTAGTGCTTCGCTCCGCTCGCCCAATGACTCTATATTCATATTTTAATAGCGCAACTAATTTTTATTCCTTGAGAACTTTTCGTAGATGCCCATATTAATAATTTTGAGACCACTTTAATTTCTGATGCTTTTTAAAGTGCGTCTAAGGCTCTGTAGAATATTTCTTCTGAACTCGCGGAGAATTCTGAACTCCGGGAACGTTTCGGAGTCTCAATAATATTTGAACAAAATTTGGTTGAGATCCATCCAACCATTTTTTTTGGATCCCCAGAACTCGGGGGGGGGGGGGGCAATTTTAACCTCACGTTCATTTTTTCCAGAATCTCAGTACCATTTGATCAAAATTTGGTCAAGATCCATTTTTTTTTTTTTTTGGGACGCTAATATATCAATTTTAGTATAATGTCTATTTTTCTAAGGTTCAATAGTATTTGAGGAAAATTTGACAAAAATCCGTCCAGTCATTTACTTTAAATCATTTTTGGAGCCCTAGGATCTTATATATCTTGAGAACGATTTCTAATTTTAACCTTCTGATAGTTTACAGTCTTCTCCAAACAATTGGAATATAATGATATATATTTAAATAGAAAAATTTCACGGCACTCCCACCATAATTTCATATGATTGATAGAGATTTATATGCATATTCACAGTGATTTCACCATTTATTAACTTCCCATAGGAAGTTATTGTAATGGGTCCGATTTTACGAATCGCTAATTTTGACATATCTCCACGTTTCAAGGTCACTAGAATCCGAATCCATCGTTTCTAGCGTGGTCTGTGCGTGTGTTCGTTAGTTCGTTCGTTCGTTCGTTCGAGAACAAATGATGATATCAACTCCGAACTAATTTCATTAGATGCGTAATTAAAAAATGAAGACCGGATAAAGTTTTCAGCAAATTCGGATTAGCGGTTTGTTTTTTGTGGTAAAACAACAGAATTAACTTTATTAAGATAACATAGATTATATGGATTTTTTACCATAACATAATTATATAATGGCCTAACAACCTTCCTTGATGTTAAAAACGCCAGTATTTTATTATGAACTTAAAAAAAAAAAGAAATAAGAAACTGTTTTTTAAATATATTTTGTCTCTGTATTTTATTATGTATGTATTTTATTATGAACTTAAAAAAAAAAAGAAATAAAAAACTGTTTTTTAAATATATCTTGAGAACAAATGATGTTATCATTTGTTTGATAAGGGTGGAGCCCCCACTCTTAGGTACAAAAGGCGAAGCCCCCGGTATGGTGCAAGGGGCAAAGCCTCTATCGGGGACCCAGGGGAGAAGTTGCCTGAAATGAAAAAAGAATTATTTATGTACAGTAGTCTCTAGTCTTTAAGGACACCCAATGGGAAGTTGACAGTGTGGGTAGACCTGTCCCCCAAATTTTTTTTGACGTAATAGAAGTAAAAAGTATGCTCTTAAAAATTTTTCAATTTATTTTTAATTAAATAATTTATTATTATTATGTAATATTGAGTCATAGACAGCTATCTGTGCAATCAAGGTTACCAACACATACAGGCTAAATGTAATTAGGGATGAAAGTAGTTATCGTACGAATATGTAGCATGTTATATATTAATTATAACACCTACTAACAGCTGAAGGTAAGAACATGGTTATATGTCTGGTTATATGTAGGTATAACAGTAAATGTGCTACCATTTTCAAATTGACCTATATTTGATGCAAGTGGAACCTACGTGAACACTACATCCCGAATGTCTCTATTATTTGGATATATATAATATTTTCTAAGTATTCATCAGAGCTGAATCGACCCGACTTAACAATGTAAACATAGTGGATACATATGTTTATACATATACGCTAAAATATCTGGTATAGTGAACAATTAAAATATAATCTAGTTGTACTAAACTAGAAATAAAATGAAAGAAATTCCTAAATTTCATAATTTTTATCAGTGAATAAGGCCATGGTTTTTTAAAAGCTTTTATTTAACTTGCAATGTTTGTTTGTTTAGGTTAAATCTTGCAATCAAAATTTTGACAAGTTCTAATTGAGCTAGAGGTTTCAAATTTTGCATACATGTATAATTTTGATGACAATGCAGTATTGTATAATTAGATCTAATTAGGTCCTAAATGTCCCCAAAACTAAATTTGTTGATTTTTAGTTTTGTGTAACTTTTTTGACATTTCTAGCTGTTAAATATTGTTTAAGGGGAGGTTTACTTGAGAGTCGTTAAAAACATCGATTTTTTTTTGCAGAAATTGGTAGCTAATTATGTGTAGAATATGTTCCCAAAGTGATTTTGCTGAAAGTAATTTAAGGGAAGGTTTATTTGAGATTTGATTAAAAAAATCGATTTTTTTGCCGAAATTGATAGAAAATTATGTGTAGAATATGTTCCCAAAGTGATTTTACTTAAAAATAATTTAAAAACAAGATTCTTTCACATTAACCGAATCTAGCTTTCTATAAAAAAAAATTCAGAAATGTAGTTCGCGCAATAATGAGTATTAAATATAAAATTTTGAAAATACGTTTCTTTATATATATTTTATAATATCTCGGAACTACATTTTTGGAACTGGCGGACACGATAACTCAAAAACTATTCGATGGATCCTTTTTTAATTTTTTATTTTAAAGATAATTCAATTCTTCGGCACTTCTATCTAAGTTCGATACACTTTAAATATTTTTTTTATTTTTAAATTTACTTTAAAGAGCGAAAAATAAGACAAAAATCGTAATCAAAAGTTCAAACATCCGCCATTTTTTTTTCTTTCAGCAATTTATTGATATTATAGGTAGAGGTGCCGGTACTCTTCATATATTTTATAAATCTTTTTTGTTTTTGGATTTTGGTGGTTTATTACCGGCGCTAGGATGTCCGCCAACAAGGCATTGGATTTTCGGATCGTCACACTGCAGTATCTATAAAATGGACAATTTTTTATATTTTTCCTTGAAAATTTTTTTTGTATAGTTTAATACTTAATAAATATGTGTACAAAATTTGAAATTGATATTTACTTGCGTTCTTGAGAAAAAAATTCTAGAAAAATACATAATTTTTAAGGACTCTCGAGTAAACCTCCCCTTAATGAATACATTCCAATTATTAGTTTCTATAGATATATTTGATTAGGGTAAAATAACCGATTAAAATGTAGGCAAAAAATTACATATGTACTTTTTTTAATTAATTTTGACCAGCTTGAGACGTTTAACTAACAATAAGTTTAGCAAATACTGAGAAGTAAAATAAAGTAGCTACTTACATCTGAATCGGAAATAATAATAACACTTCAAGACTTTATAAATTATGTTGCACATTGCTTCAAACTTCATTCAAAATTTATTTTATAGTTTTTAACCCATTTTTAGATAAAAGCCTAATTTAAAAAAATTTTTTTCCTTAAATTTTATGTAACCGATGTGACGTAACCGCTACAAAAATAAAATATTTTTTTTTAATATTAAATATTTATACTCATTAGTATATATTAGAAGGAAAACCTATTATTTTTAAATAAATAAATAGTTTTATAGAATTATTTATATCTAAATAAATAGTTCAAAGTCGATTTAATTGTCATTTTACTGAAGTTGATTCGAAAATTCCATTGAATTTTAAGCTTGTATCTCAACTTCTTAATGTAACCAAAATAGTCTTTTCCTTCTACAAGATTTAATTAGAATTTATTTCTCAGGACTTTCAAAAATACTTGGAATATCCTCGACGGAAATCAAGAGACACCTAAATTCTGTATAAGGAAACATTTTGTCTTCCTTACCCACCATAAAATAATAGACAAAACAATTTCGTTTTTCTTAGTAAGCAAATCAATTGAAAATGAACTCGGTTTTAACTAATTTAATTTTCTATTGCATCTATTAACCTTGCACATTCACAATAACTTACAAAGTAAATGAGAAAGCTTTATAATGATTGTTTCATGAAATAGTTTACAAACCAAATCTCAAAGTGGATATTCTTCTATAATGGTTAACAGTTTTCAAATGAAAAGAAGTGGGTAAACCAAAGACTTTTAGAGCTTACCACATAGACCAATGCACACTCTTATATTAATTAGTATTAGACAGTGCATAAAACCAGTTTATTGGCGACCTCGTTTAAACAACTTATGGGATATAATAGGGGGAACATATTGTGTTGTCTATTATTCAGTAAACAGGACCATATTTATATTGTGAGATATAATTTGTATACATATGTATTTGAAAATAAAACCACTGCCATTTCATTTTTCAAAAAAAAAAATAAATAAAATTTTATTACCAATATTACATTTTAACAATAATTATTAGAAAAGGCACTAAAAATAATTGTTGGTACGGTTACTATGTTTACTATATTAATTACAATATTATAATGTAACAGTTGGTCGTATTTTGAGCGTATCCTGGGGCTTCGTTTATTCATTGATACACTTAGTCATTAGACTGCGTTTAATATGTTCATTAATCTACGGCTTACCACGTATTTTTTACGCTTTTATATAAGTAGAAACATATTTTCATTTATATAAAATAATACTTTAAATTTTGATCTCCTAAAGTAAACCCACACTTACGACACTGGTATAAATAGTATTTTACAATGTAAGTTCGGTAAGTTGTTTTACTGATTGAGAAAATATTGCGAAACGAGACCCGCAGGGTCGAGTTTTTGCAGTTTTCGAGATCAGTAAAGGTACTTAACGCATTGTGTATTGTATAATATTTTTTGCACAATCGATTTAAAATAATTAAAGAATAAAATGTATTAAATAAAAATAAGATTTGGATAATATAGGTGAAATTTATATTTCTATGTTATGACATAGAATACCATGAATAAATATTATAAACATTTATAGAAAATACGAATCTTTGTAGTAACAATTCACAACTATATTTGTAAATAAAAAATTAAGTGTCAATATTTAATTGGTGTGAATATTTTTTTGAATTTTCTAATAAAAATTGAAGGAAATAGTTTAAACTATAATATTAGTGAGAATAATGAAACTGATGAAGCATTTTAATTTTGGCTACAAATTTATTCTCGTAAAATGAAAGGAAGATTATGAAAACACACCCAAAATTTTAATGATTGAACCAACCTTTTGAAATGTCAATAAAATATGAAGACTAATGCCAACAATAATAATAATAATGTGCAAACTAGTGAAAATTTTCATATTAATCGATTAATTTTCCTAATTGTTCAAATTATACTTTTAATTTCAATATAAATAAATAATTACAATCATTTTTGAGTTAATTCCACTTACCGCACTCCTATTCACTTACCACGCACCTATTTTACTTACCGCATTGTTATTTTTTGGTTTCCATGGATATAAACAAACGTTCGGGAAATGTAACTTACCAACATTGTCAACAGCATCGGTAGATGCATGAAATTACACGATCGTGCAAAAAATACTATTATACTATCTACATATATAAGATCTTGTGCAATTCCAGTCTACTTGTTTGATAGATTAAAATCAACTAAACATCATTCTTATACAATAAAAAAAATATCATACATACAAAAGCTGTAACACCCATAATATTTTTATTGTGTTGTTTTGGAAATTATGGTAGATTTTAATTAATATTTCCGTATTTGTCAAAACAACAAGTAAATTTATGATATTAGGTGTACCGAAAAGTTTGTATGTGTTCACTGTAAATGCAATCAATATAACAAAGAATTTTATCGCTAAATTAACGAACGCAATTTATGTTATATATATATATATATATATATATATATATATATATATATATATATATATATATATATATATATATATATATATATATATATATATATATATATATATATATATTTAAAAAATTGCTTTAAAGAGGTATTCTAGTCTAGAAATTCGAAAAAATGGATTAGTTTTAATATTTTCGAAGTTCAGACCTTTAAGAATAAGCCTTTAAAAGGATTTAAGGAAATTCGAATTATTTTCGGAGTTATGGTTATTTTTCCCTGTGTACTGTGTATTTTTTCAATGTTAAATTCAAATTTTTATGAAACTATTACTCAAAACTACTTTTTTTACTACGGTTGACATGATATCTCAAGTTCTAATGCACCGATTTACTTAAAATTTGGTACAGACCTTCTAAATACTATCAAAATTGGTCCAACGTAGAAGCTTTTGGAAATTTTCTTTTTACTATTTTTCAAAAATTTTCAAAGTTGAAAAAAGGAGGCGAAAAAATAATTTTTTTTTAAATGCATGCCATTTTGTGAAAAAATTTATTTTTTCAAATCGACTATGTCCAACTAATTCTACATTCTTGTTTATTAAGAATTAACTAAAATTTTATGTTTCAGATCACCAGGAGGGCTTAGATCACGTTAACCAGGAAACGGCCTGTACCGATTTCAATTTTGAATTTTTTTTTAAATTTTTATACAGTTTTATACTTTTCAAATATCAATAAAACGACTGTTAAAAAAGTGGATACTAAAAATGATATTGTTTTTTTTTCTTACGCCCGTAAAACACCTCACAATCGAGCCTCTAAACTAGAATATCCCCTTAAGTATATAAATATTATTTTAAATCCATTTTAAACCTCTATATTTGAAACAGTATAAATATTCAAACTTGTAGGTATAAATGGTATAAATTTATAAAACTGACAATTAATAAAATTTATTCTGCTAAAACTACTACAAATATGTCACGCTTGCCATGTATACCGGACAAGTTTGCGCAAATATTACTGGTGGTTAAGACAATTAAATCGGAAAATTTATACTTGACTGGTGTATCCCGGTTTGGAAGACCCATAAGAATGGATGATACAGTACTGCAAGAACAGGTTAATACAGAATCGACAATTCAACAATTCCATAACCAACAGACTTCAGGGACCCTGCTTAACAGTTAGTTTGAATAGAACATTGTGTAGACACTACATAATATGTATTATAAAAGGAAGTAAATGATTCCAAATATGATTCAATGAATAGTCACCAAATCGTAAGTTAACCCAACTGCCAAACACAGTTCAACCAGCCAAAAGCATTACTTTGTGTTTTGTTAAAATTATTATGAGATGTTAAATCCCAAGCAAACTGTTGATTCTAACCTACATAGTGACTAAATAGAGGAAAAGTTATTCTTCAACATATCAGCGCTGGATCTCATACAATAAAAAAAATACAATATGTAAAACTTTCCAAACTTGGTTATAAGATTCTAGCACATCCTCCTTTTTTTAAGAAACATATACTGTAGTATGTGTATACCATATTACACTATAAGCAATTTATTTTGTTTAAAAACTTAGAGATTTTATAGTTCGAGAATATTTGCTTTTCTTGATAGATGGTAGTGTGACAAATCATGAGATAACGTACGAATTTTTCCATCTGATTTGTCTTTACCTGGAAAAAGTTGCGTTTGCAGGGTCTGATTTTTATGTACAGTTTAAAAATATTCGTCTTCAAGCGATTCCTTTAATTAATTAAAGGACATATTTTTGTGACATATTTTTCCATGTAAGTAATTGCATGTTTTTTGACAATTATTTGTTTGTTTACCAATAATTTTATAAATATGCATTGTATTTTTATATTTTTTATTTTTTATTTTTAATTAAAGGAATCGCCTGAAGACGGAAGCATTTGCTCTTCCGAAACCGGTAGCGTAATTTTTAAATTAATCTTTCATTTTATTTTTTCCTGATGACTTATAACTCCTAATGTTCCCTTTATTTTTTTATTCTAAATTCGATCTAATCTTGCCGGTTTCAACCACAGAACACTATAGAAGTAGTATATACGTAGATCATGCTGAAATTTTTTAGATAAATCAAAAATGCAAATCACATTGATGACAATATGTACTTATAATTTTTCAATACACTTATTCATTCGCTCGAACCACTTGTCAAAAACGCCCAACCACTCCTCTTTCGAGGTCGTGTGAGCCTCATCTTTTAGAACTGCCTTCCACGTTTAAATTCTGCAAACCAATTGAAAACAGTTGCTTTGGATGGTGCAGATTCTTCAAATGTTTTCACCAAAGTAGCATGTGATTCTTCTTGTTTTAAACCTTTTTTTAAAATCATAAAATATCATTTCCCTGAAATCACGTCATTCAAGCTCCATAGTGGACTCAAGGTAACTACAGTGACAATCAAAGTTTTACTTTTAATAATTTGAACCACACTTATCACATCAACACCAAAATCACAATAATAAGTTAAGTACGAGTGCTTGATAAAATAATAATACTGTCTACTAGAGACTGTTTGTAGCATAGAAGTATCTAAATAATTTTAGCATAACCCTCGCCGTACATATAAAAATCTGTTGTTCGTAAGGTGCAATGTTGTGCAATTTACACCGCTTCTAATTTACTCTGTTACTGTTCGTCATGGGGCTCACGTCGTAACGTTTATCATTGTTTTGTTAATCAACTCTGAAAATTTAAACAGAAAAAAATATGTAGTGTGTCATAATTTAAGTGTAAAAATTCTATTGAACAAAGAAATTCTCAAAATAAAGGGATATCTTCCTTAAAATAAATAAATATATTTTTAATTGTTGGTTGTTAGTCACATAGGCACCAACACATTCACATGTTTGTGTAGATACAAATGATGTGTTTTGTTGTACGTATCATAATCGTTTGGTAGGGGGAGCGATGTCTACGTCATTTGCTGGCGACAGCAGTCACGGTAATTATGAAATAGGAAATTCATAACTGCCGTATCTTATATATCTATGGTCTCAACTCATTTTCGTCATTATTTTGTAACAACCCAACCTCCAGAATATGAAAACACGCAACAACTTTTGGGTATCCCTAATATTAGAATATCTATGTATTTGAATATTAAAATGAATATTTTGAATAATTTAATAAATAAATAAATAAACAATATAATTTATCATTCCCACAAAACAAATAAAACTTTCTTCACTTTCAAAATTGAATTTGAACGACGATTATATAGACTAAATTATTTCAACTAATTCTCACATCCAACTTAAATATTATTGTTGTAAAAGACTATACAAGTATCAATGTCATTAAAACTTTTTTATTACACTCTTTTGCTTAACTGTCTGATAGAGTTAAGATTTGTAATCGATTTTTCAATCATTTTTCAAAGTTTGATTAGCTAGAGATATTGTGCTAATAGATAATAAAATTAGACACTTTCAATATTTATTTTAAGTTCTATGTGCAATCAAAATGATACAGTAATAAAATTTGCAACTGCAGAATTGCAACCCCAAGAATTCTACTAAAAAAATTAAAAAAAAAAACCAAAAAGAAATGTTAACAATGAAACTTTAAAATCTATACTTAAATAAAAAAAAAAAAGTTTAGTTTGCTTTATTAATTTTTTTTTCTGTACGGAGCCCTAATATTGCCAGTCCGACTGTTTACGCAAATACGATTTTTATTTAACAATTATTTTACGAATTTTTGGTCTTACGTTTTTACTTAAGCGAATTATATTTTATTTAACTCTTAAGTAGAAAAAAGTCGTGAGGTGCAAGTTGTACTTGCGCAAATAGTATTCCACACTAACAGTTGTTATTATATATTTGACGTAATAGAGCATATGAGGATAGACAAAATATTTTTACTGGCGAATAAATTTTATTCCAAGAATAAACTATAGTTCTCGAAACAAAACGATCGTATCTTTATCTCGACCCATTTACGGTTAACGATCAAACTTGGGCATCACGGATTCGAGAAGAATTAATTTAGAGTTTTAGACCAATTTGCCTTTGTTTAAGAATTAATCACCCGAAAAATTACGAAAAACAGCAAGTACCTTATTTATCAGTACAACAGCAACGTATAGCTCAGGTTCAAGGTTGTTTACATAAAGGAAAATTCATCATAATACTTTTCAAAAAAAAAAATTATAACATCCTACAAATAACTGAGCATTGTGTAATATTATAAAAAAAGAAAAAGAAATAAAAGAAATATTATGTAGGCGACGTGTGAATTCGAACCTAAAACCTTCCACTTATAAGTCATCACATCGTGGTCGTATTTCTTTCACGACAGTGGACCATTTAAATAACTATAACTTTTTATTTATTTTGGGAAAATTGCAGTATAGTATACGGTGCGATATTTTTTTTTTAACCGGTAAAAACGAACCAAAGGTGGTTCAAATTTTTAATTATGAAAAGTTAAAACGCGGAAGCCTGTTTTTGTTTTCGAAAACTCAAATTTATTAATATTTTACACATTTTTTTAATATTGACATTTGTATGATATTATTGACTTATTGTAGTATTTATTTATAGAACATGATAAAAATAACAGAATAATGTAAAACACAAGTGAGTAAAGCGCTTTAATATACTAGGCAAATTAGTTTGTATATCAAAATCCATTTTTCAATTGTCCTAAGCAATATACTTTAACCTCTTTTAAAGTGTGATAATCCTTACTAATATTATAAATGCGAAAGTGAGTTTGTTTGTTTGTTTGTTTGACTGGCTTTCACGCCTCAACAACTTAACCAATCAATTTGCAACTTTGTACAGACGTTGCTTGCGGGTCAGAGACGGTTATAGGCTACTTTTTATCTCGAGAAAATATTTCATTCCCGTGGGAAAAAGCATTAAATTACAACAGCTGACTATTAAAAAACGGATAAATGATTTCAAACTTTGAATATTGCTAACAGAAGGGATGAGAAAGAACACAAACTACTTTATACCGCGGGAAATTTCATTCCTGTGAAAAAATATATTTCAAATGAAAAAAAAATGATAGACAAAGATGACGATATACAGCGATAAACATAAGTTATTTTTTTTGCACCGATAAAATATCTCATTCCAGAGGGAAAATGTATTTAAAAGGAAACAATGAAATAACGACTGACTATTAAGAAAAAGGATAATTGATTTCAGACTTTGCATATTGTTTACAGATAGGACAAGAAAGGACACAGTCTACTTTCTACCCCGGGAAAATATCTAAATCCTGTCGGAAGTCATTTTCCCGTGGGAAAATATATTTAAAATGGTATAAAAAAGAATCATTGATTTCATTTGAACTTGGCATGTTGTTAAAAGAATGTTATAGTCTATTTTTTACCCGGGGAAAATATTGTACTTCTGTGGGAAAAGTCCAAAGAAAAAGTAGCAGTACTCGACACACAAGAGCTACGCGATGAAAGTACACTTTATACGATCTAACTAGATGTCTTATTTCAAAAGCTACGCGAGCGAAGCCGCGGGTAACAGCTAGTTAATAATAAAATGCAATTATTTTTCATAAAAACATATGTCCGCGCTTTAACTCTTTAAATACAATAATTTTCAGCCACATTTGTTTCTTTTTTGCGGTAATTATTTTATTTTATTTTATTTTATTTCATTATAAAAAGGTAGTTATAATACTTTACACACTGGGCTACACGCCACTGTTATGGACAATACAAAATTAACTGATATATTATACATATAAAATACATATTATGTTTTTTTTCTAACTTTTCCGATGTTTAATTCTTAAATTTGTGGTTCTCAAGTCTAATACCCCCCTTGCTAAGTAGATAAAATTAATCCAATGATTACGTCAGTCAAGTCAAGAAATCGCACTTAAACTCTATCGTTACATTAAATACAATATTTTCCGAATCAAAACTATTTCAGTTCAATTAAATATACCGTAAAACCGTCTAGACCCGGACACTTTTTTACATTTTTTAGTATAGGTTTATGTTTATACATGTTTCCTTCATAGATATCACCGATAAAAGTATTACCATTAGAAAGAGCGTATATTATTTGTTATATGCCTGACCCATTTGTCTCATTATAAGTAAAAATAAAAAAATAAAAATAATTAGTAAGTGTCCGGGTCTACACCCCAAATCCGTCTTGACCCGGACACTTACTTAAATAATGTAATAACATTTTATATCGTCTGATGTCTTTGAACCTGTCAAAGACTTCAAAATATTTTGTGGGAAGGTAGAGGGGGCAATGCATAGTATGCCTCTCTATAAAGTAAACATATGACATAAACCAGAAGGAGGCGTAAACCGCGTAATTCTGGGGAGAATATTAACGTATGGACAGTGGGAGTTACAACCGGTGCGAATCGCGGCCATAGTGTAATAAACTGATGTGTCCGGGTATAAACGGATATACATATATAGCATGTATTTTTTTATATAGGTATACGTCGAATATAACTTCAAACATCACAAACATCATTAAATGATGCGCGATAAAATTCTGGACACATACATGTCAAAAACAATATAACAATATTATGACGAAAATTACATGTCTAAGTTAGACACAAATTTTATTTCTTTAAAAAACTGTAGGATAGTAATCCTGTAAAATGAGATAGTAAATGTTGAAATCCGTAGTTTTTATTGGTACAGCTGTTTAGAGGATGTTTTTCTCTCTCTAATGACGTCAAGAACAAATGTTTATTGTTGCAGGTTAATGTATTATAGAAATTATTTAATTTGAAGATTGGTGCAAAGTGTCCGGGTCTAGACGGTTTTGCGGTAACAATAAAATATCCTACCTACATGGTTAATTTCACATGGAAGAGCACACCTAAAGCCAATAGGTACTGCTTACGAATTTATTGTTAATCGACTTATATTGCGTCACTATTTGTGCCATAGTATTTACCATTACTTAAGAGGCTTGTAATCGAGCAATTGCTACATATTGCAGGAAATATTGCTGAACATTGTGGCCTTTCGGCAATATGTTGTCAGCAACTATGGCTAGGCAAGATGTGGCCAAACATATCCCGGCATCTATCAGCCACAGTATTACAGATAATTTTGCATGTACACGTGGCAATAATGGCCGACTCTGAAGAGATGTTAATTAGCGCTGCATATATAGTGTATTATTTATTCAAAAACTTCACTAGAATCTCAAAAAGCGACTTTGTATACTTACTTCAAAAATTGGATCTAAAATTCAAAAACAGTCGACAGTAATGCGAGAACCAATACCAATAAGGACAAGATTGGCAATCACGTTACGATTTTTGGCGACTGGAGACTCCTATAAGTCTTTAATGTACTTATTCAAAGTGTCTGATTGTTCAGACACTCTGAATAGGCTAATAACCTCTAGGTAAAAGTAATATGGCCGGGCAATGTTTATATATTTTCGCTCAGACACCGACAACACCGGCAACACGTAAGCCAGTAGTTGCAATATGAAATATATTGCCCGGCCATACAGACACATTTACGAATATATTGTCGGAAATATTTCTAAATCTCGAGCAATATGGCCCGGCCATTGTTGCCGGCCACACATTGCCGTAAAATGTTGCTCGTTTACAAACACCTTTAATAAAAATAATTTTTATTTACAATATCAATCTCTGTGTGGGTATGTTTACGTAACATCTGTCCATGTAGTCATATCCATTTTAGCCTCCATCTTGGTAATATGAACTGAAAATTGTTTTGAAAATTAATAACGCCATCCAGTGCCGTCATGTGCCGTCATTCATGTTTCATGTGGGTATCTATATTTATAGTAATACTAACGACGTAGCGGCGTATGAAAATTTATACCTAGACCTACACTTGTTTGTTGCATACATATTATGTAGTTAACAATTTATTAAATAATTTTGATATATTAAAACACTATTATATATTATATCACATCAACCGACATGTCAAATTATTTTGTGTCATTAATTTTTAATTTCAGTTTTATAATAAATTAGAAAAATATGATTGAAATAATGAAATTATTAATTAATTTTGTTAATTATATCTGTTTGTACGTATTCTTGCATCTATGAATGAGCATGAATACACATTATATTATGGTTACATAATATATCTAACTAGATGCGAATGTATGTACAATTTACGAAAGCGAAATTTGAAAACTTTATTCTAATAGCACTTGATCAATTTAGTCACTATCAAAGACGTAAAAATATATATTATGTATTATAAAAGGACCTGTAACAACATTGTTTTATTGAAGCAAAGATTGTGCTAATTCTAGACAGTGGCGGCAACAAAATTAAATGTTTATATATGTATGTAGAAATTAATTTTAAATAAGTTGACTACATTTACTATTGAATTCACAAAAGAAAAGTGGTCAATTTATCTTAAGTGGACTTTATCATGCTTTACATCCTTTGCATAGTTGATATGTAATATTAAATTATTATTTAACATACAATGTATATACGTAAATATCTTTTCAGAGGGACGGCTAATATATGTCAAAAAATCTTATCGGTGAAATATTTCTTGTGCTTTTTTTCTAATAGGGTTTTTACATTTGTAAGCAGAACTAGTTGCCATAATATTTTCTTTAAAAGAATATAACGAAAAACGTAATTTAAAAAGTGAAAATAGTGAGAATTTTTACATTATTTTTTCAAATTTTCTAATACAAACATGGCTGACTACGCTTCAGTTCTAATTTTAAAGTCTAAAGTATCTCAGAAAGAGAAATATATATTGGCAATTTACATGCTATTTATAATACTTGTCTCCTTTTAACGTGTACGTAATATCTTTCGTACTTAATATAAATTACTGGTCCTTTCATACTATATATTATTTATTACGTCTTTGGTGATTATAGAAATAAATACATTGTGTGCTATCCTAGATCCACACTAGGTAAAAGTCTGATATTGCTCTGATAAAATATTATTGGTATTAGACGGGGATTGAACCGCGACTGAAACTATACTTCGAACTGAAAATTGAACGGAGAGCGAATCGGGAGCATATCGAGACCGGCACGGCAGTGTAGAGAAAGGCTAAATGTTCCTCCATTTTATGCACATTCCCATACCAAATCAGCTGTTTTATTTATACAGTCTCTATGATATTCTCTTGTTGGCTACTCTACATGAATTCTCTTATTCGTTGGTTCCGAACCTTGTCACATCTGGAGAATTTTGCCATTCGTTGAACAATTTGAGAATTATTGAATACTGAATAGATCATATAATCAGCGATTCTGAAATATTTCCTATCATAAGTAACAATTTTTAAACAATTACTAAAATTCCAATTCTGCATTGACACTTGTTTTGCAATTAATCGTTCATAAAAACTAGGATGAAAAACTTGTTTAAGCATCTCATTATCAGAAGTACAATTTTTTTAAAAAGTAATGTATTATATTTGAAAACATGAGTGGATGAAGGTGTTATATAACATTTTTTTATAATTTTACAATAGAAACGTTTGAAAGTTTTTATTTACATATACTTCCCATGCAATAGCATGTGTTTATTATTGAATTTCTACAATACTATTAGGCGTAATGAAACCAAATTGTAATATATTATGATACTTTAGCATAAAATATTACAAAATTTTGCAAAATATGATTTTTTGAAAAAAAATGTTATATAACACCTTCATCCACTCATGTCTTCATTTATTTTTAGGAAACTTGTACAGATTTGTACAGTTTAAAATATCTCACTTTCGATTTAAATATTTTTGCAGATAAACTTGGGATACAACTATCCTAAAAGGTAAAAAAATCCAACAACCTTGCTTTTGCAATCCAATATACTACCGCACTTCAGTTTTTTCCACAGCTATTTCTTGCAAACTTTGTTGGCGCAAATTGTACCTATATACATAATAATAATATGTAGGTATATAATCGTAAAATTAGTTTAATTCAGGCCGTTACCCCAATTACAAAATTTGTTAAATTTGAATATACTAGCTACAACATAACATTAAAATAATACGTACAAATGTTTTTGTGCATGTTGCCACACACCCAAACATCACACCCTTTTTAACTTGGCCTTATTTTTTTAACCAAATATCTACAATTCGAATTCGTATGCCAAAAATTGTTCCTATTATAATTAAACAGAAACTAAAAAAAACTTGAATCCTAACTGAAGAAAGTAAAAAATTAAAGAGTTTCACAGTTATTTCTACGACCAATTTATTTATTCTATGACCTGGTTTAAGGTGGCCCGTAAAATCTAAAATTGCGGTTCCGTTATTAGATAGGATAGATATTAAAAAAAGACAACTTGTACTTGATGACGTCATTTTGAAAACACAATGACTGAAGTCACAATTTTTGATGCTAGAAACTTGAAATTTTAAGTTGCTCGTAGATTTTGATTTTTGGTGTTGATATTTTTTTTTATTACTCATGCGGGAGAAGTACTAACTTGGCGCACACATTTCTGTACGCAAAATAGCTGTTTGCCCACTGTACTCTTCTTGCATACTTTTTTGCGTGTGGAAAGTAACTTTCCACACGTAAATTGACAATAAAACACGCAAAATATAATCAAAACACCCAAAGCCGCCTCTTAATTTTTCATTTAATAAATATTTCATAATTATTTCTATAGAAACCACCAACAAAGTAATTTAAACAATAATTAATTCAGAAAAAAAGACAAACACTTAAAAATATTATTTTAAAAAGTAATAAAAATGTCAAAAATAGTGATAATAATAGAAAAAAGTATGTGAAATTCGTAATAAAAAATAGTATGTGCAACTCTTGCGGGAGCGCATGGACGTAGTGAGTGCGCTCAACTTCGCTTTCGTGGGCAATCGACAATTTCCCGCTCTTATTGCACAATATACTATTTACTTATTTCCAACAAAATCAAAATTGTTTTTGTTTTTTGTTTATTTCTAACAAAATCAGAATTGTAAAGATAATTGAAAATCGCTGGTGGAAATCAAATCATATTTCCTAGAAAAATTTGGTTTATTTGACCTGATTTAAGTATATAAAAGTAAATCATCGAATGAATTACAATAGGAAATTAATTCGCATAGTAAAAAAGGTTGAACAACACTGCTATATAAAACTCACGTACCTAAAAACAAAGTATACTATTCCATATAAAAAATATTTGATATTTTACGACGGCATATACCTATACGAATATATTTCCAGTATTTTTCAATAGATTCATCGATTTTTTATGAAAACGATGTAAGTAAAGAATTTAGATGTTTGAGATTGTAGACAATGGCATCGCGAGCCAAGTTTAACCTGTAGGCTGCACTTTGCAAACCCTTAATTTAATTAATATTTCAATAAATTATGCTAAAATTAAACGTCTTAGATCAAACAATTCAAAATTTAAAAAATGGTAACAAACAAATATATACTTTCCATTTGTATTATATTTTTTCTACCTGTTAAGATGGAGGACACTAAACATCCAGAAAGGTAAAACTAGTCTCAAGAGTATTTTCAGATCAAGAATATAAATTACTCTTTTGAGATTCAACAAACTTAGCCAGTAATAAAATAATTCTTTTCTAAAAACTAAACTCAACGTTATTAAACTTTTCAAAATAAAAATAAAATATACTATCTGGATAAAGCTCAACTTTTCAAACACTTTTGACTTTTATTCTAAAAAAAAAAAGAAAATTTATCAGATATTAAGGAGTGGATCATTGATCATTTATACAAGTATTATAATAGAAGGAAAACCTATCAGATCAACAATTTATTTATTTTTATAACTCCATATATTTTTATGACGGTCCAAACTATGGAATCATAATAATATACCGACGCCTTCTATCTTAAAACATATACCTATAACATGTACAACATACCGGATCATTTTTATTTTAGTTAAACATGGTGACGATCACTTAATGAGCACCTCTTTCAATTAATTATGATAATTTTATCAAAAACTTACGAGCAGCTTCAAATTTCATGTTTCGTTGGTCCATTTAAAAAATTTAGTAAACATGGTGACGTCATCAGGTACAATTTTTTCTTCCTCAAAATAATAATTAAATTAATAACTGCAAAAATGAAGTGTGTTTGTTGGGGAAATCTGAGTAATTTGATCGGAAATTTTCGTTTTGCCAGTGGAAACAATCAAGTCCCTTCAGAAAATGTAACTTATTTTCCGAATATGATTTTTTTTGTTAGGCTGTACTCCTACATCGCGATCAGCTAATTGAACACCACTGTAATATATTGTTTGTTCACCAAAACGATACAGTTTAACTAAATAAAGGCATTTTTTCATATTTTAAAGCTTTTTCTTAGCTCGCCAAATATTTTTGTATGTACAATTTGGTTCGCCGACGCAATAAAAACCTACATTTACTTAACCTACATTCTTCTTGCTTGATACTGGCAAGAAAACGTATTTACTTCAAAAGAAGAAAAAAATTACTTGGTAGAAATTCCATAATCATGTTTTACCAAAGGGCATAGCCGGGTAAGATAGGGAAAACGGCCCTTGACGCAAAATTGATTGTTTTTATAGGAAATAATACTTCTTATCCCCAGATACATTCCTGCCAAATTTCAACCCTCCGAGGCTAATAGTTTATGAATACACAAACAGACAAAAATTTTCAAAAAACATTTTTTTTGACGAAATTACTGAGCCGATTTATTTGAGTTTAACATATATTGTGTGCCCACCTTAGGCGAAGTAATGAAAAAAAATTAACGTTATATTCCTTTATTATACTAACTTTTTTAAATTTTTAAATTTAAGAAAATTTTTTTTTGGCACTTAGGCGTTAGCGACACCCACCATTTTTTGTTCTATAATTTGTCTCTTAGTACTCTATAACATATATTTTTATGGAAAAATTTTAGTTGGTAGAACATAGTAACATTTCAGTACAAATGCATGCCATGTTCGGTACTACATATATTACTTATGTATAAAAAGGACTATCCAAGGAAATATCCAATTTCTACAAAATTTAGTAGACTTTATACAAATACCAAATCCTTATTTAAGTTTTTCAACCAAACAAATTCGATTCCCGAAATCGAGTATTTTGAGCTATTTTTAAAACTTTTTACACCATCTTAAGAAACGGAACAAATTCAAGTACAACTTTTCCATAAAATTTGCGAAAAAATATACGTATGCAATTTTTTTATAAAATAGTAAATTTATATTATTTATGTAATTATGGTTTTGAAAGTTTTACAGGGTAGAAACCACAAAAATGTAAGAAACATATTTATAGAACTTATTGTTAGAGAAAATACACTGGGATCTTTTTTAAAGATCAGTATGGTCTCTGATATTTACAGGTTAATTATATTTCAATTTTGAAGCGTATTAGTAAATATAGTAAATAAGTTAATTTACTGACGGTGTTACTTTTGTAGCCTCGGACGCAGTTTGAAAATCCGAGGCTGAAAGCCGAGAAGTTTTAAAAAGTTATGACTGTAAAAATAAACTTACGGTCCGAATGTGAGTAAGTTACTTTTTCAACCAAAAAAAAAATGAATAATTTAAAAAAATTAATAGAAAATAATAAAATTCATTGATTGAGATTGAAAATACAGTTTTAATAAAAATGAATAGTAGGCGTCTATAAAAAGATATTTCCATAGAAGAATGTATTTATACTAATTGATGGTCTGAGACCAATGGTTAAAAGTGTATCATATACAATAAGATCAATAAAATAATATTATAAAAAAAAAGAAAAAAAATGAAAAAAAAACTAATTGATGGTAAGCAATTACTTACCCGCCTAGGAAGGAATGTAAACTTTTATAACCTGTTATTTTTTATAACTATAGTCTTCAGAAAACAGAATGATAAATCTTGCTTACATATATCAGGTGATCTGTTATGTAAATACGAATTCAAGAGGTTGAAAAAGATTTTTTTCAAACTCTTGATTCGTAAGTTGGCGTTTACGTAACAGGTAACTTGTCACGTAAGCAACATGTACTGTTCTGTTTTCTGGTTATTATTGTTATAAAAAATAACAGGTCATAAAGCCAAGTTAGTAATAACTTGCCATCAATTGAAGGGTGGACTTCACAAACAGGCTGTGCCAAAAAAAAAATAAAATTTTAGTATGCTGTCTAGACTGTTGGCAATGGCTATTAGATTCTTTTTCCGGGTCTAACTCAATTTTTGTTTTTTTGGCACTTAACCTATTTTTGAAGTCCAGCCTTCAATTAGTAAACTGATTTTTCTATGGAAATAGTTTTTGATAGACACTTACGGTCCTCGCTAAGTACATGATATATTAGGTAAATCTAATAATTTGTATATAGCAATAAATAAATTCTTGATTAACTAATTTAAAATTTAATTGAAAACTGTAAAAATATTTTGTATCCTTTTTATAAATACGAGTATAAACGAAAAATATATGATTTATAAACGAAATATTATTAATCAGAAAATATAACCTATTCACACTTATCCTAAAAAGAATTTGCATTGTATTTGCCCTATGTTCGATAAATCTGTGTCATCCTGTATATACAATAATTGTAATTTAAAAATAAATAAATAAATAAATAAATGTAAATGTTTATGTATAGTAATATAAATCTTATGAAAATTAATAAACTATGTGAAAATAGGTTTTCTTAGCTCCTCCTTAATAAACCCCCTTGTTCTATACAATCTATGAAATATGGATGTGTTTCACTTAATTAGACTGAACAGTGAGTCACTCTTGCGCCCAGCTGGAAGCCATACATAGGTACACCAAACCGAATGGTGGATTTAATTTCACAATATTTCATTTGATTTAAGGTTAAACAATAGGTATACTTGTTAAATTGAATTACTCTTACGAAAATTGTCATTTTTTCCTTAACAATAACCATATAAAAATCCAGGTGGTCTAAAAAACCAATTTTAAACTTGTAAATACACGACTGTTTGGCCTAAGGTACATCAATTTATAACAATAAATTATATTACACTTTTGAATCCGTTTAGAATCATTTTATCAATTATTTTGTATATTTCTGTCAAATTTTTATAAAATTTTAAATAACCAGATACACAAGTAAGGTAAAAACTAAATCTATTTTGAAAAATATATATTCAAAACTCATTAAACATTAAATTGTAAATAACAGTTGAAATAACAATTAGAGAAATTTAATATTTTCAAAGCTCATTTTCATCGCAGGACGCCATTCGCCATTTTATAAAAAGGACAAAAAAAAGAGTTTAAATTTTTCTGGAAATTGAGCTTCCATGCTAACGTTTACACATCAAATATTAACGAAATTTTACGAAAAAGACATATTTAAAAGTAAAAACATAGGAAATTATTAATTATTGAAGTGAATAAATTTTGTAGTTAAAAAACAGGAAATTCGAATTAAAATAATTAAAAGATTCAAAATGTAATTTTTTCTCAATTTTGGATAGCAACAGTAAAGTACAATAATTAATTTTTTTCTCTCTCATAATTGATACAAACAGATGCAAAGTGAGAGAAAAAGGAGAGAAGAAGATAATTAAAAATTATTTATTATATTAAATTGACCAATATAGACATCAAATTGAAGTGTTTAACCATACTATTATGCACAACACCAAACTTACTTGTTTCAATTCTCAGATCGAATCTCTCCACACCCTTCAATCTTCCAAAAAAAGAAAATTCTATTCAAGAGCGAAATTGAAGCCGAAATTGAAATACAATAGTTGTAGCAGTGAGAAAAGTGTAATGGATCTTTTTTTTATTTCTTTTACGGATAAGAATTCGAATCGTCACGCAATTAACTGTAGTTAATTTTTTCTACTTAATTACACAGCCTGACTTGATTTGTTTTTATTTCTTTTATTTAAATAATTTAAATATGATAAAAATCTTTTTGTTTTAGGCTTAATTAATTTTATTTGTTAGATTTGAATAGTATAGTTTTAGGCGAAATAAGTTTATATTTTAGGTCTTAAAATTTAGTTACCAATAAGTAAATGGATATTTTTAATATTGTCTTGAAAATTTCGTTTCATTTTTTTTTTTTTTTTTTTTTTTTGTAATTTTGGTTTGTTCAAATGTTTTTTTGTTTGTCTTTGGTGCTAAAAATTGTCTTTTTAAACGTAAACCTAAAAAGGAAATTAAAATTAAAATTGAGATTCACCAAAATTTAAAAACACAATCCACTTGTTTTGCTAAAAATAAAATTAAAAAATAAAATATTCTAAAAAAAAAAAATTATATTCAATTTTAGAATTTTTTTTTTGTGTTGTTGAAAAGAAAAAGGAAAATTTTTGTGAAAATAGAAGTGAACGGTACGCACGATACGAGAACACACAACCACGTTTAGTGACGATGAAAGCGGCAACACGTAGAAGGTAGAAATAGGCCCCATCAGACCCTAGCTAACAAGTGTCTGTACATCGTATTCACTTTAATTGTATTGATTGAACAGAGATAATCGGAGCATTAGAATGAAATGGGTATATATATGATATTTGTGTGTACTTGTCTATTATTGTACGGTACTGAGCCTGAGCATTGTAGCGGTGCTTTCTACCTCTGAACGACACAGCGAGCGTTGAACAGGATCGGACGGATGGTGGCAATGCCAATGTGGCGGGTGATGTACGTGTATGTACAACAGATATCGATATGATGACCTATGTATAGTGAAAATTTAACTCGTCAAATGAAATCTTTGTTCGAAGAGGAACGATGTTGAATACACTTTACTCACACAAAATTGTCACAATAGATTTATTACGTGATCATTTTAAAATAATTAACCATTTATTTTTGTCGTAGGTGATCGTAAGTAATACTAGAACAAACAAAAAACAAGAATAATTGTTTAAGTAGCGATTTAAAAAATTTTATACAGTACGTTTTCTGATTATTTTACCCAAATCATTTCCAGACTTTTTGTAAACATAGTGTGCGAACATAATAAAAGAGAATAATAAACGAAATGAATAATTAATTAACTCTATAATTGCACACTCCGTAATAGAGGGTGTTTGCTCGGTTATCGGCAAATTGCGTCAGTCTCGAATTTTAATCGAAATGCGTTGGTTCGTACAGGACCGGATTTATAAATATCGGTACAAAATAAATGGGACCTCGCAGCCTGTAGTAGCTCCTAGACACAAAAAAATTAAGATCCTCTCGAGTTTTTTTGGCAATAATTAGTAATACTGATTTGCATAATGCATATTACAGCAAAAACTGTTTTTATACGGTCTTTTCTTGTGACTTTATATGTAACTTTTTTAATAATGAAAAAGAAATCATTCCATAGAGACAGTACTAAACTAAAATTGAAAGTAGGTAAAATGACCTTTGCGAGGCTCCCTTCTCTGACTTTTTTCTCTTTGTCTCTTGTGACGGATCACAATTTTACAAATATGTATTACAAAATATGTATTTTTTTTAACTGTATCCAAATTTTGTTACCATTCTGAAAGCTATATTATCATTACTGAAAACTATTACCACTGTATCTACAGAAAGATCTTTCTCAAGACTGAAGATAATAAAATATTCCTTCAAACCTACCTCAAGATCAATTTACCTCTTCAGTAATTTTATTCATGAAATTTCTATATCAAACCAAAAGTAGTAAGGTTACAACGATTCTATACCAAAAGTAGTAAAGTTACAACGATTCTGTACTGAATGTAGTAAGGTTACAGTTGTTCTATACCAAAAGTAGAAGATTACAGCGGATCTGTACCAAAAATTAGTAAGATTACAGTAATTCTATACCAAAGGTAGTAAGGTTACAACAATTCTGTACTAAAAGTAGTAAGGTCACAGCGATTCTGTATCCAAAAATAGTAAGGTTACAGCGATTCTATACCAAAAATAGTAAGGTTACAGCGGTTACATACTAAAAATATTAAGGTTACAGCGATTTTATATCAAAAGTACTAAGATCATAGCAATTTCATACCAAAAAATTTACCAAACGAAATAAAAATCACACAGGAATATACGTTTTTTCATTGCGATTGTAACTTTATACTAAAATTTTATATATAAAAATATTATATATGTCAAAAACATACTATGCCAGGTACTTTGTTGAATAACCACAGTCCGATAAAAATCTACCATTTGTTCTGAATTGCCAAGTTGCCTCCATGTAGGTTATCCTACCACTAACTGTAACTGTACCACTAATAGTAAGTAAGCCCCATAAGTTAACTTTGCACCAGGCGATGCTTTTGGTCGGACCGATTCTGTGTGCACCTGTACCTACATATATTAGCATGAAATACATACCCCATATAACATTATGTATCATAAACAAATAGTTAAAAATATACATATACTTACTTCGAATACAAGAAACCTTTTTCACTGGTACCGTAAACGCGGATTACTTGAGCCCTAAGGTGTAACTTGAGCCCAAAATGGAAAAAGTATTATT
The DNA here is from genome assembly GCA_035578155.1 of Brachynemurus nebulosus. Classification (NCBI taxonomy): domain Eukaryota; kingdom Metazoa; phylum Arthropoda; class Insecta; order Neuroptera; family Myrmeleontidae; genus Brachynemurus; species Brachynemurus nebulosus. The sequence continues at coordinate 36,568,998 of JAPWDM010000006.1, forward strand.
TTTTGTTTTGTGCTTAGTGTAGCCAGTAGTAAAAGCAAGTTACAGGTTTATCTGATACGTAACAGCACTAGGTTCACTGTGTTTATGTTTAGGTAATTCTGAAAATTGACACTAGGTGTCATCGAGTGTCGTTTACCTCTTTTTGAAGTTGCTGTTTTTGTTATGTTGCTAACTTTCAACTGTAAAAAATATTTCGATAGCTCACAAAGTAAAGTAAGTGTATAATTTTCATATTTGCTTCGTTACTAAAACAAATTCAGATACATTCATATGCCAGCTAATTCCTTAGTTTCTTAATTTAAGGTTTTGATAATCCAGTTAACATAACCTTCAGAATAGGGTAACTTGAGCCCATTATAACTTTGGTATAAAATGGTACATGGATCCAAGTAAAAAGGCATGGAAGTGGTCCAAGAACAAGGACGTATTGTACTATAAATGGGAAGATACAGTTAAGAAAATACCTCCACCTACACTAATCAAAAAAGGATTATTCTCTTTAGGTAGACTAAAAGACACGCTCTAACTCATAAAAATAATTTGGTATCCATAACAATTTTTGCTTGGAAATTTTTATGGACCTATGAACCTTATAATTTTCTTTTTGAAGCCGCAATTCCTATGCTTGTAAATGGCTGTTTATCACATTTTGTTACCTTTTTTATGGACTTAATCTATTTGTCTTGTGAGGCATCCGTATCTAAAAGCAGTGTATAAATATGCAAATATTCAGTAACTAAGTAGGGTTCTCATTATTCAAATAAAACAAGATACAAAAGATTTTCAGTTGTTTATTGAGGATAAATTTTTGGCATTTTATTTACACTAATAGCTGATTCTTATTCAGCTTACTTAAAAGAATTTTACTTTTCAAAAGTGATCACAATCAGTGGGGGATTTACCAGCAGGCTGAATAGATTGGAGCCTAGGGCGGCAGATTTTAGGGGCGGCAAATTTGGGCAAAAAGGGTGGCAAAATTTAGAATTTGAACTTCTTTTTTTTTTTTTGCTTGTCACTTAATGTTTTTAAGAAAAAGTGTTAAAAAGTTATTAAGAAATTATTTTTTAGCTTTTTAGGGGCGGCATTTTTTACGGAGCCTAGATCGACACTTAGGGTAAATCCTCCATTACTTTAGGACTCTCGGAAGTATTAGATAAATCAAATTTTACACGTCCTAACGGAAACCTTTTTATCGTTTCAACCGCCGGTATAGTCAAGAACCAGGACCTAGAGTAGGGATATAACTTTTCCTCGAGTCACTGTAATAAGAGTTAGGAATCGAACCGCATGTTCGATTTTTGATTGGTTGTTTAATCTGTCATATGCAATAGGGAAAAAGATAGAATATAGGAAGAAATGGAGGTGTCAGTGAAAAAGTGAACCAAGTCCATAAAAATTTTTTTTTTCTAAAAATGTGTTTAAAGTTTAAGAAATTACAACTCTTTAACGAAAAAGGCATTTTTAGAAAAAAATTTTTTTATGGACTTGGTTCACTTTTACACTGACCCCTCCAAATATAGGAAACAGATATTATCTATTAAAGTAAAATTATGTACACTCATACCAAATTTCAAGTTTCTGGCATTAGTCAATGCTAGAATTATAATAACTGAGAAAAAGGACACTATTGATGCCAAACTTGATTATCATAAAAACCGAATTAAATTAATATATTCAAATAGTGGCCATTATTTTCCTTATAAATGGCTGACGGTGCCCAAATTATAGGAACCCTAGCTTTTCCAAGAATTTTACTTCCCTACTGAACAACATTGACATTGACATTACTCACCACTTTCACTGTATACATTTAGTATATCAATATTTAAGGCGGTATTCCTATGTGACGCGTAGAATTTTAAGCTTGTTTCAATTTTTTTTTTTTTTTTTTTGTATCAAAATAAAATACAATCTTTTGAGTTTTTTTATGTTTCTATTTACATCTTGGATTGTACGAAAAAATTTTTCTACTCAGTTTTACAATGCTTTGTTTCTGTTTTTTGGGATCAAAGTAGACTCCTCAAATAAAAAAAAAACTGAGTGAGTAGTGGGCAGTAAATATTCATTTGTAATGATCTAAAACGAAAAAATCAACTATTTTCTTTTTTGTAGATTTGTCGCTATTGTCCGAACTAGGATTAAACATTTATATTGATAAATAACAAAATGGAGGGCTTTTAAAAAAATTTTAAAATTATTTAAAATTATTATTAAAAATAAATATTTCTAGTTTGGACGATAACCACTAATGTGTAAAATAATGTGTTAAAATTATAACCCTATCGCCCTATCGGTTGATTGAACTTTCGTTTCTACTGTCCACCAATCGAAAAATTCGAAAATTTTGAATCGTCACATAGGAATACCGCCTTAAGTATATAATATCAATACTAACAGAGGTGTAAATATAATAAAATAAAGTAAAAAAAATGTTTTTTAAGAAAAAGCTTTTATTTAAAAATGGGCTAAAAAAAATGAAATAACTACTTAGTGAAGTTTGAAGCAATATGCAACATAATTTATAAAAGCTTGAGGCGTTATCATTAATTATTTCTCTTTTGGATATAAGTGTAGCTATTTTACTTTTCAGTACTTGCCAAACTTGATTAAACGGCTCAAGCTTTTATAAATTATGTTGTATATTGCTTCAAACTTCACTCAGTAGTTATTTCATTTTTTTTAGCCCATTTTTAAATAAAAGCTTTCTCTTAAAAAAACTTTTTTTTACTTTATTTTATTTTCTATTCTTTAGTCTGATTACAATTAATTTTAAAAAAAAAAATAAAGAAGTAATTTTTTTACCTATATTTTAATCGGTTAATTTACCCTAATCAGACATAACTATGGAAACAAAAAATTTCAATGTAAAATCAATGGACAATATTTGACAATTCGAAATGTTAAAAAGTTGTATAGGACTAAAAATCAACAATTTGGGTTTGCGGCAATTTAGGGAAAAACTAATTATACAATATTGCATTGTCGTCAGGGTTAGAAACGTATGCAAAATTTGAACCTGCCTAAATTTTGATTCCAAGATTTGATCTAAACCAACATACTAACATAGCAAGTTAAATAAAAGCTTTTGAAAATATGAAATATTGTAAAAAAAAAAGTATAAAAATTAAATTTCATATATTTTTTTTTTATTTTTTGATAAAATTTATATTGAAACTTGAATAACAACAAAAGTTTCAAAAAGGAACTATAGAACAGCGTTAAAACCCGTACGTATTTTCAACTAACAATAAATTGATAGTTATATAAAATTCTTAATCCTTATTGGTTACTTTTATGTGGTCACTCAATGAATGTGTTAGATTACTAATAATATTCCCTTTGGTAATATATTCTTTATACATAGGCACTTCGTACATTCCACACAGACCTAAAATATCCCATTTTTATATAGATTACAAAGCTACGTATTGTTATACCTAAAATATCAATATGTAGGTAATAGTCATCTCCAGTATTATTAACAGTACAAAAAAAATAAGAACACTTTTATTAACGGTAAAAGGTAGAACTTGTAATAAAAAAAAACCCTTCTCACATATCAGATTCTTCAACTACTTTTCATAACCAAGTTTAAAATGATATAATCTATACAAGGAGTATATGAGTCGCCATCAAATTGTAAAATCAGCCAGATGACAAAATGCCTAGCCGTTTTACAAAATATCGCTGTTTCGTAAAACGATTTAAGTGTAATTCAATTGTATTGTAAATGCATCGTGTTTGCCAATATGGCTACCAATTTTCGCCGTATTGGAAACTTGTACCACTCTAGAAATAGTATTTTGAAGATATAATTATACTATCTACCTACTTATTTTTTATCACAGGGTAACTTAATAATGAACTTCAATTGTAAGTAATTACCGTTTGCCCGAAAATGAGGTTTCCATTGTGTTTCCCAATCTACTTATTTCTATTAACATATGAATTTTTTAAGATTTAACAAAAGTTTCCCAGCTTTTCCAGAATTGGTATCGAGTTCTTGTATTTTTTTAACTAATTCCACGTAATACCGAATATTTAATAAAAATTTCTTAAAATCACTACTTATTTATGTTCGTGTTATCCGGCTGAACATTTTTTGTGCGGTCTTTTTTTGTGTGTCATTAAAGTGCATAATGTGAATCAAAAGCAAGAGGAAGTAATAACTTTTTTTGATAAAATAATCTATTAACTATTTTTAAGCATGAAATCAGTACACAGCATAAAAATATAAGTTATTGTATCATTAAGTTGTTTTGTTTTATATTATAAATATATTTATCGCAATTTTCATAATATTATAAAAATTAAATAAAATGTTCTCATATGTAAATTAATGCTTTATCTTGCTTAAAAGGGAACTTCTAAGGAATCGTGAGGTTCTGAATCTTTTGAGTTAAATATGTATTTTCTATGAAACTTTTTTATGTCATTGAAGATGATATATTAATATCGTTGTGTGATTAAATTGGACACGTGATTGAATAATTATTGAGTTGTACATCCATATTGAATAAACGCAAGAGGGCTGTAGAGTTAACAACTATAGAGTTAACAAACAAATATAGAGTTAACAAAAAATCATAAATTAACACTTTCACTGAGATGACATTACTTAGTGCGTGTCAAAAACACGCACTTAACGAATTTTTTATAATGCTGTCCTCCCCATCCAATGTATAAATTTTTTTTTCCAATCTGGAGCAAATTATTATTTTTACAGCTATTTATGAATTTTTTGTGTATTGTTTTTTATGTGGTTTTTTTATTCGGTCCCTATCCACCGCAAAAAAAGTTCAGGTGTATAATTATTATTTAACACTATGAGGCCCAAGCACTTTCACCGTAAACTTCCCCGAAAGCCGACAATATTTTTAAACAAATTTTATATAAACAAGTTACTACATAAAATGATTCCACAGAACACTAAATGGCTGCCTTTACAGGATCAGTAACACTGTCAGTATTTACTGATAAAAATAATGAATTTTTATCAGTACACTATCATTATTTTCTTCAGTATTTTAAAACAAACTGTCAAATTTAATTTTTCGAAATTTTTAAATTAATAAAATTTTGGAATTGTTATTACTATGGAAGAAGCGTGTTTAGCTATACTACTAGCGTTTGCAACTCAAAACAAAAAAACATGAAGAAAACAAAAAAGGAAAAGCGTTATGTTCGTAATGTTTTTTCTAGCTTAGCTATACATTTTCGCATGTATTCACATACGGTACATATCGTACATTTTGTACATAATGCCATACATACTAATCAATTAATAATACATATATGTAGCATTGTACAAGCTTACTTTTCCATGATGTACATGATGTACATATTATACGATCTACATACAATCGATTTGTATTTATCTCGGCTGGTACCGCTGGTATATAACGTACATAATATACGAGAAATATATTTTAACGGTTTTAACCGTCATTAATGTCACTGTCCCCTCCACGTCTTAGTACTGAAGTGAATACTGATGGAATTATAAGCCATTCTTCAGTACTTTCATCATTATTTCAGTATCGTCAATACACGATCAATAAAAATGTCAGTATTTTGAAATACTGACAGTATTACTGATCGTGTAAAGGCAGCCTATGATTCAACATGTATGTTTTATACAAGTCACAAGATGAGTACATAGTTATTATTATTTTGAAAAATACACATAGACATACAAGCATACAACACACACATGCATACATATGTGGATAAAAATATTATTGTAAATACATAAAAAATGAAGCTAGATATTTTGATAATAAAACATAATACATATGTACAAAAAATGAAAAAGGTCCGGTACGTAGTAATAATAGCTATTTATGCAACAAGTACATAATGAAGATCTTTATGAACGAGCCGTGTTTATGGCTGAGCGAGCTTGCAAGCGAGGCCAATAAAAAACGGCGAGTTCATAAAGTCAAATTATGTACAAGTTGCATACAAAGCTTTATGTACGACTGTTAAAATTCCTAGTTATCGATAAAAATCGAATTTATAAATCTCACGTCTTTACTTTAAATAAAAAATGTATTTTATATATAGTTGGCATTGACAAATTTATTCTGTTTAAAGTATGCTTTGGTTATTATCTGTCATCTAAAGCTATGGTTCATTTCAGTTAAATTTAACCATGCTTCGTCACTTTGAATTTAAATAATTTCCGTTTTCTTGGCTTTATCTCTTTAATTATTGCATTTATGTATATTTTAAATTTGCAGTTTATATTTAGAAAAGAATAGAAGATTGATTTGTTTCGAATATAAGAATTATTTAATTGTTTAACGAAAACGCATGATCAATTGTATCTGAAATGAGGTATAATAAAATATTGGAGCATTTTTAAAAGATTTTTCAACAAAACTTATTATTCTTATTAATATTTAAAAAAGAAAGGAGAAAAAGCTGCCTGGAATAAATATTAATAATAGTTCAGATTGTGTAATTAATATTAATTATGCCAACATTTGTTATACAATATAACAGAATATTATAAAATATTTATTTATTTATTTATTTAATTTATTACATGACAAAATTTTTTTAATAGAATTAAAAATACCTAAAAAAAAAAATTCATGCCTATTGCTGTCGTTTTACGGTGGACAGTTTCTGTCCAATAAAATACTGTATATTGTTATACGAGCATAGGACAAAACTTACATCATATTTATCACCTATGGATTACAATACCAAGATATCTTATTTTGGTTATCCGTATGAGATATCTAGGTATTGCAGTTCAGTCACGATACATATACACATGATACCCATGTAAACAAAGTTTTCTGTTCAAGTCGACTTATTTTCTATTTTTCGCAAAAATTAGTCTGTGTAGAATAATGGTCCAAAAACCTTTTTTATGTGATTTTTTCTCGTCTTTCCAATAGTGTAAAAAAAACGCAAAAACTTTTAAATTGTAGTAAATTTTTGCAAAAGACATTAATTTTCGCGAAAAGTACTCAAAAAACCATGTTCCTGGTATCCGACATGTCTGGCTGAAGAACTCATCCAAGATATTTGGACTTCCAATGTTTTCAACAAATTTCACAAAAGCAGAGCTTTTCATTCGAAAGTTATTGCGTGATACATATATACATACATAAATAGGGTTCTAAGGACCTCAAAACAAATTTCTGTCATAGTCCCGGTCTCAGGTCGCGTTATGACAGCGGGCCTAATAGCGGATTTTCATTCCGGAAATTCGCTAATACAAATCATTATTATAATTTGGCGCATATTAATTCAGTCGTTTTGTAAATTTTGAAAATCGACTAGGCATTTTGTAATCTGACTGATTCTACAATCCGATGGCGACATAATATGTAGGTATGTACCTTCATTCACAATACGTTTTAAAGCTTCTATGTGTACAAGATGAGTCATAAAAAAGCTCCCGAGCAACAATATCGAATCCATTCTAAATTACACCACAGCAAGTATATCAGAAGTCCAATTAACGATCTCAATTGTGCTGTTTACATTTGTAAGATATCATTGGACAAAATTTTATTCATGTACGTAAACGGATATCCTGTTATAAAAACGTTTTAAAATACACTGGAGGCTCTGAAACGAGAATATCTGATGAAAATTTAATTTTAGATTTTAAGGGTGGCTACAATAACTTCCTTTCTTTATATTCTATACAGTTGGAAAGGAGACAGGAAGTTAATAAAATATATAACTGATATGGCCCCATAAATATAAAATATTTCTTTTAGTACATATATTATTTTTATAAATTTATTTTTAAAACAATTTTATGTTAAAATGGATTAACGAAATATTTTTTTACTTTGGAATACATATATTCACTTCCAAAATTATACTTCATTAATCGTTCCAGAAATAAAGATTCAAAATCAGGCAAAAATACTTAACTATGTAAATTAAAAATCACAAAGTGATTGTAAAAATTATCCGTATCGGCCGGGAATTGAACCCAGGATCTCCTGGTAACTAGCCAGGTGTGCTATCCATTACACCATCGATCCTTTGCTCGACAGGCGCCCGACACAGACAACATTCAATCACTTATGTGTATGTACTCTCTGTAATGCGAAAAGCAGTTACAATTTTTCAATTTCAAATATTATCGAGTGCTTGTGAAACACTACTACGTATGACAGACTTTTGTCTGCATTTCAACACACGTAGTATTCATATGTTCACTTATCGTTCAGCTAAACTGAAACTAAAAAAAAAAATAAATAATAACTAGTAAAGAAACAGATGTATATTGAATATTTTTTATATCATTAACATATGTTAATAAAAATTTAGTTATTAAAAAATTCAAAAGTGTTTACAGAAAACACGAAACAGATAGCACTCATTTCAATGTATTAAGTTTGTTCAAGCGTCTGCGTTTTCAGTCTTCTTGAAGAACTATACTTAGCTACTCATCTGGAACTGTAAAGAGAAACTTCAGAAAACCTTCAAGAGCATAGCCGGAGATGGGATTCAAATCCTCGATCTACCAGTCCACAAGTACCAGTTCTTAAGCACACTCGGCCACTTCGCTGGTCACGAAATTATATATACACTAGCCGTATACCCACCCGATGGGATTTACTATCGGCAACATTTCAGGATGTCAGTCAGTGTTAGAGATTTATTAAATAAGATATCATTTATTTTAATAGCCATAGTAACATATTTTTATACACCACTAACCTCAAAAATGACGAATTTTCAAAAATCCTTTCTTAGTGCTCACCTACCTTACATAGGGAACTCTTGTTTAAAATTTCATTTTTATAAACCCAACAACTTAGGCTGTGCGTTGTTTGTCAATCAATCAATCAGTGTTAGAGATTTATTAAGTAAATATTTATATGAATTTAATGTAAACAGATACTATAATAACATAATTATATAAAATATAAAATTAGAGCAACCAATTAAAATTTTTTCAAATTGAAATTTCAATTCATTTTCTTATCAAAATGCTAATTATTAGTTTAATTGTCAGTTTTTATATACGAAAAACTCAATACTAAATTCTTCATCGACATCATTGTTTTTATTACAAATTCAAAGGTTTCACCATGTTTTAATTGTACAATATAGCAAATATTTTATTTACTTATTAAAGAAACGTCATAATTGGTAGTCGTATTACGGGTAAGACTATGAATTCTAGCCACAGACCAATGAACACTATTATTTTATACTACTAGATAAAGCGTAAAGCCAGTTTCTAGGCATTTTTCTTGAAGTCGATAACAGGGTGAGACGGGTGAAATTTAATGAAATAATACAATGTTTTTTGAGCAATTTTTGAGCAAATGCGACTATAATTGTTGCAAGACATAATTTGTATACGTACGTATTTTGAAATAAAGCGAATACCACTTTTTTTCTTTCAAAATTTTGCAGTTTCTTTTAAAAAAAAGTAAAATTTTATTATCAATATTATATTTTTAAAATAAGTATTTGAAAACGTAACTACGGATACCATCCATTACTATATAACAAAATACTATTAAAGTCGGAACTTGGTCGTAACTGATTGCCTCAATTACACATTTATATTATTGGTCTAACGGCCGGTTTTACATTCACATTTATAATATAATATAGATATATGTTCACTGGTCTGTGATTCTAACTAATCCATGCAAAAAATAAAATTTGAAATTGGCTTAAATATGAAGTTTACAAATGTTTTCAACATTAACTATCTATCGTGTCCAAATAATTGCTTCTTTTAATTTTCCAATATTGTCAAATTTTCAATCCTAACACTTCGTACGTAAGTAAAAGAATGCAAATATAACACCTATATATTAATGAATAAATAGTTATAGGTACATAATACAAACCCTCTATATGTAATTTTCAATACCGGGGACTCTCCTGGCATTCTGCTTATACATTTCATCCCCACATATGTACACCTAAAGCTATCGTATATACCACCCCTACTGCAAGCATATAACGTAGGTATAGTACAGCACAGAAAGACATAGCTTAAAAATAGGTCAAAAAAGAATTAGGCTAATGGTTGACTAGCACGTCCTTAACACCGCCCAACAGAATGTCTTTCTACAAACCGATTAAAAACGAACAAGAATCAGTTGTGAAAGAGTAAAACAAGTAAAAAATCTTTTTTTTCCTATTTATAACTTAGATAGGTATGTACTGTATCTAGATATACTTATCTATATGGAAATGAACTACACCTTTGTATTTACCCATGTTCCAATGTATTTAGGTGTTTTAAACTGTACTTATTACATGTACTTAAATCATCAAAGTCAAGTCCTTTCTATTCTGTCGTTTTTGGTATTAGTTAAACATGTTGTTAATGCAGCGTTTACACATACAATTATTTGACGGCGTCACTTTTAAGCACTAAGGATTGAATAAATTGAAAGAGTGCCGATATATATCCAATGTATATGAAAATGAAGCGAAAAAAGTGACAAGTGTTGACAAATATGGCGGTTAAGCAAGGTTGAATTAAATTTTTTTTTATATTTACTGATGTTATATCTGTTGTTGTAAGTACTTATTATTAGAATATTTATTAATAAATAGTCTAAAATTACAACAAAATCACGTACAAATTAAAAAATATTCATTATTACCAACACTTTATAGGTTATAAAAGGTGTTAACGAATATGGCGATTTTGACACACGATTTGTATGGCATATAATAAGTAAGTACTGCGCAGGTCACAAATGGCTGAAGTGGATAAATAACTGTCATAATTGTCAATCATATTTAAATGTAAAGCAAACAATAGAACAGAAAAAAAATAGATGCTTAGAAATGACATTGAAACTTGAATAAACGCGTAAAAATAACGTTTAAAATTTTTTTTAAGATTTCTGGCTCTGGAGAAGTTAGAAAGCTGCTAACTTTTTTCATCCGTTCATACATTGTTCCAACCTGCACCCCACTAGATGTTTCACTGGCTTGCTACTTTGTACTGATGTCAGCGATTCATTGCGTGTGTAAACTCACTATAAATTTTGTAAAATCCAGTTTGTAATAGAGAATTTTATTAAATTACACAGATAAGCGGGGAAAACTACTGTATTATTGTAAGGTTACTACTTCTATCCCCTAAAATTTCTTAATCTGAAAATATAAAAGGCTGGAACTATTTTAATAAAAATATAAAAGACCAAAATAATGGCTAAGTTTAAATATTTCTAATCGCTTCTTGCTTGTAAATAAAAGGTTGTTTAGACACTTTTAGTTAAGTCTAATTAAAATCTTAAAAAATCGAAACTTTATAGAAATGGTGGAAGCGTGGAAAACAATAATTTCGTAACAAAACAAAGTGCAAGTGCATCAAATCTTACCGAACGATTATTGAAAAAACGTTTCAAAAGCTTTTTCTGATATACTTATTACCTACTTAACATAAAATGTGAATTTAATTTCGGCAAAATTTATTTTAAAATATTTTTAATGTATTTTTTCAATCTGTTTATGTTTAATGTACCAAATAGATAGATGCTCATAGATATACTCGCAACAATTCCAAGAGTATACAGATAGATAGATATGTTTATGATATTCGGTGGGCAATGTGGCTTGGTGTGATGAGTTGGTTGGTATTTGTCATATGTACATATATCATGCCATACCATACTATACCGATAGAAATGTACCATGCCAGGAAATATGTAGCGTAAGCTTTTATCAGAACTTCAGTTATATAGTTCTAATTGTACAGCGTGAACAAAATTCATAAACAAAACCCTACCGAAACAGGATTGTATATTTGGTAATGGAATTCGGCATCATAACGCTGGCCGGAAATTTTTTTGTAGTCAAAATTTAATAACTTCAATCGATTGTAGGCCGTTTGTAGATGTCTGTAGTATATTTATATTCATTTGTAGCCCTTTAGTTTATTTGCAATTAACAATCAAAATTTTGTACTGAAGTTAGCCGGATGCAATCGTGAATGTAATTTTTTTGGTAACAACAGAAAGATTATCGTTTGTAGTGTCTAAATATAACGATAAAATGTTCGTAGGATCGCCTGATAAAGCATAATTAATTAAAAAATTGCGCATGCGTACCATTTTAAATTTGCCCCATGTGAGTTCGTTATTTTAAATTTGTCGCATGTATAGGTTTTATTGCATTATATTATTCAAAATTTAACAGATTGCGTTTATGATTACAGTAAAATTAGATCTAAAAGTTTTTTATTTTTAATTAATTATGAAAAATAATAATAATAAACTCTTAAAAAGGAAAACTTCTTACACCTACACATTTTTAAACTCATGTACTTTTATCGCAAAGAGAAGAGTGCAATGGATTTTATTTCGACAATGGTTTGTAGAATATTTTTAATTTGAATTTTTCTTGGACAGCAATTAGTATTTATTATTGGAAATCTTATATGTTTTAAAACTTCAAAATTAAAAAATATTAGAAAAAGTTAACCACATGTAACAGAATAATTATGTCGTTTTATGAGGTTGTTATATTTTTGAAAATAAAATAAAACAATGAATTTTAAAAAAAGTGATTTTTTTATTTCAATAAAACATGTTTAATAATATATAATACATATTATTAAAATAATTTTCTTGATACACTATCAAAAATACATCGTAGTTTTGGTATGAATGAAAAATTCTAAAAAAAATAGCAGCTTTAAATAATAAAATCTCACAAGGATTTTCAAATATGTGCAAATTAAACAAACTCATCAATTCTTTAAAACATAATTTACTTAATATGAAAATAACTTTGATTTGTTTCTTTTAACCAAATTGAAATTTTCTTGTAACGAGTCTCCTTTCGAGTAGTTATCTTAATAACAGGTTTAACACAATTGAAAATTATTTATTATTATTATCTATCTTTCATTAATAATTTATTATTATTATCTTTCATAATTAATTAATACCCCTGTCGCAGCATCCTGCATAACATAGCGAATTTTCATTTACAAAAGTACGTTTTTCTCGGAAACTAGTTGATATAGAGTAATTGTAAATAAAAAAAAACTTTCTTTATGTGATTTTCCCGCCTCATTCCGCCAAATTTTTTCAAAAAAAATGTCCAAAAAACCGTAGACGTTTTCACAAAATTTCTTAAAAATAAGATGTTTCGTTCTTGAGTTATCGTGCGGACACTTAGTAAACTTATATATATATATATATATATATATATATATATATATATATATATATATATATATATATATATATACGTGTGTGTGTCCGCACGATAACTCAAAAACGAAACATCTTATTTTTAAAAAATATCGTGAAAACGTTTCGTGAAAAAAATTTGGCGGAATGAGGCGGAAAAATCACATAAAGTTTTTTTTATTCACAATTACTCTATATCAACTAGTTTCCAAGAAAACGTACTTTTGTAAATGGAAATTCGCTATGTTATGCAGGATGCTGCGACAGGGGTATTTTAATAACAGATGCGTTTATGTACAGGGCCGGTGAGAGAAATGCCCGGTGAAATATCTATTATACAAATTATGTGTATTTTTATCACCAATTAAACATATACGTATTTTTACTTGACACTAGGTCTAATTTTACCACCAGAGGCGCAACTGAGAATCTTTGCCTTACCAATACTGAATTTAATATTTTGAGCTAAATTTTTTAACGGTTACGAAAAAAAATTTAGAACGGAATTTATTTTCCAAACGTAACAAAACATTTCGACGGTACACCGAAAGAGTGACACAACTCAAAAATTTACATTTTCGAGTTTATTGTGTAAATGTATAGCAAAATTTGCATATTTTTATGTCCCAGAACGACATATTGCTACTTCCAAAATTAACCGCTAGAAGGCGGTTTTGTCGTTTTTTCCTTACTTCAAAGTAGCGAATTTTTTTTATCAAAATCTTTAATGTTATCAAAATTAACTTGTTATTTTTATTGTTGGAATACAAGGTGAGTATCAACGGGTTATCTCCAAAAAAATTTTGAAAATTTTAGAAATCCGAAACTATGATAACTTTTGAAGTAAATAATAAAACTTTTGAATAGAGATATTGAAGTAGCTGTTTTTTTTTTTTGAACTGTGTCACTCTTTCTGTGTACCGACGATTTTACCTTTTTAAATTCTCTTGCTGAAGAAAATAACCATTCGACACGGAAACAAAACTAAAGTTGGACCTTTATTCAAGGGCTTATCCGGCATGTACTTAGTTGATGTTTTCCTTCTTAATCCAAGTTTTTAGTTTACTGTGTGTTCTCTTTTTCTTCTTATTATATCTTTAAATTCACCATCCATGTTTTAAATAGGAATTTATAATACATAAAAGTATTGCTGTTGATATTAACCTTTTAACATGTACATTCAAATTATTAGAAAAAATTCAATCACAAAATCCACAGTTTTTAATAGATATGTATTTACCTTATTATGTTGACAAATTCTATTAATAATTGCCTGTTTAGAATTTATATTTTCTTTTTTATTTTAGCTATATTCTTCTCGTATATAAATAACATTTGCTTCACGGTTTCATGTAATTTTTAATGTGGTTTTAAATTTTTTACCTATATAAAACAAAACAAAAAACAAATAATAGGACAAATATTAATTACTATTTGATTTTAAAAATGTAATATATAAATTAACATGAATTATTACCTATTTTTCTCAAATATCAGTCAAATATCAGCACCGAATCTATATGTCAACATTTCAACACAAAGACGAGTTGATTTGAAATTCTGATTGTTGAAATATTAGTTTAAATTCAAGCTAATTTGGCAGTATTGTACATACCTGTGGTGCTATCTGGTTAAAAACGCTGACACAATAGAATTTTTAAAATAAAAAATTATTAAATATATTTAAAGAATTTGTTTAAATAATTAAATTATTAAAAATATTAATAATTTTAAAAATATTATTATAATTTTTTAACGTAATGTGTTAAATAAAGAGATTAAAATAATGTGCAGTATTTAGGAAAAAAAAATCAATTCTACTACAATTTGAATTTGAAAGCAAAAATAAATTTTCGAAAACAAAATAACAGATCTAATCTACTTATACTAGAGATATTATGTTTACAAATGCATAAGGCTATTTGTGCACTACCAAAAATATAATTTTAAAATTTTATTTAATCAAAGAAATATTATAGTTTAATTAATTAAATTTAATAATATTACATTTATATAACCGTAGAAATTTATTAAGGCATTATTCTGAATATTTATCCAAAGAAATTTGAAATATGATAGGTAGTAGAAGTACTAAGTGTAGTAATACCCTTAAAATACGTGTATAATCAAAATAAATAAAAATAGGATTTTTCCAATACAACAGAAAGAGATAATACGATAAAAAGAGACTCTATATAAAAATTATTTTTGATTTTTCTTGAAAACCAGTTTATACAGAGGAAAAGTTTAAAAAGCTCGCTAATATAACTTCTTACAATTTTTTTGATAGTATAACAAAATTTTTGAAAAAGTTATAAATTCTGATCAAAAAACACAAAAAAAGACTTTAAAGCCCAAAATATCCGGTCTGTGGCATCGGATGTGTCTGGCTAACGAACTTAGGCGAGCGAAATTGAATTCAAACCTACACACCAAATTTCATAAGCATTAAACGTTTTGTTCGAGAGTTATCGTGTACACACATAAATACATATATATATATCTATATATATATAAATTTTAGTGAAGTAGATTTTCGGGTTCTAGAGGCTCCAAAACAAATTTCTGCCATAGTCCCGGGCTTAGGTCTTACCATAAGAGCTGCTGTAATAGCTGAATTTTCATTCTGAAAATTCGCTAAAAATAAAAAATTTTTAGACTAAATTTTACTGTAATCATAAACGCAATCTGTTAAATTTTGAATAATACAATGCAATAAAACCTATACATGCATCAAATTTAAAATAACGAACTCACATGAAGCAAATTTAAAATGGTACGTATGCGCAATTTTTTTAAATAACTTTTTAATTAATTATGCTTTATCAGGCGACCCTACTAACATTTTACCGTTATATTTAGACGCTACAAACGATAATCTTTCTGTTGTTACCAAAAAAAATTACATTCACGATTGCTTCCGGCTAACTTGAGTACAAAATTTTGATTGTTAACTACAAATAAACTAAAGGCCTACAAACGAAAATAAATATACTACAAACATCTACAAACGGCCTACAATCGATTGAAGTACAAAATTTTGACTACAAAAAAACTTCCGCCAACGTCATGATGCCATGGAATTCTAGTAGTTTGAGAGATAAACTTCCAACTTTTACTATTAAAATTTGAAATGTGATCCCATTATCATACTATTCTAATTCCAAGAAAAGTAAAAAATAACGACAAAAAACCTATTTCCAACAGTAAAATCGGTAATGCAAATTTTGAATTTTCTTATTTCTCAAAACCACATTTTGGAAAAAATGTTTAGTCGTTTGGAGGCAATTTTTTCTTTTTTGCTTTCACTGTAGCTAGAATTTGCTTCAAAAGATGGATTTGTAATATTTCGTTAGTTCTAATCACAGACCAATGAACATATTATATATTATATTATATAGACTAATTATATGAATCTATAATTGAGACAGCCAGATACGATCGAGGTACGACCTAATAGTATTCTGTATTATAGTAATCAATGATGCAATAACCAATGATATCCATAGTAACGTTTTCAAATCATTATTGTAAAAATATAATATTAATAATACAATTTTACTTTTTTGAGAAGAAACTGCAAAATTTTGAAAGAAAAAACGTGTACGTATACAAATTATGACATGTCCTGCAATAATTATAGTCCCATTTTCTCAATATGCACAATACATTATATTCCTTAAATTTCACCCGTCTCACCCCGTTGTCTGCCTTAAGAAAAATGCCTGTACAAACTGGCTTTACGCTTTGTCTAGTAGTATAATATAATAGTGTTCATTATTCTGTGGTTCTAACCTTTACATTGTCCACTTAAATTAAGATTTTCATAACCTATTTGATGACGTCAAGAAAATCAACTTTTTTTGTATTTAAAGAGAATTCTAACCTAGAAATTTAAAACCATCAATTCTTCTTTTTTTTTGCTTATTATTAGTAAATTTTAGGAATTTAAAAATGTTCTTTTGAGAACGTATTCCCAAGGGTCCAAGGGGCTTTAAGAATAAGTTATACCTATTCAAATGAGACAGCGATTACGTCGCATTGAACTAAATTAAATGATAATCTAGGCGCAATACTTGACTGTCTACATCAGGGGTTAGCAAAGTTTTGCGTCGGCGGACTAATTTGTAAATACAGTGGCCATCCAATGGTACGTACTTAGGGTTGCCAGAAATCTTAAATGTATAAAGAGAACAATTCAAATCAAAAAAGAGAACAAAAAGAGAACATTACGAAATTAATTGAAATAAACACATTTTTTTATAAAAAAAAAATAAATAAATAAATAAAAATTGTACAACTATACATCTAGAAATAATGTTAATACGTTTGAGCGTTAGTTTATGGTGTTCTGTATCTGTAAATAATAAAGAAAATATTTTACTTTTGCAAAATACTACTACACATTTATAAAAAAAAAAAAAATTGTTTCAAATATTTATTGTTTATTTTCAAACAGGACTTTGTTTGAAGAAAATAATGTATTAAAAAAGGAAGTGGTTCCTAATTCGGATGTATATTTTTTTTTTTTGGCATAACTCCGATAAATGTGCACTGATTTGGATAATCTTTTTGCTTTTTTTGTTTGAAAAAATGTTCCTCCGAGATAATCCCATATAAGTTTAATAAGAATCTGACCATGCCCTTCAAAGACGTACCATAGGAATCTTTAATAAAATCAAAACCACTCAATAAGGAAAAATGAACCTTAAAACAAACTTAATAAAAAAAAAATTGAAAAAGATTTTTTTAAAATAAACACAATTTAACCTCCTTCCTTTAATCTAATATCAGCAGTGGTTTTTCCCGCCCCCTCAACATAGTGTCTAAATAAAAGCTGAAGAAGGGGAGACCAACTATAAAATTACCAAACAATATTAATAGCACTAAATGATAAGAGAACTTACAGCTTTAAGTTCGAATATTAAGGGAAATTTATTAAAAATTCTCATTTCAAAAAAGAGAACAAAAGTGAACAATTTTCTATAAAAAAAGAAAAAGAAAGATCGGAATCAAAAAAGAGAACATGTTCTCTTTAAAAGAGATGTTCTGGCAACCCTATACGTACTCCGATTTTACGTAGTGACGTCAGTGATTTAGTGGGGTTCTCCTCTCACAGATATGTTGTTGTTTGTCTGTGTTGATGAAAATTTATGTACCAAGCCAGAGTCAGGGCCGTAGGTATTATTGTCTGAGGGTCTCGTAGCCTTTAAAAATTTTAAAAGTTCACTGCAGATATATATGCACATATTCTGTATACGTAATATGCAAAATGCAAATGCAAAATGAGTAACGTAAAAATCTAGAATATTCTAATCGTCAACTTGCAGAGATATCAAAAAACAGACTTCACCGTTGAATTGGTCATTAAAAATGAGATTAAACAGTGTAGTTTGACAAAAATTCCAGAATGTTCTATTTGTCAACTAGCAACGATATTCAAAAACAAACGTCGCCATTGAATTGGGTACCAAAAAAGAGACCAAATAACATATTTTGAGAAATGATCTGGAATATTCTATTTGTCAACTAACAAAGATATTGGAAAATCTACTGCACCATTTAATTGTCCAACCGAAATTAAACTAATGTAAACCGAATATCCGATCTTGACAAACAATTTTTGCTATTTGACGAATAGAATATTCTAGAACATTTATGAAAATGTGCTATTTCATCTTTTATTTCGATGACAAATTAAATGGTGCAATCGGTTTTTCGATATCTCTGTTAGTTGACGAATAGAACATTCTAGAATTTTTGTCAAAATGCGCTGCTTAATCTAATTTTTAGTGTCCAATTCAATAATCAAGTTTGTTTTTTGGCGTCATTGCTAGTTCACGAGTAGAATATTTTAGAATTTTTGTCAGCTTCCGCTATTTGGCGTCTTTTACGCTGATGGATGCGATAGTGAAGTTGATTTTTCGACAGTTTTCTAAAAGTCGTCACTCATATTCATTAGTATAACATTCGATTTCCTTTGTCTACACAACCGAATTTTAGGTGTAAATTGTCTCTTAAGATAATATTGTTTTACATAAATTCAGATAAATAATATTTA
Organism: Brachynemurus nebulosus; assembly: GCA_035578155.1. Taxonomy (NCBI): domain Eukaryota; kingdom Metazoa; phylum Arthropoda; class Insecta; order Neuroptera; family Myrmeleontidae; genus Brachynemurus; species Brachynemurus nebulosus. The sequence continues at coordinate 36,588,222 of JAPWDM010000006.1, forward strand.
CCAACCCCCGAAGCAAAAGTTTACTGACGCCCCTGATCTTCCGGTTTTACGTACTTCCCCTTAAATTTGCACCGACCACTACGTAAAATTGGATTTGTGGTGTATCATAAATATTTGCCGAGACAAAAAAGAAATTAATACAAAGAGGAACACAAAGGAAAATGAGTTTGGAAAATATTTAAGATGAAATTTCACAAACTAAATCTCTGAACAGTAAATTATTTGAAAATGAGTTTATTTACAAATTACAAATTGGAAATGGAGATACAGTCTAACAGCAAAATCACACCCTAAAATTATCACATTTTCTAAACAAACTTAACCGTTTTTTCGGGAATATTGAAAATTTTTCCAACTGATCTGATTCATATCATTTTTGTAGTCATTAATTTGAAAAAGGAAGATTAAACTTGATGACGTTATCACGTATACACAATTTTTCAAAAGCTCCAAAGGCGGTAATTTTCGTTGTCAATTTATTTTATTATTTTTTTTATTTAATCTAAATATACGTCAAAATGCCACGTTAAATAAAACATTATTCCAATGATGTATTATGAACTTGACTGTGAAATGTCATTAATTTGAATGAAAATATTCCATTTTTTTAATCAAAAATTCAGCTTGAAAATATAACTTGCCCTCCAAAAATATACAAGAGCGCTATGGTGGTAGCGCTGGCAAGTACAAATTACTTACATTACCGTAAAACCGTCTAGACCCGGGCAGGGGATCTAGACCCGGACACTTTGCACCAATCTTCAAAGTAAGTAGTTTCTGCATTAACCTGCTACAATAAACATTTGTTCTTGACGTCATTAGAGAGAGAAAAACATCCTCTAAACAGCTGTACCAATAAAAACTACGTATTTCAACTTTTACTATCTCATTTTACAGGATTACTATTCTCCAGTTTTTCAAAGAAATAAAATGTGTGTCTAACTTAGACATGTAATTTTCGTCATAATTGTCATATTGTTTTAATTTTGATATGTATGTGTTCAGAATTTTATCGCGCATCATTTAATGATGTTTGAAGTTATATTCGATGTATATATGTTACTGTGAAGGTCCGAAATTGGCGAATGTTAAGATACACCGGTGTATGTCGACAATCACCAATTTTCATGGTGTATGTCCGAAAATGTTTAATAAATCTTTTTAAATCGGCCATACACCAGTGGATGTTAACATACACCAAGAGGAGTCTGTGAATCTTAGATATAACTATTTAAAAATTACGGGAATGTTAAAAGACGCCATTGTTTGTTTAAAAAGAAGTTATGTTGTAACGAATAGATTATGTTTGTTTAAAAATAATTCATTGTTGCAAAATTTGGTCTGTGGAATTTCATCCTAAATACTGAAAACCAGTAAATATTGCAAATTCAAAAATATTACTAATAATTATTTTGTTTGTGCCTCGAAGGGTACCTAAACAAAAAAAATTTTAAAAATGACCAGCGCCCAAAGTTTGAATATTTTAATTTTATTAGCATCCTTAGAAATTCGCTTGTATCTGCTTGTATCTCTATTATTGTCGTTTGTACCTCAAAAGATTCGGAGATTGACGGTACCCGAAATTCTAGGTAGAACCAACTTAATTGTTTTTGAAATATTTCAATTTTGAAAATAGCTTACACTTACTAATTATTTTTTGTTTTTTTTTTTTTTTGTTTTTTTTTTTTTATTTTTATTTATAATGAAACAAATGGGTCAGGGATATAACAAATAATATACGCTCTTTCTAATGGTAATGCTTTTATTGGTGATATCTATGAAGTAAACATGTATAAACATAAAATTATACCAAAAAATGTAAAAAAAGTGTCCGGGTCTAGACGGTTTCACGGTACATTATTCTTTCAAAAATCGGTTCAATTATCTACTTGTTTTTCTTAACTGAAATGGCAGAACCTTCACTACTGTGTTAGTAATTCAAAGATATAAAGATTATTACTGTTGCTTTATCCGACAAATATCAGTTTATAAACTTCAAATTTCCTTAAAACATCTTGTATATGATAGTTTCATCAAAAAGAGAGATAGATATAGGGAAAATAATGGAATGAATGAATATCTGAACTAACAATTCAAATATGAATACACATTCTTATAAGGGAATGTTATAGAAATGCACAGTCGACGGGCATACTTCACTCCTGACTCTTGATCTACACACAAGATAAAATATATACTTAGGCATTAACATACGTACATATACTTTTATATTAGAAGTATGAAAGAGAGCTCCATGAAATTAAGTAAACGTATTTATGCAAAAAAAAAAATAACCGTTAGGTTATAAATATAAATAATCTTTGCAATTTTATCAATAATGGTACGGAAATATGCAAAATTATATCTATAATGAGGATGCATCGCTTTATTCATAAAAAAAAAGTTATAAAATACACTAATATGAAAAAAAACCTAAGTACAATAACAAAAATTGCATTATATACACCGAAAAATCAGTCAAGAGTAAGTGATAAAAATTCTGTACTAAACTTACGAAATTGTTCACTTTACATTTAACGTACTTTTCTCAAGACAATATTCAGATATTTATAGCAACTAAAGCAGCCCCTACACGCTAAATATTGTAATATTGCACAAATTCTGAATATATTGTGCTAATCAAAAACAATTTGAAATATCAGTGTAATAAATGAATATTATTAACCTTTGTACTCTGTAGGCTCTATATTATTGCGCAATGCAACTTATTTAAAGGGTTCTTCAGTGTTACAGAAGAGAAATCGTAATTTGAACAGTTGTCGAGTTATAAGATAGGTATAAAACTTTAAACGTGACTAACATTATTTCGAGAAAATGATTCAGTGTATTGGCCGCTACAATTCCCGACTTAAGCAGTGCATTTTTTTTTTGGGAGAGGGTAAGGGGGAATGTAAAATCTCTGGCTTATGTTGGCAAACTATAATTTATTTATTTTGTTTAGAATATGAACACCATATTTCTTTCTCTGTTTTGCACATTTTTTCTATTCTGCAAAACAGAGAAAGAAATATACTAGGTAATATTTATTCCAAACAAAATAAACAAACTATATAAACAACTGACGCTTTGGATGTCAACATTATTTATGTTATTGCCGAAATAAGACCCAAGTTATTTAATAATATGATTCAAAATTAAACTGACACAATGTCGGAAGTTACTTTCAAACAACAAATGCCATAATATCATCTTTCTAAAAAGAAATGACCTCCAACTTAATTCATACGTGTTTTGTTTTTAATTGTGTTAAACACATTTCATAATTTTTTCACGGAACACTTACTGACTGTTTACGAAACACTAGTGTTCCGCGAAGCACAGTTTGGGAAAGACAACACAAATTTATGTAGCACAAACATATCAACAATTCTCTTTAAATCACACAACTTGAATTCCTGTACACCCGCTACCGTACATATTTTCTCAAACCTTCCCCGGAGTCTCACTATCATTTTTAATGTCTAACCGTAAGTGTTGCCTCTCATAGTAAATTTATTTTTTATTATTATTTTTATTCTTCAGCATCCTTTACACCACGCTGTAAATTAAATTTTCATACTGTATCCACACTGACTGATATCATAATCGTAGGCGGTCGTCTTTTAAATTATGACAGTGATTTCTTATTCTAATAAAACATTCTCTATTGCCCTTAAGATCATTGTTAATAACAAAAAAAAGTACTTGAAATTCTATTTTTCGAAAAAGGTGGAAATAGAAGGAAACTGTTACTAACAGTAAAGACTAAGTCATTGTTAAATAATAATTAAGAATTACACTCTAGTAATATTTACATTAACTTTATAAAGTGGTTTTTTTTTCTTTTTTTTTGAGAGTAATAGAAGACATTACCAAATATAGGCTTATCCGTGGATAAAAGAAAGACATTTTGTTTTGATATTTGATCAGCATCGTTGTAGCGTTTACAAATTCTGAAACAAATATATACAAATATATAAAAATTGATAAATAGAAAAATGTAAAAAACAATATTATTTCGAAAAATGGTCGGATGAATTTGCCTTTACAATTCATGATTTGACGCAAATGAATCATTTTATTTGGGAATACGTAAATTTCTTTCCTGATAAACCAACAACAATTGACACTTTGGAAGCCAGCATGACTCGTGTTATTGCCGAAATTACCTGACAACATGCTTAACAGAACGTAATTTTTTTAAAGAGGTAATTGTAGTGGATATATATACGCTGGAATTACTTTCATGCAATAAATGTCACAAAATTAGCAGGGCTGCGAAAAATGGTTCATAGAAACCATTTAAAATAGAAAATGGAAAATGGTTTCCAAAAATGCATTTAAAATACAAAATGGAAAATGGTTTTGCTGAACATATTTAAAATAGAAAATGGAAAATAGCTATTTCAAATGGATTATAAAATGCAAAATGTTTTTTTTTTTTTTTACTTTAAATTTATTCTGTAATTTTTTTGTTATTATTTATATTAATAAAAAAAGTTAAGAAAATCTCAAAAAGTTAAGAAATTAGGGCAGTCTTTTGAGAAAATTTTATGAAGTTTATATGATATGAAAACGAAATTTAACTATTGAAATATTGACTCAAAAATATTATAAAATTTAATTCAGCCTTCATATATTCAAACCTTGACTACGCTACAACTGCAAGTTCTAAATTATGAAAATCATCTACTCTTTCTGCGCTTTTTTTAATCTTTACGTGGCCATATTGGACAAAGTTTTTTTTACAAATTAAACACAGAGCACTATATTTTCTTCCTTCTTTTTTTAATTGAAAATTTAATTCTACATGTATATTCCTTTTGGGAATTGCCATTTCTTTACTTTATTTTTTAAAGTTTTAAATTTAGACTCTTCACTTTACTTTTTAAGTAATAATATTGACATTACTTTTCAATATTGTTTAAACAATATAAAAAAACATTTCCGGGAGTTCACATTTTGCACAAATGTTCTCCTCGGCAATCCCTACAAGAATCTCTTTTTAAAAAAATTTTATGTCTATTCTAAAATTAATTTCTAAAATTAACACCTATATAGTGAATACATGCATCTTATAAATAGTTAAAAACTGTAAGCTTATTAAAAAAACTAACCGTGCAGTTCTTGAATCGATTGGTTAGTGAAAGTCGAGTAGTGAAAGATATCCCCATTCGAAAGCGTCGCATATTGTATTTAAGTATGCATAAAAATAACACCGTAAGCTTTGTAAGTAAACAAAGCACTTACAGAAAACAAGTAAGTGTGGCTTGCATATATAATGGACCACATCATATAATATATAGGATGTCCTGATTTGATGTACGCATACAATTTACATGATAACTGTTCTTTGAGTATCGAAGTGATAGAGGGAGTACAGGTATATATTCACTGTACATATATGAAAATGAAGCCAAAAAAAGGGTTAAAGTGTTGACCAATATGGCGGTTAAACAAGATTTAATTTAAAATTTTTCTATATTTACTGATGTTATATTTGTTGCTATAAATATTGTTAGAATATTTATTAATAAATAGTCTCAAATTACAACAAAAATCGTATGCAAATTAAAAAATATTTATTACCACTGACACTTTATAGGTTATGAAAGGTGTTAACGTGGTGTTTACCAATGTGGCGATTTGCTTCAAAAAAGATAATATGTACTCCATCTATTATGTGGTATATACACGTTCTGATATCTATGGAACTGTTAGAAACCGATAGAACATTGTGTTGGCTTTAAAGTAGTGATGGCTAGTGAGTGAGTGATTCAATTCAGTGAGTTGAATCACTCAACTGATTGACTGAATTGAATCAGTCAAAAAGAACTGAATCGACTCTTTCAACTCGTGAGTTGAAAGAGTGTGTGTATCATATATACACTCACTCACTCACTCACTTAAGAGTGTATGACATATATAAGATTCTATTCAATTGTCAATCCCTGTTTCAATTTACTTATTACAATAGACAGAGCGACAAAGACTTGTTCAAAAATTCTACAAACATCTGTTTTTTACAACTGTATATTAATATAACATAACGTGTATAAGGTGTATAATATAGGGTACACGATACTAATGATACTATGGTATGGTACATAGGTTAGGTATATATGCGAGTTCTAAACTTAATATTTTTTTAGAACTAATATTTTAATTTCTTTTTACTATCCTTTATTTTTAAAATGCATAAAACAAATTTTACATCAAATTTAGTCCAAATGTCTAATAAACTAATAAAATAATCTAAATAAAAAACATACCCAATTTTATGTACACTGTAAGATGTAAGTATAGATATTAAAATAATTTTAAGAAAAACAATATGTATTTTATTTTTCAATATTTTCAAATTTTAAAAATAAAATTTGCCCGTTTATTGTCAGATTATTACGTCTCCAAAAATTAGTTTTTCTTCAAAACAGCATTGAGTGGATATCTCCCAACATAAAATTATTGTAGATTTTTACAATCAATATTTTTCATTGTTTTCAACTGTGTATTTTTAATGTTGCATTAATTTTTTAATTTGTTGTGTCGATTATGTGTATTAATTTTAAGTACATAATTATATTAATTTTATTCGGATACAATAATTATTTCCAAACACTCATTCACTTGAGTGACTGTTTCACTTGTAAACTGTATGACTGAATTTGTTTGTTGATTCGTATTTGAAGTTGTACCAATCAGTTGTGTAAAGTTAGTGAGTGGAGTGAGTGATTCAATTCATAAAAACGAGTGAGCGAATTGTGTCAAGTGAGTGAGTGATTCAATTCATTGAATCGACTCACCACAGTGAGCGGATTCAAAAGATTCAACTCACTAAAAAGAGTGATTATTCCCATAACTACTTTAAAGTGGAATCATTCTTCTTTTTATATTAAATTCATGAATTCATAAATTATTTAATTATTCATTTTGTATAATTAGATAACACTAAAAAGTCGTAAATAAGAAAGTAAATTTAAAAAATCTAAAGATTGAACTCCGTAAAGAACAAAATAAAAAGATGGTAATACATAGCATTCTCCCATAACGCACGCTCCCATTTAACAATTACGTCGCACACAAGATTGTATAATGGCATCCCTCCGTATTTTAAAGCGAATATGTTTGAATGTGCTAGTGTCTAAGTAATAGTTTATAACAGTAAATCATGCAATTATATATAAAAGAAACATTGACGCCCATGATCTTTGACTTTTTCATTTAACAATTTCTCCTCCAACGGCCGCAGTGAATTGCGTAATGGCCAATGGGAGAGTCCTATGTAAGATAAAATAGAAAAAAATGAAAATCAAATAAAAAAGTTAAGCAGTCGGAGGCATATATATTGCACCAAGTTGAACAGAAATTTCTGATGGCTTCGATTTTTTCTTTTTAATTCAATTTCCTTTATTTATTTTGTTCTTTACGCTATCGAATTTTTTTAATTTATTTTTTTTATTTAATTCATATTTGATAGGAACTAGCTGGTTTTTCTCGAACGAAGCGACGGTAGTCGGGGCTAATTAATTATTTATCAATACAATAACATTTCGCATTATTTCATCCAAAACACTCTTGTAACATTATTTTTCCCGGAATCGAAATTCACTAGATATTATCAATTAACAAATAAATCGTATGTATATACATCAAAATGATACTCTGTGTATATTATACGGGTATATAATGTAAGGTACCTGAGGCAATTAAGGCCCACCTAAGCAAAATATGCTTATTATTTATATATCTTATAAAATATCAAAAATATAGTATTTAATTATAAAAATTTACTTATTTTTTGATAAAAATTCCTAAAAAAATTAATGAATTTGTAATTATACAAGTCAAAAATTTGATTCTAAAAAGTGTCTGCAATTGGGCCTTGTTTCCGACTGGTATAGAAAATAAGGCCCACCTATTACAACTGCCTGAAATAGTACATTCATTTTTTTTTTTTTTTTAAATTAATTGGGGGATTTTTATTACTTTAAGAATAACTTGAACTTGAAAATACTTTAAGAATAACTTGAACTTATATATCAAAATATTTTGTTATTTTTACACGTTCAAAAAAGTTTCGAAAATCCTTGAATCCCGCTTGACTGCGTGACTGTTATTGAAAACAACAATAAAAAAAATTACCTAACTCATTATTTTTAATTCTTAATTTTTTTATCATATTTTTCCAATAAGTCAAGTACTAGGTGTTTGAATATATTAAGTCGAAATAAATAAATATTAAATCTAAAAGTTCTTCTTAGAATTCTGAATCTCCTTGCAACCTCTCTTTGATTGCTATGTCGAGTGACATAGCTTAAGGCTGATGCCAGTGCTTCCTCAGACCCCAACGCTTTCTACTTTTTATCAGCCATACTTCCAAATACTAAGGAATAAAAATAAAAATTCGACCAAACTGATCTGACATCATTAAACAAATGCAACAAATAAATCAAAATTAAATGTACTTAGTTTTTTGTCCTTTTTCCTTTTTGTTATTTTTATATTAGAGTAACTATATTTATATAAGGTTGTGCGTCTAATTTTGCTTCGTTTGTTAATGACTTCAGACCTGTTTTAATTGATTTGACTTTGTAGTGTTTAATTTTAATTGTGTTGGTAATAAAGCCCACACAAAATTTGCATGGGCCTTATTATCAACATGTCAATATTTATGTTTATATATATTTTATATAAATACTTTAGAAATAAACTAAATTAATTGATGTAAAACTTAAAGAATATTAATTTTTTTCAATTTTGATAACAATTTGAAAGAAACATATCTTAAAAAAATCATTAATATAACACTCACAATGTGCACAATTTTTATATCAACGAACGAAAATGTAACCTCTAAATTTGTTTGTTAAAATATGACATGAGTTTGTTACTCTGAGTAGCTCAACTTTTGTATCTGGTTTTGAACTGATTGAAAGTTCATTTTAAACTTGTTGATAAGTTAGAGAACTTTTCTTGGTAAGAAATATAGCTAATGGGCCTTATTACCCCCTGGGCCTTAAATGCCTTAGGTACCTTATATAATTTACGTATCAAATATATGTATATATGCTACATACTAGAGATATGTAATTTATACGATAAAATATATTTGTTTAAATTATTTATAAGTTTAAAGTGAACACATCTTAAAAATATATATATATTTTTTTTAGAAAAAAAAATGAACCTAATTTATTATACATAATTCCATTTTAAAATACGACGGCGTACTCATACATTTGTTTGTTATTCACAGTTATTTATTCTTTTTTCTAAAAAAACACCGGTTCACATTTTCCAGCTTAAGGTAGTTACCTCGACATTCAACTTTTCGACAGAATAGTTTCAAATTTTAATAGTATAAAGAAGAATACTATATTATCTGATTGTCCTTGTAATTTGGGAAAGATTGATCGCTTCTTAATTAAGATAATTAGGGTTAAAGTTTATATCTACTCCATGTATTAGATCTCAAAATTCTGACTACGTACCCTTATTTTGTATTTAACAATATAATGACTCGACAGAATTCAATAAAAAAACTAGAGAGAGAAAGATTAATAAGTTCTGAATGTAAAGAAAATATTGAATTATTTGTTGATCGTTTTGAATTGAAGATATCATCAGAGAAATTATAGTACTTTAATAAATACACCAATTCCAAGCAACTGAACCGAAGCAGTCTTGCAACTCTGTATATTAAATAACTGGTTTATTCGAATTTATTGTTTAAACAATATTGAAAATTCAAGAATAGCGTTTTTTGACCTTTCACCGCTTACGTAGCGAAATCGGTGATAGATACATTAAAAAGTGTAAAGACTTTTTTTGTAGAAAATCGAATTCTCTACAAAAAAAAGTCCGCGAGAGCACCTGTCTATCTTGTACAGGTGAAAAAATAGAGCGCTCCAAACGCATATGCATACCACTTAATATGTTTGTTGGGAAAATAACAATTATGTCAAAGCATTTATTATAAAAAAAACTTTGATAATATAAGTGTGTATGCACAGACTATGTTTGAATGTCTGTGTACAAGTTCGTATGAAAAATAGTATGCATCAACATCTATCCATTAATAGTTTAATACATACAATAATGACATGAAGTAATTTTGGTTTGCAATTTTTTCTACTAGCATGTCACAAGGTAACAACCTTAAGCATTTAATAAAATTATGCAATTTCACCTTTTTTTCCCTACAAAATTCTTGCAAGAATCAAACTTCTGCACCAAACTGTTATAAAAATATGAAAATATAAAGGCCCTGGCGTGTGAGAATAAATTTTCAAAACCTAAAATTTCTTAAAATATTTAGTCAATTTATTGACGTACCATAAATTCTGAACTAGAGATGTTGCCGGAAGTAATTTTTTGGTCCTATTTCCGACCACTTCCGAAATTAACTTGCCATTCCCACTCGCTTCCAGTCCTGAGAAAAATTGTTAAATCCCGCCCGATTTGTCAATTTTAATCCCATTCCCAACGGGACCCGATTTTTACTCCGGTGTTTATTGATGTGAGATCAAACTTTTTATAACATGTACCGATAGTGTGAAATCTTTTTTGATCCCACTCCACTCCATTATACTAATGCAAAAGATTTTAGTGCATTGAGAGCAAACTGGCAGGGAAGGAATATATATAATTTATTAAAACTTTGGGAACGTCTTTTGTACATATATTCAAATAGTTATTGTAATTTTTTTTAAATATTTCCTTGGAAAATATGGAAGACATCAGTAGCCAACCATCTAAGGTCATCATCAGACGTAGTTGTTCGTATATTATACATTCTGGAGGCCACAGTTTCCATTTGAAATCAACAAAATTTCAAATTTATTTTAAGAGCATGTTTTTCTTCTATATGAACCGAATTTCCCTCCCAAAAATTGAAAATTGCAATTTTTAAAGGTGCTTAAAGGAAAGAACATAATCTTTTACCATTTTTACAACTTATTTTACATTTAAAAAATAGTTTAAGGGGGAGGGTCCTCCAGAGCTTTCAAATTTTTCATTTTTTGTTTTGCTTTAAAAGTTCATTTAAACCTTAAGGAATATACTTCTAATGTTTTAATCCCAACAGAAAGATTATCTTAGATAACGATAAACTGCTTTTAACTCTACTTTTCAAGAACGAAAAATTTTTAATAGCGTTTTTCTCAAAGCAGGTTGTTTTCCCCGCCGTCGAACATAACTTAAAAAGTTATTAAGGTATTAACTTGTAATTTTGTACAAATATTCTTTAAGATATTGGCCTTTGCATATATCTAAAATTTTGCATAAATTGTTACTATAAATATTGTTTATAACAATTTGTTTATGAAAAAAAAGTGAAATCTTTTCTTTTTAATTTTAAATTGTGAAAAAAAATAATTTTCTCATCAGAAATAGGTCTATGCAAAGCGTAATGACTTATTTTAATAAAAATTTTTTGTCCGATTGAATTCAGTTGACTACAAGAGGCTGGGCATTCCACGGCGCAAATTAAAAGAGTCAACTTGGAACAGCTGTAGCCCCACCATTTTTTCTTTTTTTTGCATAAAAATTTATGAGTGAACACACCATAACATGTACTATACTATGTAACTTCATTTGATACAATAAATGTATCCAGTTTCTTAAAAAAAAATTATTAAAAAACCTGTTGTCTGGACATAGGCGGATCCAGGTGGGTGGCTGTGGGAGCTACAGCCCTCCCCTTTTGACCTACTGTAGGTAACTTTTTTTTAGTTAAACATACGATTCAGAACACAGAATTCACCAAAATTCCCCTTGGGATTAGAGGCAGCCCCCCTTTGTCAACTGGCTGGACCCGCCCTTGTGTCTGGAGGCCCCTTCCCCCTTAAACAGTAACACCATATAGCAACCCTTTATAGATTCTTCATTTGAGTTTACAACTTGACAACATTAGTGTCACTTATCAACAGTATTTAATGAGTAAAAATTTAATTAAAAAAAATTTTAAAAAGACGAATGTCTTTTTAAACTGTTGGGATTATTGTAAATGGGTTTAAATTAACCGTTCATAACATCAGAACGAATTGAAATTTACTTGAAATTTTGTGAAACAATTTATGGAATAAAAGTTTTTGAGTAATCTAAACTTATTCCCCCCACCCTTAAGGTGAATAAATATTGCACCAGGAGCGAAAAACATTTATTTGAGTTAATCAAAATAAAATAGTGAATAAGACAGTCATGGCTTTTGAACTTGGATCCACTGCAGTCGCACTGCAGTCACTAGACCAGTTTCTCAATAAAAAATATTTATAAGACGAAAAAAGAACTTGAATGAAACCCTCTTAAAAAAGTAAATTCACAAATTAATATATCATAAGAGAGAATGAAAGCATCAAAATATTGATTTTCCTCTCAAAACCCATTTTATCATCATACATATCTAAAGTATGTCACAACTTATAACAATATGAAAAACTTAAAACATACAACACAAAACACTTACACACACACACACACACACACACACACACACATAATGTATGTGTTACGATAAAATCAAAAATCAAATTCATTATTATAAGTGTTGGATCATCTTGTAGATAAATATAGACGATACATGGAATATTTGTTACGTGACAATCTTCTCGACAACTTTTATCATAAATATTGAACGTAAATATCAGAGCCGGATTTATATAAGGACACTTGCGGCACGTGCCGTGGGGACCCTCACGGCACGTGAAATTATACATTTATAAAACAAAAAAAAAAAAAAAATCGTATCCGTATTCCCCTAAGCAGTTAGCCTCCCACAACTGCATGCGTTGAGAAATTAATTATAACACAATTATTTAGGCGAGATTATAAAACGTTTCATGGATTTGTTTTTCACCTACGGTTGGTCGATAATATATTTTAATTCTGAAGTTTATGCGACTGCAAATACGCTAATAGGCGACTCGTATCCCACAGAATGTCCGTTGCACATCTAAAAACCTTTATAAATTTCAATATACCTTTTACTCGTTGTAAGCAACTCAAGAATTGAAATAGAATCATATCCCTTACTCTTTTTACTTATAGGCGAATTTTATTATCTAAACAGAGTAAGATATATGATTCTATTTCAAGTTGCTTACAACGAGTAAAAAATGTATTCTAAGTAAGATGGAACGCATTTACAAGAAACTTACTAAGCAAATCGAATTTTCTATTCAATATAAGCGGAAAAGTATTAACTAGTGTTATAGAAATTATATTACTTATAAACAGTGTTGTGCCTATCTAGATAACGATATGTAAAAGTTTATCTAGATAACGTTTTTCGTTATCTATTATCTTTTATTCAAATATTTTTAGAAGAAGTTATCGTTTATCTTATCTTTCTATTAAGAGAAGGAAAAAGATAACAAAAAATACATGGTTAATTTTTCTGAAAAAATAAAATTAAAACTAAATTCGTCATATTTCTATATTCACTAATTAATATCAGGACCAGCCCGAAAGCGATGCAACCATACCCGCCGCTGACTGATTTTGTAAAATCGAAAACTTAAATGTGACCTTTAAAAGACGATATTGATTTATCTAATGAAATCAAAATTTGTCATGGAGTTTTGCGTTTCAGAATCACAATTTTACAAATATGTATTACAATATTTGCTTAAAGATATGTAATTTACTTAAACTGTATCCAAATTTTATTTTTATGCTAAAACCACAGATGAGACAGATCAAGCCTACATATAATAAAGTGTAATCCGAAAGTTGTAATAACTAGCAATTTGCACCACTACTGATTTAGTCTGTTACTGTCCGTCGTGGTGTTCACGTCATGATAAATATCATGTTTTTTAATCAACTCGTGAAATTTAAACAGAAAAAAATATGAAGTGTATCGTATTTAAGTGTAAAAATTCTATTGAATAAAAAATTTCTCAAAATAAAGAGATATCTTTCCTTAAATAAATAAATTTATTTTTAATTGTTGACTGGTTATGACATCGGTGGCCATCATGGTCTATAGTACATGTATGCGAACTGCATACATCATCATCATCATCATATCCTACTAGCACCTTCGTATATTCGTATCCATACATCATGTATTTTAGTCGTATGTGTGCTGTGTTACGTCACTCGCTGGTTACAGCAGGCACAGTTTGGTAGACATACTAGTTTGACCCCTTGGCTAAAACTGTATCAATTTTATTAGTTTTTTAATTAAACTATTACTACCGATTGTATCTACAAAAAAATCTTTTTCGAGACTGAAGATAATAAATATAACTTCAGACCTATCGTTAGTTAAGATCGATTTACCTCTTCAGTAAATCAGCGAGACAATAGTATTTCCCCATCAAAGGTAATAAGACTACAACGGCTTTATACTAAGAGTAGTAAGACTACAGTGGTTCTATGCCAAAAGTAGTAAAGTTACCGCGATTCTTTAAAGAAAGTAGTAAGGTTACAGCGATTCTGTATCAAAAGTAGTAAGATTACAGCGGTTCTGTACCAGAAGTTATAAAATTACAGCAGTTTTATACCACAAGCGGCTCTATACCAAAAGATGCCTTACACGAAGCCTCCACATGAAAAGTGCTCAGGGGTCTCCCAAAGGCAAATCCGCGCCTGGTAAATATGAAACTATATACAATATATAAACAACTACCTACCAGAGAAAAAAAGTAAAAAATCATATAAAACTTTTGTAATATATCAACTATTATGCAAAAAAAAATTTCAACACTATTCGACTCGCACTGAACTCAAAGTATGATTATCAACAAGAAATATTATTTTGGGGCAACTATAGTATGAAATCTTCCAACTTGACATCTTTAAAATCAAACTTATCTATAAAGAGGTATCTTCTTAGAGAAATTATAACGATATTCATCCGAAACTGTAAATTGTTATATGTTATTTTTTTAATGTGCAAAATATCAAAGTTCTAACGTATAGTTTCTGAGATTAAAATTTTTAAAAATTAGGTACTTTTTTTTTAACACGTAGCTCACAAAACAGACCGAAACTTCTCACATAATCAATTAAATACCTTCGGTTGTAAAGATTAAAACATAAAAATATAATTCCCAAAGAACATATTTACAAAAAACAAAGTCAACAATTAATTTCTTTCATTTTAATTCAAAATTACAAAAAATATTGTATGCAACATGTGAGAAATAAATGTTTTTTTCCTCGTCATAAATTATCCAGCTCGGCAGGCTGGAAAAGACACCTTTATTTTGCAACTTGTTGCATAACTATTTCAGTAAGCATATTGCCTACTAATTACCTATTACTAGCAATTTTTTATAACTTATTGTTAGTGTGAGTTTTTCAAAGTCTGTATAAGTACTATATAGTAGCACCAATTTTCTTTTTTACATTTTATCAAAATGAAAATAAATTTTTCCTAACGAGTTATTTATATAAATATTTTATATTCTTTTTATGTGTTCTAAAAAAGAAAATTTATCAGATAAGTACTATCTAGAAAATTATATCACTTTTCTACAATATACTAACATTTTCTTTTTAAAGTAGATGAAAGAAAATATGGCTGTTTGAAGAAACACTGTGACGTTTGTAAAAAGCATTTTAAAGGAACGTCAAAATTAAAAATGTGAATGTACATAGGGAGCTTCCAAATAATAATTAGCATTAACAGTACGAAAATTACCTTGAGAATTTTTTTTTTAAATTTGTAGGCAAGCAAAAATATGGTAAGATTTATGCTTCAAAATATGTGGGACTGCTGAAAAATAAATTTTAAACTTTAGTACTTACTAAGTTATTTAAGAGACATTGTAAAATTATACAGGTAATGTTTTATTATAAGCAAGAAACCCTTGGTTAATGAAAGATCACGCAGGTATGGTAAACTGAAGAAGTATCAGCTATCAGTATAAATAAAATGTTAAAAACTTTTCCCCAATAAACCACTGAAAATCTTTTGTATCTTGGTTTATTTGAATAATGAGGACCTACTCAATTACTGAACATTTGCATTTTACTACACTGCTATTAGATATGAATGGCTTACAAGACGAATCGATTAAGTTCATAAAAAGGTAACAAAATGTGATAAACAGTCATTTACAAGCATAGGAACTGCGGCTTCAAAAAGAAAATTATTTTCAACTTTTCAAAGATTTTAAAGTCATTATTTAAAAAAAGTTAAAAAGCCTAGCTTCTATTCTTCCTCTAAATAGTCGCTTTCCACTAAAAAGTTTTATTCCAACCCATCCAGTAGTTTCTGAAAAATGTTAACAATAATATTTGTATGCTAAGAATTACTGGTTAAATTCTGAGAACCGTCGTTGAAACCTAGCTAAGATTGTTTCTTAGAACACAAGCTTTCCGATAAGAAAAGTTTCATTTCAATCCATCCAGGAATTTTAGAGAAAATCGCGGACATACATACATTGAGGTGTCGAAAATAGAAGCTTTTTTTTTTAAAGTCGCTTTAAAACTTAATTATTGGTTGAAACAAACTAGCCATTAATGATGGTGTATGTACCTACGTACAAAAGAGTAGGGCACAATCAAGCATTTTATAACGCTTGAATTTGGAAAAATTCTTAAAAGTGAATTTAATCTACAAGTAGGTATTTACCTTGTGAACCATAATCCTATTGAAATTGAACCTATTCTACTGGATGAAAGTTCGGAGCTGCTACGTCGTGCACTCTTGTTGCTCAAACTGAAATAAATCAAAAATATTTGACACGCTTATTCATATTTTGTTTATTTTAATTCATTTTATGAATTTTTTATCCGACTGCATCAGAAGAGGGTAATGTCTCTGAATATGTCTGTTTCTGTGGCGCAACCTACAGCCTAAACGACTTGACGGATTTTGGTAAAGAAGGTATTGTTGGATTCGTTTTAATCTCGGAAGTGCTATAGGCTACATGAAATTTCATAATTCATCCCCTAAACAGGGGATGTAAAATTTATATAGTAAACCATTGGGTCTAGAAACGTGAAATTTTGTAGACAAGTTCTTTATGTAACGTAGGAGAGCACTAAGAGAAGATTTTTGGTAATTCAGCCCCTAAGGGTATAGAGTTGGGGATGAAAATTTATGAAAGCTAAAGTTTTGTATAGGGCCGCAGGGTCCTTTAATAATGTAGATGAGTATTAAGAGGGAAAATTTTTGTAAAAATTTATCCATTAAAGGTGTAAAATAGGGGATGAAAATTTATATAGAAAACCGCTGTAAAATTTTGTACAAAGATTATTTTAGTAACGCAAGCAAGCACCAAGAGTGAATTTTTAGAATTTCGTTTCCTAAGGGGTTAAAATAAGGGATGAAAATTTATATAGAAATTGTTGAATCTAGAAACGTGAAATTCTACAAAGGGGTTCTTTATATAATGTAGGCGAGCACCAATAAGGGGTTTTTCAAATTCATCCCCTAACAGGGTAAAATAGGCGGTTAAAATTTATTTCAAAAAAACCTACTGGGCCCAGAAACGTGAAATTTTGTACAGGATTTCCTTATGTAGCGTAGGTGAGCTCTAAGAAGGGATTTTTGGAATTTTGGAACCAAGTGCAGATTTTTAAAATTTCATACCCTAAAGCGGTAGAACAAGGGTTGAAAATTTATATGGAAACTAGTTTTTGTTGATGAAATTATCCATGTGGAGTCGATGACGACAGAGTAAGTGTACGAAATCATTTACTCAACTTTCAATGACTCTACGCGGGTGAAGTCGTAGACAAAATCTATTATATTACAGCTAGTATAAAAAAAAATTAATATTAAATTCTTCTAAATAATTAAACAACGCCAAAAAGGCCTAAATAAAAAAGTGAATAAAAGAATTAATTAAATAAAAAAATTAATTTAAAAAATCCAAAAACCCGACTGCGTTTAAAGTAAACTAAAATGGTGTCAACAAGATGAAATAGAGAAAAAGAAGAATGAATAAAAAGTAAAGCAATCGGAGGCATCAAACTTTTCTGTTTAACTTGGTACAACAGTTATGCCTCCGACTGCTTTACTTTTTATTCATTCTTCTTTTTCTCTATTTCATCTTGTTTACACCATTTTAGTTTACACGCAGTCGGGTTTTTTTATTTTTTTTATTTATTTTTTTCTTTTTTTTATTATTTTACAACTCAACATAATATTGTTTCATCGATTTCTCGTACATTACCGAGAAAAATCTAAATATTCTCCATATATTTGAATAATTTATGACAGCTTTTTTTTCTAAATATAATGTTATCAAAATTGACTCATTAATGTGGAAATAAAAATATTAAATTCGTGAATGACGGGCTGACTAAGCGACTCTATATACGTAGCTTACTAACAGTGAATGGTATCGTAGCTTTGCCGCGTATATTATAATATGAACATTTGTCTGTGTTAAAAGCAGTTAGAATAATAATCATATAATGGGTGGCTGTTATATGTCCTAGTACATAATATGTAAATATAGTACGTTTAGTACACAAAGACGCGATAGAATAATATTATACACTGTCGTCGTATGCATGATTCGAATATAAATCATCATTTTAAACATCGGTAGGTACGCGTCGAATATTTGAACGCCATCATGCCATCCATATACGGTGGCTAGTGTAACGTCGCAAACGTGGGAAAAGATCTCACTACGGTGTTATTTTGCGATGCACAGAGGATGGTAAACTTTCCAGCGTGGGTTCGGTTTTTCTTCTCCAAGACGAATAGTTTTTTCACAAATAAAACACTTTTAATTGGTTTTTTAGTTGATTAGTTTATTGAATAAATGTAGAAAACTTGTATAAAAATAATTTTCTTATATAATTTTATAAATTATAAATTTTTTAAGTATAAAAAATAATGCGCAGTTGTTCCACTGGCGAGGATTCTGATGTTGTTCGTTTTAATATTACCTTACAACTAACTTGAAACAAGTTATATCCTTATTCTTAAAACAAGCGTTCCTTAATTTCATTTCCAAGAATCGAAAGAAAGTTCTATTGGTTTCTATATAGAGATAGAAATATTTGTATACATTAACTAGAAAGAAATAATAAGTGTTGTTTTGAAGTATTCCTTTATGTCACCACCTGGTACGACAGAAATATTCAAGTGATGCTTAACCCTGATTGGTTGTTGCATCTCTGGTGTCCAAACGTGACCACAGCACCAACAGTTCTTTCTGTTAAAAACTTGACAAAAGTCATAGTCTGTTCGTTTAGGCAATCTACACTACAGATATGTATTATTATCTGCAGCGCTAATCATTATTTGAGTTTTTATGATAAAATTTTGTGTTATATAATAAAATTTATTTTTACTAGAAAGTTTTGATGAAAATTTGTTAATTTTTCACCTGCGCCTGTACCATGGTGGTTACATATCCCCCCCTCAAAAATTTCTATGGGAGAGTGAAACTCGAAATAGAAATTTTTGATCAAAACTCAAAAATTTCGAAATTTCTTGGAAAAATTTTTTTTTTTTTTTTTTTTTTTTTATAAAATTAAGTAAAATTGAAAAATTTTTAATAAAGTTTTTTCATTGAGTAACAAAAATATATAAGATAAATGTAGGGAGCAATGACCTTTAATAATATTATTATAGAAATGATAAAAATTTGATTTTAATTAGAAAATTTTAATGAAGTCATTTTGCTACCTTCATTTTCACAAAGATTTAACATTCTTTAAACAAAATAATAAATATAAATTCTTAATTAAAGTTCATAAAAGTTTGTTTTATTTTAATATGCACTTTGGTTTTAATCACTATCACAAGTATTTTAAATAAATATTTTTTAATTTTAAGGTATTATGTTAGTATTAGTTTGGTTGAGCGAATATTCTTACTAATACAAATAAAATATAATAATACATTAGTTTTTTAATTTTCTTTGAATCACATCTAAGTATCAAAATTAAATATAGGTGATTATAAAGTCATCATTCGTATATTTGTCATCTGTTTAACTAAAGAAATGTAAAAATTTTAATGAAAATTTAATAATATTTTGTAGATTTATTTTTTTTTTTTTTATTCTTTAAAAGGTTTAAGATGTATCGCATTATACACACCTTTTATTATATTTGAATCTGGGTAATAAAGAATGTATGCATTTATATTTTTTATTCCACCTACTAAAAAGGGTCCACAATAGAGTAAATTAAATTTTTTAACAATTTTGTTCCTAGCTGAGGAACGTGTATGAGTTTTAAGCAAAACCTTATCACCTATATGATAAGTTTTTGTGTAATGTAAATTATGACGTAATTTTCTTTTATTACCTTTTTCAATAGTATTATTCAATGCTAACTGCCGAATTTGTTGCAAATTAGATTGATCATTTTGAGGAAAAGAAATAAGGCGTGTTATAGGGTTAGGAGGTTTATTTCCAAAAAGTAATTCATAAGGTATAAATTGAGTAGTATCATGAGGTGTGAAATTTAAACAATTTTCGATAAAAGTTAAATAATCTGTCCACGAACTATGTTTTTTATGACAATATGTTCTAAATAATCTATTTAATTCACGGTTTACACGTTCTTCCGGATTTGCTCGCGGATTGTAAACGCTAATTGTATAAACGTTAATTCCAGCATTTTTAAGAGTATCTTGCCAAATTGGAGATACAAATTGACTTGCATTATCGCTATAAATATTTTGCATTTTACCTATATTGGGTATAAAATGCTTAACAACTCTGTCAACACATTGTTGAGCAGTTGCACCCTTTAATGGATATAGTTTTACAAATTTTGAATAGTTATCCTTAATTATAAAAATCATGTTAAATCCAAATTTTCCTTTAGGTAAAGGACCATATAGATCCACAAAACAGTCCTTAAGAGGATATTCTGATATAATATTTTGTAAAGGACCTTGTGTAAAATAATTTGGAACCTTACATTTTTGGCATATATTACAACTTCGTAAATTTGACTCAACACGACGATAAATATTTTTAATGAAAAAATATTGTTTTAAATATTCAGTGATTTTACGAGACGAAAAATGACCTAAATATTTATGGAAAAATTGTATTATTTCATTTATTTTATTTTCAGGTAGATAAATTTGATAATTGTAAGGGAAGTTGGTATTTCTATGAAAAAGTATACCATTATGTACCATAAACCGGTTTTGATATTCTTGAATATTGTTAATTATGTTTTTACAAAAAGGGTCAACATGTTGGTACCTGCGAATGTTATTAGCAAATTTTTCAAGAAATTTATTTTGAAAATCAAGTTTTAAAATATTACATTTAACTGAAATGTTTGTAGAAAAATTATTATTTATAGATAAAGAATTTATCATTAAGTTCGTTTGATTTGATATATTATTTAAGGTATATGGATTTCGAGAGAAAAAATCTGCTATAAAATTTTGTTTTCCAGGAATATATTCAATAGTGAAATTGAATTCACTTAAAGCTAAGAACCAACGTAAAATTCTATTATTTGTTATTTTTGCTTCATGTAAAAATGATAATGATTTGTGATCACTACGAACTATTACTTTGTGACCTAAAATGTAATGTCGAAGTTTGTTGAAAGTAAAAACTAGACTTAATAATTCTCTTTCGGAAATAGTATAGTTCAATTCAGAAGTTGTTAAAGCGCGTGAAACAAACGAGATTGGATTATACGTATTATCATCATTGATTTGATATAGACAACCACTTAAAGCTTTGTCAGAAGCATCTACATCTAAATAGAAAATTTTGTTAAAATCTGGAAATTTAAGCATAACTGACTTTGCAAATAATGATTTTAAAGTATTAAACGTTTTTTGTTCTTCACTTCCCCAATTCCAAATTGAGTTTGCTTTTAATAAATGCGAAAATTTAGAAGTTAATTCACTAAAATTAGGAAAAAATCTACGATAAAAATTCATAATACCTAAAATTGATTGTAAAGATTTAATATTAGTGGGAGGTTGCAATTTTAAAATAGCTTGAACCTTATCCTCACATAAACTAATACCATTTTCAGAAATTTTATGACCCAAAAATTTAATTTCTGTTTTGAAAAAGTTACATTTAGAAAAATTGATGGTTACACCAGCATTAAAAAGTTTATTTAATACTATCTCAACATGTTTAAGGTGAGATTCAAAATCGTCAGAGCCAATGACTATGTCATCGACAAAGACATGACAAAAATCGTTTATGTCACTTCCCAAAATTTGATCAATACATTTTTGAAATATACCAACGGACAAATTTATCCCGAAGGCTAAACGGGTAAACTGATAACATTTGCCGTTAAATAAAAATCCTGTGTATTTTTTACTATCTGGGTGTAATTGGATTTGCCAATAACCCGAAATTAAGTCAATAGAAGTGAAAAATTGTTTTTTCTGAAATTTTCCTAGGATATATTCAATAGAAACTGGCGTTTCTCGGTCCGGTATTACTATTTGATTGATATTCCTACTATCTAAAACAATTCGGATTTGCCCATTTGGCTTAATTACTGTATGCAAAGGACTTATATAAGAAGTATATGACCTTTCTATAATTTTCCATGATAAAAGTTTATCTATTTCCTTTTGAACTGCGGGCAAACGCGAATAAGGTATAGGATAGCATTTTGACGAAAATTCTTTATGTTCTCGAATTTTGAATTTACAATAAAAGTTTTTTACTAACCCTGGTTTGGTAGAAAAAATGTTTTTAAATTTATTAAGCATCGATAAGATTTTATTTTGTTCGATTTTAGATAAATGAGTTAAATTAGAAATTGAATTTATAACGTCGTCAAAGGGTGTAATATATTCATTGTCGTCAAAGGGTTTAAATGAAAGATTATTAATTTTATAAAATTCTTCCGTATTAAGATTTTGTTCTTTGTAAACAATACTTTTAATGTTTGAAATTAACATATTACTGGATTTAATATCATTAGATGAGATTTGTGAAATGAATTTAATTTCATGTATTTTACTATCAATTTTAAGTAACAACGACTTATTGAAAATATTTATACTAGCGTAATATTTTTGTAAATATTCCATACCGAGAATCGCTTCGACAGCTAAATCTGGTACGATAAGAAAATTTAAGGGTATTATAATATTATTGTAACTAAATTCAATAAAAGTTTGTTTATCAATAGTTTTAGATTTTTTGTTTGTCGCAGTAACTACCTGACATTTTATTGTAGGTATTACGGGCAATGGTTTATTTGTATTTTTAATATGAATTTGATTTAATTTATCAAATGTTTTATCATTTAGAACCGTAATAACGCTTCCAGTGTCTATTAAAATATTGATAAAAGTGTCAAAAAAGTTTACTTTAATAATTGGCAAAATATCGTTAGAGATTTTTGTATTTGAAAAACGATTTTGATTATTCTCTTCCGTTAGATCACCAAAATGATCGTTTGAAAAAATACTACAAAGGAATGTACCCCTAATATTGTAACAATTCTCAGAATTGAAATTGTTAACATTACTATTTAATAAATTAATTTTATTATTAACAAAAAGATTGTCATTCTTAACATTTTTACTAATATTCTTTTCATTAATTTGAAAATTGTCATCTATTAAGGTTGATTTCCTTATAGATGTTCTATTTAGTTTTCCCAATCATAAGAAAATTCAGGGAATTTTGGATTTATTGGACCAATCGCACTGGTAGTACCAGTGGCGTGATCCCCGTTATTCGTGCTAACACTATGTGTAGACGAACACGGTTCCTCATTTGAAAAAGTTACTTTAGATTTTTTAAATTTATCAGTTTTCCAACTTTTATTTCTATCTAAATATTGATTATTACTAGTTACATTACCCCAACCATTATTTTCTGAAGTTGTAGGATTATTTTTAGAAATAGGACTATTTGGACGGTTATAATTTGAAGCATTTGGATTAATAGGAACGTTACGATAAGGAGTTTTACTGTAATGATTATCGAATTCCTTTAATTCATCATAAAGTTGTTTAATAGTTAAACAATTTTTTAAAATTCTACGCGTTTCAAAATCAAAATGTTCTATAAAAATTTCAATAAATGTTTTTTCAGGTATTTTGTCACTTAGATGTTTGATTCTTTTATACCAATAAAATAAGTGTTGTACATATTTTTGTTTAATAACAACAGATTTACCCTGATTAGAATAAAATTCTATCAGTATTTGATTTTGAATTTTACTATTCCAATATGTATCTAAAATCCAATTTTTTAATTGTTCAAATGTTAAAATAGAATCTTCAAATAATATTAAAGTATTTTTAATAGTATCAGTTAATTTAGATTTTGTATATAAAATTTTATCATTTTCAGAAAAATTTGTTTCTTTAAAATAATATTCTAATGAATTTATAAAATCAAGAGGATGCAAATAATTTATATTTCCATTAAATTCAGGAATATTAAAAAGATTATGAGTATTATTATTGAAAAAACTAATATTAGATAGATTATTATTTGGCAAAACAGTATTATTAATATCATTAATGTTAATAGATTCAAAAGTATTGATTTTCTTTTCTAAAATATCAATAGATTTTAATATAATATCATATTTCTCAAAAATATTTGTAATTTCAGTTTCGTTTTTTGTTAAATGTTCCTTAATACTGGAAATTTGTTGGTTAATAACTTTTGTTTGTTCATTATAAGCATCAAATTTTTGATTATTAATGATTTCGATATCATTAATTTGTTTAATAGTTTCAGAGTTTGTATTTTTACATTGCAAAGAACAATTGTTAATTTTTTCTTCTAAAGAAATTTTAATATTTGTTATTTCAGTTTTTAATTCATTTTTTAATTCGCTCAAACCGTTATGAACTTCTGTTTTAAGTTCGTGTTTGAAATTATTTAATTCGTTAGTAAATTTTAAGAAAAATGCATTAAACATACCGGTTATTTCACCTTGAAAGTTTTGTTGAGACGACGTTGCACCAGAAGGCCGCACGCTGATCATCTCCTCCATAGATTCACGAAGTTGATCTTCTGTTTTCGTAGAAGATGCTTCCGCTTCAAATATTGTTTCACTGAGGGCGTTTTCTTCGTTGTCCATTGTAATGTTGTAGTAAATGATTGTTGTTTCGAATGAAATTCCTTGAAGAAGTTGTCCACCAAAATTCGTATACTTCTTTTCTTCTCTTTTCACGTAGATTATTCGTCGGAAAATTTATTTCCACTGACAGGGATGCCAATAATTATGTAACGTCGCAAACGTGGGAAAAGATCTCACTACGGTGTTATTTTGCGATGCACAGAGGATGGTAAACTTTCCAGCGTGGGTTCGGTTTTTCTTCTCCAAGACGAATAGTTTTTTCACAAATAAAACACTTTTAATTGGTTTTTTAGTTGATTAGTTTATTGAATAAATGTAGAAAACTTGTATAAAAATAATTTTCTTATATAATTTTATAAATTATAAATTTTTTAAGTATAAAAAATAATGCGCAGTTGTTCCACTGGCGAGGATTCTGATGTTGTTCGTTTTAATATTACCTTACAACTAACTTGAAACAAGTTATATCCTTATTCTTAAAACAAGCGTTCCTTAATTTCATTTCCAAGAATCGAAAGAAAGTTCTATTGGTTTCTATATAGAGATAGAAATATTTGTATACATTAACTAGAAAGAAATAATAAGTGTTGTTTTGAAGTATTCCTTTATGTCACCACCTGGTACGACAGAAATATTCAAGTGATGCTTAACCCTGATTGGTTGTTGCATCTCTGGTGTCCAAACGTGACCACAGCACCAACAGTTCTTTCTGTTAAAAACTTGACAAAAGTCATAGTCTGTTCGTTTAGGCAATCTACACTACAGATATGTATTATTATCTGCAGCGCTAATCATTATTTGAGTTTTTATGATAAAATTTTGTGTTATATAATAAAATTTATTTTTACTAGAAAGTTTTGATGAAAATTTGTTAATTTTTCACCTGCGCCTGTACCATGGTGGTTACACTAGTCAAAAGTATTTGGACAGTCATATAACAAACAAATTTTTATAGTTAAAACGAGGTGAACAGTGAAATTAGTAAAAATTTTTACTTGTGTTCTACATAAAATGATTTATTAACTATTTTTTTTTACAAATTAATAAAAAAAAAACTAAATCCAATTCAGTTACTATTTAAAAATTAGCATTTTTTCACTTTAGAGTAAATAATTAACACCTGTCAAAAGTATTTGGACGATACTATTTTTAACAATTTTTTCTTGAATTTTCCAGTCAATTCTTTTTACATCTACCTAATAAATTTCTAACACTGACTGACTGACTGACTGACAGACAACGCACAGCCCAAACCGTTAGGTTTAGAAGGAAGAAATTTTGTGTAGGAGTTCCTTATATAATGTAGGTAAGCACTAAGAAAGGATTTTTGAAAATTCATTCCCTAAATGGGTTAAATAGAGGATTAAAATTTAGATGAAAATTCGTCATTTTTGAAGTTAGTGGTATATAAAAATATGTTACTATGGTTATTAAAATAAATAATACCTTATTTAATAAATCTTTAACACTGACTAACAGATAACGCACAGCCTAAACTGTTGAGTTTAGAAGGGCGAAATTTAGCACAGGAAATATGAAAATTGGCGTTTGGCTTCTATTTATAAATAAAAGTCAGTTGTGTAAACGTTTCTGAAAATTTATTCCCTAAGGAGTTAAAACAGGAAATGAAAGTTCGTATGGGAAGTCCGTCATTTTTGAAGTTATAAACGTGGATATTGATTTAGGATTTTGAAAAACATTAAAAGTGAGCAGACAGTGAGTACCTAATAAAAAGATGTTGTCGATGGGAAATCCCATCGGGCATACGGCTAGTAAAGTACATAAAGTAGAAAGTAGAAAGAATTGACTGAAAAATTCAAGAAAAAATTGTTAAACTAATTCCTACTGTCAAATATGGTGGTGGATCGGTAATCGGTATATCTACTTACAATCTTTCTGGGGGTGCATGTTTCAAAGTGGAGTGGGAAATTTTCATATAATAGACAAAATAATGAATAAGTAGGTTAACCTGAACATATTGAAAGAAAATTTACATGAAAATGTTAAAAAATTAAATATGGAGGATCGTTCTTATTTTAACAAAATAACGATACAAAGCGTTCCGCATACTTTGTATGACAATGCATCCTGTATAATACTTCCAAAAGATTACAGACACCACTCCAATCGTTTGATTTCAATCCAATTGTGATCCTCTATCATTATTTGGGGAAAGAAATTCGAAGCCATCACATTTCAAATCAACAAAGTTTAATTAAGTCTTTGAAATTAGAATGGAGTAAAATTTGGCCTGAAACGACATCAAAACTAGTGAAGTCAATGCGTAATAGATGTTAACGACGGGGGTACAGACCTTTTCTGTAGGGGATAAATTGATGTTAGTGGTAGCGTTGAATACCCCACAGAAAGGCCTAGGTTCGAACTCCTGATCACTACGGTACATTTGCGGGAATTTAAGGGTGTTCACTTTTCACTCAATAAAATAATGGCTTCAATTTAACAATTTTATTAACAAAAAAATAAATAAAAGACACAAGAAACAAAATAGGAAAATTAATTACATAAAATACTATAAAAAAAAATAGGAATCGTTCCCCAAATAGACAGGTAAACATTTAAAAACAAAAGTTAAAATATAAGCGACAGAATCAGGACTTACCTGGACACAAGTTATTCCCGTGGTTTAATTACAAGCTCTTGCTATTGGCCGCCAAAACAAACTTCCCAATTACGACCTTGAGCATGTTAAATTACCCTGAGTAGCCCATCCGCCTGCTAGCAACTAGCTACAAGCTCCAGTGCTCTTTACCGCTCCATACTTGACTTGCCTTCTCCCCGACTTCTCCGCTCCTTCTCCCCGACTACTCTACTTTGACTACATCGCTTTGACTACTTCTTCACTTCTCCACTCTGACTACTTCTTTTTGACTACTCTCTTGACTTCTCCCCGACTACTTCTTTTTGACTACTCTCTTGACTTCTCCCCGACTACTCTACTTTGACTACATCGCTTTGACTACTTCTTTTATATTATTGTTTGACCCACATAATCACGTCATTTTTATCAGAGTCAGCAGAAAGTATGGATTAGTGAATCGTCGATATTTTTTTGGTTGTTTGTTTTGGTTTACTGGCCTCGTTAACAACTTGTGTCCCAACAAATGGCCCGATTGCAACATAGAGTAAAAGAAGTGATTAAGCAATGGAATACGCTACTAAATACTAAATACTTAATACAATTTTTTTTTTGCTGATAATGAATGGAAATTGTACCGTCCAAATACTTTTGAAAAGCGAAAAAATGCTAATTTTTAAATAATTTGATTTAGTTTTTTTTTTATTAATTTGCAAAAAAAAAAAATAGTTAATAAATCATTTTATGTAGACCATAAGTCAAAATTTTTACTAACTTCACTATTCGCCTGGTTTTAACTATTAAAATTTGTTTGTTATATGACTGTCCAAATACTTTTGACTAGCCACTGTACATATAAGCCGCGTTGTTGCCGCGATGGTAAATGGTAAGCGACGATTAGATGATGAATGTATATAATTTTAAAATTAGGACATTTACAAATCACGTATAACCCCATCCAACGGAACGGAACGTCACCGTAACGAACATCAAGCAACCAAATACCGGCCACACTGACCAAAATCAGTGTACTCCAAAGTTGCGCAAATGAAAAGGAAAAAATCAAAGTTATTACATTTAATTCTCATCTAGGGATGGCGGTTTTTCAAAAATAACCGGTTTTCGCTTATTTCGGTTTATTTTAGGCCCAGTTTAACCTGACGGTTAAAACCGCTTAAAATAACCGGTTTTTGAAATAACCGATTTTCAGTTTTTTGTCCTAGGAAAAACAACACTTATATAGGCAAAAAAATTTGGATTATTTTATAAAATTATATTTATTTTTAAACGAATTTAATACCGTAAATACAAACAAAAACTAAAAATTAAGCAATTTAACGAGAAAAATAACTATCAACTAACAAAAATGCGAAAGCGAAGTATTGTCTTTAGACAACAAAGAGCTGTAGGAAACAAATTTATTAAAAAAAAAATATAGAACTCATTGTCAGTGTAATAGGGTAAGACAAATTAACAGATAAATTCATATATTATTATTATTATATGTAATTTTACTAAATATTCGATAGTGATAATTGATAAACGAAAATTTTATACATTTTCCTAAATTTCTCATGATCTACAAGTTTTTAAAAATTCTAGTAAATTACTAATTAATAAGCGATTTTGAAAGTTGAGTGAGGAAATTTTGATAACAATATCTGGTAAATTTGCTTGTTGCTTTCCTCTTTGTTTTATTTATTTGAATCTTGGTATTGCTCTGTCAGGTTGAACCGAGAAGTCGATTTTATTATTGGGTTGAACCGAGACAGTCGATTTTATTTGAGCAAATGGAACTATAATTATTGCAGGACATAATTTTGAAAATAAAGCGAAGCACTTTCTTTCTTTCAAAATCTTGCAGTTTCTTCTCAAAAAGGTAAAATTTTATTATCAATATTATATTTTGACAATAATTATTTGAAAACGTTACTACGGATATCATTGGTTTTGCATTGATTACTATATTACAGAATACTATCCGGTCGTATCTTGGTCGTATCTGGCTATCTCAATTATACATTTATATAATTAGTCTGTATAATATAATATATAATATTATGTTAATTGGTCTGTGTGTAGCAAAAAGACAAAATGTATGGTCACAGGACAATTTCCAGTACTATGCAAATTAGAACTAGACGGAGAAATTATAGAACAGATATCCGGCTACAACTGCTTGGATGTCACCGTAACTAGTATGGATGCACACCTGGGGAAGTATCAGTACAGCCAATGAAAGCGTCTAAAATATCAAATTGCCTAAACAACATATGGCACAATAAACATTTTAATATGGAAGTCAAATGTCGAATTTACAAATCAGTGGTCAGATCATTTCTCATTTACAGCTGTGAAACGCGATGTGATACTTCAAATATATAACTTTTGAGACTACCGAAATGAAAACACTGAGAAGAATTTCGAGGAAAACGCTGAGAGACATGGTAAAAAGTACTGATATAAGAAAGACTCTAGATATTTAAGCGGTCTGCACTTCGGTACTTGAAAGACGAAGACAATGGGACGATCATATAAACAGAATGGATCGATCTAGAATTATTGTGAGAATTGTCGGAAAGCCAAAAAACGATGAAGGGATTCATTGTAATTAATTGTTTTCAACAGGCCAAAATTGGCCTACAGTATGAAGAAGAAGAAGAAGAAGAAGGAGGAAGCTTGCCGAGTAAGTAAAAGTACCTATGCAGTGTTCAGAGGCCCAGTATTCAGGTTTTTTCTTTTTTGCTCATCAACTGTCTTTCTGGAGAAAAATTTAGAAATTTTTTTTGCTTCCAGAGCTCTCCATTTCCCTTCACGGTCCTGCTCGCCAGTAAAAGTAATTTGATTCAAAAATTTCAGATTTCTCATTTCAGGGTCCAATATTCATCCATCCAAGAGAAAAAAATGTTTGATGGAAAAAAGGTAAAAATCCTTAAACACAGGCAATATTGTTCCATCAATAAATTATGGTAGACGTACATAAAGTTATGTATGAAGATTAGCATAGCAGTAATCACATTCAAACGATAGTCTAGAAAGCAAAAATACCTACTCTAACACCCGGCAATCAGTAAGCAATAAATAATTATTTTCTTAATTTTTATAATTTTAAACTATGGCAAATTACAAAAAATACTATGTACGCCACAGACTTAAAAAGTTTTTTTAATTTCGTTTCGTATGAGTTGTTACCCCTTACAAACCCTCTTGCAACAAACTTTACACTCGAAATTAAAAGTCACACTTTAGTCCCTTAGTGTATAATATATACTATTAATATATATATATATATATATATATATATATATATATATATATATATATATATATATATATATATATCAGGCCCAGATCTAAGGGGGGCAAACCGAGGCCCCTGCCCCGGGTGTCAGTTTCAGGGGGCGCCAAAATCATACTAGGTCGGTCTATATCAAATGGTCTAAAAAAAAAGTTGGTTGCTCGACCATTTTAGAAAAAATTAATATTCTTCTAGTTGTTTCTATTATATTTGAAGTATTGAGAACAATTCGTTAAAAAAATTATCTTGAACCATTTAAGCGTGGACCGTGGTAGCCATTTTTGTTTTCCAGTTTGCGTTGGTTTTTGTGTTTACAGCCATTTATGCCAATGCACATATTTCATAAACCATTCATCCTAAAAGTTTGAAATAGAAACCATATATTTTAAACCATTTTAAAGGTAATAAATGTCTCTTTATTTTAATTGATGTCCATATTTAACCTATTTTCGTCCCTTCCATAAGAAAACATTTTTTTTCTTATAGAAGGAATGGTTTAAACCTCGCTTAGTAATTTTTATGAGAATAGCTATACGGGTACAACTACCCATTATGAAACAAATACACACTATTTCAATTGTGAAACTTGTATCCTTTAATTTTTACAAACTTCCGAAAACTGACTTTTTCTAAATTTTGGAATTTTGCGCCCCTGTATCTCTGATGGGGCTAATGATAAAAATTTGAAATTTGCACAAGTTGAAGTGCTTTCGGAGTAGATTTATTAAAATAAAAAATAAACTTGTAGGTACCTATATTGATACTTTACAAAACCCTCGATTTTTATCATTGCCGCAAAGGGAAAATAGGAGTTTTATAAAGGACTTATATACTTATGAGTTTTTTGACAGTTTATGTCAAACGTTGGAGAGGAGGGGGCGCCATTTTCAAGTTTCTGCCCCGGTTCTAAAAAATCGTAGATCCGGGGCTGATATATATATATATATATATATATATATATATATATATATATATATATATATATATATATATATTAGCGTGGGCCGAAAAAAGTCGATTTCATCGGATCAAAAACATGTATGTCTTAAAAGTTGTGTAGTAGGCATAGTATGAACATAATAAAATATTAGGCCTGAGAGATAATATATTGCTGAATTTTTAAGCTGATTGCGCAGTCTAAAAGCAATATCGCTCAAGGCTAATATTTTACGGTATTCATTATGGATCTATACAGGAACTTTTGAGACATACATGTTTACGATCCGACAAAATTAAATATATTTAAAAAATTGCCCAAAAATGCAGTTTTTTCGCCAAAAAACTAAACTTTAAGCTGTTTGCGCAGTCTAAAGATATTATCTCTCAGGCCTAATATTTTATTATGTTCATACTATGCCTACTACACATCTTTTAAGACATACATGTTTTTGATCCAATGAAATCGACTTTTTTCGGCCCACCCTTATGTATATATATATATATATATATATATATATATATATATATATATATATATATATATATATATATATATATATATATATATATATATATATATATATATATATATATATATATATACATATATATATATATATATATATATATATATATATATATATGTATATATACACAGAAAAAAAAAACTCACTGTATATTACAAAAACGTGAATTAATATTACAAAATTTTTACTCCAATAGAACCGTTTAGTAATATTACAAAACCACTTTTATTAAAAATCTGAGTACTAAAAGGTTCTATTAATTCAGAATAATTTTTGTAATTATCACAAAGACTTATTTTTGTGAATAAAACTCAACGTATGTTTTGTTGAACATTTAATAAACTTTGTTATAATTACTAAATGGAATTTGTAATTGGTATGATTTATTTATTAATAAATACTAAATTTTATAGTAAATTTTACTATATTTTTTTGTTGTACTTACAAATAACCCCTATAAATATTATTAAGGATATTTGTGAAGGAAAGGAACTTATTGGATATACTTTGATAATTAATGTAAAAAACAAAACAGATGTGACTATAAAATATGTACAAAATTCAAACTTCACATCTATTTTACACAGCATTACATTAATTATCAAAGTACATCCAGTTAATCCCTGTAAAATAAGAAAAATTTTATTTTATATAAATGAATTTATTAATTAATTAATACAAAAAAATAAAAAGTTATGTTAACATGTATTAACTTACAGGAGGTATGGCAAGTGTTTTAGAAATAATTCTAACATATTTTTATATTCAGAACTAATATTAAGCAAATTTCAATAAAAGATATAACTGTAGCCCAATATTCAATTACATCTTCAAAATCCAGTGAAAAATTTTAAAAAACAAAACGAAAACAAACATGTTGTTTATCTGTAAAAAGGATATTTTACTAAAATATGAAACATAAAAAATGTCTAACCAAATAATAAAAAACTTACTTGAATTTGAAAAAGAATGCTCTCAAATTGTTAGTAATTTACTTGACTGAGGTTTTTCGCGTATAGTCGAATAATGAATTACATATTCGATTCAGAATGAAAGTGAAAAGATAAAATAGGAGTACCTAGCATGTTTTCCACCTGTAAAAAAAGAATATTTTACTGACTAAAATATGAAGCTTAAAAACATGTCTAACCAAAAAATAACCCTTACTTGAATTTGAAAAGGAATGCAAATTTGCTAGTGTTTTATAAATTTCTGAACTGAAGGAACTTTTCTTTGGTTATAAAAAAGTTTAACTGCAAATCTGAAATTATTTTTTCCATAATGTTCAAAATTGCTTTTCGTATCTGAAAAAAAAGAGATCAAATTTTAATAGGAATATTATTAATATTTGTGAGCAAAAAATAATTTATGAAAATACTTACTAGCCATTGTCAGATTTTCGATAGTAAAACCATTAGCAAGTTTTCTTGTCATATTTTTAACGTACAAACAATTTTTTTAAATTGAGATTGTATACTATGTTTTTTCATAAACTCTTGTCAGGTTATAATAAATATTTATGAAGATGGACTCTATCACAGAATGACGCTATGAATACTACACAACATTCTAAAAATCATAGAATTCGTTAATATTGCGCTTGCGTCAGTTATTTATTACAAAACTTTTTGTTATAATTACAAAACACAATTTTTAAATGAGAAATACAAAACTTTTTGATAATCACTAAATCAGGATTTCTTTAAATGCATATATAGGTATTATGAACGTTTACAAAATATCACATAAACGTATCAACTTGTCAACTCTGCGCAAGCGTCATTTAATTATTACAAAAATTTTCGTTTTAATTACAAAAGAGACTTTTACTTTAAGCATGCGCATTTTGATTTTTAAAACAGTGTTATAATTACAAATATTTTTCTTATATTTACTTAAAATATTTAATAGAACTGTTATTAATGTTACAAAAATATACTACTAAATTTTTTTTTGGTTATTACAAAAGTTTTTGTAATATTTACAAAATTTTATATTAAAAAATTAATAAAACGCAATTTGTAGGATTAATAAAACTTATATTAATCACTGAAAGCGAGTTTTGTTACAATTACTCAAATTTTAGTTCTAACAACGAAAGCTAAATACTAAAAGCGGTTTTGTAAATAAAATCACTGTTTTTTTTTCTGTGTATATATGTATTATATATATATATATATATATATATATATATATATATATATATATATATATATATATATATATATATATATATATATATATATATATATATATATTAACTAAAACTCAATATCAGACAATAAATTTTATATTCCTATCATATTTTATCAATTTTTCATTGTACTTTATTGCTACTTTGCAATCTATAAAAATATATTATTTCACTTTCAATCAATGACAAAATTATTTCCACAATATATATGAATATATTTTTCCAACACAATGAAATATTTGAATGTTTTATTCAATATTTGGCACGCATCTAATTTTCGCAGAAACTCAGTTATCCTAGTCAAAATACAGACAATTCACCCCACTTGACAATGTTCTCTATACGTTTTACGACGCGTGTGGTGATGAGTGTTCTGCCTGCCTGTTGTTCTTCTATTCCGCCTGCCACACTGGCAGTAATTTGTGTGTGATTTGAATATCAAAAACCAAACAAATGCGAGAAAAAAAAACAATGGAAAAACAACGGAGTTATTTTTTTGTTTTGTTTTTATTGAGTAACCGACACCAAATCATTCATTTTTTTGCCAACAATAATTATTTTTATGTTTAAAAGGGTACGTCATATGTTGTTATCATTACTTACATATCCTGCCCTGCCCTGTCTAGTCACAGTGATGCGCAAAATTAGTTAAACTTTCAAACTATTACTAACTTTTTTATTGATTGAACAATAGATAGAATTTTTCACAATGATAACAATTAAAAGAGTAAAATCGGATGTAAGTATTAATTACGCTCATTTTAAATAAAAAAAATTTGGGGGGACCCGTCTACCCACACTGTCAACTTCCCATTGGATGTTCTTAAAGACTGTACTGTACCTAAGAGTGAGGACGCTTATCAAACAAACGATATCATCATTTGTTCTCAAAATATGCGAGACAAAAAATATTTCGTAAAAAGTTTCCTATTTCGTGCTTTTTTTATAATTATTTACTGGCGTTTTTAACATCAGTTAGGTTTTTAGGCCATTATATAATAAAGACATGGTAAACAGAGTTGTGCGTGTAATTTACACATACTTGTTTTGATAAAAAACTGTAAAAAGTTTAAAAAATTTAAAAAACTAAATTTTTAAATTTAATAGATGTAAGCGTTACTGATGGTATTCGATATTTGCTATTGAAGTATTTGTTTTATTTGCAAAGTAAAACTTAATAATTAAGTAATTTGAAAATTTAAAATATAAATGGGTACAAACAGGAAAAAGAAAGGATAATTTTGATAGAATAGTTTATTTAAGAAATCAATATTAAAAAGATTTTTATTTATCCAGTTAAATTTTATTAAAGGCGTTAATCATCTCCATCATCACTAACATCAGTGATTTTATTGTTACATATTATAATTTAAAGAGAGATAAACATGTAGTCTTTTTTTTGATCTGTCAAAACTCAATTTGTTAATTTGGAAATTTAAAGCTTTGTAATCAGTTGTAGATGGCCTTCCACCAGCAGAAAATCATTTTTTTGTGGACATTTTGTTTATATATTTTTTCATGTGAATTTTTTCATAAACAAGTAAAAACGGTCAAAATGAATTGTTTGTCAGTGAAATAACAAATGATTTAAATATTTTACATTTTTTACAATTTTCTACAATTTTTTACGGATTTTTACAGTTTTTTACATATTTTACAATTTTTTACATAAAAATGTAAAAATCTGGTTTTTTACATCATATGGCACAACTCTGAATTGGTAAATAATCCATATACATAATCTATGTTATGTTAATAAAATTAATTCCGTTTTTTATCACAAAAAACAAACCGCTAATCCCAATTTACTGAGAACTTTATCCGGTCTTCATTTTTTAATTACGCTTCTAATAAAATTAGTCCGGAGTTGACATCATCATTTGTTCTCGAGGTATGCGAGACGAAAAAAAATTCACGAACTAACGAACGAACGAACGAATTAACTAACGCGCACACAGACATCACGCTAAAAACGATGAATTCGGATTCTAGTGACCTTGAAACGTCGAAATATGTCCAAATTAGCGATTCGTAAAATCGGACCCATTACAATAACTTCCAATGGGAATTTAAAAATAAGCATGAAATTCAGTAGCTTCAAATACTTGAAGGCTGCTAACTAAAAACGTCGGCTGATCAAAGAAATCTTACGTTTGCTGAGAGAAATTTGAACAAAATACTCCAACACCAATCATTCGATAATCAAGAGAGCAACAAAAACTACAAGCGTTTCATCAATTTCGGTGACTCACTGAAAACGATGGTAAGAGTGCTGGGAAAAACAGTTTTATATATTTTTTATTACTAATTTGGCGCACACATTTCTGTACGCAAAATAGCTGTTTGCCCACTGTACTCTTCCCGCATAAATTTTTGCGTGTCTAAAGTAACTTTCCACACGCAAATTGACAATAAAACACGCGAAATTTAATCAAAACACGCAAGGCCGCCTCTTAATTTTTCATTTAATAAATATTTCTTAATTATATATTTCTATAGAAACCACTAACAAAGTAATTTAAACGATAATTAATTCAGAAAAAAAGACGGACACTTAAAAATATTATTTCAAAAAGTAATAAAAATGTCAAAAATAGTGATAATAATAGAAAAAAGTATGTGAAATTAGTAATAAAAAATAGTATGGGCAACTCGTGCGGGATTGTCGATTGCCCCATTCAAGCGATTGTCGATTGCCCCATTCAACTTCGCTTTCGTGGGCAATCGACAATTTCCCGCACTTATTGCACAATATACTATTAATATGTACAAAACTGCTGCAGTTTTGCGTCATTTTATTTTATGTAAAGCCATCGACAATATTTTTATTTTGGTTTCCTGGTTTTATAAACATT
Organism: Brachynemurus nebulosus; assembly: GCA_035578155.1. Taxonomy (NCBI): domain Eukaryota; kingdom Metazoa; phylum Arthropoda; class Insecta; order Neuroptera; family Myrmeleontidae; genus Brachynemurus; species Brachynemurus nebulosus. The sequence continues at coordinate 36,625,618 of JAPWDM010000006.1, forward strand.
GTTAATAAATCTTTATCCAAGTTTTCACTACAAAAATGTTAACATAACTGTGAAACCAATTAAACGACCGATTGTGATAAGTCCCTAGTTCCGGTTGGTAAGTCGTGGTTCAGTTTTACTTTACAATTCCTGGTGCATATCAATAAAGCTCCCTTAACTCATTTCTATTTGTCAAATTTTATAAAATTTTACATGAAGACTTGGAATAAGATTTTTAAGTATTTAAAAGAGATCCAGATATCCTTTCCAGGATAACAGTAGCGTCTGTCTAACATATTTATGAGACAGCTTGTCAATACCGAAAGAAAAGGTAGTAATTTTTAAACGATAAACTTCTTAATATTTAATGTCAGGAACTTAACAAAGAACTAATTGTGAAAATCCACTGGGTCCAATATAGCAGGCTTTCGAAGTTTTTATACATACGTAATTATACTGGACTACTAAAATGGAATGCCGGAAAAAACCATTTTTTAAATGCCTATTAAAATTCAGATTGAAATTTTTTAATATTATTTGTTCCACAAGAAAAAGCAAAAAGTACAAAAGAAGATTTTCCATTACTGTTTTATATTTTAAAACTCTATGAAAAAAGGATATCACTTACAAATATGATTTTCTCAGTAGTAAACTAGTAATGTAACTGAATTTGAATAAACAAAGTACAAAGAATAACGATGTGGGTGCAGGCCTGGCCTGGCCCACCGGGACACCGCGATGGATCCCGGTGCGCCCTCCGCCTGGCAGAGGATCGGCGCCCTCGCCCCCAAACGTTACATAAATTTTATAATTTTACAATAAAAAATTACTGCATTAAAAATATTTGTTTGTGTTGCCTTTTCTAGTATTTTTATTCAGAGTCACCATTCAATTTTTTGTGATTGTTATTGCAACGGTCCAATAGCTAGTGTTCTCGAGTCCATACTTCGATTCGGTTTGACTTAAAATTATTAAAACCCGGCGTCATTCCACTATGACAAATGAAAGCTTGAAGGCTTTTATGATAATGGCAGTAGAGAAGGATGTCCTGAACAATGTGGAAAGCGAAACCGTCATAGAAAAACTTTGTATAAGTAGTACAGAATTGAAACATCTTCTTTCATACTGAAGGAACGTTTTAATGACAGTCAACTTGGTTTTTTTACATTTAGTCAACTTTAATAATGTTAGGTATTACAATTTGTAATATTAAATACTTTGTAATTCACACTTTTTTTACAATAAATTATGTTCACGAACTATTATGTTAAGGAGGGAGTTCAAATAAAAAAGCAACTTTTTTATTTATGATTATTTTGCTTTTTGAAATTTTTTTTTCAAATTAGGGAAGGTTTCAAATAGAAAATTTTGTTTTTGAAACCTTCATTACTCTTCCCTGTGGGGGGAGGGGGCCCTTTATCACAAATTTTTAAGCGTTTACAAGGAACGCCATATCTCAAAAAGTAATGAACATTTTTTAAATATTTTTTCATTATTTTATTCCTAAAGGACCTATCCATAAAGCTAAGTATGGGTTTCAGGAAATTTTAAAAATTAACTATAAAACTGTAATCCCAAACTTCTAAAAATTATAAAACCCAATTTTTTATTAAAAAACAAATATTTAAAAATAGTTACAATTGTTCAAATGGAAAAAGCATACTCCACTTTATGCGCAATATGTTTATGAACAAAATAAAAAAAAATTAAGTCTCTATCTTTTCTAGAACTTGAGATATGATTTTCCTTGTCGGGAAAAACACAACTTTCGGGAAACGGTGAAAAACAAAAATAATAACAAAAGTAGTGATTTACTTACTGTTTATTAAAACGTTTACAAAGGCATACAAATAAAAGAACATTATTTCAGTGTATACTATAACACTCATATACACACCAAAACTAAATATTACTGATAAAATCGCAAGGGGGGGCGGGCGTTGTCTGCAAAGGAGTAGCAACTTGGCTGTGCAGCAGCTCACAAATAAATAATTTTCTAATTGAAAAAAATTTTTTTTGGCCATGTTTTATATATCACCGTGTTTGTAAAGAACCACAGAACAAAATAAAAACAAAAAACGAAATTCGAAAAAAATTAGTTTATTAGCCATTTCTGGCGTGAACTCCCTCCTTAATTGAGTTTGAACCTGCATCATAATTTAAGAGTCAGTCCACCGCCTTTTAAGGTTACCCAGGCCGGGCCTATGTGGGTGACGCTTATTATTAACAGAATCACAATCATCTAGAACAATGTTTCCCATACTGGTTCCCGCAAGCAATCATCAAGTGTTCCGCGGAAAAATTTTTAAAAATGGCGTCCGAGAAATTAATTTATTAAAAGTGGCGAAAAATAACACGGTATATTTTGTGTTCAATCTCTTTTTTGCGCATCAACGGAATTTTTGGATTTTTGGAAAATGTTTACTTAACCACTTAAGGGGGGAGGATCCTCTAGACAACAGGTTTTTTAATAATTTTTTTTTAAGAAACTGGATACATTTATTGTATCAAATGATGTTACATAGTATAGTACATATTATGGTGTATTCACTCATAAATTTTTATGCAAAAAAAAGAAAAAATGGCGGCGCTACAGCTGTTCCAAGTTGTCTCTTTTAATTTGCGCTGTGGAATACCCAGCCTCTTGTAGTCAACTGAATTCAATCGGACAAAAAAATTTTATTAAAATAAGTCATTACGCTTTGCATACACCTATTAATGATGAGAAATTTTTTTTCACAATTTAAAATCAAAAAGAAAAAAATGTCACTTTTTTTTATAAACAAATTGTTATAAACAATATTTATAGTAATAATTTATGCAAAATTTTAGGTATATGCAAAGGCAAATATCTTAAAGAATATCTGTACAAAATTTCAAATTATTACCTTAATAACTTTTTAAGTTATGTTCCACGGCGCGGTAATAAGCCTGTTTGGAGAAAAACGCTATTAAAAAGTTTTCGTTCTTGAAAAGTAGAGTTAAAAGTAGTTTATCGTTATCTAAGATAATCTTTCTGTTGGGATTAAAACATTAGAAATATATTCCTTAAGGTTGAAATGAACTTTTAAAGCAAAACAAAAAATGAAAAATTTGAATGTTCTGGGGGACCCTCCCCCCTTAAGTAAAGGTTACGTTTTTTGAACAGCTTTCTTTGAGCTAGTATTCCGTACAAATTTTAAAGCTTAAAAAGTGTTCCGTAAGGGAAAAAAGTTTACGAAAAACTGATCTAGATAAAGCAAGATAACTTTTTCTGAAAATCGATACCTATATTGATTATTTAACCATAAACCAACATAATTTCCTATTGTTTATCAATCTAATCTTGTCTATTATCGAATGTTGATATGTTGATATCAATCAGTAACAAGATTTACATTACATAAAAGCCAAACTAATATACACAGTAGTAGGCTATGATGCTACACGATCAAGTTATATGTGGACTTTACTCTATACATAGCTACCTAGAACAGACTCTATACATAGCTACCTAGATACAGCTGAACTCTTTTTTATGCGATCCTTTTTGTGAGATTTTTTTATGCGGTTTTTTTATGCGGGTTGTAAAAAATGGCCATTAAAATGCATAATGTGAATCAAAATCACGAGACAGTAAGAAACTTAAACAATTACTATAATGACTTTCTTTGATAAAAATACTTTTTAACGGCTTTTAAGCATTTAATCAATACATTGCATAAGAACATAAGTTATTGCATCATTTAATTTTGTTAAAGATGTATTTTTCAAAATTTTCATAATATAAAATTGAAACAAAATGTTTCTACGTGTAAATTAATGCTTTATCTTGTCTATAGAAGCAACTTCTAAGGAAATTTCTAAGTTTTGAGCGTTTTGAGTGATGTTTTTTCGATGAAACTATTTTTTTTGCGGTCGCGACCAACCACACAAAAAAGTTTTTGTACAATCTGGATCGAACTATACTTTTTATAGCTATTTATGATATTTTTGAATATGTTTTTTTTGTGTGATTTTTTTATGCGGTCCCTATCCACCGCACAAAAAAGAGTTCAGCTGTACTGTTTATGCTGTTTATTTTGGTGTTTGTCAGAGGCAGGCATATGGATTGTGGGTATATTGAGAGACAACAAAGTGCATAAACAGAACTACACTGGTTTCTCGTTGTAAGCAACATCAAAATTGAAATAGAATCATATGCCTTACACTTTTTATGTATATGCAAATTTTATTATCTAAAAAGAGTAAGATATATGATTCTATTTCACGTTGCTTACAACGAGAAATCAGTGTATATATATGTAGCTATACCGGATGTACCATTTGTTACACATCAGTGGAAAAACCGTAGCCGGAAAATTTAAAATTTAATTATGAAAATGCATTCCCAGAATTTACACACAGTACGATAATCAAGTTTATATTTAATTTAAAATTTTGACAGGATTTCACTGTATTTAGTTCGTAACAAAAACGGTACAATGAGTAATGTAATTATTATCAGTGTTAATAATAATGGTTGAATTACTGATAATTTTGCGTCTAAAGTAAAATAGATGGTGTATCAATAATGAATGTTTTCAAAAAGATTCGGCTTTTTGAGACTATGCATAGGTATACATCGATTACGTACAATTCGAAAAATCGATTGGTACAATTCGAAAGAACTTGGCTTTTTTCAATAAAACTCTTGAATGACATAAATCTTCTCTACAAGCAAATTAATATTTTAACTAATGACACGAATAATATATTTCAATAAAATTCATTTTTAATTAAACATGTTTAATGTTTAGATATTTAATTTTTATTCTTTCTCTGACAAAGAGAATCAACGTAATATTTTACAGAAAAAATTTTATGTCTTCTCAGACAAAAAGAATTAATATATTTTACAGAAGAAATTTTTTTCTGCGTACCTACAACATACATAATTATTTCTTCTTTTTATAAATGAATAAGAATAATACATTTTTCGCAATTCCGGGACTAAAAGATATAATTTTGTCCCTCATAATAGGGAGTAAAGTGTCACTTTTAGTCCCAAGGGACTAAGAAATTATTTTGCTCCCGCTTTTAAACCAATCAACAAGCACAATTTACAGAAATTTAACTTAAATAACGTTGCCAGGTAATTGAAAATAATAAACAAATTCAAACTTGTAGATGAAGACAAACAGTTATATTATATTGTACAATTCGATTGATTTATCCAAAGTATACTTGATGGGATATTATTACATACAAATTGATTCCTATAGCACTTTTCCTATAGCACTTTATATAGTAAATTTTTTAATATTTTTTTATGTCTGGAACTTAACAAAGAACTAATTGTGAAAATTTATGTAATTTTTAAGTAATTTTTTTTAATTTTTAAATTTAAATTATTCGGAATTGCATAAAATAGTATATAGTGTTTTTTTCACCCCTCGTGTGATTTGTTGCCCTCGGACCTTTATAAACTTCACACTCGGGATTAAAACTCACATTTTAATCTGTTGGTGTATAATATACTATTTTCATATGATCAAATTATGTTGGTCTAACGTCATCAAACAAATGCAACAAATGAAATAAAATTAGGTGTATCTATTTTTCTGTCTATATTATTGATTTCATGAACGGAAATGTGTCTTTTTTTCGAAAATGAGGGAATAGATAAAAAAAAAATTGGAAATTTATGGATCTAGATAACAATATTTATACGACACTTGGATGTATCTCTCATTTTATATTGACAGACATATTACCAATAGGTGATATCATCAGTTCATATACAGTACGTCCTATTTTCATTGTTTTTCCAGGAAAAGCATAAAAAAACTATAAAGAAATTCATTATTAATTAAATATTTATTATTTGTCCTCTTCCATTAACGCCTATATTCATTTCTCGGTTAGATAATGGGTTGGGAATGCTCTAGATGAGATATGGCAGACTTTTTTAATTACAAAACAGCTTCTTTCTCCCTCTCTCTCTAATATATTACAATTGCTTTTCTAGTAACATATTGTAACCATATTGTATATTATGGCATTGTAAACTAAATTACAATTTTATATAAACAATTACACGGGCGGTGGAACGAATTAGTCGTTTTTAACCCTAGAATCATACGTTGGTCTACGAAAAACGTTAATCATACATCGGCGTCATTTTGACGAATGGACTTTTTACGAAAAAATTTTTTAATATAAATATTTATTAATTTTTTTAATTTTTTTATCAAAGCAAATGTTCATTATAAAAATTAAAAAATAGATAAATACATCAATTGTATCATAAGACATGTCTTTCAAATAATTAATTTATGAACTATTATGAGTCGGTGGACATGTGTGACTTTACAGAATGTGAAATTTCTCGGTCACAAATATTCCCGTAGATATGTAGTTATTCGCTGATTAGCCACATTTGTAAATTTTCTAAAATTTGTTAGCAATTTTTCGAATAAGATCTCAAATAATAATAAAATTAAATTATTTTCCACAAAATAAATTGTTAATCTATTATTAAGTCGCTTGAAACGCATTCTTTGGTTTTCGATTCAATATATTAAAACTGCAGTATTATGTCGTCTCTATAAGTCAAACAGCTGTAATCACCTTTCATATTATCATTATCATTGAATAAATTAATCATAACATCCATATCTTTAATAAATTTTAGAAAAATTAGGAAAACTTTTATATGTAAAGTACAAACCTCTAAAAAAAACATTGGTTAATCATACATCGTCGTCCTTTTGAAGCACCCTATTTCAATATAAACAAAACGACAGCAAACAAAAACAAAATTTATACATTTACTGTGTTATAATAACAAATAAATTAGATAACAGAAGTTTCACAGTAAGTAGGCAACGACAAGTTGTAGTATTGGAGCAGGTAGAGAAGTTCGTTTGTAATTTTGACGAGTATGTATGATTCTAGGGTTAAATTCTATTAACGTGAATAATATCGTTTACAAAAATAAATAATACAAGCACAAAGCTTGTGCTGCTCCCACGACTACCACTGACTGTGCTGTATATTTCCGTACAGCTGTCGCTGACATTTCTATAACTAAGCTAAATAAAACATAAAAGTACTCAAAAAATGTTTTAACAAAAATTTTCATCATAAATGTGATTATAATGGATCGACAAACGTCGGTGGCTATACAATTAACAAAAATTTTATAAACACAAAGGATATTAATTAGATACTCGAATGAACATTGAATACGCTAGAGGGATCACAGGTTTATACTCAATGTATAATTATGTAAATGAGGCAAAAAAACAACTAATTTGTAGACAAATATGGTGATGAAACAAGTCTGAATGAAAATTTTTCTATACTCATTATTAATCAGTACATAGTTTGAAAATCCATTACCACTGACACTTTTTATTCTTAAAAGCTTTTATTTAACTTGGTATGTTAGTATGTTGGTTTAGATCAAATCTTGGAATCAAAATTTAGACAGGTTCCAATTGAGCTAGAGGTTTCAAATTTTGCATACGTGTCTAACCTTGATGACAATGCAATATTGTATAATTAGTTTTTCCCTAATTCGCACCAAACCAAAATTGTTGATTTTTAGTCCTATGCAACTTTTTGACATTTCGAATTGTCAAATATTGTCCATTGATTTTACATTGCAATTTTTTGTTTCCATAGTTATGTCTCATTAGGGTAAATTAACCGATTAAAATATAGGTAAAAAAATTACTTCTTTAATTTTTTTTAAATTAATTATAATTACACTAAAAAGTAAAAAATAAAATAAAGTAAAAAAATGTTTTTTAAGAAAAAGCTTTTATTTAAAAATTGGCTAAAAAAAATAAAATAACTCTTGAGTGAAGTTTGAAGCAATATGTAACATAATTTATAAAAGCTTGAGGCGTTTAATAAAATTTGGTAACTACTGAAAAGTAAAATAGCTACACTTATATCCAAAACAGAAATAATTAATGATAACGCCTCAAGCTTTTATAAATTATGTTGCATATTGCTTCAAACTTCACTCAAAAGTTATTTTATTTTTTTTAGCCCATTTTTAAATAAAAGCTTTTTCTTAACATTTTTAACTTTTCATAACTTAACTTTTCATAACATTTTTTTTACTTTATTTTATTATAAAATCTGTAGACAAATATGGCGATTTTTCCTCAAAAAATTATATGTACTCACTCTCTATTATGTTATATGCATGTATGGTACATACATGCATATTATTATAATCCCAGTGGTTAGATATAAGCACTCTTTATAAGCTATAACCCTATAACCAGCGGAATGGCCGAACGTGCTTAAGCACTGGCACTTCGACTGGTAGGTCGAGGGTTCGAAACTCACGACCGGCTATGCTCGTGAAAGTTTTCTGCAGTTTTCCTTCACAATTCCCCATCCAAATCCTAGTCCCCCACCACTCCCCTTGTCCTCCACTCGCATCACAATTGTATGACGTAAAAGTATTGTAATAAGTATTTGAATATTAATAAAGATGCAAATAATGATGTGGGTGGCGTTTCTTATAGGCGAAAAAGTCTCAAAAATAGTCGTTAAACCATATTATTATTATTATTATTATTATTATAAGCTATAGATACATCCTTGCTCTTACTTAACAGTTAACAACTTAACCATAAGTTTTCCTGTGTTGTGTCCCATATTCTAGCTTCAGAAAAGAACAATATTATTCAACACTACCGCTTTCTCGTACACAAATTATTGAATTGTACCAAAAGCAATGTTCGTATAAAAGAAAGAAAAGTAAAAACCGATAATACAATTTCTCTATTATAAATCAGCAATTAGATACCAACATTGTATTTGTTATACAATGAAGGAATAGTATATTGTGCAATAAGTGCGAGAAATTGTCGATTGTCTACGAAAGCGAAGTTGAGCGCACTCACTACGTTCGTGCGCCCATTCGCTTGAGTGGGGCAATCGACAATCCCGCACGAGTTGCACATACTATTTTTTATTACGAATTTCACATACTTTTTTTTATTATTATCACTATTTTTGACATTTTTATTACTTTTTAAAATAATATTTTTAAGTGTTCGTCTTTTTTCTGAATTAATTATCGTTTAAATTACTTTGTTGGTGGTTTCTATAGAAATAATTATGAAATATTTATTAAATGAAAAATTAAGAGGCGGCTTTGCGTGTTTTATTGTCAATTTGTGTGTGGAAAGTTACTTTCCACACGCAAAAAAGTATGCGGGAAGAGTACAGTGGGCAAACAGCTATTTTGCGTACAGAAATGTGTGCGCCAAGTTAGTACTTCTCCCGCATGAGTAATAAAAAATACATTTTCAAGTGATTCACTAATTTTTCAGTGCAGAAGTGTTAACTAATGTCTATCTTCAACGAAAAGTCAAAAACGTTTTAGATTTTCAGTTCCAGTCACTAACTACCAACAGCGTACAGTACTAAATCTAACAAGGGTTCCATCTTGAAAAATTAAATAATTAGGTAATTTTCACAGTACAGCTCAACCAACATAAGGTTGCCGGTCAAGGTTGTACGCGCAATAGACAAACACAACTTCTATCACACTTTGTTATATGTTATATTTTTATAACATATAACAAAGATATAACATATATTATTTTTGCATATATGTTATATTTTTAATTCTTGTTATTATTATTATCGCACTCTATAGTTGTCGCACTCTTTCATTTGCGCATCTGACCGGCAACCTTATGTTGGTTGGGCTGTAGGTAAATCTCGTTCCCCGTCCTAGCAATGATGGCTTAGGTCTCTAGTGAAGCTTCAAGCAGAACTTAAAGTATTGTATGTACAACACCATGTAAAATTCCATCGAAAGTTAATCGACTCGTTTAATTCCTTTAAGAGATAGGTAAGCAACTATCCCTCGGGAGTTGCTAAACACACTTAAGGGATGTTCATTTATTATATTTTTTCACTCAGTAAAAAAAGAATAAAGTAGTTATTCTAGAGAGTAACTAGACTAAAGTGTCCGAACGTCCTAGTTTTGCCGTATTTGTACAGGTTTTAAGTCTCTTATCCAAGTGTCCCAATAAATCTTCGATTATTTGCTCCGTTTTTTTTAATTTCGTGGATTTTGAATTGGTATCATTTTCTCTAGGATTCATAGAGTAGATTTCAATGAGTATGTATAAGACCGAGTTTTCAAGTTAGGTGATATTGTAGGAAGTCAAAATTAATTTTTGACTATCTCCATAAATGTGTGTCTAATGAAAATTTTGTCAAGACTTTTTACAAATAATATTTTTATCAACAACTTTTATTCGTAACTTTTTAACGAAAAGTCAATATTACATAAATAAATTATAATTCCAAAAAGCGCGGGAAATTAGGAGAGGAAAAATTTTTTTAGGTCAACTAACTTGTGATAATTTTAATTTTTAGAATAAAGGGCAAAGACACACTTTGGCAAAGGCACTGTTTTTCTTCCTACAGCAAGAAAAATTCAATTTCTTTCACTATTAACACTATAACACTTGTCTTTAACAGCTACATATCTCTTAAGAATAATATATATCAAACAAAAAAATTAGACAATGCAAATCAGAATTCCCATTGTTTCGTATATTAACACGAACCGCTACAATACTAATCCATAATCTTCCTCAGTTCAGTCTAATATCTTCTGTACGGGAACGTTGATCTCTCGTGACGGTTGCAATATTTAACCCCAAATATCCATATGCCTGTCACCATCAATTACCTGATTACCCGTGTGTATCATGGCGCTAGTGCTGAATTAAACTTCACGTACCACTAAAATAAATCATTATTATTTTACTTGTGACATTTTAATTTAAACTGAATTGTATTAGAATGTGCGGTAGTAGACTTTGCGATAGTGTTGGTAATAGTAGAAACGTAGCCAGACTCACAAGTAGACTCTCATTGTTATTTTGAATAAACCCATTTAGTGGTTTGATTTAAAACCAAAGTGTTACACGATAAAATTACATTTACATACAACCGTCGCGTAGCACATTAACAGTTTCATATATGAATATGTATATCTATACATATAATAAAATTGTAACGAGACCATTTCTGTACATGGAATATTTTTTGAAAATTGTACTGGTACTGTAAATAGTTATCGAAGTAGATACCAAAACAGCGATTTTTAGAATTTTTGTCTGTCTGTTCACGCATCACGCAAAAACTATTGGACGGATTTTAATGAAATTTGGTGTGATAATAACTTATTACCTGGGTTCACATCTAAAATACTTTTTACTTCAGGAAAATTTCTCATTCCAACGGGAAAATGGAAAAACCATTTTGAGCATGTGCACACATTAGGCAAAAACTATTGGACCGATTTTAATAAAATTTGGTGTGGTGATAACTTATTACCTAGGGCAACATTCAAGATACATTTTACTCTGGGAAAATGCCTCATTCCCACGGGAAAATAGAAAAACCATTTTGTGCATGTGCACGTATTACGCAAAAACTATTGGACGAATTTTGATGAAATTTGGTCTGGTGATAACCTATTACTTGGGTCAACATTTAAGATACTTTTTACTCCGAGAAAATTCCTTATTCCCACGGAAAAATAGAAAAACTATTATGAGCATGTGCACACATTACGCAAAAACTATTTGATGAAATTTGGTGTGGTGATAACTTATTACTTTGGGTCAACATTTAAGATACTTTTTACTCCGAGAAAATGTTCCATTCCCAAGGGAAAATGGAAAAACCATTATGAGCATGTGCACACATTACACAAAAATTATTATTCTTTGCAAGTTCTGTATAATTATTACACTTGTATACTTGTCATTGAGTTTATAACAATGCTTTGCGCGAACGACGTCGCGGGTACGGCTAGTAGAGGAATATAAATTTATGTATGTTGTGTAAGAGATAAGTTAATCTCTCTTTTGGTGGCGGCTCTTGACACATAACGGTTACCCCGGTTTAATAACAACTTTGCTAATAACAGCTAATAAAAAGCTTTCGTGAGCTTTCATGAACATCATATTATTTGTTGTACATACATATTATATACGTATGTTTATTTACAAGGATATAATTTATTTATTTTATTTTTAATAATTAACTTCAGGATAAATTTTATTAGTAATTCCTTTTGAGAAAATTAAATTGATTAGAAGTACCTACTTTTTTTAATAGTTTTATCCGTAAGTGTAAGTCTGTAAGTATACGTCAGACAGATCCAGCCCCCAAATTAAGAGGAGATCATATTTTTTTAAAGAGTTCATATTATACATATTTGACATTGCAAATTTGTATTTAAATTAGAATTACAGGAACGACTTCCTGAACCTATAATTTTCTTCCACTTTCATCGTTCTGTTACTTTGATCACAGTTTTAAGACCCTGAAAAAATTTAGTAAACCTGTTGACGTTATCAAGTTAAAAAAATTGTTTTTTTATCAAGTCAAGCTTTATTCAAATAATTTTAATTCGGATGATTGATCGAATTATGGTAACTTGAGTGTTAACTTTTCATTTTTGTTATCAAAATGACGAAATTTCTTTTGGATATATGACAAATTCGAGATAAGTTTTTTACTGGTATTTCTACGTGCTTAATTCTGGAAAAAATGAAAAGACCGACCTCTATCATTAAAAAACTTTGATAAACTTAATGACATCACCAAATTAAAAAATTTCTTTTTTCGAAAATCAAGCATTACTGAAGTAATTTTAATTAAGGTGAGTGGTTAAATTAGGCTATTCTGAATATGGGCTTTTCAATTTTCCTACTAAAAGTAAATTGTAAATTATTATTAGAAGATCGCTAACAATTTTTCTGTTAACAATGCTATAGTAACCAAAATCATCTTTTCTATATAATAACCAAAATTCCAATGTCTAGGACATTGAGGAGAGAATCGACTAGAGATAATGTTGTGTATTACAAATACATTAAGAAATTGAAGCAAAAAAATTGACTGATGTGAGCAAAAAAATTGACTGATGGGATTACTTTAATGGAGGTCAAACCATTAATTTAATGGTTTATCTTATGGAGTGTAGAATATAAGGAGGACTATCGTGTACGGAAAACAATAGAAAAATAGTTCAAAAAGTGTCCCGTTTTAAGTACTAAGTAACAGTTCAAAAACTCGCCAGAATAGCGCTAGAGTAGCAAAAGAGCATAGTGATTTTTTTGTGTTGAGTTTTATAAAAATTTTTAAAATAATAAAACTATGATATGTAACAATTATGATAAAAAAAACAATAATTACATAACAACGCGGATGTTTTTCTTTCCTTGTTTACTTCTCTAAATTTACCCTTTTGCTACAGTAGCGCCGCCACTATTTACGCCTTTCTATGGAAACTTTTTGATACAGAGATGGTGCTCCTGATATCTACCCTCCATAGTTTATCTAATATTTATAAACAAGTCTCCGTGGTTACAAGTTGGGCTTACTAAAATGGAGTCATGCTTCAAAATTTAATGCCTGTGTTATCTCTAGGAAACATATTATATGTTCGATTCAGTGCTCAGTGGTCTAGGACTACAGTGAAACAGAGAATGCACACTTGAAAATATTTCGTATATCGCCATTTTTATTTGGCAATGCGTCATATGTCGTACGGTGCTTTAAAAATACAGGCACTTTAATAAACAATAAATAACACTAATAACACATCACCAAAAATCCTTGATAATTCAATAAACAAAGCAATCAAAAAGAATTGCAGCGTAAAGAATAAAACACCTTTTTTTAATTTCTGACAAATGCCTTTTTTTGACATACGACGTTTTCAAGTAACGGCGACGATATATTCATTTCTCCTGAAGTCCTTTGTACTTTTAGCGAATTTCCAAAACTGGAAATTCAGCTTTTACGCCAGGTGTCATGGTGCGACCTAAGCCCGAGACCATATCAGAAATATGTTTTGAGGTCCCTAGAATACGAAAATGATATTCACTGAAATTTATATATATATATATATATATATATATATATATATATATATATATATATATATATATATGTATCCGCGCGATAACTCTCGAACGAAACGTTTAATGCTTATGAAATTTTGTGTGCGAATTCGATTTTCCAAATCGTTGGATGAGTTCGTTAGCCAGACACGTCGGATGCCCAGAAGTAGGTTTTCCGGGCGTTTTTTGTCAACAAAATGAGTTTTTTGCCAGAATTAAGCAATTTTTCAAATTTTTTTTTACACTAAGCCATTGTAAAAGGTAAAACGCATAAAAAATGTTTTTATACCGTTGCTCTAAATTACTTACTTTTCGAGAAAAACTAGGAAATATGTCGTTCTCCATTTCACTCGCACTCGCATTCTTTTTTTTTCTGTCTCATTTTTTGCGAGCTAAATTCGAAAAAAGCCGCTTTATAAGTAGCGTGTCATGATTTTTTTAATCCAATTTAACGATTCGGCTATATTCTATTTCTCTGTCAGTTAAATGTTTTTATAATGTATCTCTGTTCCATTTTTTTTTACAAAAAAAATCCCGACGATATCTGTTATGTGATATGATCAGAATTTAGATTATATTTACACCTTCCTAAAATTAATAAGAGTTTGCTTCAATCGTATAAAAATTACGTTAAATCATATTCAAACAATAATATTTTTACGTAATTTTTTATCCAATTGACAATACAGTTATGATTAGAATTGTATAATCAGAGCATTCTAATATTAAATAATTTTGCACATTCAATTTTTTTTTTTTAACAAAGAAAAATTTTTTTAAATTTTGACACATTCTTTTATGAAATTTCGATTAAGAAATATTAAAAAATTTTAAAGTGAATCATTTAAAAAGAGTTAAAAATAAATTAAAAAGGAAACATTTCTCTATTTTAACATATTTGTAAAGAAAATTTTACAGTTTACTTACAGTTTTTTGAAAAAATGTAATAACATTTTTACATACAATAAAGATTATATTTGAACGGTAGGAAATCCACAAATTTTTTTTTATTTCTTTAATTAATTATTAAATTTGGTTTTAGAAGAAAATCTTCGTCTAATTCGCTCCAAGCCGAAAGTATAGCCACTAATAAGGACATTCCACTGTTAAAATAAATGGAAAATATATTGAAATTTATTTAATGAAAGCCATTCATACACATTTTTAAAATATCCTTTTGAATTATATAACAAATAAAATCTGTGTAAAAAAATCTAATTGACGTGTTTTTTCTCAATTTGCTAATATTAAGTAAGGCTCGTTAATTAGGGAGTGATTGTGTTAAAATTTTAATATAAAATATGGTAATTTTAACCCTCTTTAAAAGAACATTTCGATTTTAACAATAAAAAAATTTTAAAAAGTGTTTTCGTTTTTCCCGGATTACCAAAAACTGTTCATAGGCATATCTGTGACTAAAGTTGCCTCCCTTTCTTAAGAAAATAAAGTATTTTTAAAATTTTGTGCAAAAGAATAAAACACAATTAACGAAAAAAAAGTACGCGTTTCCATATTTTTAAGATTTTGTAGTACAAGAAAATCCTTATAAATTCATCATATCTGTTATTGCATTTACTAGCTTTTACGCAATTTAATAAACAAAAGTCTGAAAATGGACGTAGAATCTCACTGTTATTAATTATTATGTCTTAGTCTTTTGAAAAATTATTTTTTGAACTAAAATAAGAATAGGAGGAATATAAACTTAGGGGTAAACGACAGGAGTATATAAACTTTATTTTAGACTCTACGTTTATTTTTACAGAAAATCATCAAGTACCTATTATTTCTTTTTTGAATGTATAAATACAAAAAGTTCGAAATTATTTTATATTAGAATTTCAATTTTGGTCGACCCTACGGGTTGTCCCCATTTACTCTTTTCTCGTCTCTTTTGACCCCAATTTTTCATAGAGAAGATTTTATACGATTTTTGTTAATTTTTCAAAAACCACCGATATTTTTAAATTTTTTTGGATACTGCTGATAAAGTGACCATCTTCGCGTAAATTTTTAATATATTAAAGATTAGGTACTCATAAAATAAATACAAAAAAATACGGTGTGAAGTCGGAATGCGTACCTATTCATCCTTGTCTACGGTAGCACATTTTTTATTGACATAAATATTAGAAACGCAGGAAAAGAGACCAGGAATCAACATAGAAGTGGATTATGGTACGATATATTTTCTGAAAAAAGTGCTTAGGACCAAAGTTATAGAGTTCAAAGTGATGCACTTGATGATCTTGAAGCACTTGACTCTCGTGATGCACTTGACTTTGAAGTTGACCTTGAGGTCAATTTCCAAAGTCATTTGAAAATCATTTAATATTTTTCAAAAGGAGTAGTTTACTTTTCATCCCTAAATGGTTCAAAGTATATTCGAACGAATTTCACATGCAAGATAGAAAATAAGTGATCAAGAAGTAATTTTGAAAAATACTTGCTCAATCGCAATCGGAAAAATAATAGTTAATCATATGTTGAATTGAATTCCTAATATGATAACTATAGAGTAGCAATAAAAATTTTAAAAAATTTTGAAAATTTCTAATATAACATAAAGTTAATGTTTAACTTACAATTGGAGTGATATTAAATCTTTTCTTAACTTCTAAAATTACTTACAAAAATGTTTTCTTCTAATTTTTTCTATAAATTTGCGCCTATTTTTTCATTTCGTCAGGTTTTTATTTTTTTTATTTTAGAAAAATAACGCAACAAATCAATTTTGAAGATAGATTGAGTCAATACATGAAATTACTGCTTATAGGTACAGGATATGGTCAAAGTTCGGCAATGGCTAATCATTTTCAACTGACCTTGAAAATCGATTTCAGGGTCACTATCAAGTGCATCGCTTTAAATTCTACAAATTTGGTACTCAGCCCTTTTTTCAAAAAATATGCCGTTTCAAAAATATTTAGCTATAACTGTTTTCATCTACAGAGGTTGAATGGTGTTTTCTACCCCTAAAAAGCGTATTTAGCCGAAATAAAAAAACACGTATTTAATATTTTTCGCTGTTTAATAAGTATGTTAAGTTTCATTCAAATTGGCAAGTATTAGTTGGGTAGTGTTATTTGTCAGAATGTTTTGCCGATCTAGTTTTTTCAATATTTCTTTGCTCGTTTTCAGAATTTGTATTTTAATTTCTACGGACAAATAACTCATTCTTTTCTTCGATTTTAGTAACTTTTATTTGCTGATGTTGACCATTAATTGATCGAAACATATCAAATATTTTTCAATGATTTTTTTAGCGAATGTCGAAAATTTTGAAAATTTTTTCACCGTTAGTAAGTAAAAGTATTTGAATTCATTAAGTAATTAAATGATGTCCACAAGAACCTTACGAACTACCATAAGTTATATGAGATCCCTAGGACCCGTTTTTTACTGTTAGGATAAACTTTTTACTAAAATTATTTTAGATGAATAAAGGTTATGTTGTATGATTTCCGCCAGGGTTTACTGTTCCCATTATTGTAAAAAATAAACTAACCGACCGATTTTGAAAATTTTTTCACTGTTAGAGAACTAAATTATTTTAGATGGATACAACTATGCTGCACAAAGTCCGTTCGGGTTCTTGGGTTCCAAAAATATCAAAACTAATTACCCAGCCGATTTTAAAAAATCTTTTACTCTTAGAAAGCTAAACTATTTTAAATAGGTACAGTTCTTAGATGAGATCCGCCAGTCCCCAAAATTTGGAAATTCGCTATGTTATGCAGATGCTGCGACAGGGGTATTTTTTTTATAAATTTCAGTTTAATTTGTATAAATAACAAACGTAGAAACGTCACATAATAAAACGCCTTAGGCGTTCGTGGAAATATACCTAGGTAAATACGACAGAAATGGAAATTAGAAATGAAAATTACAGTAGTAAATTACGATTATTAGAGAAAGCTAAAATTCGATTTTATAAATTAAAAGTCATTCTTGTAAGGATTTTATTAAAATATATTCGTTTTATTACAAAACTTATAATAACTGAACTGTTTATTTTAAAAATGGTATAAATCACTTTATTCTGAAATTGAAAATTGAAGTATTTAATAAAGGTTTACGTCCTAACACGTTTAAAAATATTGGTGCCAACTTTTGAAAAGATAAGTATCTTTGTTGATTACAGAATAGAATATTTTAAAACTTGTTAAATTTCACTATTTAGTCTCTTTTTTTATGACCAATCCAATAGTATAATCGGTTTTTTCCGACTTCTGAAGTCGGTTTTTCCATAACTTTGTGAAAAAAGACATTTACGTCACTATGATTGAAGTTGATATGTACCTACTTTTAATCTCACTTTTAATGAGATTGTTACATTTAAAAAAATTTGTTCTACGTCTTTTCTACTAAGCCTGACAATTGATTTCCTGAGTGCAACGACTTACGCCACTTTCAAAATTAACATTTTTGTTATACCAGAATCTAGCAAAACTTCTCCCAAACGAATCAAACATACTGAGTACCTACGTAATTATTAATGTCAACAGTAACTTGACTTTTTCGAAAAAGTGACTTGTACCACTTGGAAACTAAACGGCTCAGCTTACAAGAACTAAGATTGTAAACAAAGGCGACACAAAGGGTGGGCGGAGTGGGCGACCGCCTATGGCCTCGCGCATTTGGGGGCCTCGCAAAAGTGCTTGAGACCTTTTTTTTTGTTCATCACCTAATATCTAGTGAGATTTTTTGAAAAATTTGAAAAATCAAGAGGGGCCTCGCAAAAGTGTTTGAGACTTTATTTTTTTGCTAGTCGCGTAATTTTTAAGGGAGAAATTTCAAAGACAAAATTAAAGTGGGCCTCGAAAAAATTATCTTGCCCACTCCCTATTTTAGTGTTGCGCCGCCTCTGATTGTAAACAACTATTATTTTAATGAAATTATTATGATAATTCTGTTTTTAGCGAATTTCCAAAACTGGAAATTCAGCTTTTACGCCAGGTGTCATGGTGCGACCTAAGCCCGGGACCATATCAGAAATATGTTTTGAGGTCCCTAGAATACGAAAATGATATTCACTAAAATTTATATATATATATATATATATATATATATATATATATATATATATATATATATATATATATATGTATCCGCGCGATAACTCTCGAACGAAACGTCTAACGCTTATGAAATTTTGTGTGCGGACTGGATTCTGAATTGGCTTGGCTAAGTTCGTTAGCCAGACACGTCGGATGCCCAGAAGTAGGTTTTCTGGCCATTTTTTATCATTCGATCCTATCATAAGGCAGTTCGATTTTTACATCGTTGAAAAGGAAAAAAAAAATTATGAAGAAAATATTCTTATAATTTTCTTTCTATTTTAAGTATTTTTCGAGAAAATGTAAATTTTCACTTTTATTCTTTCTTTGTTAGTCTAATAAGTAATTTATATTTATATCTCAGTTTTTAATAAGTATAAAAATATTTCACTTTTTTATTAAAAAATTTTGTGAGAACAAGTGAAAACTATTCACATATATGAGATATAACACACATACATGTATAGAGTTTTGTTTCTCATTTATTGCATTATAATTAGCATGGTTCTATTCCATGTTAAAAAATGTAAATTAAACAGATTTTCTAAGCTAATGTAATGAAGAATTTTTTTTTTTTTTTATTGAATTTTTAAGTAAACAAGAAATTGAAGATTATGTTATGATATAAATATTATTAAATATAAAACAAAACAAAATCTGTACAATGTACATATGTATGTACGGAAAAATATTTTGAATCGATTTTGAAAATTTTTCCACTAATAATTAATAATGTTAAAAAATTAAACCATTTCAAATGGATTTAAGGTATTTTATGTGAGGTCAAGGTTTTCGGGACCTAAAAAGGCCAGAAATTAATTAACCAATCGATTTTAAAAAATTTTTCACAGTTAGTAAGTTAAAGTATTTGAATTAATTAATTAAATGATGTCCGCAAGAAGCTTACGGACTGCCATAAGTTATATGAGATCCTTAGAACCCTTTTCTTACTGTTAGAGTACTAGACTTGTATGAGTTTCGCCAGGATTTACTGATCCCATAATTGTAAAAAATAAACTAAACGACCAATTTTAAAAATTTCTTCGCTGTTACAGAGCTAAACTATTTTAGATAGATTTAGAATACATTATGTAAGGTCCGTCAGGGTCCACAGGACCCAAAAGTGTCAAAAATAAACTAACTGACCGATTTTGAAAATTTTTTCACTGTTACAGAGCTAAACTATTTTAGATAAATATCGATTACGTTATGTAAGGTCCGCCTGGGTCCATAGGACCCAAAAGTGTCAAAAATAAACTGCCTGATCGATTTTGAAAATTTTTTCGCTGTTACAGAGCTAAACTGTTTTAGATAAATATAGATTCCGTTATGTAAGGTCTGCCAGGGTCCATAGGATCCAGAAGTGTCAAAAATAAACTAACTGACCGATTTTGAAAATTTTTTCACTGTTACAGAGCTAAACTATTTTAGATAAATATAAATTACGTTATGTAAGGTCCACCAAGGTCCATAGAACCCAAAAGTGTCAAAAATAAACTAACTGACCGATTTTGAAAATTTTTTCACTGTTACAGAGCTAAACTATTTTAGATAAGTATAGATTACGTTATGTAAGGTCTGCCAGGGTCCATAGGATCCAGAAGTGTCAAAAATAAACTAACTGACCGATTTTGAAAATTTTTTCACTGTTACAGAGCTAAACTATTTTAGATAAATATAGATTACGTTATGTAAGGTCTGCCAGGGTCCATGGGATCCAAAAGTGTCAAAAATAAACTAACCGACCGATTTTGAAAATTTTTTCACAGTTGGGGAACTAGCTATTTTAGATAGACATACATTACGTTATTTAGGGTCCGCCAGGGTCCATGGGGCCCAAAAGTGGTAAAAATAAACTAACCGACCGATTTTGAAAATTTTTTCACTGTTACAGAGCTAAACTATTTTAGATAAATATAGATTACGTTATGTAAAGTCTGCCAGGGTCCATCGGATCCAAAAGCATCAAAAATAAACTAGCCGACCGATTTTGAAAATTTTTTCACTGTTGGGGAGCTAAGCTATTTTAGATACATATAGATTACGTTATGTAAGGTCTGAAGTGTCAGTAGGACCTAAAAGTGTCAAAAATAAAATAACTGACCGATTTTGAAACCTTTTTACTATTACGGAGGTAAACTATTTTAGATAGGTACAGGTTGTGTTATCTGAGATCCACAACTGTCCTGCGGATGCAAATGCGGCGTAGAATGCTACACAACGGGTTTTGAATATATATATATATATATATATATATATATATATATATATATATATATATATATATATATATATATATATATATATATATATATATATATATATATATATATATATATATATATATATATATATATATATATATATATATATATATATATATATATATATATATATATATATATATATATATATTTTACATAAAGTCCGCCTAGAATATACGGTCGAGCTGATTTTTTAATGAGGTCCACCGGGATCTTGCAGATCCGAAAACGCCAGTAATAAGCTATCGAAAAGATGCTAAAAAATTTCTCACTGCTAGAGAACTAAATTATTTTAGATGGATACAACTATGCTGCACAAAATTCGTTCGGGTTCTTGGGTCCCCAAAAATACCAAAACTAATTACCCAACCGATTTTAAAAATTCTTTTACTCTTAGAAAGCTAAACTATTTTAAATAGGTACAGGTCTTAGATGAGATCCGCCAGTGCCCAAGATTTGGAAATTCGCTATGTTATGCAGATGCTGCGACAGGGGTATTTACTTTTTTTTGTATATTAACGTACACACACCGGCATAATTAGCGGAACATACAAAATATCTGTAAAAATCAAACAAACCATTTAATTTCAAGAAAATATTAATCTTATTTAATTATTCACTTAAAATTAAATGTTCACAAGTCGGTATACCTTTATTTTCGGTAGCAAAAACAAGTAACCATATAAAATGGCAAATTTTTGGAATCTTATGTCATCTAAGAATAATTTAAATTTAATAATTATTTAACAAATAGAAAATGAAACACAGCGTTTTAATATGGTCTGGTTTCTCCCATGCTCTTATCAAAGCTTCCATTCGTCTTTCTATACTCAGAATGATGTTATCTATAGTCTCCTGGGAAAGTCTTTGCCATTCTTCAATTATGGCAGTTTGAAGCTCGACCACATTGATAAGAAACGGCATTTGAATTCGAAAGTGACAATAAAAAATTTGAATTCGAATTTCAATATTATTTTAAGTAAAAATAAAAAAAAACCGCCAACTTTGTTTAATAAATAGATTTTTATATTTTTTTTTATGTTCCGCTAATTATGCCGGTGTGTGTAAATAACATCTAATAAAAAATAAATTTTAACAAAAACCACACGTCAAATGTATGAAAATGTATGAAAATGTTTTTTAAATTGCCCACGGCATTTCATCTTCATAACAATCTTGCATCAGACAGAACTTGTAATATACATATAATTATTAATTAATTACCACCAGCTGTAGTTCATTTCTCTTTAACTAGAGAGGAGTAAAAAACGAAAAATATTTTTTTTACAATTCCAAGACTATTTTCTATTATACCTAAAGGCAGGAAGTACTTTTAATCTGCAAGGAATAAAAATAATTTTTTCCGCGATTTTATTACCGATTTTCTAGTAGAATTTATAGAATACTCTAATTTTACTACGAGTTAGGTAGGCATTGTGGACTAATTATTTATTTAAAATAATTTTTAAAAAATTGTAAATTATAATTAAGGGAGAATCCATAGGGGTGCGATCCCCCCTTACATTTTAGAAAATGATACCAAACTCGATTGAAATTCAAAAAACAAAAAGCTAAGTTTCATAAATAAAAAGAATAAAATCCCTATATACTTGAGTGTTATATCATCCCAAAACATTTAAAATTATTGTTATTTTTACTATACTTTTACAGTTTTGTTTAGCTACAGAAAAAATGTTTATGTATATAGGCTCGATGAGAGAGGAAGAGGGGAACCGGGGCTGTAAGCCTAGACTCACTACAAAAACTGTTTTTTTTTCCTCTTCGATTGACATTTAATTTTTAGTTGGGGTTTGAGCTCAAAGTTACTAAAATTTGTTTTTACTTGGCCGTATTTTTAGGAAAAAGTTTGCAAAATTTCTGTCTCCCCGGGACCCTTCATTTCTCTCCAAGGCGCTGTATAAATGTATAATACACCTAAATCCCTTTTTACATAATTTTTTTATGGGAATTCGGAATCATGCGAAATAGAATATCAAAAATAATTTTTCCATATAATTTTTATGTACTTTTAGTTTTACATTTTTACAACCTAAAGTATTTTGTAGTTAGTTCTTTTTACATGTAAATTCTTTTCACATTTAAAAACGTATAGATTGTGTAAAAAGAGGTTCAGTACTTCAGTAGTAATTATATATCCCGACATTTAAAAGTTTTGTTTTAATTTCTGATGTGATTAGCTGTTCTTAAGTTTTTACAGATCTTCGATCACAAACATCACACTCACAATTCATATCAAAAATCCTACTTTACTCTCTTAATATATAATATACTATTGTTGATAGTATGAGTATTTCCTCAATGTAACAAAAACATTAGAACTCTCCTGACTGTTCTTCAGACTTATAAGAATTTATATTTAACTATACAGAGTGAGTTTTTCGAGATTTGCCATTTTGATTACAGCCAAACCGTTGATTTAATCGAAAAATTGTTCAAATAAGAGTTGTAGGTATCGACAGGGGCAACCGATTGCTATAGTCAGGAGCTTTATAGCTCTTATGGTTTTCGAGTTATGATACAAAGTTATAAATTTTTAAATGAGACTATATGTTAATTTTTCGATAAAACTGATCTAATGTATCAATTAAAAATATAAATGAAGAAAAAAAATTTTTTTACTCAAGTTTAATTTTGAATTTTTCTTTAATTTAGCAATTAGGTGGTAGAAATATGCATATGTATTTGAAGCTCTTTCAACCGACAAAGTTTTAGACGGCTAACATTTCTATTACATCCAAGAAAAGAACTTTATTTAATATCATACTCTGTAATACAAGTGGTAGTTTTTGGAGTGTAGTTTTTGAGTAATTCAGATTTTGGAGTATAGATGCCGGGCTCTATTTCAAGTTTTTAACATTTTTGCATAATAAAATCAATTTATTTTAAAAGATTAGGATTTAAAGTAACTTAATTTAAAAATAATTTGAAGTATTTCATTAATTTACTGAAAATATATTTATTTTTTATTTATTTATAGAACGACAGGTGGCAGGTGAAATAAATGTACATAACCAATACAAATCAAAATGTCATTGGCGTAGGAAAGTGAAGCTAATTGGGAATGAAAATATTATTAATAAATGTACTCAAATAGTGTAAAAATATTTGAAGTTCGATAGTATTTTCTTTTTATTACAAACCAAATTAAAAAGGAGTAGTCTTTTCACAAAAAACTTTTCATTTACTTTAAAAATACTTGCTACAAAAATAGGTTTAGACGCCTATGTATCTGTCAAACAGTGACATTTCAGAAAAGTAATTTTTTTATTTTTCAATGAATTAAAACTGAAATTTTATTTCCTTATTGTATTTAGATATCATTTTTATGCGATAATTTAATCTATTTAATAATTTTAATTTCCGATGAAAAACGTAATAATCGTTTAATTTTTCGTTACTGCATTGATTAGAATGGCGGCCATATTAAGCTAATATTTTTTTAAATTACGTAAAATCCTAATCGTTTGCAAGCACTTGAGTACGAAATTTAGAAGTGTTATTTTTAAAACGTAATTACTCAAAAATATGAGATAAAACAATGAAAATTTGAGTGTTGCTGGTAGTTTTGAATTACAAACAAATTTTTGAAAAACTTTTAAACACACGTTTCCATTTAAAAAACTATAAGTTTGTATCATAACTTGAAAGCCATAAGAGCTATAAAGCTCCTGACTATAGCAATTGGTTGCCCCCGTCGATATCTACAACTCTTGTTTGAACAATTTTTCGATTAAATCAACGCTTTGGCTGTAATCAAAATGGCAACTCTCGAAAATCTCACGCTGTATACAAAATAAAGATACAAAACTTTAAAGAATAATATAACTTATACTACAGTAAGTTGTAATTTTATTTATTTAGAAAATAGAAGATTATTAATAAAACATAAACAGTAGCAACAGTTTTAATACAATTTATTCGAAAAAATTGTCAATAAAATAATCAATTTGTAACAATTTCTTCAAAAAGTGTAATTTTCGGACGTTGAACTTGACCTATATTCCATAAAAGAGCTTATCTATCTATTTTATCTTTCCATAAAACTTATATTACATTCTATTGTCCTTACACAGAACTTAATTGAAAATAAACAATCTTATTTCAACGATATGTACTCATTGTTATAAGTAAAATAAAATGTTATGAAATACGGAAAGACAATATTTTTATGTATATGCAAAGCTATGCAATCTACGGTACAGATCAATCATGTCATGTGCTATAAAATAACAACTAAACAAAAATAACAATTATTGTATTGTAACAATTAAAATAAATTGTATATAAAAACACCAATTTTGAATAATAATCTATGATTAGTTTAATTAAAAATGTTAATTAATGTTAATTTTAACATTTTTAATTAGGAATGTGCATAATCAACCTTTATTCATACAATAAAATAAGTTTTGAAAATTGCATGAAAATACTTATATGTATATATTTTAGGAAATTTCAAAAAAAAAAGAAAACAAATATCAAATAAAATTGTTACGCTAAACAAACACGACGTTTACGTTTATTTATGTGTATTAAAAACAGGAACACTTATCATTTAATAGTACTAATATATTATTTGATGTACTATGTATTTTAATACAATATTCAGAATATTGTCAGTGAAAACGATGAACGAAAGAGTCCCACTCTACATCTAGCGAGCTATAGTCCTGAGCTCGATCGATACGTGGTCACGTGGTCGACCCGGGCAAACGAACAGGGTACAAACAAGCTACTACTCTTGCTATAGAATCATGAAAATAGACTACTTTAAAACTACCCCCCATATTGTTGAAATTGATATCTATTTTATATATGTATATACATAACTTACGGAGGTACACCTTGGTTGGTGTTGCTCCATACACGTATACTAATAGATATATACACGTATATAGATAAAGAGGTTAATTTTAACGCTTAAAATATTAATCTTGTATTCATTATTACGTTCTGTTAGCTAGAGACTTAACTTTTAATTTAATAGTTACCGACAATAGGACAATAAAAATTCTATGCATATAATTAGTGTATATTCCTGATACTTTGTACTGATAAAGAATTTTATTTATATATTTTTAAATATCGTGTAATCTCTAGTGTTCTTGTTGTAATGAAAAAATTATATCAGCAACAGTTAGCATCAAAAAATTTATAATATGGAATAAATATTGACAATGAATCCTGTTTTTGCTGCTTTAATAAAAATTAATTGTTATAGCATTTAATGTATTATTTCTATAACATTTGAATCTAATTAAATTAAATTTGAAAAATCTGAGTTTCTTTTAATTTAAAAATTTATCCTTTAAATTTATCGATATTTTGTTGCCATCTATTGCCATCTTGTGCAGTTACATAAGTGCTGTGGACGCTGTGAATAACATTTACCTAATGACAATCTACATTATCAACTTGATGCGCACCAACGTTGACAGAAACTGAGTAGGGTGGATGCACCAAACGTCGGCCAATTAAGTATTTTTGTGCCGACCTTTGAAATACAACATAAATCATACAGACAATTACAAATAATGAATATGAATTTATAAAGAATCTACGGATTACTTATATAAATTGTATAATCATTTCCAGGTAGTTCAATACAGGTGAAATATTCAAGTACGAGTTATGAAAATAATTAGTACCTAACGTAAAAATCCCTATACTCGAACGCGATTCAATACTCGAACAGTTTTGATATTTATCGATTTCTTTCAGAAATAACTTCATTAATATATAAAATATCAAAACTGTTCGAGTATTGTACCGCGTTCGAGTATAGAGGCTTTTACCCTATATCTGTTTAAATATTCTGTAAACCGATCACATTTTTCCTATTTTTTGACGTTCTTGATCCCAACTATACACTAGCAATGTCTTGTACTGCTATAATTTAAAAAGCAATTATTTTTTACTGTTACGTTAGAATATCGCAATAAGAAACACGCCCGGACTGAATTGCCCCACCGCTCAATACGTTCCCCTTAGCGTTTCTTATTTGATAGTTAGCATTAGCGGTTTTTAAACAAAAAAATTTAAGATATCCTTTTAAATATTTGAAACACTTAAAATAAATAAGTGAAGGTTGTTTCTTAAAACTGTGTAAATGTATTTAGATAACTTTTTCCAGTTGACAAGAAATTGATATATACCAAATACTACATATTAACTTTTCTAAGAATAAGATTTTATTTAGTTCTGACTATACATATTAGAAAATATTTATTGTATACGGGTTGGTCCACATCAAATCAACCAATGGGTAAAACCTTATGTCTTCAGATCATTATAATATTTCTTTTATATGGTAGTATTTGCTTTGAAGATAACGAATATAAATTTTTATCTTTTTAATTATCATTATTTTTATAGTTATAACAATTTTTAAAATCCAAAAACTGCAATTTTTCGGAACGCTTTGAAATATTTAAACACATGTAGCTCAGAAACATTTGTCCTAGAAAGTTGAAACTGGCACCGTTAATTTCAGAATTAAAAGGGCTTTAATTTGACATATAACATGATTATGCAGTTCAAATTTAACCCTTTCTCCACAATCCAAAAAACTAATTTTTATAAAAACTCCAAAATCGGAATTTTTAATTTTTTTGAAAAAAAAAAATGTTATACCCAACCTCTTAAGTGAGTTGTATACAAAGTTTCATGATGGCATTCTAATGGTAACACACTGAAATAATTTTTATCTGAATTAAGACGTGTGTAATTCTGGTACATTTAGTACAGTATAATTATGTTACTAATAAGTAAAGACCTCAAGGACAGACCTATCGATTTTGATGAAACTTGAATAAGTTCTAGAACACTAAAAAATAAGCGACATGTAATTTTTTTATTTTCAGAAAAACGGCTGTCTAATCACCATAGTGTAGACCTTCGTGGTCCTTCGTGGTTGGTATTCGGACTTCAACTAACTTCAGTGAGTGCTTCGGCGAGAAACTTCGACCGAGAGTGTAGAGCAGGCATTAAAAAGAAATATATGAATCAGAGAAAAAAAACATCAAAAATTTATATCAAAATTTTTATTTATTACATAAAAAAATATAAAATTTATAAATTTAAATTTTGTAACGCTTCCGCTGCCTCGTGTAATCCAAGTCCTTCTAACATATAAATAAAATTTTCCACACTAGCATCAACATCATCTTCCGTCCATATTTCTAAAATGTTACGACAACGTAAAGCATCAGTTTTGTACTCATTTTTGAAAAATTCAATATCGTCCGGTCGATAATCCAGTTTCTGTGCAATTTTCGTCCAATTTGGACCAATTGCATTCGCAGCAATTTCCATAATTTCCGGTGTGAGCGGTGTATGTTTTGGTTTTTCAGTTTCACGTTGATTTGCATCTTCTGTTTCGCCATTTTGTTCATCCCCTTCGGCACCTTTTAATAGTTCGTCGGTGTCCATTTCATTCTCCATTGCGTTATCAGTTTCGGTGGTTTCCTAAAATAATTTTTTTTAGAAGTTAATTATAAAATTACTTGTTGGAAATACAAATATGGTAATTACAGGATTATTTTTATTTTCGGGTCGATCTTTGGCAATTTTTCTGATCATAATTTCGAGGTATTCGGGTAATTTATTAATTGGGTTGTTACTATGGGTGAAAAAATGTGGACTTCGATGTGCCAGGAGACGAAGTGCCCTCCAACCAAAGTTGGGATCGTTGACTTTTTTATACTTCTCCTCAATCTGTGAATTCGGATCAATCTGTTCGATCGCTTCTGCAAAATACGTTTCTAACGCTGGTAAGAAATCACGTTCTTTAGCTTTGCACGCCTCTAAATTGTCCGGGCATAAATTCCATAGTTTAGAAAGCTCTGAACTGTAAAATACATAATAATTAACAATAACAATTCGTAAAATTGAGCCAAGAAATTCTCACTTTGCCATGATATATTTATTATTAGCTGCAGCTTCTTTTATAAGGTCTCCTAACAGCTGTTTTTCCTTTTTGTTTCTTAGTAAATTTCGTTTTTTATCGGGACTATCGATGTCGGTGGTATCAATAACTGCTGGCGTGGGTTTTTTAAATTCCTGACATCCATCATTTTTCCACGCGTTCCAGTGTTCTTCGCGCGCCAAGATGTGTTTCATACATTTAGCGAATTCTCGACCGTCAGGAGGTGTTTCTGCTAACAGGTTGTACACCATTTCCACTTTCTGATTAATCCATTCCATTTGGTCCGGTTTTAATTCATACAATTCTCTTGAAAAATAAATCATTATAGAATATAACTTAAAGTTCAAAACTAGATACTGTAGAACAGTGATTCCCAAAGTGATGGTCGTTACCCCCAGGGGGTGGCGAAAACTATTTGAGAGGGTCGCAGAAACAATTGATTACAAATTACATACTCATTTTCTACACATTTTCTTCTTTGAAATTTTTCGGTACAAAGGAGGGTCGCGGACTAAAAAGTTTGGGAACCACTGCTGTAGAACTCCTCATAAATTATACCTTAATAAGTTATAAACCTCTTGCAAGTTATATTTTGAACCTCTCATAAATAAATTGTATTTTCTCTTTTTTTGTTGCTCCTACTAGTTACAGGCGCATGCGGCATGCGTACATAATTCTATAATAGTGAATGCGCGAAATTTTAGGTGGGAGAAGAGAATAGAGGAATTATAAGAGGTTTGTTAGTCCCAACTGTATAACTTATAAGGAGTTTTACTGTATTATTATGAAAGAGTACTAATAGATTATCAATTCATTTAATTGATACGTATATATGTGTATAAAATCGAAATCTACCTGAGAACATTCTACAGTCTATTCTTAGAACATAAAACAAGCCAAAATGATAATATTATTGGCAGGGCCGGATTAACCCTGAGTCCGCCCCTAGACACCTTGAAAAATGCCGCCCCTACCTTTTGTTTGAGAAAAGGAAATCTTGAAAAAAAAAACGTCAATCACAAATTTTTCTGCCCTGTTTTAAAAATTTGCCACCTTTTTAACAAACGTTCTCTTAAAAAAAAAATAAGTGACGAGCAAAAAAAAAAAAAAACGTTAATTACTCATTTTTCCGCCCTATTCTAAAAATTTACCGCCCCTAGGCCATGGCCTAGGGTGGCTATTGGCTAAGCTGGCCCTGATTATTGGACTTGACAAATATTGTTCCTGTTTTTGCGAGTGGACATAACGTACTCTGACACTGTTTCAGTGATGGACTAGACGAGTTTTGGAACTGTAGCAAGTTTTAAATTCAATATTTAAAGCAGAAAGAACGAGTTTTTGAACTGTAACGTTTTTGAAAAAGATTTATAGGGTTCTGCTCTATCAAATGGTTCAAAAAACACAAAATCTGAAATTTGTGCACAAAACGAGTTTTGAAAATGGATGACTCAGTTATTCGTTTGTATCGTAATCGTCATACACTGCATATACTGCGCATCTCAAGTCTCATTCTATGTTTTTCAAGCTGTACACACTTAAAGTGAATCGATCAATACTGACAAATTTGTGACAAATGAATTACTAAGTCTATTTTTTTTTCTCTATAAATAAATATAATTTACGTGTAGAAAAATAAGTTAAATTTTATAATACATGTAACAGTATTAATATTTGATTATTATTCAATCTTCTAATTTTAATAATTTTAAAAGTAATGAATTTGATTCTGGTAGTGATGTGTACGCACACATAGTAACTAACACGTACACAAATATATTATGACATTTTTATAGTTTTTTTTTTCTATTTATTACAATAACTAAACGTTCAATATCAAAAAAAAAAAAAAAAATAGTTTTTTAATGATTCAAAAACAAAAGAAAATAATTTTCAGTTTTTTAAATCTTAAAGTTGGTTTTTAATGACACAACTTACTTAAAGTTGGTTTTTAATGACACAACCACTGATTCACTTCTAATCATTCTTTGGCATTTACTCGTACGTTAAAAATTCTAACTTGGAAAATTTATTTCTTCTAAACTACACGTCAGAAATTATTCAAAATAGTGTCTGTGAATGCATCATATCTTTCTCTAGAATATACAAAAATTTCAAATTCTAAACTTGGAAAATTTCAAGTGATCGATTCACCTTAAGTATACGCATAAATTAAATAAACTGATAATCGTATCAGCACTGTGCCGTAACAATATTTTACTTACGATTTAAACTTGACTGAAGAATTTAAATATTGAAATAATATAAGAAATTGTACTAGAACATATCGTCGAAAATTTGAATCGGACAACTGTAATTCAAGTAGTTTCTGATTGGTTAAATATTTTGCGAAATAATGAGTTTCCTCTTGATCGCTCTGCATTAACTCTATATTTGTAGTTTTACTTTGAACTTCGTCTAATTTTGAGCTACTGAATGCCATCAAAACATTTGTGGCGTGCGACGAAAAAGTTTTCCATTGAACTTTATTGTAACACTGATTCGGATTTCTGAAAAAGTCTTGCAACGCCCAAAATTTACAATATAAATTATAATCAATTTTAACTGCTTTCTCCGAATCTGAATTACTATCGATATCCATAAAACTGTCTGTTGTATTCGATGAATTATCCGTGCCAAATTCTGTTAAATTATCTAAATTGAATTCGCTTACAATATTCAATCCGGATCGTTCAGAGAACGGGAAAAATTTCGCTAAAAATAATAAAATTCTACCACAAAACACGGTGTTCTGGGATCGTGAGAGTCGACGTAATAAATCGTTACACATTCGTAGTAAATTATTTTTGCACGCGCTAAAAAATAGATCTTCTTTCCATATGTGAACACCTTGTTCTACGAATGTAAACATTTCTTCCGATTTATCTAACGTTAACGCGTCAAAAATGTCGCCAAGCAACACGACCGGCATCGTTGGTGTCGTCATACCGAGACGACAAGTTTCGATACAAAAATTAACATAATCCTGAAGCAGTTTCACGTCGTAATTATCTTCCAAAATTTCCAATAACGTATCTCGAAATACTTGATCCAAAGCAGCTTTTTGATCACAATCTGTGGATTTATTACGTTCATACTGATCGTGCAGTAATACAATATTATTTTCGCGAAATGCTTTCTTTAACAACGACTGAAACAACGAAAAATTGATTTAGAAAAGATGTATTGAAATAATTTACACAGATTCATCGTACATTTAAAAGAGTACGCAAAGTTTCAAAATTGACCTCTTTCGACATTTTTACTTAATATTCAGTTTTTATGTTAAAAACTGAATAACAAGTTTGGTTTAATTTTTAAATTTTATTATTCTTTGACTTTTATAACCACACTTTACGTTTGCATCACATACAAACAAATTGACAAATGAGAATTAGCAACTAGCGTTACTAGTGGTAGGAAGCGTAATTATTTATTCACCGTGTCGCCGTCGTCGCCGCATTCACTGAGTACTGAATCGAACATATTAACATATGTTTCCTAGAGATACCACAGGCGTTAAATTTTGAAGCATGACTCCATTTTAGTAAGCCCAACTTGTAACTACGGAGACTTATTTATAAATATTAGATAAACCATTAAATTAATGGTTTGACCGCCATTAAAGTAATCCCATCAGTCAATTTTTTTTGCTCACATCAGTCAATTTTTTTGCTTCAATTTCCTAATGTATTTGTAATACACAGCCACAGCATTCTCTCTAATCGATTCATTCCTCAATGACCGTATTCAAGTAGTACCGTAGAAGATACAAAATCGGGACAGACGGGTGAATAGGGACAAAACGAAAAATGTTATTCAGTTTACAATTAATTTAAAAGTACTAGACGTAAATGCGAACATATATCTCCGTTAAATTATAGTAATAGAATTATTCTTACGGGTAACAATATTGACTAATCTTGAAGTTGTATAAAACATATTAAAAAATTAGTTTAGATTGATGTCTTCAAACAGACGAATTTGTTGTTTTTTAAAACTTTATCTAAAAACTATTTATTTTGGTGCTCTTATAAATAAATTGTTATTTAATCGAAATTTTAGTTATTTTAAAACATATCTGAGAAATAAAGACTGCAAACTTTTAGTTGTTTTTATTTTTTTAAAAAGAAATAATGAGGACTTGACATTTTGGGCTAAATTGGACGGAAGAGATGTGAATATTGACAGTAAATGGGTTAATAGGAACGTTATATCAAGTATAAGGCCGGCCGCATACATTTTGGTTTTAACCGGTCCGGGTACCTGAAGGTGCAAATAAATACTAACTCCAGAAGGAATACAACTATCTCTTTTCTGCAATCACTCATGGGCAACTATGAGCATTTTGCAGAACTATGTTGTCATTCACTTAGTAGCTACCAATGGGTGTGTTTCAGTTGTTGTCATATTGTTACCGTCGTATTAAGACGGTATACGTGGTATACATACATGATACGTACCACATACATATTATGTATATACGTATGCAAGACACCCATACACACAACATCCATCGCACTAACACACACAACTCCGCGTGCACATATATAACATATTGGTGGGATATTTTCTATCCTTTGTCGTTACATTAGTTTCAGCAGTATAGAGATACTAGCGTTCGTTCTGTAATATTCTGGGGGCCAGAATGTAACCGGCGAGCCCAGACCGGGCAGTCAAAAACAGAGGAAACACATTAAATAAAAGAATAAAATATGTTAGAAACATTAATACGTCGTCGTCCATTTTATTTCATGAAATCGACAATAATGCAGTCGATACAATAATACCGAACTGTCAAATAAAACTGATATATTTTTTTAAGAATTCAATCAACCGGCATGTATGCGCTAATTCGACCTGTTGACCGCCCCGGACGCCCGGCCCAGTTACACCCGGAATGTAGGCGGCCAGCCTTTAGGACTGAATATGTGGTGATTAGGGAGGGATGAAGGATGTATTGGAACATAGAACAGAGCACTTTCAAGTTAATCCATATTTTTATAAACACATTCAGCAACATTTCTATACTTTATAAACTTTACTTTAGATTTTACATTTATTTCTACAGAAAATCATGAAGTATTATTTCGCTTTTGGATGTATAAATACAAAAAATTCGAAACTATTATATTTGAATTTCAATTTTGGTCGACTCTACGGTTCGTCCCCATTCACACTTTTATCGTCTCTTTTGACCCCAATTTTTCATAGAGAAAAAATTATATAAATTTTTTCATTTTTTAAAAAATCACCGATATTTTTCAAAATTTTTTGGATACTATGATAAAGTGACCATCCTTACGTAAATTTTTAATATATTAAAAATTAGGTACTCAAAAATAAATACAAAAAAATACAATGTGAAGTCTGAATTCGTGCCTATTGACTCCTATCCACGGTATTGGTGCAGCTGCGGCATAGATGACGCCTGTAGCGTGAAAAAAGTTTTAAAATCACAAAAGTCAAAACGTTTAACTGAAACTGTCAATTCGTGGTGGACATAATTAAAAAATTTATAATGAATTTTCTAAAAGACGTCTTAAATACCCATGATGAAGTTGAAGCAGTTGATTTAAATGAACAACATCAGTGTATTTTAGAACAGATTAATAATGTGAAAAAAGATGTGACTAAATTTTTACAAGAAAAATATGTTGAATTTGAACCCATATCTTCGGAAGATGAAATTCTTTTCAATAAATGTAAAAAATTACACAGAAATATTGAAAATCTTTTGAATGAAATTTCGGATGAAACAAAAAAAGATATTCGTTGTGCCTTAGACGAAACTAAAGCTCTAAAAGAATCGGTAAACGAAACAAAAATTGAAATTAACATATGTGATCAATTACTGGAAATAAACTTAGGCTTAGATACAGCTGAGCAACATTTTTACCAAAAACGGTATCTGGAAGCTTCGCAAGAGTTAACACGATTGGAAAAATTAATAGAAAATCCAAAACATCATGTTGATAAACTAGAAATTTTTAACACCTTAAAGGATCGCTTTTCGGAAATAAAAGTAAAATTAATTTCAGAAATTAAAAAGATATTGAATAATTATTTAGAATTAATATATCCAAACGAAGATAGGAAATATTGCGGACTTAAAGTTTTAATCACGAATTTTGATGATTTTCAAATTGCATTCCGAATCTCGATAAATATGAACCTTGGTCTCGGTCCACTTAATGAACTTGCAACATTTTTAATGAATGAAGTTTTTAATCGTGTCATTTTAGAGTCCGCTTCTATTGAAACTGTCGAACATGATACGTATGTTTTAATGAATGTTTCTGTAAAGAATAATGATCTACAACGTCCCACTGACGTCATAAAAAATATCTCCAACATATTTGACTTTTTGGAGAATTATTTGGATATTGTTCTCAACGATGAAAGCATATCAACGATTAGTTTAATTGGAAATAAAATCGGCGACGAATTTTGTACAAAATTGGTGGAATCACTACTTAAAAATTTAGTTCCATCGTCACAGGCAGAAATGGAAGAATTTCGGCCGATTAAAAATGAAATAATAAAACTAAATGATATGTTGATTGAAAATCGATTTTTTCATAGTAAAAATAACCCGGTCAGTGAGTTCATTGCAACTGTCGACAGCCAGTACATAAATAAATTATGTCAAAACATTTTGAAGAAGGCTGATACAATCATAAAAAAAGATTTACATATTATGACAGAGGTAACTGATATAATAAATATGTGGGGTAAATAATCTGAGAGTTGTGCATCTGTATTATTCTTAAAATAGGTATGTTCTAACAAGCATTCGATTTAAATAAGTCTCGTTTTAATGAGCATGCGCATAGCTAACTTTACTGTTCCAATTAGGAAAAATTTTAATTCCAGTTTACACAAAATTTCAACTTCTGTGTTCTATCAAGTACTTTTAATTCTGAACTCACCCGAATTGATTTTTTAAATTCTTGCTACTAGTCTAAGATCCCGCAGCTGATTTCTGCAGGTATCTGTTTTTTAATGAAACTTAATTTAAATGAATCCTTAATGGCAATGTAATAGATTGCTCCCGGGTTGCCTATCGAAAATTAGCCGTAAGTACTTTTAATTGCCGTCATTAAGCGAATAATCGAAAAGATATTTTTTGACGTTTTAAAGTGTCAAATATTTTCAAAGATTTTTAACTTCCCATAGGAAGTTATTGTAATGGGTCCGATTTTACGAATCGCTAATTTTGACATATCTCCACGTTTCAAGGTCACTAGAATTCGAATCTATCGTTTTTAGCGTGATGTCTGTGCGTGCGTTCATTAGTTCGTTCGTTCGTTCGTGAATTTTTTTTCGTCTCGCATATCTCGAGAACAAATGATGATATCAACTCCGGACTAATTTCATTAGATGCCTAATCAAAAAATGAAGACCGGATAAAGTTTTCAGCAAATTCGGATTAGCGGTTTGTTTTTTGTAGTAAAAAAAATAGAATTAACTTTATTAAGATAACATAGACTATATGGATTTTTTACCATAACATTATTATATAATGGCCTAAGAACCTTCCTTGATGTTAAAAACGCCAGTATATTATTATAAAATTAAAAATAAAAAAAAAACGAAATAAGAAACTGTTTTTGAAATATATTTTGTCTCGCATATCTTGAGAACAAATGATGTTATCATTTGTTTGATAAGGGTGGAGTCCCCACCCTTAGGTACAGAAGGCGAAGCCCCCGGTATAGTGCAAGGGGCAAAGCCTCTATCGGGGGCCCTGGGGAGAAGTTGCCCGAAATGGAAAAAGAATTATTTATGTACAATAGTCTCTAGTCTTTAAGGACACCCAATGGGAAGTTGACAGTGTGGGTAGACCTGTCCCCCAAATTTCTGTATTTGTAACTAGGAAAAAATTATTTACTTTTCTTGTTACTATGAGAAAAATTTGTAAATTTTAAAAATCTTTTAAAATATTTGACACTTTAAAACGTCAAAAAATGTCTTTCCGATTATTCGCGTAATTACGGCAATTAAAGGTACTTACGGCTAATTTTCGATAAGCAACCCGGGAACAATCTATTACATTGCCATTAAGGATTCATTTAAATTAAGTTTCATTAAAAAAACAGATACCTGCAGAAATCAGCTGCGGGATCTTGTACTATACAGAGTAGATATTTCAAATTCTAGATTATAGGTAATATTTTATTTTTAACTTTTTTATAATTTAAAAATTGTAAGTTTGAACTGTTTTGAAATTTAAAATTGTTTACTTTATTTAATTAGGATAATATATATTTTTTTTAAAATTAGCAAACGTATATTTTAATTACTTATTTTATAAATATTTATATTATTTTGGTAAGTAATAAAGTAAAATATCGTCGGCTTAAGAAGAAAAGTTCCTAACTCCATTTTAACAATTAAATGGAATTAGCCTCTAAATATATTATATTTAGAGGCTAATTTCATTTTTTTTTTTTTTTTTTTAAATGGAGTTCGGCATTTTTCTTCTTAAGCCAACGATATGGGGACTTGCCTATGATAAATAGAGTCGTGACATGTGTGCTGAACGCTGATTAGTTTCGGCATTTTCTGTTCAAAGTTTGCGTAAAATACATTCGAAATAAATTAAATATTAACGAAAATCATTTAGTTTAACCTAGAAAGAATAATTAAATTAAAAATTTTTAATTGTTCATTAATTCATAACTTATTAACAATAATTATGTATTCAAAACTATTTACTCAAACATGTGATAATTAATTTTGAAGCTTCCCGCTCTGTTTTGGATAGAAAATGGCTGACGTGTCACGACGGTGGTCACGACGCTATTTATTATAGGGGTAATGGAGTATTATAAGATGGAGATCTTACTTATATGGGAGGAATTGATAAAATTGGTCACGAAAATGGCACATATAAAGCTTTCTTTTTTTACCACTCGTGGCGTTAATAATCTCAAAATACAAATGTGAATATAGCGAATATAGTAACATAAAACGGATAAAATAGAATGTAAATACAGTACTTATTCTCAAATTGAAACACGTCGGGACTGGGGAAGTGAGTGTTTCCATTTAAGAATCACCAATGTCGGTTGATGATATTTAATAATAAGGAAATACGTAGAAATTACATATGTATGAAATAAACTCTTATAGTTTAAATTACTTTATACGGCGGATATCCACTGGTACTGACTCCGATTTTACATAGTGACGTCAGCGAATTATATAATATACAATATAAGTGATGCGACGCAAAATAAAAATTGTTAAGTTTATTTTAAAAACGATCGAAAAACCCACTTTATAACTGAGTTGAACATTGAAAAAGATTTCAGAAGATTCTATTCAAAAGCTAACAAAGATAATATTGAAGCTCGCGTTTCCATTTGAGAATAAGTACTGTACCGCTTCCGTATCGTACGAACACGAGTGCCTTTGATTTAGATACTTTTTTGAATACATTGAGTTTCGTCTCCTTGTCTAATCTCCATAATAGGGACTCTAAACTCAAGTCTCTAGTAGAGACATCTTTTGAAACTCCTAACAACAATACCGAATTGCGATTTTGAACTGAATTTAAATTGACCTTCAAATGATATTACTAAATTTAAAATACTGGATTCACTCGAACTGGAAATTCTAGTATTTGTTGGAACATACCTAATATTTATGCATCTAATCGAGAAAGGATAAAAATATACCAAAAGGGGACGCTCATGGAAAATATTACCAAGCTTCTAAGACCTACGGTTTTCCTAGCATACATTTTTGACAAATCTTTTTAAAATTAATCTGTGATTTAAAGTTATCAGTAAAAGTTTATTCATATCTACAACTCTCATCTGGGCAATTTTTTGATTAAGTATGTAAACATTTACTACCTTAACACTCTCAAATTATTTACCCTATAATATTAACATGTTTCGACACATATAATGATTATCAAAATTGTATTCGATATAGGTTCAAGCCATTCAAGCAGATGACACAATCGAACCGGAATTTCCAAAATGTTACGTTTCAAACAACGTAATAGAACTAAAGAATTATATATCTGAAATAATGGATATGGTTGTTGGAAGTTCTGACGACTGTGCCAAACGTTTAATAAAAACTGTAGAAACTATATTTAGTCTTTATTATGTAGTAACACCGCGACATCATAAGAAAATGTTGGAGACTATTCCTCAACAAGTTGGTATGCTTAACCTATTACAGATCAAGATATTATACGTAATATTGTGGGAAAGTCCCAGAAAGATTTTTTTTGTTAGAGGAATTTAAAAATTAAAGTAGCTTTATGAAGTATTGGTAAAATATATTTTTGAAGTATTAAATATGAGATAATTGGTAAAAATAAATAATAAAAAAAAAAATTAGCAAAGAATTAAGAAAATTAGACTAATTAGATTTACATTTTCCAAATAAAAATGGCATGATATTACGGAAAAGAGAAATGTTGATTTTTAATTAATATGACTATTTTTTCAATACCACTTTCAAAAAGTTCCGAATAGAAGATTTTTAACCTTTTTGTCTCGTTCTTAGGATTTCACACTCATAACTATGAAATCCTTACTAATCGTCTGACTTTTTAATCGTCAGTATCTGAGCTTAGGCAATTAAAATATTTTGCAATTTTTTAACTCATGTAAAAAGTAATAGGTTCAAATAATCATTAACAAATTAAAGCCTAATTTCAATCTATACATATAATAAAATTGTAACGAGACCATTTCTGTACATGGAATATTTTTGGAAAATTGTACTGGTACTGTAAATAGTTATCGATGTAGATACCAAAACAGCCATTTTTAGAATTTTTGTCTGTCTATCTGTCTGTCTGTTCACGCATCACGCAAAAACCATGGGACGGATTTTAATGAAATTTGGTGTGATGATAAGTTATTACCTGGGTCAACATCTAAAATGCTTTTTACTCCGGGAAAATTTCTTATTCCCACGGGAAAATGGAAAAACCATTTTGAGCATGTGCACACATTAGGCAAAAACTATTGGACGGATTTTAATAAAATTTGGTGTGGTGATAACTTATTACCTAGAGCAACATTTAAGATACTTTTTACTCTGGGAAAATCCTTCATTCCCACGGGAAAATAGAAAAACCATTTTGTGCATGTGCACGTATTACGCAAAAACTATTGGACGGATATTGATGAAATTTGGTGTGGTGATAACCTATTACTTGGGTCAACATTTAAGATACTTTTTACTCCGGGAAAATTCCTCATTCCCACGGGAAAATAGAAAAACCATTTTCAGCATGTGCCTGCATTTCACAAAAATTATTATTCTTTGCAAGTTCTGTATAATTATTACACTTACATACTTCTCATTGAGTTTATAACAATGCTTTGCTGCGAACAACGTCGCGGGTACGGCTAGTATTAAATAAAAGCAAGAACTACTGGCTACGAAATCCTAACTTAAGGAGTGTCTAACACGGACTTGGTGATTTTTTTTATATATATTATATAACCTTATTATATTGAAGTAACTACGCCTAGAGGTCCTATTATTAAAATGCGAAATCAAATGGAAAGATGGTTTAATATTTAACTTGTCTGCAGTAGTTTTTCCATTCTTTAACAAATAGCTGAAGTTGACAACTAAAGAAATGAAAAGTTCGTTTTTATTTAAAAACCATAAATTTTTATGAAAAATTAAGAATGACACACCAAAAAATGAGTGCATTCATTGGCCTCATCACTTACTTCTAAAATGATGTAGGCTCAAACCATGTCCCTGCCACTTGTTTTCAAGGACGAATTTTTATTGCCACAGTCCGCTACGTGGCGCTGATAGCACTTGTAGTCAAGAATCCCTATACTAAATAGAATTGGGACATGTGAGCATTTTTCATCAAATTGATGTCAAAATTAATTATCATATGTTTGAGTACAAAATTATCGTTATCAAGTTATGTGTTAATGAACAATTAAAATTTTTTAATTTAATTAATCTTTCTAGGTTGAATTAAAGTATTTTTTAAAATATTTTATTTATTTCCAATTTATTTTGGATAAATCTTTGATGAAAAATCAAAACTATCAAAACTCATGTACCGACTCTATTTTAGATACAAGTACCATCAACGCCATCTTGTATATTAGTTACGACGACGACAGTAAACGATATATTTTTTTTTGTAAAAGACATATGGAGAGTGGCAGGGACATGGCTTATACACACACTAATTAAAAACTGTGCGAGTTTCCTAATTAAAAACCGCGCAGTTTCTAATTAGTGTGCGCATGTGCCTATATCATTTAGAAGTAAATGATGAGGATAACGAATACAGTCAATATATTAATTTGCAATTTTCAAACAAAGCAGCACAAATTTTATGGTTTGTCAAAACCAAATAAACAATTAATCACATATCTAAATTCTACGATTCCGCTTTTTTATTATCCTGAAAATTATATTAGGATTTTCTTTAGGAATTTATATACTTAATAGTCCCATTTTGCATCTTTCCGCAAAATTTATAAGAATCCAACAAATAGAAATAGTTGCGGAATATAATGAGTTAAAATTCAGACTAAAATGTTTAACCGTCTTTTTTACACAAAAGCAAAATTCATAATTATAAAGACCTCTCATTGTTCCCACAGTATAACATGTAATACGTTGGTCTTTAATAAATTCAAGAGTTGGTAGTGACAGCAAAATAACTTGTTTTTATTTTTTAGCCTTATTTTATAATAATTGTATGTATCTGGCCGATTATCTATTGCGTATACAAAGCCAATACATACCAAGGCTTCCAGAAAATTTAAAAGATACCGTCACTTTTACTGATGTTTTACTTGGACTACGAACCACCGGAGATGAAATGTTCAAGCAACAATTAATGACTCAAAAGAAACAAATTTCAGACATAATTAAAGATTCGGGTAACAAACCTTCTTATTCAAATCGATGTGAGCTGAAATTTTAAACTCACGATTTTTTTAGGATTGTCCTCATTGAGTGTTTCGTCCGAATTAGATTTGAGCAGTGAAAAATCAATACGACAGTGTTTGAGACAATTAGAGTTACTCCAAACTGTATGGATGAACGTCTTACCCCGAGAGGTGTACGATAAAAGTTTAGGTTTTTTACTTAACGCGATGGTAGAAGAGTTAATAAATAAAGTTCTCAGTGCGGAAGATATTTCGGCAGCATGTGCAACTCAACTGGTTGAGTTCTTTACGATCGTTAAACAACGAGCGCCGAAAGTATTTTCGGTAAGCAATAAAACCCAATTTTTTAGCTACGTCTGTTTCTAACATGCATTTAATATTGTAGGAACCGAAAGAGATTTTTAAACAGGTGAAATTATGGGCGAAATTTAATGAAATTATATTTTTATTAAAAGCAAATTTAGCTGATATCGATGGTCGTTGGGCTGACGGGAAAGGACCGTTAGCAGTTGAATTCAGACCGGAAGAATTAAAAAATATTATTAGAGCTCTTTTTCAAAACACTGATAGAAGAGCAGCATTATTAAATAAGATAAAATAATCGAGAAGTTTATAGATTTTTTTTATTGAATGAAAATAAAAAATAAAGCAAAATTAAACAAAAGTGTGAAAAAA
The DNA here is from genome assembly GCA_035578155.1 of Brachynemurus nebulosus. Taxonomy (NCBI): domain Eukaryota; kingdom Metazoa; phylum Arthropoda; class Insecta; order Neuroptera; family Myrmeleontidae; genus Brachynemurus; species Brachynemurus nebulosus. The sequence continues at coordinate 36,668,389 of JAPWDM010000006.1, forward strand.
AAAATTAAGGTATCTCAATAACTAACAAAGTTATGGGATTTTAAAGTTGCACTTTACACAAAAATAGTTCTGTTCCATCTGATACAGATGTATGACATAATCTTCCCTACGGCATTGTAAATAGAGTGAAGCAAAGTAGATTAAGAAAGGTACACTACATTTGAATCCAAAATAAGCTTTTTTTGCGCAGTTCGCCATCTACGTCATAATACGTCACATATTTGAATTTTTAGAAAAAGACAACATTACAATTACTTATTATTATATTTATACAGTGTGAGTTTTTTGAGAGTTACCATTTTTATTACAGCCAAACCGTTGATAAGAGCTAAGAGCTATAAAGATCCTGACTATAGCAATCGGTTGCCCCCGTCGATATCTGCAACTCTTATTTGAACAATTTCTCAATTAAATCAACGGTTTGGCTGTAATAAAAATGGCAACTCTGAAAAAACTCAGGCTGTATATATGTAATTCACCATCTACGTCATCAAGATCTACGCGTCGGCATACCTTTCTTAATCTACTTTGGAGTGAAGAGTTTTTTTTTATTAAACTTTTATAAAGCTGGTAAATACGTTAATTACTACGGATACGACAATTTCCACGTTTTCATTTTTTATAAATTCAATATTTTGACGTATTAAAATTTTTAAACTTTTGAAGATTCGTAAAAATATATTGGCGACGCAAAGATTATGCAAGCGCTCCTGGTTTTTAAAATTAGAAGCTGTATCAAGGAGAAAATTTTGTATACGTTTAATTGTCGATATAAAAATGTGCTATACAATTATGTGCGGATTACTAGTTTTTATATCACCAGTTAAACGTATACGTATATTCTTACTTGATACTAGTTCTAATTTTACCACCAGAGGGGCGAATGAGAGTCTTTGTGTCGCCAACAAAAAAATATTTTAAATACTAAATCCATGGTAACTTAACATAAATAAATAAATAAAAAATTGTATAAAAGACACTCGGTGTCCGACTGTGCAAATATTTGACATCGCGAGTTGGAAATTAATCATTCCACCTTAAACTTTGATTTTCTATTTCACTATTATGTATTGATGGATTTTAAGCATTTTTTCACCGCTTTATTAGTTTTGGTCTACATTTTAGTTAAATATATTATGTAATGCGAATTACATTATCCATATTACGAGACTTCTCCATTGTATTTTATTTACTTTGTTGTATATATTGAACGAAAATAAATTTCTTATTTTTGAGTAAAAATTTTTTAGTTATTTTTATATAATTTTCTTTTAATTCTTTTATTTTAACCATAGAAAAAATTTTTTTGTATCAAAATGTCGTACTTTTTACCGCCAGTGGTAAGTACAATAGATAAGGTTACAAAAAAAGAAAGAAAATCAGAGCTGCCAACATCAAAAAAATGAGATCCTAGGAAATTTGCAAAATAGAAATTATACTAAACTATGTTGGTTTGAGTCGCCATATTGCAGGACTAGTTAACTCGTCTTAATCATCAGAAAAGTTAATTAGGAGAGCTAAAAGCATCACTTTCTCAATAAGGCCAATTAGTTTGCAGATAGCATGTAAAGCAGATTAGTTAGTAACAACAACATCGGACAGATACGAACGAACAAAGTAAACAAAACGACTGAATACATAATGTATCCGAATAGCCAAACATCCAAAAAAGTGATTTTTTACTATTTTTGTAAAAAAAATTCTCAATAATTTGAATACATATAGCATAACTACGGTCTACGACATATATTTCTTGAACTTGTATTTAACTGAAAAGAAATATTAATTAATATGTATTACTTAACCATTCAATTATAACTACTATATTCAGTTACTAATTTTATCATCGATTACTAAAATATCTTCGATAAATTCGGTTATATAAATCATTTATTATCGCCCTCGTCATATAAACATTTCAATAAAATATCTTTTGCATCCTTTCTCGAACGTGAAATTAAAATCTTGTACTACGTCCCATATGTGTTAATTTATCGAGACACTATTGTAATGTAATGTCAGTTTTCACATCTCCATCGGCAGAAGAAACTTGTATTGATGTCACTTGGTAGCAAAAGTGCCCCTATTGACTTTTGACAGTTATATGACAGTGACATGGTTAAAATTTTTGAAGTTTCATGAAATCAAAATATTTGCCTTTTGTGTTATTTTAAATAACAGAAGAGAGTCGATAAAAACAAAAGAATTGAAATTGAACTAAACTGATTAAATATGTAAAAACAAGATGACTAATAATTCGAATAGTTCAGGCTATTGTCGTCTATGTGCCGAAGTAAAACCATATTCACAATTAATTCCAATAAATAAGAACGAAGAATCATATTCTGATTTAATTTATAAAGTATCTCAATGTTTTCAAATCGAAATTTCCTTAGACGATAACCTGCCCAATACGATTTGTACAGATTGTTGCACGCAAACCAACATCTCGTATGAATTTTTTGAAAAAGTTCATAACGCACAAAAACTTTTACGTAACATAGCCTTTGATTCAGGACTAAAAACTAGTACTGACGCTGAGTCAAGGACAAATATTAATGTAAAAAATGAGGACATTCAAGTAAATGAATATACAAAAACAGGTATGCCCTCAGGTGAGATTCTAAAACTGTTGGTTTTTTATCAAAATTGTTTAAATATTGTTTATAGAATCGGAAGAAGGAGATAATTCGGAGTCAGTAGATACATTTTCCGAACAGGTAAATATTATACTAGGACATTCTACATAATTAAAAGTTTAAGAAAATACTTGCGAGTAATAACGCCTACCTAATTTCATAAATATCACTTATAAAAGTTAATCAACACAATAATGGTAAATTTAAGTGGGTGTGATTACTTGCATTATTACCCACCAGTACCTTATTTAGTTCTTTATGAATGTATCCATTTACTTAAGGTAACTAACATCAAGGATGATCCTGATTCAAATGGCAATCGGAAAACAAGACTTATACGAATGAAAGATGGAACTCTGAAAAAGGTTCTACGATTTGAGGAAGGTTAGATGATTTCCTTGAAAAATATTCTCAGGTTTCTTATAAAATTTTTAATTGTCTTCTAGAATTTCCAAATTATAAGTGGTGTTGTAGTGTATGTTCGAGTAAGCTGAAATCAAGGAAGGAGTTATTTCAGCACTTTAGAAAGGAACATAACAAATCGCCTGAATATGCTTGCAATGAATGTATAAAAGTTTTTACACTTAAGCAATTCAGGAGTTTTAGGATTCATATTAGGCAGCACAGTAATGATAGTAATAATTTGCCGTAAGTAAAAAAGTAAAATGTTATTCTCTTCAGAAGTATTTTTGGACAGTAACGCCTGTTTAACTCGTTAAATCCTTCACCTATTTCTACAGATTTTGATAAAATTTTATGTAAAGATTGTGACTTATTAGTTAATTATTTAATTGTTAATTATGAGTGTGTGAATAGCCAACATTTTTTAAAATTTATTGCAATATTGACTTCCGGGCACTTAATCGATCCAAAATCGTTTGTGAATTCCAAATATACCATTAAAAACATTTGTGACAGCGTATTTTTTAAAAATGTATACTGCTGTCATTTACAAAATAGTTATTTTTCTCACATTAGAGGGCATTGGAGTGCAACTAAACAGAGTGGCCAATATAAAAAACTTCATTACTACAAAAAATAATTTATTTTTTAATTATTTTTTTAAAAAATACGCTGTCACAAATGTTTTTAATGGTATATTTGGAATTCACAAACGATTTCCGATCGATTAAGTGCCCGGAAGTCAATATTGCAATAAATTTTAAAAAATGTTGGCTATTCACACACTCATAATTAACAATTAAATAATTAATTAACTAATTAGTCACAAACGAAAATAATAGTGTCACAAACATTCACAAACGATTGATCGAAACAAAAATAAAAAAATCTCATTTTTTTAAATTTATGTTGGCTATTCGCACGAGGGTACAACTAATCTCTCACATTTATACTGCAAAAATAACTTCACTTCTGCCATCTGCCGAGGTATTCATCAATTCAACATAGGCCACTATTGCAATCATATATACAGTTATCGCATTCAAGAGACTTAAAAAACGCGAAATACAAAATTAATCACTTAGGCCACTCTGGCTGTAAGCGCCTCATTTATATTTCTGATTTTTATATTTATTATATTTTACGCTACTGAAGAGGGCTCCAAAAGTAGCCGAAACCGGTCTAGCGAATATTTTATATTTTTTGTGGTTTCTTAAGGGGAAAAACTTTATTACTATGTTGGAAAATGTAGTTTGTAATATTCAGGAAAATTTTCACAGAAAATTTTTTGCGAATATGTTATTTTTTTTATATTTTTGTTTACGTAATTTGCTAAATAAAATTCATTAAAAAATTTAATATTATTAAATTCATAATTCAGCCCGATGTACACTCAGATACAGTTCTAATTAATTAATACATACATCTCTCATTCACGAATTTGAAAAGGACACCAAAAAATTCCAAAAACCACTTTTGGAATAAGCCGAGTCTAGAATATTTAAAAAATATGTGTTAATTCCCTGTATCTAAACATTTATTTATCAGATATCTGTAATGTTAAGTGGGCGTTATTATCCACAGACATCTTATAAAACCATAAAATTTGTAATTTTTTTCAGACGGATAGATATCACTGATGATCTCGATAAAAACGACGATAGGAAATCGAAAATTATTCGACGAAAAGATGGATCCGTGAAAAGAGTTCTTCCAAGTTTCGAAGAAGGTTACATTATTGAAACAAAGTTCTTAATTTGAGGATTATTCTCCTTGTTTTGTTTTTCAGAATTTCCAAATTATAAATGGCGCTGTAGTGTATGTTCAAATATTTTAGAATCAAGGAAAAAATTACTTCAACATTTCGAAAAAGAACATAATAATTCTCCGGAATTCTCTTGTAATGAATGTGATAAAATTTTTCCCTTTAATCAGTATAAAAATTTCAAGCGGCACGTGAGACAACACACTAATTATCTTCCGTAAGTGCAAAAACTTTTTGTTTCATATTTGATTTCCTCAATTTTCTTTTTATTTAGCTGTAAATTTTGTGAAAAAGTCTTCAAATGGAAGCCAACCCTTGAAAGGCACATAAGATTTAGTCACGAGCAAAAATTCAAATATATTTGTTCGATATGTTCGAAAGAGTTTAAACAGCCCAGTTCACTGAAACGACATGAACAGCTCCATCAAATAGGACCCAATCGAGAAAGATACGAATGTGATATTTGCCATAAAATGATGTTATCAAAAGCAATTCTTGCTACACACAAACAGACTCATGATGGTAAGTTAAAGTGTCTTTTTGTCCTAATTTTTTTTTTAAGAGTTGCCATTTTTATTGCACTAAAATATTGACTTAAAAAATTTAAATAAAAGTTTAGCTATTAATGGGGATAATCGATTGTTTAAATTTTTATGTAATAATATCAGGGCCGCCGAGAGAAATAACGGGCTCTTGAGCACAATAAAAAATTTTTAAACATTTTTTTCTCCAAAAATACAGTTGACGAGCAAAACAAAAGTATTCTCACTTTTCCCAGGCCCCCAATCGAGGCTGCGGGCGCCCTTTTTAGACTCGGGCCCCAGGGAAATTGCCCCCCAACTGCCCCACTCTCTCGCCAGCCCTGAATAAAATCAAATTAGTTGGAAAGATTAACATTGAAAAGTACCTTTAAGGAATTTAATTTATATTAATTCATTGAAAATAGAATTTAGTTTTATTCGTCACAGGCAGACTTTGTCACGCCCAAAACACACGTGACCATGCAGACATCACAACCTAATTCTTTAAATTGTTTTTAGAATCAGCAAAACGATTCACTTGTGAAAAATGTGGCCTTTCATTTCGACTGAAACAATCTTTGGAATTACATATTAGAAATATTCATACATTCATTCCTGAAGATAAATATCCTGAATGTCCAATCTGTGCGAAAAAGTAAGTATCCCAAAAATAAAAACATTTGTATTAAATTTATACAGAATGATTTTATTAAGTAAAAAAAAATCCAATCACTTCTTGAAATGATTAATAAAATAAAATAAACAAATAACTTACATTTTTTTTGTCAAGTTCAATGAACGCTTATACTAGTGACTTCAAACGGTGGTTTGAAAATTTCAGTGTTGATTTCCTCAAACTGTACACTGCAGGGAAAAATTCTATAAGGATTTATTATATTAACACTTTACGGTCCGCGTTTACAGCATCTGTGAATAGCCAAAATAACCGTAGAGGTCGATCGCGATCAGTGATCACACATGTGCACAGTCTTACCGTAAACAGATATTGACTTACAACAAACACACTCTCTATGTGTTGGTTTTTGTAAACATTTATACCAGAATAACATATAAACATAACACTAAAAATATATTATTTTATATTATCATTTATTTTTTTATTTTTTTGTAATTGTACTGAAGAATAGAAGTCAAAAAAAATCAAAAAAGAAATGCGTGCATGTAATTGTAACAATAGTATATTATTCAACAAGCTGGTAATGATAGCTATTACTTACGAAGATGAAATTGCGACACGAGTCGAGTTTACGAGGCGAGTGTCGTAATGCATCTGAGTGGGTAAGAGCCATTGCAAGCGAGTAGAATACGATATTTTTTCTACGATTTTTTTCCTTTTTGATTTAAATAAAATTGAATATAAATTTTAAATCAAAAGAATACAATTTTTAATCTATCTCTAATTTCATTAAATGTTTATATATGTACAAACGATGAAAACAAAATACAAACTACTTTGTTTACTTAGACGTTACTACGCAACATATATGAAATTAAAACTTATACAAGGAAATATTATTCACAAAACAATCGCAAACCTATTGAATAATGGTTAATACGGTGATTTCATTGGTCAAAAGGTATTGAGTAATGATCATTCTTCCACACCTTTGAATAATGCCTAACTTTCTTCACAATTTACGGATAATATGTAATGAGTGTGTTCTTCTACAGGAGTAGAAAAAAGTATTAATTTAAGCGGCCCCTACACGCTCAATAATATTGCACAAAATCTGAAGTGGCACAATATTATTGATCGTCTGTAGGTTATATTGAAGGGTTGTACAATATATTGTGCTGATCAAAAACAGTTTGAAATATATTGTGCAATGAATGAATATTGTAACGTCTGTAGGCTTTGCAAATATTATTGCGCAATATAACTTTATTTATTTAAGTTTCAATTTATTAATTGTTTTGTAATGCCATATTTGGTGGCTATTCATTGAATCAGTTTGACTGATTAATTTGAAAGAGTAATTATTTACTGCTTCGCAACATCTTTATCACTTAATATTTAGAATTAAACCACAATTGAATTATTGTAGAATTCATACATTCAATTTATTGTACAAATTTATTTTACAAATTATTGAACTGTCTGGAGGGAAGTTCAATAAATTGCACAAGTTGATTGCACAATATTATTGAGCGTGTAGGGGCCGCTTTAATAACAGATTAAGCGTCAAATAAATTAAGGTAAATAAAGCGACCCCTACTCGCTCAATAATATTGTGCAATCAACTTGTGCAATTTATTGAACTTCCCTCCAGACAGTTCAATAATTTTTAAAAGAAATTTGCACAATAAATTGAATGTAGGAATTTTACATTAATCCAATTGTTGTTTAATTCTAAATATTAAATGATTAAGACGTTGCGAAGCAGTAAATAAATAATTAGTCTTGCCAATTAATAAGTCAAACTGGTTCAAATAATAGCCATCAAATATGACATTACAAAATAGTTAACAAATCGAAACTTAAACAAATAAAGTGGTATTGCGCAATAATATCTTCAGAGCCTACAGACGTTACAATATTCATTCATTGTACAATATATTTCAAACACAATATATTGTACAACTCTTCAATATAACCTACAGACGATCAATAATATTGTACAGCATCAGATTTTGTTCAATATTATTGAGCGTGTAGGGGTCGCTTAACGATACATCTTCTTTGCCGTTGAGAAGAAGATGTACCATTATTTACCTGAATCAATTTGGCGCTTTCTGTTAATACATAACGCCGTCCAATTGTTTGTGTTTTTTTATATTTTTTTTATCATTGTCACAGTGTGTTTGTTATTCTTTTAATTAAAAATGTGTATATTGACACATGCTGAATCATTTCGTGAATTTTTTTTTTTTTAATTCTTTAAAAATATTGCCGGCTTCTGGGGAAGTTAACTGTGAAAGTGGGCGGACCGTATAGTGTTAATTTTTTATAACTTATAAAAATCACGCTTTATTGTTATTTATTTTTTTTTTAATACAGATTAAAAAGCGATAAGCAAGTGCGTCACCATGTCCGTTATTATCATTCCGCAAAACGATTTGAATGTGAAACTTGTGGTAAACAATTCTCGCTTCTTGGAAACTATAAAGATCATCTAACACTTCACACCGGTGAATTACCGTATCAATGCGAGTACTGTAAGAAACGTTTTCGAATAAAAAAAGGCTTAACGGTAACGATAGAATAATTAGGGTGTCTACACAATCAATGAAATAATGAATAAGAAATAAGGAATAAGAAGTATGCCATCTAGTGACGTTGAGTGGAACTTTAACGTAATTGCTCGTAGATATAAATATGTAGGTACTTTTGTACGTCAAAATTCGTGAATTTTTTCACTTTAGTGACAAAAAAAGTCATCACGAACGTTATTTTTTCACAAATTTTGATGTACAAAAATACCTAAATACATATACCTATGGCATTGAGGAGAGAATCGACTAGAGAGAGAATGCTGTGTATTACAAATACATTAGGAAATTGAAGCAAAAAAATTGACTGATGGGATTACTTTAATGGCGGTCAAACCATTAATTTAATGGTTTAATTGGTTTATCTAATATTTATAAACAAGTCTCCGTGGTTACAATTTGGGCTTACTAAAATGGAGTCATGCTTCAAAATTTAATGCCTGTGTTATCTCTAGGAAACATATGTTAATATGTTTGATTCAGTGCTTTGTGACCTATGGGCAGTTACGTTAAAGTTCCATTCAACGTCACTAGATGGCATACTTCTTATTCCTTATTTTTTATTCCTTATTTCATTGATTGTGTATGACCTATTACAATTGAAGCGTAAAAAAAAATTAAAAGATTTCATCTTGTTTATTCTAGCGACACTTACTTCAGCATACGGGCGAAAAACCATATTGTTGTTTTGATTGTAATCATGATTTTACTGATTTTTCAAATTATATAAAGCACATGAAACGAAAACATGGTGTGACCAGTTTTAAAAAAGTGAAAAAAGTTAATGAAATGATTCGTGCAGATATGCAACAAACGTCCATTTGTCCAACAGGAAATGTGTAGCGTATTAAAATAATTTAAAGAGCGAAATTATATTTAATTTAAAAGTAAGTATTTTTATTTATTTCGACCCACAGTAGTATAAAAGATAAAAAATAAGTAATATTTTTAATTTCAAATGTTATCGAGTGCCTGTGAAACATTATTAATGTATGGCTGGACAGGCCCGACGAGAGGGTGGGATAGCCGGGGTTGTAGCCCCAGGGTCCGGGCAGAAAAATGGGGCCTGGGAAAAAGTAAGAACCTTTCTTTTGGCTCGTCGCTTATTTTTGGGGGGAATATTTTTAAGAGATGTGCTCTATTCCCGGGGCCCGCCATTTCTCTCTACGGCCCTGTGGCTGGAATGGCACTCCCACAATCGGTCGGTAGCCTAATAGGGTACTTGACTGAAGTTACAAAAATATTCTAGAAGCATTGTTTTTCCATATCAGTTAAGTGCTTTTTTATCTTCGACAAATTCTGTAAAAAATCATCAAAAAAAAATAACCTTACAATTTTAAATAAGAAAAAGGCAAGAAAAACACATCACTATAGTGACGTCACAGTTTGAAGCAATTAAACGTCAATGTCAATATTTATAACCTCAAAACTTTGATTATATGCATAAAATGTCAAAGTAAAAGCAAGTATTTATTAGAATTCTGGCCGCTTATTATTACTATATATCTAAGCTAATAGAAATATTCAAAAGAAAACACAATTTCACCTCACCGATGAAAATTATCAAAATCGACATATCTAGCTACAAAATGTTACGTCATATTCAAGAAATGGCGCGTTTTCACTTATTTGAATATTTGTTGAAAAATGGCGATTTTCAAAATAAAATTTCTAAATAGTTATCAAATTTTTTTATGTTTCATCATTAAAATTAAACATATGTAATGATAATGCATAGAATTATTTAACATTTGACACAAATTTTAAACACAGGCAAGTACCGTAGATTCGGATTCAAGTCCCAGCCGATCCAGTTTGATAATTTTTCAAACACTATGTATGTGAATTTTAATTAACAAATAGGAAAATCTATGAAATACGTTTACTAATAAGGAAGTCAATATACCGAGAAAAACTACCAAGTAAAGATTCAGAAATTATTTGACTGTTTTGTACGTTTTGTATTCTTTCAGTATAATACCGAATGTTACTTGTAAAATTAATTTACTAGATATTCGTTAATTTATTTATTTTTTTATAACTTTTTGCAGTAAAAAAATATTATTATTCTTTTTTCTTTTTTTTAGAAATAAGGTGAAGATTTGCGGAACTGAAGAAAAACAAACTACTTTAAAAAAAAGAAAATAGTTTTTTGTTAAATATTTTATAAATAGTATAAATGAAATAAGAATTATTATTTATATAATTTTAGTAAATAATGTATTACAGAAAAATTTTATCAAATAAAGTATAAAATACAATTTTAAACAAAAGAATTAAATAAATTGTATTATTGCTACTAAATAAGTGTCGTAATTGTATTTTCCTGCAAAGTATCTTATAACTGCGTCAGTAGGAGAGTTAACAGTAATTTTAAAAAGATAGAAGTCACAGAATAACTACAAGCAACCTACATATTCAAATCTGTCGTTCGTAAGTTGCAATTTACACTGCAACTTGCAAGTTACACGCTACTGATTTAGTCTGTTACTGTCCCTGATGAGATTCACGTCGTAACAAGTATCATTGTTTTGTCGTATTTAAGTGTAAAAATTCTATTGAACAAAAAAATTCTCAAAATAAATTTATTTTTAATTGTTGGTTGTTCATCACAAATGATCGGCCATAACAGTATAATACGCTATATATTGTATGCAAGCTGCGCACCATATTACACTGATACATTCACACGTTTGTGTTGATATATGATGTGCTTTGTTTGTATGTATCATGACCGCTTGGAAGGAGTAACGGTGCCACGTCACTCGCCGGCGACAGCGGGCACAGTCGGTCAAGATAGAAATGTTCGTCCAACTAGTATACTATTTTGTCAACTGCAACAAATAAATGTATAGTTTTATTTATGTTTGTGTCTACTCTTATCAAAAAGATAATACACCAATGATTCTTTTTATAATACACGTGCGAGAAAGAAAGAAACATATTTCGTAATCTTTTTAAGAAAGAAAGAAATATATTTTTTATTCCTTTTAAGAAGGTACTACGAATATATAATTTGTATGCAGGATGTTTCATGTATTAAATATGAAATGCATTTTTAGTACGAAATATATTTATGGGTAACTTCAAAAATGTAAACTTTACCGCATCGATGCAGCATCACGACTTTTCTGATGCGTCTAATACTACATGATGTGCTGCTGATGCTCTCTTGAAATTTGATGCACATTAGATATTTTTGAATGCAATATTGGCATCATGATGCATGTAGCATAATAGACACACGATGTAGCCAATGTAGCATGATGGACTATAAATAACATAAATAATATAGCAATACAGTCCTTGTATAGGTATATTATCTTTGAATTTCAACTTGAACTTACTTGAAATTGAAAATATTGAAATTATTTGAATAAAAAATGTTACATACCTATTTTGAGTGCAAGATGTATTCAAATAGTTTAAACAATTTTAATGAAAGGTAAATACTTTAATCTTTTTCAACAGTTTCTTTTTCGGAATTATTCCTGTTGGTGTTAATACCTACGTAATATGGCAAGTAGTTATAATTCTACATTATACACATCATACACATGACAAGCATCTTGGACACGCATCACCAAATTTCTTGATGCATTGTTTTGACGCATCAAATGCAAAAATGAACTTTTGATTTTTCGTTGTGATGCGTCTGATGCGTTTTTGAACTTTTGACTCTGCCTCATGCAAGCAGTGATGCATTTTTGAAGTTAGCCTATTTTTTATAAAAGTATAAATTTTTAACTGATTATTAAATATTTTGCACTAAAATGTATTGCAAACAATTATCTACACATGTGTATTCTATACACATCGAAATCGCAAGTCACAGTTATCAACCTGTATATTCTGAATTTGTATTTAAAAAGAGATAGATCAGGGTGTATTATAAAAAGAATCTGCTGTATGTCTTATTAGTGGTGTAAAGTTATAAACCAAAACATAATCTTTTTACAAAAATAGATATAAATAATCGATTAATTTGAGCAATTTTTGTTTTCAGTTTATAGTAATTTATAATATTCTTTAAGCACCATTAAAAAAATACAATGATTTAGTAGGCAATAAAGAATTCGAAAAATTAACTAATAAAATAATCGAACAGCATTCTTAAGGAGTGGATTATTGAATCAAATAAAACAGATATTAAAAATAATTAATTAATTGTTTATGTTTTTATATAGAAATCACAATGAGGAATTTGACTAATTTTGGGAAACTATTTTAAAATACGCATATAGTCAAATTTATTTACAAAGCAAATGACTCATTTTAAAAATATAGTTTTGTCGCATATAAAAAATATGTATTATAATTTCTACTATTTTCAATATATTAGATAGTAGATCTTGTGAGAGATGGCTATATTACGAGTTTGTGTAAAAGGTAAGGAATCATTTGCAGTTGTTGTTCGTTTCTCTATATCTATGTATTATTGCATTATGCATGTATATAATTTTCATTTTTAAAAACAATGCCAAAAATCGTTAGGAAAGATTAATTTAATATTTATTCTCAAAATTTGCGCGACAACGTTTATTAACTTCAATTACGTTACATTCTCTAGATAGCAACAGGTGTTCTGTAACTAAGCAAAAAAACTGTTTATTTTTCTTATAACTAGTTGAAACTAAAAAACTAGTTGAAACGAAGTTTGTTTATCTATTTGCGTTGTTTCTTTTGGAATGTGCTTTATTTAAATTCCATTTAAAATTTTATATTTTAAAATATTTTTTTTTTTATTAAAATTTACGAATTGAAAGGTTTTTTACTGTCACAATTAAGTTTCCATATATACCTCTTTTCAGATACAATTGATCATGAGTTTTCGTTAAAAAATTAAATAATTCTTATATTCGAAACAAATCAATCTTCTACTCTTTTCTAAAAATAAACTGCAAATTTAAAATTTACATAAATGCAATAATAAAAGAGATAAAGCCAAGAAAACGGAAATTATTTAAATTCAAAGTGACGAAGCATGGTTAAATTTAACTGAAATGAACCATACTACTAGAATACAAAAAAAATATTTAATATTTATTTGAGTTATATGCATATTCCCTACTGTAACACATTTCGAATTCTTTCCAATATTTTATAAATAATTCCATGACTCAACCCTACTCTTTCAGCAACCTCTAACAAGTAAAGGTCTTGAATTGATAATTCCCGATTTTGATGAAACTTGGTAAGTGTGTAGAACAAAGAAAAATAAGAGACACGTATTTTTTTTATCGACCAAAAACGCCATTTAAGAGGTGAAATCCACCCCCCAAGTTGGGGTAAAATTTAATTTTGTCAAATTACTCGAAAACTACAACAGATAGAAAATTTTGCCTCTACCGATTCTGTTTTTAAAATATTTCAGCAGTTTTCAATATTAACTAGAGCTACCGGAATTTATATAGAACCCTTACTTTTGTACGAATAACATTATAATAAAATCTTATCCAGTATTTTTGTTTAAATATTAATTGTAGAGTATAAATACAATAAATAAAAACGATTTAAAAAGTTATTTTTGAAGATATAAATAAAATATTGAGTACACATGTAAGATTTTAGATTAAAATTTAAGCTTTAACGTAACGCCTTTTAACAAAAACAGGTAAACTAGTATTTTTGATGTAGTTTTCATATTTGATATTATTATTTTGATTCATCGAACCATATTCACCCTATTTTAAATTTTACCCCCAATTTTATAGTCAAGACCCCTCCAGTAGGTTCGACTCTAGATTTGAGTACATCAATAGAAAGACCTTTACAAATGAAGGGTTGTGTCAATTTCAACTTTTTTTCTATCTGTTATAGTTTTCGAGTAATTTAACAAAATTAAATTTTTACCCCAACTTTGGGGGTAGATTTCACCCCTTAAATGGCGTTTTTGACCGATAAAAAAAAATACGTGTCTGTTATTTTTCTTTGCTCTACACACCTACCAAGTTTCATCAAAATCGGGAATTATCAATTCAAGACCTTTACTTGTAAGAAAGCTGCTTCTAATTGCATGGTAAGTTTGAATAAATCGTCATTGGCCTGCGATAGTCCTCCATATTTTTCTATTTAGTCAATACCATTATATTTTAATTTTAATTTTCTTACGGTGTATCCAGCCATATAAGCTCGCTGCTCGTCGACACCACATCATAGTCATGATCTTTTAGGGCCTCTTCAGCTCTAACGGTTTTAGAGGTTGACTCAGGAGTTGATGGGTCTAGAGAAATCTCTGATGCGTTAGATGAATCATGGAGGTCTTTTTCACTGACAATACCGTCACTGGCATCATTTGATGAATTATTTAGCCGGATATCATCAATTGTTACTGCATTTTCTGATAGTGGATCAATTTTTTCCAACGACTCCATCCGCGGTTGACATGACATTCCTACGGGTGTCTATAATAAAAAAGAAAAGCTTGTCAGATTATCGGTATGTTAATTCTAGGGGGTAAAAAATCCTAAAAATCTTTTAAGGGGGTATTCTAGTCTAGAAATTCGAAAAAATCGATTTTTCTTTATAGCGAATTTCCTTTATGGAAATTCAGATATTATAGCAGCTCTTATGGTAAGACCTAAGTCCGGGACTATGGCAGAAATTTGTTTTGGAGCCTCTAGAACCCGAAAATCTTCTTCACTAAAATTTATATACATGTATATATATATATATATATATATATATATATATATATATATATATATATATATATATATATATATATATATATATATACAGGGTGTCAGAGAAATAAGTCTTAATATTTTGAGGGGTGACTCATAGCACCCTGTAGACACTAGAACCGCAGGAATTTTTTCGGAATTAACAGTCGCGTCATCCCTCAAAAGGATAAGAGTTATTTCCCTTACACCCTGTATATAACATAATTATACACGCATATATATATATATATATATATATATATATATATATATATATATATATATATATATATATATATATATATATATGTATTCCGGCTTCTAATTTTTATTTTAATTTTTACGAAAAGATAGGCCGGTGGGTCCGGTTTTTTTTTCATTAAAAAATAATACAAAGTATAAGGTTCATAACACTATTTTTTTTTCTCACGAAAGTTGGATAAAATATGATCAATTTTACAAATTTATCTGTAGCTAAGCTACTTCCGGTTCAAATAACACACGATAAATGAGAACATTAACATTAATTATTTCGTTTAATTTGTCCGTGACATACAATTTTATTTTTGCTAATCGATGCAGAATCGTCTATTTTTTAACATATTTCAAACTCAATGGAAAAAGTTGGAATTTTCGGTTCAGGTATACATCCTTAAATTTTTATACATTCTTATACTTTTTAAATATCAATAAAAAAAACTGTTAAAAAATGGATACTAAAAATGTTTACTGTTTTTTTTTTTTATTACGCCCGTAAAATTACCTCAAAATCGAGCCTCTAGACTAGAATACCCCTTTAAGGAAAAGCTCTCGACAAAAAATATCAAAAGATTTGTTACAGAAATACCTCAAATTCATCCAATTCAACCAATCCATTCTTAAAACGGTTTGCTAAATACGGAAAGTCTGATATTACCCATAATCGTCGATTAGGGTCACATGGATGCTCACAACTGTTATCACTGATATTATTGTGGTCAACTCCCAAGTTCGTCCAAACGCTTTTATTCCATTGAGCAGCATCACTAACTATCGAATTCACTTGGAAGCCAGCATTTTCGACAAGAATAATACACTCCAAGAATAACTTATCAAGAACTACACTTGTCATTGAATTTTTGGTGATGAAACAACCTAAAGGTTGAGCGGAATCACCCCGGTAAGGTACAAACATAAAGACAAGTGCATGGTCTTCGGCAACATCACTATCAAACGCAGATGTATATTTCTCAAGGTTAACAAAACCAGTGTACTCAGCAATTTCTTTGTTGTACTCTATATTTTCCGTCAGCTTCACTTCATCAGCTGATATTTGGCCCTTTCTATCTTCAGGTGCCATTGATAATGCTTTTTGTTTCAGAACTTCAAATTTCTCCGGAAGGAATCCAAAAATCGACGAACGTATTTTTTCAATACATCTTGACAGTATATCAGTTGTTGGTAAAGGAATTATATTCCTTGCTCGAATCATATTGTATGTAGACGTGCTCTTCATGCGTATCAGAAGACATTCATAAATCCACTCGATCTCATACCGTTTGCCAGTTGAACATTTTTTGGTAGAATTTTCGAAACACATTCTGACCGTTATTTGTTGCTGTTTTGGTAGAAGTGAAATTTTTTTATTAAACTGGTCTTCAAAAATCGTTTTACTTGATCGTTGAATGGAACGTAATACTTGCAACTGAAAAAATTTAAAATTAGATTATTCCTAAAATATTTGGCAGCAATCAAAACTTAAATCTTTTAATCAGTAAATAAAATAAAGTAAAAAAATGTTTTTTAAGAAAAAACTTTTATTTAAAAATGGGCTTAAAAAAATAGAAACAAAAAATTGCAATGTAAAATCAATGGACAATATTTGACAATTCGAAATGTCAAAAAGTTGCATAGGACTAAAAATCAACAATTTTGGTTTAGGGCGATTTAGGGCAAAACTAATTATACAATATTGCATTGTCATCAAGATTAGACATGTATGCAAAATTTGAAACCTCTAGCTCAATTAGAACCTGTCTAAATTTTGATTCCAAGATTTGATCTAAACCAACATACTAACATAGCAATAATCTAATTAAAATTTTATTTTACATGAGAATAAGAAGTAAACAATAGTATCAATTTAAACAATAGTAACTGACTCGATTTAAGTGAAAAAATTATATGAAAAATTGATTATACCTGGTGCTGTATCTGTTTCGTTTTTTCACAAAATTCTAAATTTGTAGCTTTAGAATTTGTTTCAATTTTATTTTCAGTATTACGTTTTCGATATTTTTCTGTTTTTAGTAAATTTGAACGGAGTTTTCGGCATTCAGGGCATCTCGGACAAGGTTTATAACGTTTATAATAATCAGTTACATCACCATGACATTTGATTGAAAAACTAATTTGGAAAAATTGAATTATTTATTTATATTTTTACTTTTTAGCACAGACCAATAAACATATTATATTATATAGACTAATTATATAAATGTATAATTGAGGCAGCCAGTTACGATCAAGTTCCGACCTTAATAATATTCTGTAATATAGTAATGGATGGTATCCATAGTAAGTTTTCAAATAATTATTGTAAAAATATAATATTGACAATTTATTTAACTCATGTGTATCAAATCCCGTAAGAATATTGCAGTTTTTTCACTTTTACCAAGGGAAAAAATGTTGGGACAGATTTTTACAGCGAAAAAAACGGTACAAAACATTATATTGATCATTTTTTTGTAGGTAAACACGATAAAAATGAAACAAAAATTCGCACTGGTAAATTTAACTAATTTCATAACCTTATTACAATGATTTGCTGGCGCCAACACAAAGTGGCGCGCCAGTAAAAGCAAAATGAACATGTAAACATCTACTGGCGTGCAAGGTAGATCAGTGCATGCACGGATGAAAAAAGTTAGCAACCTTCTAACTTTTCTGGCGCCAGTAATGATTCATGCGCCACTAAAATTAACACATGCAAATGTAAACTTGTATTGTCGCCAGTATTATTTTAAAATTAATTAAATGTCATTTTTACGTATTTATTTAGGTTTGAATATCATTTTTAGGTACCTATTATGATTTTTTTCTCTTCTAATTCATTGTGGGCTTTACATTTGGATACAAATAAAAGCTATATATAACAGTTATATATCCAATTCAGCCATTTGTGACCTGCGCAGTACTTACCAAATTATACACCATGCAAATCATGTGTAAACGGACGTGCAAGTAGTGTAAACTTTACAGACATGTAAACTTAAAAGTGGCGCCAGTAAATCACTGCAAATGGAAACCCGCTATAAATGTAAGCCCCGTATCTATTTTAAAAATACGTACGTATACAAATTATATCTTGCAATAATTATAGTCGCATTTGCTCGAAAATTGACATTATATTATATTCCTTCGTCTCACCCTGTTACTTGCTTCAAGAAAAATGCCAACAAATTGGCTTTACCCTTTGCCTAGTAGTATAATATAATAGTGTTGTTCATTGGTCTGTGCTTTTTAGCTGTATTAGTAAAATGTAGTATAAAAGATAATGGAAACAATTTAAATAGAAGGAATACCTTTTTTTATCAAACCCTGTTCCACTACATAAGTTCTTTCTTTCTAAAGACTTTAAACAATTAATTATATCGTCAACAGAATTTATTTGAACGTTAAGTTTTTTTTTAACGTGTTCTACGAATGTAACCTGTAATAAATAAAACTTTATTGTATTAATAGTTTCAACTCATTGAAGAGTGAAAGCAGTGAAATTATATTTTATTTTTACCAGTACAGATCGATCGTCACTTATTACTAATCGTACTCTTTCCTTTAATTTATAACGATCAAACTGAATCGCTGTTAATTGCTTAACTCCCGGAAAAAAGCTCCAACCAACCGGAAAAGACTTATTCAGTTCAACAATAATCTTCAGGATTTCAGCATTATCGTTAAGATTTATCTAGAATAATGAAATTTCTGTTAGGTCTATCACAAAAGTAGGTAATTATACGCCTTCACGGTCACTCGGTTTTTTGGCTGTAAATAAAATACCCCTGTCGCAGCATCCTGCATAACATAGCGAGTTTCCGATTATAAAAATTAGTTTTTCTCGGTAACCAGTTTATACACAATGATGGTTTAAAATCTTTTTTATCTGATTTTTCTCATCTTTCTAATGGTGTAAAAAAATTTGCAAAAATTTTTGAAATTGGGAAAATTTTAGCAAAAAGAAATTTTTTTCACGAAAAATGCTCAAAAAAACATGCTTACGGCATCAGACGTGTCTGAGTAACGAATTTCCAACATTTTCACCAAATTTTGTAAAAATAGGACATTTCATTCGAAAGTTATCGTGCGAAAATATATATATATATATATATATATATATATATATATATATATATATATATATATATATATATATATATATATATATATATATATATATATATATATATATATATGTATATATATATACATATGTATATATATACATATATATATATATATATATATATATATATATATATATATGTATATATATATATATATACAGGGTGTAAAGTAAATAAGTTTCATCCTTTTGAGAGATGGTTTATCTCGGTGTAAAATTGCCGAAGACATAAAAATTTTTTCGGAATTCGCTATCTGAGAAAATCGCATCCCAGCCAGCTCATCGTTTAATATGAATTTCTCTGAATACGCCTCTGACCAAACTAAAATTATTCGCACCCTGTATAATAAAAATTTTTTAAAAATAAAAATAATTTTTTTTTTTATTTTACGACAATATGTAAACATATGCCGACTTTTGAATTGATTAGGTACTGTATAGTAAAAAAAAAAACCGAACACTGTTTTTCATAAATTTTGGTTAAAATATGTTTGAAATATTTTTGTGGGTTTTTATTTCACAGGACGTTATGAATATTGCAAGAACCGTAACTGTGGTATTGTTGCATTTCTTTAATTACAAATATTTAGTTGCATTACTTTAATTACAAGTATTAATTTAATTAAAAATTACACTTGAATTTTTAAACAAACCAAAATAAAAACTTTCCTTTAACTGTCATAAAACATTGTTATTAATATTGTTGGTACACAACACAGATTAAAAAGTGAATTTTTATTCATAAGTGAGTAACTTTAGCGGAAAACTGTAACAGAGAATTCCAAACTTCGGCATTAATTATCATTATTGTAAAATTATTTTACCAAATTTGTTCTATTATACCAACAAGCTGAAACAAAACACATTTAAATAATAATTTATGTACCTGCGACACACATCAAAATAAGAGTACCAATAATAATAATAAGATACTATAAACATACATAATTATTAGTGATCGAAGAGGTTGCGGGGCTGACAGTATTGTCTTTATTTTTTTAAGGTATTAAAAATTGTTTACTTATTTTAGATAAAACATTTTGATGCGATTTTAAATATATACAACAGGTAATTATGGATGCCTATATACGGACAATATCCTCTTATATTGATATGTTTTGAATATATTTTAGATATGCGTGTATACATTTATTGTCACAACTTGCTTGGTCCGATTTTAATTTTATGTCTTGTGTTAAGGTATGTTTTGATGTAACTAGTGAATGATTTATGTGTATCAATTGTCTTTTTTCTCCCAGTAAAATGTGAGAGAGACAACACATTATTATGTTTTCCAAAAAATATTTTTTTAAATGACAGCTTATTTTTTTAGTAACAAGTTTTAAGTTACAGTCAGTCAGTCAAATTTTCAACAATTTTAATTTAAAAAAAGTTAAAATTTTTGTACTTTTTTAAAATAACGCTTTTTTGTAACTTGAAACTAATTTTTATTAACAGCTGACGGTTAACAGAGAATATACAGATACAATTTTAAAAAAAAAAATGTATTTAGCCCGATTTTTTAACGTTTTAAGTTTTGAAAATATAAGTACGGTCCTGTCAGCACCGCAAGATTTCGAACACTAATAATTATGTATGTAAGCAAATATACAGTAAGGTAAATGTCCCAAATTCCGACACTTTAAGGAAGAACTAAACATATTTTCCTAGAATAATTTAAAATTCGTTTCTAGGAAAAAATATTTTCCTAGAATAATTTAAAAGGCTCAAAGTCTTTTGTCAACAACCAGACCAAAATTTTTACTTTAGATAAATTATCACTTAAGAAAAATAGAAAGATAAAATACAAAAAATAAGAATTTTTGTACTACTGAAATGACACATAATTTCGACATCTACCATAAGACTTAGCTCTAAATTCAATACCTTTGTGAACTTATTTTCGTGTTTTTAAATTCAACAGTGTCCATAATTTTGACTATAAACGCTTTAGCTCAAATAAAAAAGAAAAAAAAATTGATAAAGATGCATTTAACCTTTAACCGGTAAGGTGATGTCTGTGAGTCGTATACAAAAATATTCTTTTTTGTTAACTGAACGTTTGTGTATTCTTTTATGATTTAGGGCAAATTTTACCCTGCTGGCGTAAGGGGAGTGGTCTCCAGTTTTTGGCTATCTATGTTACCAGCCCGCGGTATGTTAATCTGTTGATGTCTCTCAGACATCACTTTACCGTGATTATTATAAAAATTCACCTTACCGGTTAAGGGTTAAGTATAATTTATTGAAAAATTGCTTTATTTATTACACGTACATATTAGTTAATAATGTACTTTTCCAATTTCTGCTAATATAAAAATCAGTACTGTTTTGTTGTATATTTCGCAAAATAACTAATTGATCATTAATTTTAGTACAATATTTGTTAAAAATAAATCGAAATATACAAAAGGTAGTATTACCTAATGTTCATAGATATATCTCTGATATACAAAACGAACGTTTTAAAAGCAGAATTTTTTTAAATTCTTTAAAATAATATAAAAGTTTGATTTTAAGACACTGTCTGATTTTGGGTCATTTACCTTATCTATTGATTCATTCAAATTGATAAATATTCCTTTTCAGTTCCCAGCCTCTGTGTTTCCCAGTGTGTCAAAATCGTCAAAACATTTTTTTTTAAATAAACAATTGCAGGCATACATATGTACTTGGGGATTAACAGACCATCATGATATCATCACATCAACCATTGATAATCAAGGAGTTGGCCAAATGCGTATTTAACACACATTAAGCCGAGTTGCTGAGTTATTTGCGTTTTTGTATTTTTGGGGATAAAATACATCGCATCGCATATTTTTTTACGGTTTACTGTGAAAATAAATAAATATATTTGTACTTGTGTTACTTAAGGGTCAATTAAGTGGTAATTGGATTCCTTACAAACCACATGGACTTTGAAATACAATATTTCTGAAACGAGGTATAAAAAGTTGTTAAAAGAACCTTAACTTGAATTTAAAAGATTTTTCTAATGATATGCTGCAAACAGTATACATATAATTATTTTTGAAGGAATTTACGAAAAAAATTTTTCAGCATTTCTCTTAATAATTTTGATTTGAATTTTTGGAAATGTTATCTAATATCAGAATATACTTTGACGTAAAATTTCACTTACTGAGTGTACTAAAATTGTTTATGCCCAATTTTAAATACGGAAGATAGGTACCATAAGAAATTAAGAAAGAAATTGTTTTACTGACGGTTAATTGAGATATCTATCTGTAGCATGTATTATATTTGCAAAATTTCTTCGGAACCCTAATCTTTGAAAATTATTTTTTAAAAAGCCATAAACATAATATATTTATGACCTGTCAAACTGGATATATTTATGTGTTTTGGAAACACTAGTAACCTATTTATTTTATACATAAGTATGAATATGTATTTTTAGTTGTATGTGTATGATTGCCGATTGCCGATTGGTATTCCGTATTCGTATTATTTTATTATCATTTTATCAATAATAAAACAGTACATTCTTCCTTATTTTTTTAACAATACAGGTACTGGTCTAAGCTGTTTTAAACTGTTGCATAACTGTGTGAAAATAAATTAGCGATTTATAATTTCTTTAAATCAAAGTATTAAAATTAAAAGTGTGTGTATGTGCGTGAATAACAAACCAATTGTATATTTTAGAAATGTTTTAAAATTTAATTGTTGTGTCATAATTCATAAATACTTCAACTTGACGTACTTGCTCTGAGATAGTCAGGTACAAAAGTTTATCTCAGCAAAAAAACTTTATCAAAAATTAAATAATGTATTGATATTCTTCAGTTATTATATTTGTATACCACTTTTTTTTTGTATTTCCGCGCGCTTATGTTGTAGCAATTTAAAAGAATTGTTGAAGAAACGTTGTAAAAACGTAGTAAAATGATGTTTTTAAATTATATTTCAAAATCGGCGTGGTCAATAATTTTTATTTCTTATTAAATATGGTTTGTAACTTTGTATTAAATAACATTCAATTTTTATCAAATTCCTTTGGCACGTTTTCATTTTATTCTAAAAAAATAGAATTTTCCCATAAGAACCCGTGTTAAAATTACAAAACTTTGAAATCGTTTTTCTCAAAATTGGGGTGGTCAATTTTTTTTTCGGTAAGGGCTCGTATTATTGGTATTGGAGAAAATAAATATCTAGTGAACTTTGTTAAATTTCCAAATAATTTAATGAGATTTGACGAAATCGATCTATTTGATATGTGACGTAAATTGTCTCATTAAAAATTATGTTTAAATTTTTATGGACACTACTGTATAACTATTTTCAAAAGATTCCGTAAACAAGCAGGTAAAAATATTTTGTTGACAAAAAAATTTACATTCAAAAAAGCAAAGGAAAAAAATGATAAGTAATCAGAGCCTGATTAAGTTTTTTTTTCTAGGGGCCATTTTTTAACACGTTTTTGACAACCGAAAATTTCTGAAATGAAACTTGATCGGTAAAATTTAACTAGCAATACTTAATTAGTAGACTGAGACCTTTCTCTCCTGCAAATTATGAAACTTATTTACTTTACACCCTGTATATATATATATATATATATATATATATATATATATATATATATATATATATATATATATATATATTAGTGAATATTATTTTCGGTTTCTAGGGACCTCAAAATAAATTTTTGCCATAGTCCCGGACTCAAGTCGCGTCATCACAGTGGCTGTAATAGCTGAATTCTGAATTCCATTCTGGAAATTCTCCAAAAATTTTGCCATAAATGCGATGCTCGGAACATGGTTTTTTGGGCATTTTTCGTGAAAAAAATTAAATTTTGCAAAAATTTCCCCAAATTCAAAAATTTTTATAACATTTTTTTACACCATTGAAAAAATCACATAAAAAAGGTTTTTGAACAATAATTATTCTGTCAACTAATTTCCGACAAAAACTAATTTTTGTAAACGGAAATTCGTTATGTTATGCAGGATGCTGCGACAGAGGTATTTTATATGCTACATATTACATTAAATCTATAATAATCACTGCTTGTACGGAACACTATTGGCGCAAGTACAACTTGCACTTGGCGGCTTTTTTAATTCGTAATTATGTACATGCCATAGATATATCAATAGTATTCATATATTAATGGTACATGCATAGGTCTTTGAGGAATATGTACATATATAGTATCTACTACATACATATTGGTATGTACATACTAACTCTATAAGTCGTTATTTGACTTCAGTAACGAAATATAGTATATGGATAATCCATATCAAATATCTCCTTATTGAAAAACCATGTTCCTGATGTCAGACACGTCTGGCCGAAGAACTCATCCAAGATTTTTGGACTTCCAACGTTCTCACCAAATTTCGTAATCCTAGGACATTTCGTTCGAGAGTTATCGTGCGGACACATATATATATATATATATATATATATATATAAATACATATATATATACATATATATATATATATAAATTTTAGTGAAGGTTATTTTCGGGTTCTAGGGACCTCAAAACAAATTTCTGCCATAGTCCCGGGTTCAGGTCGCGTTATGACAGCGGCTGAAATAGCGTGTATCCATTCTGGAAACTCGCTAAAACTAATGGTCCAATTTGGATGATTCTTTTTTTTTAAAATGTTAAAAATTGAAAAAAAAAATTGAAATTTTTTTCTTTTTGATTTTAAATTGTGAAAAAAATTTTTTTCATCGGAAATAGGTATATGCAAAGCGTAATGACTTATTTTAATAAAATTTTTTTGTCCGATTGAATTCAGTTGATTATAAGGGGTTGGGCATTCCAACAAGAACTTGACACCGATACTGGAAGTGCTGGGAGACTGATTAATAAATGGACGGCGGAACACTACTGGAACCTCATTTTGGGGCAAAGAGTAATTAAATACAATTTCTAATTACCCTTTGCCCGAAATTTAAGTTGGGAAGTCGATCTAACAATGTAAAAATTTTTTAAAAAGGATTATTGGTCAAAATTTGTTGTTTTTTAGCATTCTTTGTATATTTAGTAGTATAAAATCGAAAAGTGTGTATTCTTTTTATGAACGATTATTCCTAAAAGCTTCACATTTTTGTCCATTTAAAGCCATAAAACTATCAAAAATGTTCATTTTTGTGATTCTTATCATTAATCCGCCGTAATGAACCTAACGAACATTTAAAAAAAAAATCATCCAAATCGGACCATTAGTTTTTTATTTATAGCCAAAAAAACAGGTGGTACATTAAATAATGATTAAAAAAAAAAGGCTAATTCCCAAATTATATGCCAACCTATAAATAAAGCTGTAATTTTTTTTTTTTTTTTTTTGATTGATTCAGTATTAAAACAAATAAAAATAACGATAAAAGTTTATGCACATATTATTTAATTTTCATTAAAAAATATTAAAAACTAAATTTTTTATTTATAGGAAAGCACTTTATGTAACGGCATTTTTTATTTACTATTCCTCTTAAAAATTATATTATTTCGTAATAAATAAATTTGATTATTCATTTTTGAAACTGTTTCAAAAATAAAAGTGGTATTTTGCAAAGTAAAGTATTTGTTTATTATTTACAAATATGGAATACCACAAAGTAACGCTCAAATCTATTAATATTAATATGATCATTCAATTAAATTGTTTGTTTTTCTTTCTAGTATTTCCCTCTGCCCAAATTTAAAAATACCCCTGTCGCAGCATCCTGCATAACAGCGAATTTCCGTTTAAAAAAGTTAGTTTTTCTTGGAAACTAGTTGACATTGAATAATAGTTTAAAGACTTTTTTTATGTGATTTTTTCTCCCCTTTCCAATGGTGTAAAAAAATTTCACAAAAATTTTCGAATAATGGAAAATTTTGGCAAAAAACCATGTTCTGGGCATCGGACGTGTCTGGCTAGCGAACTTATCCAACGGTTTGGAACTCCAAACATTTTCACTAAGTTTTGTAAAAGTACGACATTTCGTTCGTGAGTTATCGTGCGGATATATATATATATATATATATATATATATATATATATATATATATATATATATATATATATATAAATTTTTGTGAATATTATTTTAGGTTTCTAGGGACCTCAAAACAAATTTCTGCCATAGTCCCGGGTTCAAGTCGTGTCATGACAGTGGCTGTAATAGCTGATTTTTAGATTCGAAAATTCGCTAAAAAGAAAGGAAAACAGGTTATTTACTTACTAAACACAATGCTTAAGATGAATCGATTACAAGAAATTTTCCAAGTTTAGAATTTGAAATTTTAGTATATTATAAGGTAAGATGCATTCACTGACACTATTTTGAATAATTTCTGACGTGTAGTTTAGAAGAAATAAATTTTCAAAGTTAGAAATTTTAACGTACGAGTAAATGCAAAAGTATGATTAGAGATGAATCAGAGGTATATATTTAAGTAAGTTGTGTCATTAAAAACCAACTTTAAGATTTAAAAAACTGAAAATTATTTTCTTTTATGTTTTTGAATCATTAAAAAACTATATTGTTTAATATTAAACGTCTAGTTATTGTAATAAATGGAAAAAAAAACTACAAAAATGTCAAATTTTTATAAATGACACGAATACACCCATAATATATTTGTTTATGTATTAGTTATTATGTGTACGTACACGTCAACTACCAGAATCAAATTCATTACTTTCAAAAATTATTAAAATTAGAAGATTGAGCAATAATCAAATATTAATACTGTTACATGTATTATAAAATTTAACTTATTTTTCTACACATAAATTATATTTATTTATAGAGAAAAAAATAGACTTTGTAATTCATTTGTCAGTAGTAATCGATTCACCTTAATATATTAAATTTTAATATTTTTTTAACGAAAATTAAACGTGCCCGACAATTTTTATCTACTTTTTTACTTGTTTTACTTGCAAATCAATCAAGAAAAACAGAAAACTTTACGGAATTTCGTTGACACAAAGTTTGGGAAATTGCCAAAAAAAAAAAATTATACTTTACTTGACTGTTACAATTTATATCATCTTCTGAATATTTTACTCGCTTGAGTATAACATTTTCTTCAGGACAAGCTTTTCGTTTGACAGGTAATCTAGATTGCACTACATTGCTCTCCAATTGTTCATCATTTTCATTACATGAATATGATTTTTCTAGGTTTTTTGTCTCCATGTCATCTTTATTAAATTGCTTTTCCTGCCGCTGCTGCTGGTTTTGCTCATGTTGTTCTTGTTTTAAGTTAGTCTTCTCAAGTAAAACATAGCAATTCTTTATTATTGGAGATTGTCCTTTTTTAACAATCCGTGGGACAAAAATCGGCGCTCGTCTTGTTTGCCCTTTTGCAATTTTATTTACCTCTCCATTAGGTAGCTTGGATCTTGTAACTTTATCAAACTGCTCTTCCTTCTGCTGTTGCTGCTGCTGCTGCTGGTTTTGCTCATGTTGTTCTTGTTTTAATTTAGTCGTTTCATTTAAATCATGACAATCATTTATTGTTGGAGATTGTCTTTGATTAAGAATCCGTGGAACAGAATTCGGTGCTCGTGTTATTTTTCCTTTTTCAATTTTATTTATTTCTCCATTAGGTAACTTGGTGAGATAAAAATGCTGAACGTCATTTTCCTGGAAATGTAATTCACAAACATACTGGCGATCATTTAATTCTTGCGACAAAGACTTTATCCATTGCTGGCGTTGTGTTGGAGACTATAATAAGAAAAAAATAAAAGAACATAATTTTTTATCAATTGCATTAATGGGGTATTTAACAGAATCACAGAAAAACAATAAAAACAAATTTTAATGAAAATTGATAATAAAAGACAGCAATTTATTATGTTAATTCATCCTAACTATCATTATTTAATTTAAAAAAATTAATATTTTTCAGCTATAAATTACGTCAGCAGAAATGGGCTGTGACGTTGCTTTCTCTTATATTTCAACACTGTCGCCACTAGGGCCGCTACGTAAATTCCGGTTAGCAAACATTAATTATGGAAATTAATTTGAATTTAATTTTTTTTTTAAATCAGCAACACAGACCAGTGAACATATTATATATTATATAGACTAATTATATAAATGTGTAATTGAGGCAACCAGTTACGACCAAGTTCCGACCGTAATGGTATTCTGTAATATAGTAATGGATGGTATCCGTAGTAACATTTTCAAATAATTATTATAAAAATACATTGAAAAGAGAATCGACTAGAGAGAATGCTGTGTATTACAAATACATTAAGAAATTGAAGCAAAAAAACTGACTGATGTGATTACTTTAATGGCGGTCAAACCATTAATTTAATGGTTTATCTAATATTTATAAACAAGTCTTCGTGGTTACAAGTTGGGTTTAATAAAATGAAGTCATACTTCACAATTTAATGCCTGAGGTATTTCTAGAAAACATATATATGTTAATATGTTCGATTCAGTACTCAATGGTAAAAATATAATATTGATAATAAAATTTTACTTTTTTGAGAAGAAAATGAAAAATTTTGAAAGAAAAAAAGTGGTATTCGCTTTATTTCCAAATTACGTACGTATATAAATTATGTCCTGCAATAATTTTATAGTCGCATTTGTTCAAAAATTAACATTATATTATTTCATTAAATTTCACCCGTCTCTCCCCGTTACCTGCTTCAAGAAAAATGCCTAGAAACTGGCTTTACGCTTTGTCTAGTAGTATACATATTATAATAATGTTCATTGGTCTGTGATCAGCAATTTTTTCCCTAGTTATTGGCGACGCAAAGATTACGCGAGCGCTCCTGGTTTTTCAAATTGAAGCTGTATCAAGTAAAAATTTTTGTATAGGTTTAATTGTCGATAGAAAAATGTACTATACAAATTATGCGCGGATTACTAGATTTTATAGCACCCATTAATCGTACGTACGATCGTACGTACTCGTATTACGTACAACTGAATTTCGTACGTAATCGTATCCAGTGTGCGATCGGCCTAAAATTACTCAGGATAATTAAAATTGGAAAAAAATTATCAAGACTATAAAACTGCAACTGTCCTTACTTGGTGAATTATTCTTCTTTTCTTAAAAACTGAACAATTTTAGTATTGACATTTAATTTCATGAATGAATTTTTTTAAATTAAATATTACTTGAAACAGTTTTATTGTTATATCATAAAGAACAAATTGCAATATTAATAAAATAAAATTTATTTAGTTTACTTAATTTTCCGTTAAATATATTAACTTACTTTAGGCACTCTGAAAAAGGCAAGATTTTTCAAATTTAATTTCTTGCGTCGTTTTTGATCAGCGGCACTGCCGCTAAAACAATTTTTAACGGCACACACCTTGCCCATTTTTATATTATTGATAAAATTAAATTGGATAAATTCTTCGTATTACAATACAATTTTATATATAAGATTTTTGAAATCACTTTTAAATTGTATACAAAAATTGTGGTTATTATGGTTATTACGATATATGCTCACTTGACACTTCAGCTTCACGTCTATTTATCTATACGTCTTATTATACTATATTCACATCCGTACAGGTAACCCCCGAAGAACACAGTACTCACAGAACATGAGTTTCGAAGAACACGGGTACCCTTCCCCCGATTTACACGGTTTCAAACAACACGATTTTTAAGTAATTCTTCTGAAAAAGAATAAAATACAATATATTATATTATATATTTGATATAAAGTTACATCGGTCCTCAATGTACGCGAATATATCAGTTTCATGTGGATTTGATTTACACGAATAAAAATCGTGTAAATTGAATCTGTTATTATAAAAGAAAAAATGCTGGAAATAAAAACTACTAAAATTTTTGAGAATTTTATAATTACCCTAGATTCACACTAACGGTTAATGCCGTTAATTATCGCGTTGATCAACATTAAATGCAGGTGTGACCAGAACTTAACGCGTTAATTTATTAATGTCATTAATAATGACGTTAGGCATTAGGCGATAACTTGAGTGGCGGTCTTTTTAGCACATCAAAGGATTTAGAAATGATAACGAATATATAGAAATTTACATATTTAAATTTTGAAAATGTCATTATTTTCGACATCGATAATTTTCGATAACGAAAAGTAGGTTTTGACAGTCCCAATATGTTCGGAATACCCACAACTCGCTTTGCTTAAGCCTTCAAAAATTTCGTTATTTTTGAGCTACAATGCACGGTTTACGAGATATTTACGATCTAAGTTTTTAATAAATTTTTATGATAGACCGACTTCAGAGCTAACGAATGCTCAATTCCATTCTATTTTAACCTTTTAAACAAACCATAGGGTAAAAGCCCCCTTTGTGGAACGGTATCTAATACTGGAACAGTTTTGACATTTACATATTTATTTCTTTAATTAAGTATGGAAACTTTAAATGTGAGGTGAATTTAAATTGAAAAACAATCATTCTATTAATAATAATTTTTCTTATCAGACGTTTCTTTCAGAAATAACTTCATTAATATGTAAATGTTCATAATTAGATACCGTTCCACAAAGGGGGCTTTTACCCTATGGTAAAATTTTTTTATCTCAAAATATCGGACTTTTTACTGCCAAGCGATAATTTTTTTTATACAATAGATAAGGCTACAAAAGAAGAAAAAAAAATCAAAGATCCCAACATTAAAAAAGTGAACCCTAGGAATTTACAAAAAATAAATTATACTAAACTATGTTGATAAAATTGAACATTATTTAGAATTATACCGTATTGTCACAGATGGTGGCACCTGTACCAGTGAATATATACATATGACACCATTTTGGGCCGCCATATTGCAGGACGAGTTAACTCGTCTTAATCATTTAAAAGTTAATCGAAATAAATACGCATTACATACAAATATGTATGTATGTACATAAAATAAAAAAAATTAAACAGAACGTTTTTAGTCGAATTTTCTCCGAAAAATTAGACTTATACAGTCTATACGATAAGAGCTGCGAGAGGCGAGACCAGGGGCGCTATCCGTTTTCGGACCCGTAGAACACGATTATGTAAAAAAAAAAGATGTCTGATATATATATATATATTTTCCCGCAACCTTTTAATATGTGTAGGGCCCCCCTATGGAAGTTAAGAGATGAAATTTGGTAAGTGGGGCTTATTCCGATGCACAACAATACTATCAAAGTGGGGTCAAATTTTGGGCAAATTTTTTTTCGGACCCGACCTTTAAGGGGGTGGTGGGGGGCGGAAAAGCAATAAAACTTTTCCAAACTGGTTTTAAATAATGTTTCGGTCAATTATCTACAACATATCCAAAATTCAGCTTCCTAGGATGATATGGTGGGAGTAGAGGGGGGAAAAACGATTTTCGCTGGATCTAACAGGCCCCCAGCCCCCCAGAATTAACGTAGAGGGTTGAAATTTGGTGTGTTGATAAAGTTCGTACCTAGGTTGTGCTTTTTGGAGGTTTTAATATTTTACCCCCACCCCCCTCATTTTTAAGCTACAATTTCATGCATTTTCGACGTTTTCGAAGTTTGTACCACTCGCACAGGTCACCCGAATAAACCTAGAGGGCTGAAATTTTGTATTCGGATTGAGTTAGTATCAAGGGGGTGCCTTTTGGGGGTCTCGACTTTTAACCCCTACCCCCACCATTTTTATACCCAAAAGAACATGATTTTTCTTGTTTTTTAACAGTTTCGTTCGGGTCAAAATCTCCCCAAATAAACCTAGAGGGCTGAAATTTGGTGTACAGGTTAAGCTAATAGCCAGACATTGTTTTTTGGAGGTTTCAACTTTTAACCCTTACCCCCACGATTTTTACGCCAATATTTCCTTAATTTTTTTGCTTGTTTTCTAACACGTCTAGAGACTCCATAAGGAAACCTAGAGGGCTGAAATTTTGTACGTGTATTCAGTTAGTATCCAGCTAGTACCTTGTAGGGAGTCCGCATCACTTTTCCCCCCACTTCTCCCATTTTTACATCGGAATTGAATGCTATTGTTAAATGTGTTTTAAAAGCATTATGTTTATTCTAAATACAAGTAGGCGAATAGTAATTTTAAAAAATTTAAAAAAAAGTGAACTTACTTTTATGACAAATGAAATACATACATATTAAGTAATTTAAAAATGTTATTAAAGTCACTGTTTATTTATAAATTAGGAATTTTGGATTTTTAGTATTTATAAAATAGAAATTTTGGATTTTTTTGGAAAGAAAAAATATCTTTATAAAGGCCTTCCAGTTTACTATTTAAGGTCCTTTTTTAATATTTAAAACTAAAACATAAAGGCAATTAGCGGATAAACATGGGCAGGAATGTCCTCGTACGAATTGTGTTGGCTTTTTTTCTGCTATCTGTTTTCGGCACAAAATTAAAATTTACTGAGATACAGCCCTTAAATACTTAAAACCTTTTTTTAAAGCCTCGATCAGCCGAACACTCATCACCAGTTTTGAAACCAACAAAATGACAATTCGGTTGTAGACTTTCAATCACATTTCGCTTGTAGACATTCAATACCGAAGATGAAGGGGAAAATTCGACTACCGTGATGGGGCCCCGCTGCTCACGGCGTTTTTTATATTTTTTTTATTTTCACACTTGTAATAGAAAATGCCTATCTTTTGTGGTCTCGAATAACACGGTTTCAAACAACACGGAACCAATTAATCGTGTTCTTCGGGGGATTGCTGTACAAGGCGTACAAGGACAACACAGATGAGACAGATCAAGCCTACATGATATAGAAAAGTGTAATCCGAAAGTTGCAATAAGTAGCAAGAGTAGCAATTTACACCACTACAGATTTAGCCTGTGACCGTCGTGGTGTTCACGTCATAATAAATATCATGTTTTTTTAATCAACTCGTGAAATTTAAACAGAAAAAAATATGAAGTGTGTCGTATTTAAGTGTAAAAATTATATTTCTTCAAATAAATAAATTTATTTTTAATTGTTGACTGGTGGTAACGTACGGTGGCCAACATAGTATATACTATATGTATGCGAACTGCATACATCATCGTCAACATATCATACTAACACATTGGCATATTCGTGTCCAGACATCATGTGTTTTGGGCGTATGGTGCTGTGTTACATCACTCGTTGGTTACAGCGGGCACAGTTTGGTAGACATACTAGTTTGTCCCCTTGAAGGGCAATATTAGTGCAATTAGCGCCATGAGTGGTGAAAAAAGAAAACGTAATTGTACGATTTACGTCATTTACGTCATTGACGTCGGCGCCACTAGTCTTTATGTAGGTGATGCAGGTTTTCTGTATGATTTGTATTCAAAAAATTTTATAGAAATTACCGAAATTACGGTAAACTTTAAAATGTTAGATCTTGTTTCGATCTTCAATTGATGTTTTGTTGTACTTTTATTTTTAGATTAAATTATTGTGGAAAAATAAGGCAAATTTGTAGTATCTGCCAGAAACGAGATCTTCGAAATTTGTACGAAAAAACAGACAAATATGGGTGGAAATTATTGTATTTGGAAAGTTAAATCTGGGAAACACTTTTTTTTAAAAATCACTTTGTCAATATTTAGAATATATGTTGATACTGAATGTCACTGTATATCGACATTTTTAAAAATAGGTAAAGGTATTATTTATTGGTGGAATATAACAAAAACAACTGAATTGAGTGTAAAAATTCGAAAAAAGCCCTATAACCTTAACTTAACTAGTTTTTATATCAAAGTTGAAGTATATCGTTTAAAAAAAACTAACCTAACCTTAACTAACTTTACCACCTAGTTTTTGTATCATCTACTATTTGATCAATCAAAATAATATGTTTCCCAGGCTTAACTTTTTATATACAATAGTTTTCACCCATTTATGTTCGTTGTTAAAATGCAATAGTTTAAATGCCAGCGTCTGGCACATACCACAATTTAGCCAAAAATAATACAGTACATTTAGGTAGTAAAACAAAAATCATCTAAACATCCAAAATTTACATATTTGAAATAACAATGTAGCACAACAACAACGAAATCCTAAAAATGGCAAAAAATGATTCTGGCTACTGTCGCTTATGTGCCGAACTAAAATCATATTCACAATTAATCCCAATAAATAAAGACGAAGAATCATATACAAGTGATCTAATTTATAAAGTATCTGAATGCCTTCAAATAAAAATTTCAATAGACGATAATTTACCCCATACAGTCTGTATGGAATGTTGTACACAAACGGATATCTCGTACCAGTACTTTCAAAAAGTGCATAGGGCACAAGAATTTCTACGTAACATAGCTTTCAATTCGAGCTTAAAAAATAATACTGAAGCAGCGATAATTTTCAGTGTTAAAAATGGTGGTGATGAGTCGGAAGTTATTTATACGGACGCAAATGTTTCAAAAACAGGTACGGCATTTCTAAAACTTTTCTTTTATCTATATTGATTAAAGATTGTTTACAGAATTTGAACAAGACAGTGATCCACAGGCACTAGACACATTTCCCGAAGAGGTAAGTATAATTGCGATGCTGTTGATGAGAGTATCACTTTTGAAATGTACGTATATAGGGTTGGGCGTGGTAAAAAAAAAAGACACTGCTCGAGCGGGGTAAAAAAAGACATACTTATATTAAACTCAACAGTCTTAAATTCAAAAAATAAAAAATATTACAACAAAATACATTAGCATTAGCATTTAAGCTGTCTGGGCCAAAAAATTATTTTTTGGAACGAGCTTTATAACATAAAAAAATTTTCTCCCAAACCTCTGTTATTCATGAGCGAAAAACTTTCATTTCACGACGATAAACTTTTTCAGTAAGTAAAAAATCTGATAAATAGAGTGCTGTATTTTTTTCTTGTTATTCTACATGCTTTAGTAATGTAAAGTACAAAGTTTTATTTAAATGGTCCGACTGCTTGTAATTTTTTTTATATGTTAGAAAAAAAGAAAAAAGTGGGGTAAAAAATAGACAAAACAAGGGCTTAATATTTAGAAAAATTAAAAATTATTGACAAGGATTTTCATTTTAAAACTATATAATGGCATGTTTATGTATATTTTATGGATTAGAAAAATACTGATTCTTCAATAAAACAATTTTTTTATTAGTGAGCAGACAGTTTTCATGGATATCAATTTCAGCTCATTCGAAAATTTGTATTTTTGACCCACAAAAATTTATTTATGTTTTTATAATGCATAACTATGCTTTACTGCACACATTTAGTATTTTTAACTCATTCATAGGTTATTTTGATTTATTTTTTTACTTTATACAGCCTCAAATTAACATATTTGGTTTTTTAATGAGCTACAATAAATTTTGTGTTAGTTGTACGTTTGTGAAATAAAAATTATTTTAATATTTCAAGTCCAAAGAAATTTCCTGTGAGTCAAGCTTTTGCATCAGTTAACTTTTTCTGACTTTTGTTACTACTTAATCTTAGCTAAAATTTTTGGTAAAATACGTAAAATTTAAATATATCTATAAAAAATTTTATAGTAGAGTTGTGAAATAAAAAGTGTTGTACTGCTAATTACCCAAGCTGTCTATTTTTTACCCTTCCAATCATGTGCTTGCAGCATCCTATTAGTTAGAGGTGTGTCTTTTATTTACCTTCCACTGTCTTTTTTTTACCCCACTTGGCGGGTAAAAAAAAGACAAGGTTTTTATTTTTTTATAGATTTATGCCATTAGCTTGAGTGAAAAACAAGCAAAATCTTAAAATACAAACAATTTAACATCATACAGTATTTTTTTTTGTTTAAAAATTCAAATATTTTCTACAAAAAAATGAAAAGATTTGATTTTGTCTTTTTTTTACCCCGCCCAACCCTAACTATATTTTTGATTCAGGAATGTGACGAAACAGACAATGCTGAAATTGATGATAATGTTCAGTCGAGATCTGTGGGAAGCTTTGAAAAAGGTTTGATTCTTTCATGTCTATAGAAACATTTATGAAAGGTATAACTTAGAGAATTTAAAATTTTCAGACTTTCCGGATTTTTCGTGGCTTTGTAATGAATGTTCTGAAGTTTCTAAGTCAAGAGACGAATTAATTAGGCATTTTGAGACGGCTCACAATAAGTTACCAACCTATTCTTGTAACGAATGTGACCTAACTTTCGCAAATTCCGACTATGCATATTTCACTCAACACGTTCGAGAGCATAAACATTTATTTTCGTAAGTATTAAATGTACATACCTCAGTTTCTCTGGGAAAATCAGCAGTGTGATGATAATCGCGGCATTCTGCTAGAATGGGGTATTTAGACAATGTCAAGGAAAAACGATTAAAACAATTTTTAATGAAAAATTATAATAAAAAAAATAATTCACCTATTATGATTCAAAAAAAGTTTTAGTTTAAATTAATAAAAACTAAATTGATTTAAAAAGTAATTTTTTGCAATTCTAAATTAAAAATTAACTTTAGTTGCCTGTGATAACGTCAAAATGGCTTACTTTTTTTCACGGTCCACGAAAAATTCTAAATTAATATTATGTTCAAATAATTTTTTCTACTCCTACTATTTAAAGTAACATTTTGCGCACGGCTAACTATATGTAAAAATTAACAATTGCCCACACTGTGCGGAAATAGCGTGGGAAATTATTTCGCACGGCTTAATATAAAAAAGTTGGCTATGTCATTGATTTAATATATAATATATATAAATAATACTAAAAATATACATATATGTAAGTTGATTATTTATTATTGTTTCCGGATAGTTTCAAAGTATGCTTTGGCAAAAATTTGAACATCTTACCACTGACATTATAAATTAAAAAATTTTTTACTATTTATTATATAAATATTAATGTAAATTTTACGAAAAAAAAATGTGTTCATAGAAAAAGTATAGTGTAAAATACGTGGGAAAAGCTTATTTCTCACGTATTGTACAATATACCATTTTTTTATTTAGCTGTCAAACTTTTATAATTTAGAAATTATTTTGCCATTTTTCCTTAATTTTTTCCATTTTAATTCAGAATTGTAAAAAATATTCTATGCAACATATGCCAAATGAGTGTATTCTTCACTCGTCGCAATTGTCCAACTCGGTCTACAAACTCGTTTGATAAACTTACGACTCGTGAAAAAAACACCTTCATTTTGCAACTTATTGCATAAATAACTATTTTAGCTATTAATAACTCCGTGATCAGAAACGGGTTATGACGTCACGTTCTGTTATACTTCAACACTGTCGCCATTAGAGTAACTACCTTAAATACCGGTTATAAACATAACTGGAAATTAAGCCAGATTTAATATATCCAAAAAATTCATATTTAGAGAATATGACGTAACTGACAGCTAATGAATGTTTTCACGAAAATTTTGATAACAAATACTAAATTTTTCAAACGATTTTCATCATTATTTTTAAAAATGAAAAATATACGGGTAAAGGCGCAACAACCGGGGGAGTCCAAGGGGTACGGACCCCCTAAAATTACGTGGACTCCTCATAAAATTACGTAAATTTTTCTTCAATTTATTTTATTCATATTAGAAAGTAATATTTTTAATGGTTTACTGATATTTTTTATATGAAAATCAAATTTTCGGAGACGACATTTTACGGTAACATTTTCCATTGTTATCGGAGAATTACGTTATCAAAAAATTTGGTTATTTAAATTTTTGCTGGACCCCCCCCCTGCAGATTTGTAGTTGTTAGACCCCTATACGTATACGGGCATAATGCATAAATATGTGTATTTTAAAATAGTTTCCCAAAATTAGTCAAATAAATCATAGATTAAGAATTTAAAAACTTAACATTTTTTGATTTTATATTCCAGTTGTGAGATTTGCGGTAGAATATTCAGGGGAAAAAATACATATCGAAAACACATGAGAGTAGCTCACAAACAAAATTTAAATATATGTCCAATATGTTCGAAACAATTTAAATGGCCTTCTAATGTAGATAGACATTTACGTAATGTACACGGTATTGGAGAAAGTAAAATAGATAAAAATGAAGACACTGAAAATAATCTCTCTGAAAAAGATAATATTGAAGAGTCATTAGTTGATAATAATTCACAACCATCAGAAATATCTCCTGAACAGGTAAGTTTCATATTCAAACATAGGTAATGTGCGGATTCCGTCAAATTCTACGTCCTACCAAAGATTTTGTCAAATTGAATTATACCTTGTATAGTATTTCCGTTGGAACCATTTCCTGTATTAGTGAAAGGAAATACCTGTGTGTTCAGTATTTCAGTCAGAAATATTATTATTTTAACACTATACAGTCCACGC
This sequence comes from Brachynemurus nebulosus, assembly GCA_035578155.1. Classification (NCBI taxonomy): domain Eukaryota; kingdom Metazoa; phylum Arthropoda; class Insecta; order Neuroptera; family Myrmeleontidae; genus Brachynemurus; species Brachynemurus nebulosus. Next base: position 36,707,269 of record JAPWDM010000006.1, read on the forward strand.
ATTTTTACAGTAAACTTCCCCATGAGCCGGCAATATTTTTAAAGATTAAAAAATAAAATTTGTATAAATAAATTTACGAAATAATTCAACATGTGTTAACATACACTTTTTTTAATAGAAATAATATCAGTAACATACACACATACTGATTTTTGTGATTGTATTGAAATATACGCATTTCAGTACAATCATAAAAAAAGATAATACGCTGCCAGTGGGGTGTGGCACACAGTTTCCTCGTACTAGTAAAAGACTAAAACAGTATTCTACCATATATATATATATATATATATATATATATATATATATATATATATATATATATATATATATATATATATATGTCGTGAAACTATATTTTCGCCTTAAAGTTCATAAAAAATTGTTGTGACTCAAAATACTTAAAGGCTAAATTATAAAATAATAGTAAAATTATTTTAGAAACTAACCCCCAAAATACTTTAAAAATTTGAGCGAAGTGAGACTAGCAGTAAAGAAGATATTGACATTTAATGGGATTTCATGGTAGCGTCGTGGATACTATTACTCAAAATGCAATGAAATTTGTAAGGGACCATCTACGAACCAGACCGCATAATTTCTGACAATTTCATAAAAAATAATTGAATAGTTCAGAAGTTATGCCACTTGGTGCAAACTGACGACACACAGAAGGACAGACAGATGGACGGACGAACAGACGGACGGACGAACAGACACCAAACCAAAATTGTTCAGGAAGCTTTAAAACGTAAAATGTGCGTAAAAAATTTTATTTTGGAGGGAAAAAAATTTTTATTTTCCAAAAGTGATCACAATGCTTCCACTACTTTAGTAGTCTCGGAAGCAATATAAAGTTTTATTTTTAAGTGTTACGTTTATATTATTCTCCTTTAAGTGTCTACAAAAATCCAGATACAGAGAGTGTTTGTTGTAAGCATGTCCCTGCCACTCTCCATATAACCCATTATAAAAAAATGGACCGTTTACTGACGCCGCTGTAACTAATATACCAGATGGCATTGATGTACTAGGATAAAAATTAGAGTCGGGACATGAGTTTTGATAGTTCGCTATTTTTCATCAAAGATTCATCTAAAATAAATTGGAAATAAATTAAATATTTAAAAAAATACGTTAATTCAACCTAGAAAGATTAATTAAATTAAAAAAAAAAATTTAATTCTTCGTTAACACATAACTTGGTGACGATACTTTTGTACTCAATCATATGATAATTAATTTTGACATCTATTTGATGAAAAATGCTCACATGTCCCAACTCTATTTAGTATGCTCCAATACCATTAGCGCCACGTAGCGAACTGTGACATTAAAAGGTCCGTTCTTGAAAACAAATGGCAGGGACATGCTTATAAGTCAGTATGTATGTACCTGTTTGCGCACACCTGTCTGATCACTGGTCGCGATCGGCCTCTACATCTGAAAACTCGGACTGTAAAGTGTTAATTGATATACAGTCTGTTTCAGAAAAGTAAGGATATACAAATTTTAGCATGGGGGAAATGGTTGGGATCAGAGTATGTTGTAGTATAAGTCAAATTATTAAAAATGGTTTGACGTCATCAAACAGATGCAACAAATGAAGCAAAATAATAAAACAAATTTTCTACTATGAACTTTTATTTATTTTAAAACATTATTTTGTTGCAGTATCATTTCACTTTCTGTTAAATATTTAGTAAAAACAAAATAAAGCACCTTTGATCACAACAAATTTATCCCATATTAAAATTTATACGTTCTTATCAATTGCCTGAAGCACTCTGTATATCTTTTTTTCAAAATTACTAGTTTACCTATTTTATAATCTTTTAAATGAAGATACTTAACACGCTTTTTTGACGGAATCCTAAAAATGGAAGCTATAGTAAGTTTACTATTGTCATTTACTTAAGGTAGTTGAAATTCCTGGTGATTCCGTCATAAGCAACAGAAAAACCAAACTTATTCGAACAAAAGATGGATCTTTGAAAAGAGTTTTTCCAAGGTTTGAAGAAGGTTAGATTACCCTCGATAAAAAACTTCAACTTTTTATTAAAATTTTAAAGTTTTTTTTTAGAATATCCAAATTATAAATGGCGTTGTAACATATGTTCAAATATTTTAAAATCAAAAAAACAATTACTACAACATTCCAAAAGAGAGCATAAAAAGTTACCCGAATATACTTGTAATATTTGTAATAAAGTTTTCTCTTGTAATGGCTATAAATGTTTTACGCGTCATGTCAGGCAACATAGTAGCCATTTTCCGTAAGTAAGCCGTAAAATTCGAATAATCTAGAATTGATATCGAATTTATTTTCTTCGTTTTGGTCTATTTTAGTTGTCACCTTTGTCGTAAAGTCTTTAACTGGAAACCCTTACTTCAAAAACACATCACATATGCGCACGAACAAAAATCCAAATACATTTGTTCAATCTGTTCGAAAGAATTTAAACGACAGACTTCGTTGAAAAGGCACGAACAAATTCATCAGATGGGCTCCAATCGATTAAAGTATGAATGTGATATTTGTCATAAGATGATTTTATCAGAAAAAACTCTTGAAATCCATAAACAAGTGCATGACGGTAAGTTTGAAATTAGGTTTTGAAAGAAAAATTGTTTGGTCATAAATGGAAAGATCATATAACGTAAAAGCCTCCATTATGGGGGCCCCCCACCTGTTCCAGTATTAGATACCGTTCCATAATGGGGGCTTTTACGTTACAAGTTTCATAAGAAAACTCTTTATTTTTTTTAAACGTAATATTTAAAAAGTTATACCAAATTAAAAATAAATTTTTGAACTTAGAACCGATAACGGGCCAATAGTTCCTGAGCGCATACATGACGTCATAATGGTAACTTACCTAAAAACACAATTAAGTCTTGTTATTTTGAATTATTGTTGCTATGCAATTATTGTTTCCTACAAATATAGACGGGCAACTTAACCCTAATTTTTAACAAAAAGCGATCACGAGCGTTCTAGTGGCTGATTTTTCTTTTAATCGATTTCAAATTTTAAAAAAAGGAATAATAAATTCCAATACTATTTTTTTATCAAATGCTGGCGTCACTGTGAAAAGTAGAAGTTAATGAAAGTAATACGTAAGATACGTGTATAAATTTCGTATTAGTAGTATTCTGTAAACACAATTGATATATAAAAAATATTTATAAAATTTTTTTAGAGAGAGGGGAAACTATTGAAAATATGATATTTTAGAATGAATTAGTAGACTTAAATCAAATATTTTTAAGAATAGTTGTCAAGTTATTTATGTTAATCAATTTTTAGCATTTAATGTGGTTTAATCCAAAAATAGTATTTGAATTTTTTTTTATTTGAAATTCTGCATCGATTAAAAAAAAATCAGCCACCAGAACGGTCGTGTTCACTTTTTCAATTTCGAAGCATCTTTTTAAGAGTAAGTCGCTCGTATATCATACCATTATGACGTCACAGACACCGCGATCTTTTGTAGTAGTTTATAACCAAAAGATATTTTTTAAAAACTTTATAAGCTTTAATTAATTTCTTATTTATTATATATTATTTTTAAAATTTTTTTCGCATCGATTATCAATATTATTTTTGATATAGTACTGAAATAAAACACAAAAAAATTTGGGGGACAGGTCTACCCACACTGTCAACTTCCCATTGGATGCCCTTAAAGACCATTGCAAATGAATAACTTTTTTTTAATTCAGGGGACTCCTCCTCTGGACCCCCGATAGAGGCTTTGCCCCTTGCACCACATCAGGGGCTTCGTCTTCTGTACCTAAGGGTGGGGGCTCCACCTTTATCAAACAAATGATAACATCATTTGTTCTCAAGATACGCGAGGCAAAAAATATTTCACAAAAAGTTTCTTATTTCATTTTTCCGTTTTTTTTTTAAATTTTACAATAATTTACTGGCGTTTTTAACATCACGGAAGGTTCTTAGGCCATTATATAATAAAGACATGGTAAAAAATCCATATAATCTATGTTATGTTAATAAAGTTAATTATGTTTTTTTATCACAAAAAACAATCCGCTAATCCGAATTTGCTGAAAACTTTATCCGGTCTTCATTTTTTGATTACGCATCTAATGAAATTAGTCCGGAGTTGATATCACCATTTGTTCTCGAGATATGCGAGACCAAAAAAAAATATTACGAACGAACGAACTAAGGAACGCACACACAGACATCACGCTAAAAACGATTGATTCGGATTCTAGTGACCTTGAAACGTGGAGATATGTCAAAATTAGCGATTCGTGAAATCGGACCCATTACAATAACTTCCAATGGGAAGTTAAAAAAATTATAATTATTTTTTATTCAAAAACTCAGCGAGTATTTTTACAATTTCATTAATAAGTAATCGTTTTTTGTTAAGAGTCAACTAAACGGTATACTTGTGAAAAATGTGGCCTTACGTTTCGACTTAAAGACACTTTGGAAACGCATATTAAAAATATTCATACATTTATACCGCAGGAAAAATATCCGGAATGCCCGATTTGTTTCAAAAAGTAAGTATTCGATTACATATATTATCCTATTAATCTATTATCCTGCTTATAATAGCCTGTTTTAAAATGTAGACTTAAACATGAGAAGCAAGTACGACGGCACATCCGCTATATCCATTCCCAGAAGCGTTTCGAATGTGAAACATGCGGCAAACAATTCTTCCTTCTCACCCACTACAAGAATCATCTAACGCTACATACCGGGGAGTTGCCGTTTGAATGTGAATACTGTAAAAAACGTTTTCGAATCAAGAAAGGTTTAATGGTAACGTTCAAATATTTACGATTAAACTCTTTTGTCTAATATCATAAAAGACGAATAAGTAAATCTTTTAACGTAATTGCTCTGAGATAGTCAGATACAAAAGTATATCTCAAAAAAAAATTTTCTTTTATCAAAAATTAAATAATGTATTAATATTCTTCAGTGATTATTTTTGTATACCACTTTTTTTTTTAATTTCCGCGCGCTATGTTGTAGCAATATAAAAACATTGTTGAAAAAGCGTTGTAAAATGATGGTTATAAATTATATCTAAAAAATGGCGTGGTGAATAATTTCTATATCTTATTAACGCTTTAAATGATTAAGACGAGTTAACTCGTCCTGCAATATGGCGGCTCAAAATGCTGCGATATGTACATATTCACTGGTGCAGGTGCCGTAATTTGTGACAGATTTTCCGAAATACGGTAGAATTCTAAATAGTGTTAAATTTTATCAACATAGTTTAGTATAATTTATATTTTGTAAATTCCTAAGGTTCACTGTTTTGATGTTGGAATCTTTGATTTTTTTTTCTTTTTCTTTTTTTGTAATCTTATCTATTGTACTTATCACTTGGCAGTAAAAAGTCCGGCATTTTGAGACAAAAAAATTTTTCCATATGGTTTGTTTAAAAGGGTTAAATATGGTTTGTAATTTTGTATTTTATAACATATTAAATTTTTATCAAATTCCTTTGGCACGTTTTCATTTTATTCAAAAAAATAGAGTTTTCCCATAAGAACCCGTGTTAAAATTACAAAACTTTGAAATCGTTTTCCTCAAAATTGGGGTGGTCAATTTTTTTTCGGTAAGTTTGGTTTCGTTAAAATCCTTTGAAAAAATCGTTTTATCGACCAACTACCTTAAGTAAATTTTTAGTCTTTAGAAAATTTACCAAATAAATTTTATTTAGAGTAACTTGGTAGTTTTGTACTCTGTAAATTTCGTAATGTTAATATCCAAATTATTTTTTATGTAACAAACATGTATAATTAGAACATGAATATATATGTGGACATAAAAAAATATCTTCAATATTTGTACGCAGAGTTTTGAAAAATGTACCTAAGTTAGCCATTAGAAAAACGACTTCGAAAACCAAAAATTCTAAATTTAATAGATTTGAGCGTTACTTTATGGTACTCCATATTTAATATTAGTAAATAAAAACACTTTACTTTGCAAAATACCACTTTTATTTACAATAAAAGTGGTATTTTGAAAAGTAAATGTTTTTATTTACTGATATCAAAAATTCTCTTCTAGTTTCATCATTCTGTCACTTTATTAACGGTTTTTAACTTTTAGTAAACTTGATGACGTCACTAAAGTAAAAAAATCGGTTGTGAGATTTTCATTTTGCGATAAAAATGACCCAATTCCTTTTATAAATGTGATTAATCCAACAAAAGTATTTTTTAATGGTCCTAATGTGTATTTACGTGTCTAATTTTTGTAAAAGTGGACAAAATGACTTCAAAAACCTATAATTAGTTTCCACTTTCAATCATTTTATTTACGGTTTTTAAGTCATTAAAAATTTTAGTACTTAGTAAACGAGGGGCTCATGATCCCTATGATCATTCTCCTGTATCCGCTGTTTTTTGTATGTATTTGTATCCACCAATTTTATGATTCTGTCATAAATTTCATAAATTCCGTCTAATGCATAATAGAAAATTAACATTCGCTCAGTTTCAGTAGAATAATTTTATTAATAACTAATTCACTTTTAAAATATTTTATAATACCGAACGTGATTTTCTTGAACAAGAAATTTACGAGTTAAATAATTTGTTAACACGCTGATGGACGCAGCTGTTGTACAGCGTCAAATTAAATCTGATTAGTTTGACAATTTTTATCCTCTTTGCGACAGTACGTCGTACAGCACTAGTGACTAGATTTTAAATATTCATAGTATAATCAATTTCACTTAAATTTAAGCATGATTCATCACTTACGAATTTAAGGAATTCCCGTTTTCTTAGCTTTATCTCTTCCATTGTTGCAAATGCGTAAATTTTAAATTTGTAGTTTGTTTTTGAAATAGAAGATTGATTTGTTTCAAATATAAGAATTATTTAATTTTTTAACGATGATTCATGCAGATGAGGCACATGAAACCAAAACAGTATTTCATTTTACGTAGTTATTCTGTCCAATGCCCTCTTACCATATTACGTAGTAGGGGTAACTTCAAAAATGTAAACTTTACCGCATCGATGCAGCATCATGACTTTTCTGATGCGTCTAATATTAAATGATGCGCTGCTGATGCTCTCTTGAAATTTGATGCACATTAGATGTTTTTGAACGGGATATTGGCATCATTTACCCTCCGATTTGGCTATAGATAAAACAGATAATGTAGCATGATAGTCTATAGATAATATAGCAACACAGTCCTTGTATAGGTATATTATCTTTGAATTTCAACTTAAACTTACTTGAAATTGAAAATATTGAAATTATTTGAATGAAAAATATTACATATCTATTTTGAGTGCAAGATGTATTCAAATAGTTTAAGCAGTTTTAATCAAAGGTAAATACATTCATCTTTTTCAACAATTTGTTTTTCGGAATTATTCCTGTTGGTGTTAGTACCTACATAATATGACAAGTAGTTATAATTCTACATTATACACATGACATGCATCTTGGACACGCATCACCAAATTTCTTGATGCATTGTTTTGACGCATCAAATGCAAAAATGAACTTTTGATTTTTCGTTGTGATGCGTCTGATGCATTTTTGAACTTTTGACTGTGCCTCATGCAAGCAGCGATGCATTTTTGAAGTTAGCCTATTTTTTAATGCATACCTGTGGGAAAAAAAAAACATAGTGTTCCAATTGGAATTGTTTCCATAATTGATTGCGTTTATCAACGTGTTCATTTTTGTGTCCATTATGATATTAATATGTCTTCTATTTTTTGTTCTAGCAACATATTCTTCAGCATACGGGTGAAAAACCATACTGTTGTTTTGATTGTAGTCACGACTTTACCGATTTTTCTAATTATATAAAGCATATGAGACGAAAACATGGCGTAACCAGTTTTAAAGGAGTGAAAAAAGTTAGTGAATTGAATCGTACAGACGTGCAAAATGCTCTACCACAACTAGCGCAACCAGATAATACATAGTACAAAGAGTCATTGTAAATAATTATAAGGAATTTTTAAAAAATTTTAATTTAATAAAAGTAAGTATTTAAAAAATTATTATATTAATTCGATGTCCTTGTGGCGAATTCTATTCTTACGCAGGTCTGTACAGGTAAAACGTTCTGCGTCTGCGCCGGGCTTGCGCAGAAACAGTTCGATGCATCGGGTATCGAATACGGTTAGTGTGAAATGGCTAGCCACAATGACATCGGATTAATTTCATTATCTATTTAAATAATGAAAAAGTAATATCTTTATTTTATTTTTTCACAGAAAATAACACAAAACAGACAAATATTGAGGAAAAGATTAAAATAATGCTAGTTATTTTATAATAATAAAATAAAAAAGTTTATTGTTTTTATAGTACATAATGTATAACAAACATTTTTTATAAAAAAAAAAATAAAATATGAAATTCAACCAATAATATATTCTTGTTTTAAATTCGCAATTTGAATTGTTACCACTAAATGTCTTAAATTATCATTCTTTCTAGAACATTTCATAATTCCTTCAATTGCATCTCCTAAAAGAAATAAATAACTATGTTTTTGATAGATTTGAGCGTTACTTTATGGTATTCCATTTTAAAATAAAAAGACAATTTTTTTACTTTACTAATACCACTCTATTTAAAGTTTTAATTGTCTGACATGTTTCGTCCCGTATGGCCATTGACGAACATGTTAGACAATTAAAACTTTAAATAAAGTGGTATAAGTAAAGTAAAGAATATTGTCTTTTTATTTTAACTGTATGTTTTCTTGTATGAAGACTGTATAAAATATTTAACCCATTAGCGCCCACCGTACACGATTGTGTACATCTATTAAATGGACCTTTTTTTATTTAAAACGTATTCTATTTTTAAAAAAGTAACTTCAGAGTAGGGATGATCGATATTCATCGATGGTAGAAAAACATCGATGTTTAGGGGGAAAACATCGATGTAAAATCATCGATGTTATGTCCTCGATAACATCGACACATCGATGTTAGGAGAATAATATCGAAACATCGATATTACTCTAAGCTATCCAGCATTTATGAAGTCCAGTAGCTAATTTAAAATAAGATCCATTACTTTTATAGCAAGTTCTAGAATCCACTTATCCAAACTTGAAAAAAATTGCCATTAAATATTTGTGTTTCACAGCAACTTCAACAGCTTCAGAGAGACTTTTTTCAAAAGCTGGGAAGCATTTGTATATACAAAGGAACATATTAAAAGGGAAACTTCTAATAAAGTGACTTTTTTTGCAAAGTGTATCAAATAAATACTGGCAATGTTAATTTTTAATAAATAAAATAATAGATTATAATGGTTGTTTATTTTGCTACATAAACATCGATGTCTTTCTTTCGATATACCATGTGAGTTTTTTGAGAGTTGCCATTTCTATTACAACCAAATTTTTATGATAGAAATGGTACTGGAAAAGGTTCTTTTCTTGGATATAATGGAAATGTAATCAAGAAAAACACTATCGGTTGAAGTAGCCTCAAGTATATATACATATTTTTACCGCCTAACTGATAAATTAAGGAAAATTTAAAAAATTAAACTTGGGTAAAAAAAACTTTTTTGCTCATTTATGTTGTTAATAAATGCATTAGATCAGTTTTATCGAAAAATTAATATATAGTCCCATTTAAAAATCTATAAGTTTGTATCATAGCTCGAAAACCATAAGAGCTATAAAGCTCCTGACTATAGCAATGGGTTGCTCTCGTCGATATCTACAACTCTTATTTGAACGATTTTTCGATTAAATCAACGGTTTGGCTGTAATAAAAATGGCAACTCTCGAAAAACTCACATAGTATATCGTATATCGATCCTCTTGAATCGATGTTTCAACATCGATGTTTTTCTAATATCGATCATTCCTACTTCAGAGTGTTATCAAATTAACATTCTGCGTAAAAAACAATTCCGCCCACTGTACATGGTTCTCTGCACGTATAGAAGTCATTTAATAGATTTTTTTTCGTCATTTTCTATATTTTTACCTTATTTTTATCAATTGAATCCAGAAAAAACTAAAATTAAAACAAGTTTCGCCATGGGCGTTAATGAGTTAACCACATTTTATCAACTACAGAAAATTTACATGGAAATGAGAATTCCCTGTTTTTGCCATCAGAATATTAAAAGTCGCTGATTTATATCGAGCCATTGCCGCCATTTTAGCGTAACCGACAAACATCAAAGTTTACAGGAGAAGGATTTTTTAAATATTTGTATGGCGCTTGCGATATTTCTGCTGTCTTAATTTTATTACGCCTGAGCGTATTATTCCTATTATTTTATTAGCCTTACGATAAAGATGGTTATTGTCGGTTACGCTAAAATGTGAAAATGTGTTGTATTAACGATAAACTAAGCAGTTGCTATAACTCGTTAATTAACGAATTTTCGAGAAAAACGTTAACATTGCTTGGTCCGTTACAGTTTAAAATGTTGCTTGCAATAAAAATCTCAATTTCGATAAAAGTGTCGCTTACGATAAATCGGCGATAATGGCTCGATATTTTTTTACGGTTCTACTAACATGGAAATTGTACTTTACCTTTCTTAATAGATATTGGCTCCCGTAAATAAAACACCGTCTGTTTCCAATGAGTAGGTGTTGACGCCGGACCGGTTGAAAAACTAAATTGTTTTTCGAGTGACGTAAAATAAGTATCAAAAAATCCAACAATTGCCGTTAAAGTTCCATCCTGTGTTGCGTTCAAAGTGAAATGCCGTTCAAAAATTGTACTAGAACTAGTACACTTATACAAATCCAAATCAAGAACAGTAAAGTCATCTGTTATCACTTTATCACCGGGTACAATTTCGATATTTGGTTCGGACAGAGCTTCTGATATCATACAAGTCATTTTGAAGCCATAAACATTTTTCCAACAACCAATTAATTCATTGTAACGTTCTACAATTTAAAAAAGGAGTAATTTGAAATAGATGGTTATTATAAATTTTAATTCCCAAAAATTATTAGGTCCTGAAATGCCGTTTTTTTTTTTTATTTTTTTTTTTTTTTTAGTCTATCAAAACAGTAAAAACATAATCGCGATAATCGCTTTGTAAAGTGGAAATTTTTTTCCTCTAAATTCCAAATTTTTACGCGCTTTTCAAATTTTAACCTCTTTAGCGGATTGTCAATTTATTTTAAACTGACAAAAAAAATACCATCCAAGTTAACCACCTTCTAGATAACTATGTTAAAAAGGTTTGATTCTAGGATAAATAAAGCTCTCTATAATGTATTCTTTTTCTTATTCAAATAGGTGGCAGCACAAACAGTTACCGACATGAGAACGAGTGTCACTCGTCGTGTCCGCTAGTTGTTAGAATTACGGACCCGAGTGAGACTCGGGGTATCCGCTAAAGTGGTTAATTTTAGTTCTGTGTCTATTTGTCTTAAAGCTAATGTTCCACCTAACATCTAGATTTTATAAAATTATAATTTTACGGGGGTGTGGCTTAAATTTTAGTGTAATCGTAGGTGTAACATACTTAAAATCTAGATGTTATAAAATTATAATTTTAACAGTAGAATTTATCTACTTTTTCAATTGAAATTAACCCCCACCTAAAAAACAAAATGGTGAAAACTAAAAAATTTCATGTACAGAAGTGACAGATGTAGCAAATATATATTATTAACCCTTTTCCAATCGTGTGTCGGACGTCTTCCGACATTGTCTTTTTCCCGTTCCTATCCTTTGTCGGAACACGTCAGACGTTTTGATCGTTTTCTTTCCTTTATTAGTTTTATTATTCCCTGGAATCTATATTGCCGACAAATTTTGCCGATTTTGAGTTAGTTTCATGTTTAGCCATTAGTTTGCATGTTGTACACACGTTATATAATCGTATGATTTTTTTTTTGTCAACATGAGAAATATAAATTTTGATTAAATAATTATATAGTAATTATATTTATGCAAATCAATTTCTTCTGTATTTACAATTTTGTAAAATAGAAATATTTTATTTTGATATTTAATAGATGGCACTTTATAATTTTATTGATTTAATAATTCCAAATCAATTATTTATTTTCAATATCGAAGGACATGTGGCATGTTAGTGTTGAGGTGAGATGGATGTATGTCAGATTAGATTTAATTCAGACCTGGTGGCAACACCTTAGCCAAAAAAAAAAAGATCGGAAAGGGTTAATGAACATTATTGATGAAAAAATTTACTACATAACATTTACTGATAAAAATTACTAACATTATTGATTAAAAAATGTATTCTAACTTGAAATTTAGTAACATGTTAAATTTTACAATGACCATGAATGTTTTTTAAAAACTGCCTTTTTATTTTTTTAAGTAAATGTATTAATAGTATGCAATAAGTAAGTTTTTTTCTGTAAAGTGACATTTGGCGTCATTTTTTCTCTTATAATTAAGTAGTCGTTTTTTCAATCGGTTATAGTCGGCATAATCAGCTTATAAAATCTAAATGTTAGGTGAAACACCTTATAAAAAATAATTTTACCATAAAATTATAATTTTATAAAATCTAAATATTAGGTGGAACACTAGCTTTAGGTATGTTTCTAACTTTCACCGCTTGCGCAGTATAATAAATGTGTTTCATATTCACTTTTAAATTTTAATCGTGCATGACATATGACAACTTATTCAATTAGCGTCAATTCGATACATAGTTAAGAACAGGAATAGTTTGCGATATCGCCCTGCGTGACAGAGCACTAAAATTTAAAATTCAAATATTCTTTACGTTTGTTTCAGCTTCCTAGGAAATTCAGATTTTTTAAATTTTCATGCACATTTTTGATAAGATTGATTTTGAATTTCAGTTTAAAATTAACATTAGAGTTACCGTATGCCCTCTTTTGGCCAGAATTAATTAATTTTTTCAGTAACTTGACTAAATTCTCTATTATTTTTGAAATCGACTTGAAAATGTAACGAAAAAATTAATTGGCATATATGTACAAAAAAATAATACACTCAAAAGAATATTCAAACTATGGTAAAATGCGGGTTGAGCACTTATGCGATGACAGATTTCGCAACCGCATTACATTATTTTTGATCATATACGAATTTCGATAAAAATTATCCATAACAATAAATAAAGCAATAAGAATAGCTTACTGGAAATAATGAGCGTATTCCATTTAAAAAAAATTACACAGTGCATGACACCCATGACACTTATTTTATAAATGGAACATCGAGTTTTAGTGTGTTTCGGTAGAGGGCATCATAAACAAAATTACTCATAGAACACTAGAAGCAAACTAAAATAAAAAAAGTGTAGCTCGCTTGGAGTCATTTGTTGGTCTGTCACAGCTACACGATCGTGGTCACAGCTTAGATGATTCAGTCGTGCGCACCAGTTGTAGCGGTGCAGACATCACCAACATTGATTGTTGGTCATTGTTTATCAACCACTTGCAACAATGTAATACATCCATACGTATGGCTCGAATACGTACATATGTTCCAGGCATACCCCACCCGCCCTCAGATAGAGTGTGCACTGACGTACATAGAACACATATCATACTAATACATTCGCATATTTGTGTCCATACATCGTGTGTATTGGTTATATGTGTGCTGTGTTTACGTCACTCGTTGGCGACAGCGGGCACAGTTTGAGAGACATACTAGTTTGACCCTTTGAAATTATTAGATTTAAAAAAAAAAAGAGAGAAAAAAAACATTTAATCTGCTTGATATACTTTTTATGGTTCACAATTACATGTATAATTTAGTTAAAAGCAGCTAAAAGGTTAGTTTTGCAATAAAAAAATTAGTTTTACTGTGAGAAAAGAAAGTACAAAAATCACTAAAATTAGGCTGACATTACCTTTTCCCTTCGTACTGTCACAGAGTATCGTTTGTGTTTTCTAAATGGAACACGTTCAATATGAGCTTTAGATAGACATACCGTTATGAAGCTACTTGATAATGAAATATTAATCGAAAAATGTCACAAAACTGAACAAACAATAGGAACGGTTTTTGAAAAGTAAAATCATTTGACTGATCCATTCGCAACTGATAAAAAAACGACATTTCATATTTCTCCAATCAAATATTTACTTACCTATGTCGGAACATCCAGCGATTTTCAAAGTACACCTATTTGGTAACAATTTCCCGTTTTCTTTCAAAAAATGATCCCTAGCATACAAAAAACTATCCAACATCCCCTCATACAACAAAAAGTAGCCCATCCACTCCGAGATAATCGCATCTACTCTCTCCGGCAAACAAATTTGTTCTATTTGATTTCGTATTAATTCGATTTTATCCTCGAAACCATTTTCTCGAATTATGTCAGTGGCTTGATATATAATAGTCGATTGATCAACAGCGATTACGTGGGACACGCCAGCTTGAGCTAAAAACATCGACAGAATCCCGGTTCCACAACCCACATCCAAAACCCGCGTGTTTTGGAAGAAGTCTCTATTTTGTAGGATAGCATCTCGATAGGTTTCTGTTCGAACTTTATCGCGAAGCATTTGGTGATGTATATCAAAATGGGCGTAGGACGAAAAGTATGGATCTTCCTCGTTTACGACGACCATATTCGATTCGGTATCTTGACTTTCGATTATATTTTTAATGACTTGTCTCATTACTTCAACGTCTGCCATGGTTCTTTCGATTATTTCTTGTTGTTGTGCGAGCTAAGAATTTTAAAAGTTACTAATTTTTTCGAAAATAATTTCAATTTTTGAGATTTACCTGAGTTGAATATTCTTGTAGTAAGGCTTGTACTCTATTGTCGCCAATATTCTCCATCTTATCTTCAATTTTTAATTTATTTTCAGTATTTTTTTCAATCCAGTCTTCAAAATCTAAAAAAGTGATTTAAATACTGACACCGAAAATTATATTTATTAAATTAATTAAACGTAAACTACAAATTAAAGATTTAACTGGTAAGTTTTACTGGCAATTAACGACTATGGGCTTAAAATGCCTGCCTACAATTATTCAAAAAGAAGTTGAGTGATTCCGGAAGTAACAACAATAAATTGAATTTTTAAAATATTTGAATTTCGTTTAACAGTGACGGCATCTCTACAAATAATTCAGAAGTACTTTTTGAAAAATTTAATGTAATATTTTTAATAGAATAATTAGGAAAAATTTTGTGAAAAGTGCACAGCCAAGGTCACTTAACGGATTTAGACAAGAGAAGTGTCCATCAATAATAAAAGATGACTCGAAAGGTGGCCTAACAAAACTCGAATTTTGAAATTGTTTCGCTTGTGAGTTTTCGTCAAAGTTTAAAATATTTTTAGAGAAATTAAATATTATATGGAAAAAAAGTATTTGCGGAATTTAACTGGGTCACTTGAAATGGGCCTATAAATTCAAAATGAATTAGCCTCTTAGGAAAAACGACAAAATCACATAATGCAATCTTATTTTAAAAAGATTTAACTAAAAAAGAATCAAATTTACAAATCCCGAAAGGCCTTAATTTTTATTTCGATGCAGATAAATGTTATGTAGGATGATAACTTAAAAATGGTTTAATACGGAGTACAAGAATATTATTAAATTTTAACAAAACCAAAAAAAGCCTAAAATATGTACAATTACAATTCATATAAAAATTTGAAGTTCAGATTTTGACGAATCTATAGGGATTATGGGAAGTTAATGAGGTGCAACCGTTTTTCTCGCTCAAATGATAGTAAGAATATTATGTAGATTGTAGATAAAATGTTTAAAAGTATTTCTTTTCTATTTGTAAAAGAGAACTTGAGAAAGAAACACCGTGTTAACAGGGGGTTAGGTGTATTTGCAAAATAATTTCATTAAATTTACTAATTAATTTTAAATTATTTCATTATAAAAATAACTACACTACCAAACATAAGCCACTGATCACACACAACAGGCTTTAAATACTTTTCATCGTTCCAAACAGGCTTTTCATTTTCCATAATTTGTTTCCCAGTAGAATTATTACTTCGAATATAATTTACCAATTGAATATATGAATAAATATCCATATTATGTTTTTCTTTTAATAAATATAGATTAAAATTATGGATAGTTAAACAATGGTCTAAAGCCAAATTAATTTTGGCGAAGTTTTGATCACAAAATAAACATTTGCTAGTTTCTTCGGTTTCATTTGATTCTTCTGATTCATCCCAATCATCAAGATCATCTTCACTGTCTGATTCATTTAAAGAATTATTAATTAGTTTAGTTTCTAAAAAGAATTATTAAAGTTAATGATAAAAATTTAAATACAAAATTAATTGTAATACCATTGACGGTAACATGTGGTTCTGTGCAATCCATTTTTAAAATTAAAATTCTTTAAAAATGTGAATCAAAATTGTATTTTTAAGTTAAAATTTTAATGTAATACATGTATTTAA
The DNA here is from genome assembly GCA_035578155.1 of Brachynemurus nebulosus. Lineage (NCBI taxonomy): Eukaryota > Metazoa > Arthropoda > Insecta > Neuroptera > Myrmeleontidae > Brachynemurus > Brachynemurus nebulosus. The sequence continues at coordinate 36,723,672 of JAPWDM010000006.1, forward strand.
TTTTAAATCAACATGTAAATATCTAAAAATGTTATTAAAATGTTATTTTTATTGGATTCTTATATCAAAAATCAATTGAAACCAAAATTTAAAGAAATTGAAATCTTTTATTGTCAACGCTGCCAACCTTAAAAACAAAAATTTCTTTACTATTGCCGCAACGTCGCAAATATTAACAATGTTAACAATAGTGCTTTATGATGACAGATGATGTATTAGATGCTAGTAGGCCCCAATATTCACCCTCGTTCGAATAGCCAACATAAATTTAAAAAAATGAATTTTTTTATCTTTGCTTCGATCAATCGTTTGTGAATCGTTTGCGAATGAATTGTTAATTAAGAGTGTGTGAACAGCCAACATTTTTTAAAATTTATTGCAATATTGACTTCCGCGCACTTAATCGATCGAAAATCGTTTGTGAATTCCAAATATACCATTAAAAACATTTGTGACAGCGTATTTTTTAAAAAATAATAAAAAAAATTCTGTATACTGTCTGTCATTCAGCTGTCATTTACAAAATAATTATTTTTTCTCACACTAGTGGGCATTGGAGTATAGATTCCGCGCAACTAAACAGAGTGGCCAATATAAAAAACTTCATTACTACAAAAAATAATTGAAAATTTTTTTATTATTTTTTTAAAAAATACGCTGTCACAAATGTTTTTAATGGTATATTTGGAATTCACAAACGATTTTAGATCGATTAAGTGCCCGGAAGTCAATATTGCAATAAATTTTTAAAAATGGCTGTTCACACACTCTTAACTAACAATTAAATAATTAATTAACTAATTAGACACAAACGAAAATAATAGCGTCACAACCAATGACGTAGGTAGACTAGTCATTTTGTTAGATGATCTGAAGCCAAATACTGGTGCTCCTACTGTCAGTTTTTTAGTAGTGTGTGTTGTTTGCATTGACAAAATATCTGCACCTCGTTTTATTTTACATGTGTGTTAATGTGTGTGAATATGTGTGTAGGCTTCATTTCTGTAATATTCACATAAACTGTATGCCATCTCCACCCCACCTCCGTGGTCACAACATTCACAAACGATTGATAGAAGCAAAAATAAAAAAAAATTCATTTTTTTAAATTTATGTTGGCTATTCGAACGAGGGTGAGAAATTTTCATAACTAATAACGCGTTGTAGATTAAGCATGTATAGTAATATTATTACCAAATGAAAATGTTTCATGCAATAGGAATGCACGTATAACAACATAGCAGACATGCTTGTAATATAGCTATCTCTTACAAGATCTACTACCAAATGTATTGAAAAAGGATGATAAAATTTATAATACCTTTGATAAATAACAAAATTTCATTTTTAAATTCCAAAGCCATGAATCATTTGCATTTGATAAAAATGCGACTATAGTACATCGGCACGGTCGGCACGTAAGGTACATTGAGACATGGACAGTACTGTACCCAGAGTATTCACCACATCCAGTGCACCCAGTGTAAAACACAGAGAATCATTAATATTAATCGTCCAAAAGTTATGAAATTATCATGGGAAAGTGAATTATTCTCATATTTTTTTTTACATATTTACAGGTTTTTGTGGCCTGTGAGGTAAAAATCAATCTAAATTTAATAGTAAATTCGAATAAAATCTACTGCGACATTAATTCGCTATATTGTATTTATAGTTTTAAGACATACATTGCGTACTGGTAAAAGTTGTGTAGTGATTAGCCATCATGGCGAATCCGAGGAAATTTAGTGAAAAAATAGCTTTGCATAATCAAAAACAGGCTGAAGAAACTGCAGCTTTTGAACAGATAATGCGAGAAGTATCTGATGCTACCGCTAAGGTAGGCCATTCATGTTTGCACGTTTTCTGTTTAACAAATTTATTTGGTGATGTGCGGAGACGTAAACAACATATTTACAACTGTTTAATTATTTTATACACATGTTTTTGATTTATTTTGAATTATTATTTTGATTTTAGAATCGAATTATTTATGCTTATTTCAGTTATCATAGTTAAATGATTGAGTTTTCTAACTGAAAAAAATCATGAGAAAAATAATATTTGACAGTCGTGATGTGCAAAAAACAGTGACACCTGTATATGTGTTAATGTTTACTTCGTTTACTTGTAACAAAATAGTGGACAGGGTGGACAGTGCAATATGTAAATTGACATTACACGGGTTTGAATTTGTTTTGTTTTTATTCGGAAAACAAATGCAAAATTGATTTTGGTTTATCTATTGATTTTGGACGTTAATTGGAATTAATCACCAATTTTATTAATCAATGATCTATTAATAATTTATGGATTTTTTTATTTTCATTTTTTATGTTCGCTATTTGCATTTTATATATTTATGAATTATAAAACTTAAATTACCAAAATTGATGTATTTTAAAGTTGATTTATAAATGTTATGAAAACTGCTTTGTATTTCGAATAATAATTTTTGCAGCTCTTGTAATAATTTACGGTATTTGTTAATTAAAATGAAGCTTAAAAATTTGCTTGGATTAGCTTTACTGTAACCTTTTAACTCTTTAAATACTAGAGTTTCCGATCTCGATTCGATTTTATCGAAAATCGATTTTTTTGAGAGCCGATCTTTGATTTTTTGAATTGATACTTTGGGGACCAAATCGATACAAAGATTGTTAAAAATTTACGGGAGCGGAGATCGATCTTTTCGAATTTAAATTAGAATATTTTTTAGTAAAAATATGATATTTTTTCAAAATTATTGTAGAATATATTTTAACTATTTATGTTGTTAAATAATTTTACCGCTTTTATGATTCATTTATAGAAAATTGAGTCAAATTTTGGATTCATGTAACACCTTTAGCGCAAACTGGAAACCATTTTATTCATATTAAATTCAGCAGTACATCTTCAAAGGAAATTGAAATTTTTTTTTGAAACTGATTTATGATTATCTAATAAGAAGCTTTATTAAAACTTTTATACATCTTTTACTTTCTATAAGTACAAAAATTGAATCGATTTTCGTCAAATTGATCATTTTTGTAAGCCGATTTTCTCCCGCATCGATTTTTGGTTTGACGATTCGAATCGATCTGCACAAGATCAGAGATCGGAAACCCTATTAAATACCATTCAAATACTACAAAAATACAGCGGTATATTTGTATATGTTCTTTTTGAAATTGTTTGGACGCGAAAAATTTGGCTTGGAATACGATTTTGCATTTTACAACTTGTATGGGTCAAAATTATTCACGATATCATTTGTTACGGTTGAATATACGGATGTAGTAAGTCCAAATATGTGGGACAGATTAAGGACGTATTTCGAGATAAACTGAAGTATCATAAGATTTTAGTTCTCAATTGAAAGCTGAAGTCGAAATTTACTATTCTTGAAATAAGCAATCTACTTTTTTTGCTTCGAAAAACTACAAAAATCTAATAAATGTGAAATATAAAAAATTAGGTTTCTTAGATTTAGGAAAATAAGTTTCCTAAAGGAAAATCTGACTGAAATCAATTTTAAAATACATCCAATAAAAATGTTTGTACCTTTAAAATATTATAACTCACTAATCCAACAAAATATATGTATTTTTCTATCTCTTTTGCTTTGTGTGCTATGGGTAGTGGTGCTTGCATTTACAGGTGGCGCCAACTTCATCTAAAAATACGCTTCGTATCAATCAGTCATTGGGAACGTTTCGTGGGGGCTCATTGCCAAACGTTTCAGCTGGGGCCCCTACATCCACACCAGTAACGTTAGAAAAGGACGGTTCAGACCAAAAGGTCGGTGCTCATGGGCTCCGCTGGCTTATTAGTTTCTTTTTTTTTTAACAATACATAATTTTCCTATTATATTTGGTTACTTTATGCTCGATTTTCTTCATTCTTTATGTTAAACAAAAGATGAATTTGCATGGAAGTGGTTTGAATGAACAGACAAATAGTTTAAGTTAGAATAAAATGGTCTAATGGCCGTATTTCAGCAACATATTTTATAATATCTGCCAAAAAAAAACTGCGGGTTGTTTTTAATCTTAATTGTTCTTATTAAGTAGTTTAGTGAACTATTATTCGTAAACGTATATGGTGAAAAATTTTTAGGGTTCCGAAGAAACATTTCAGGATTCTTATGAATTCATACTTTACGTCAGGGGTCGGCAATCTGCGGCCCGCAAACCACATGCGGCCCGTTACAAGCTTTCATGCGGCCCGTCAAGCAATATAACTTTCCGAACAATTTGCTCTGCCTATGCAGAGTTGAGCATAAATACATACTTTATACACACATACTTCATATTTTTTTTGTTCTCCTATGTTTTATAACATTTAAATAAAACTATTACTAAAAATTTTTCCTCATGTTGATTTTTAATAATATTTAAATATTAATTTGTGTTTAAAAAAAAGAAAATACCCTTGTCGCACTATCCTTTATAATATAGCGAATTTCCGTTTACAAAAATTAGTTTTTCTTGGAAACTACTTGACATAGAATTATTGTTCAAAAATCCTTTTTATGTGATTATTTTCTCCTCTTTCCAACGGTGTAAGAAAATATGGCAAAAACTTGAGGAAATTTGGGCAAAAAACTTACTTTTTCCACAAAAATGCTTAAAAATCCATTCCGAGCATCGGACGTGTCTGACTTTTTGGATTTCCAATATTTTTACCAAATTTCGTAAAAACAGGATTTTTCGTTCGAGAGTTATATAAATAAATATTAGTGAATGTCATTTTTGGCTTCTAGAGACTTCAAAATAAATTATTTCTATCATAATTCCGGGCTCAAGTAGCATCAAGACAGTGACTCTAATAGCTGAATTTTCGATTCGAAAATTCGTTAAAAAACTTACTTAGGCCACATACTACATTGCAAAATATTTGACTGTGCGGCCCGCTAAAATTTTTTTTTTTTAAATGGCCCGCCATCCAAAAAAGGTTGCCGACCCCTGCTTTACGTCATATCTTCGTGTATCAAACCCGTACTTTATTATTTAATTATTTATTTCAGCATTCAAATCTGTTTATACAAATCTAAGTTGTATATCAAAAAAATTGTGCATAATTGCTTAATTTTTTAGATGTTCATTCAAGCTAGAGTTTAACTATAATTTAGTTTTATTTTTGATTGTAAAGAGAAATTTCAAGTTGTGATTGCCATTCTTTTCTTAATAACTGTTTTCAATTTAATATTTTTATTCTGAGTAGTGATTGAACCCATTTGAAGTCTTTTGATATCTAAAATAAAGCTTATAGCGCTTGTTGAGAGAGTTAAACTATGTAAGCCATGTAAGCTTTTCAGTTTATTTCATAATGTATGCGTCGACATGCGCAGTAGATCATACAAATGTCAGTACAAGTGTAGTGGGAGTAACAATTAATATAAAAATTATCAAAATCACTGATTTTCTAAATTTTATAATCAAGTATATTTTTGGCGGGATCTTTCCTTTCTTTGTTCAACAAATAGATATATACATGAGGGGAAGCTGGAACATTTTATGTCCTATATTTAATATTTTATTTGTTATCAGTACCATGTATAACAGATTTTCTGTTGATTCTAGTAGTATCTTTAATAAAAAAAAAAATACTAATATTTACCTGCAGCTTCGTACGCGTGATGTTTGAAATTATGACATCATCTTAATACGTATAGAGGATACTTATATCGTGTCACAATTGAATATAATGTCTTCCCGGGGTAAAAAGTAGCCTACAAACATCTTTGTTTCTCAAGTTAGCTCTTTTTAAATTGATTGGTTAAGCTGTTGAGGGATGAAAGTAAGACAAACAGACAAACAAACCTTACTTTCGCGTTTATATCCTTTCTACGGTAAGGATTTGTAACATCTGTATTAAAAAAATTCTTTATTGAAATTTTACATAAAGGTTACAGTATCATTAAAGTGAACAATTTGTTAATTTGCATTACAGTACGTAACAAATATAACTTTCGTACATGTACCTCTAACATTGTCTTATGTACGTATTTTTAATTTCTTCTTTGTTTGTTACACATAATCTTTCTGTCAAAAATAAACTTTTTCCCATATGGTACATATGAGATTGTTTAAACTAGATTTATATTCAGTCATGATTACTATAGTTAAGTGAGCGATAAATTTTTGCGGTTACTTACTGAGACTTACTGAGAAGGAAAAAATTTTTACAAAAAAATGACTTTATTTTTTGTTTCCTCATTATAGAAAAAGTTTTTTTAATAAATCAAATTAGACTGATGTGTTAAATAATTTTTTAAAAATAATTTAAATATGACATCATAAAATTTTGTTTGAATTATGTTAATTAACGGATACAATTTACATATATGTATGTACATCTGTACAGTTTGCACCATCGAAGTTTGCAAGAAACAACTGGAAAGGTGTGTAATGTGGTAGTATATGAAGTCTGTGTAACTAACTAGTTCACATGTATTAACTAACTAGTTTACGGCCCTGTACGCCAAGACTGAGTAAACTGTAAACGCATCATATTTTTATGTTGAGAGGAAACGTGTTTAAGTTAGAATTATTATGCGGCCCATACTACCTAGTTGTACTACAAGTTGAACTGTTTGCCATACACTATTAAACTATTCATTCAACTTGTTGTCCAACTTCAGTTATTCACAATTTTTGAAAAAGAGAACTTCGTTAAAATTATGGATAAAATTCTTGCCTTAGCAGTAATTGCAGAAATTAGTACAGAAAGCTTGAGTAAACGAAAAAAAAGAAAATAGAGCAGAGTGGTTGGGAAAAAAATTTTCTAATGAAAAACTATTTAAAAAAATTAGTGAATGTGAACCAGACGATTACAAAAATTATATTCGAATGAACGAAGAAATTTTTAATGATATTTTAGTAAAAATAACACCTTTAAGAAGCAAAGAAGATACGTTTATGCGTGATGCAATTTCTGCAAAAACACACTTGGAAATTACACTAAGGTTTCTTGCAACAGGAAATTCTTTCAAAAATTTAAAATTTTCAAATGCGGTATCACCGCAAGCTATTGGAAATAACAAACAAAATCAAATATTTAAACTTTCCAATTGTTACCGCTGTAAATATTTTGTTGATTACACTCTTTACAGCATATATGTACTGGTTTTGTTGTTCAACTACCCCACACACAATACAACATGTTCATAGATCATTTGCTCCGCCCACGTAAAATAAAAACACTTCAACCGTTTATGCATCCATCAAAATAGTTGACCAACTGCCCCACACACGATTCAACATGTTGTACAACTCAACTAAGTTGTACAAGTTGAACCGTGTATGGGCCGCATTAGATTTGTTCCAATCGACCCCTCTGAGAATCAAATGGACGTTAGACGCATGAGTATAACTAAAATAGCGTCCCAACTTATTATTATATCATCCGTCTGATTATAAAAAAATTTTTTCAACCGGTTACGGTCGAGTGCTTGAACTTATCAGCGAACTGTCAGATTCGTCTCTTGATTAGTACCATGGACAGGTTATCAGGGACTTGCGCAGTGCGTATTTCTTTTAGTTTGTGTACTTGTAGTATTCAATATAATTCATAGTTGTTTTTGAAGGCTGAGTACTAAATAAAGTATTATCTCTTTATTAAAATATTTTTAATGTGTATTTTAATTGCTACCTGCGTCCTATATTTTATTTAGTTACAATTATTTATAAAAACGAGTGATTTTGAATTAATTGTAAAAATGAGTATCAATATTAGTAACAAATTTTGTAAATTTCAATAAATTATTCTGTAATAATTTTTCATTCTGAAAAACCAATAACGAACCTATTTTTATGCGGAGGATAGAGACCGCATAAAAAGAAATTGCACAAAAATAAAAAATATTCAAAAACTTCATAAATAGTTATAAAAAATATAGTTCGCTCCAGATTGTAAAAAAAATATCACAAAAATTGCGGTAAATACTTCTGTAAAAAACTTATTGATGCAATAATTTATATTCTTATGCAATGTACTGATTAAATGCTTAAAAGCCATCATTAAAGAAATTTTATCAATAAATTATCGCGAACTAATGTTTAAATTTCTTACATTCTCTTGCTTTTTATTTTCATTATGCACTCATTTTTTTAAAAACCGCATAAAAAAGTCGCACAAAAAAGGGTTCGGATGTATATGAATAAGTTTGAAAATGTCGTGTCTGTTACATTCAGTGTGTAGATATAAACGAACCTTTATGATGTACATAATAGAAAATATAACGTATATATTCGGTTTTTTGTCTACGTATAAGACACAATTAACGTAAACTAGTTACACCGACTTCTCTTTAACCGGACGACAATACACAAACGTCGTCCCTTTAGACAATTCATATATAGTGTGTTTCTTTACACCAGTGTTTTTCAACCTTTTTCATGGCGCGACCCCCTTAGTATAGAAAAATATTTCGCGACCCCCTACCCTCCGCTATTATTAACTTTTATTTATTTATTTATTTATTTTTTTTTTTTGTTATAAATATCGAATCCGTTCATCATTATTGATTATTTTCATAGTTAGGTATCAATTAAATACGTAATTAAGGACTTGAAACAGGCATATTTTTATGCCGATATCAAAGTTGACGACTTATAGTAACTACTGAACGCGCGCGTGACGTAAAAAGTGAAACGCGCACACGTGACGGTCGTCGCCGTTTAACACTTCCGAGCGTAATCCATTTGAATTCGTTGAATTGTGAACTCGTGTTAGTATTTAAATTTATTGAATTGCCTTGTTGTTTGTTTAGTAGTTGCTCGCTGTCTTTTATTGTCTAATATTCAAAATTCGGTACTCATTGTAATTATTGAAAATAAATACGTTTCTGGAAACATATGCACAACCGTCAACTTCAAGTTTCAATGAGAGTAATAAAACAAAACCAAAGAAAAAGTGTCTATATGATGACAATTATTTTTAAATTCGGATTTACTGTTTTTGAAAATAAGCCGCAATTTTGAAACTTTATCATATTAATGTAACCATTAATTAACCTTCTCTTTATTAAATATTGTATATTGAACTAAAGGGGTTTTATTTTTAAAGTAACCGCGACCCTCTTAAAAAGGCTTCGCGACCCCCCAGGGGGTTGCGACCCACAGGTTGAAAAACACTGCTTTACACAATTTATTTTTATATAAAAGTTAAAGTAGTTTTGTTAAAATAACTTTCTAAAGAATATTTTCTAGCTACATAATATTTACATCTAATTGTAAGCTTGGAAAGCTGTAAGCTTATCATATGTGTATTAATAATTTTTATTATTGTTATTATCACAGAATAACACAGAACGAGCGGTAATATTTCTATACTACTGAAATCAGTGTAAGGCTAAAGGATAAAAGATCCACCACCACTACGTTATGCGTGTCTTGTATACGCATATGTTAAAAAAATATATAATATGTATGCGTTACGTAGATGTACGTATACACGGTAACACAACACCAACAATATGACAACAATTGAAACACACCCATTGGTAGCTTGTAAGTCAATGACAACATAGTTCTGTAAAATGCACATACTTGCACATAAGTGATTGCAGGAAAGAGATAGTTATATTCGTTCTATTTGTTCGGTGGTTATTATCATATACTTATGTTAACTTCCAAAATAATCGCCTGTATATGTTAAATTTGCAAGATTTGTTTACATAACATAGTGTTTGTTTAAAAAATATTTTCGTGTATATAAACACAAATACATAGAAACCGTCCGCTTAATGATAGTCCGCATAGACAATAAACGCTGGACTTAGTTCTCTGAAGCGAACGTGTTAATGTATTGAGGTGAAATGAAGACGAATCCAGTTTATAATAAGATTAACAAATCTGCTAGCACGAACTGTACTTGCATACACATATTTTGTATGCCATTATACAGTACAGTAAAAAAGTTACGGTTCTAATGAAATGTTAAATGTTTTCAAATGAGACCTTTAATTAGACGTGTTTGGTTGTTTTTTCACTTAATGTAATAATCAAATTTTATTATTTTGACCGTTTATTAATGAACGCATTATAATCAATAACTGTATGTAAATCTAGTACCAGCATGTACTGTAAATAGCCCTAGGCTACTATTAGTTTAATTTATAGGAGGTCAAAATGATTTTTAGATTTTATTCAAATCACAGTGCGGCATATACTTTTTTTTTTTTTTTTAAATAGAAAAGGTAAACTGACAATATAATTATTAGGTTAGTAAATATACATTATTATATCAGTATGTAAGCTATGGGTAGTCAAACGATTTTAAATTGGACGAGCTTCCATCATTCACGCAGGTGGAATGGGAAAAGTAAGTCAACTCACTGGCCTGTGATTCATAAAGGCGGCTACATACGTAACTGCAAGCTTGACAAGCATGCTTGAGCGTTTGTATGATAATTTTGGACAATCATTTTGATTGTACAAGCGACTTGAAGATTAATTGAATTTTAATTATGCATGCTTGAACACGTTAAATTGCGCAAGCAAAACAGTGTGTGTACGCATGTGCAAGATTGTACAAGCCGATATCAATCTTGTATGAGATCTGTTTGTTTCATCTTAATGGTGATGTCAATCTGATTGTTAAAACATCATGTCTAGTGATTTAAAAATAAACCGCGAATTACTTCGAAGATTTTATTCATATATACCAAGGTCAGGAATGTTTTTGGGGTATCAAATCGAATGAGTACCACGATAAAGTAAAGAGAGATACAACATACGGTATATTATTGAAACAATATAAGTTAATTAATGTAAATGCTGATAAGGATACAGTTATAAAAAAATAAATTCCTTTAGGACAAATTATAGAAGAGAAGAATAATTATATAAATAAGGACAAAAGCAGGTAAAGCGAGAGCATCGTCGTCCGAACTCGACATTTTTCAAGAACAAACTGGCGTTTGTGCAAGCATTCTTGAACCGTGTGGTTGCGAAGGGGATTTGTGTATGCTTGTACAAAAAGCTTGATCATGCATGCTTGTCAAGCTTGCAGTTACGTGTGTAGCCACCTTAAGACACATGTATTTGACAGATATTGATCTTATTTTAAAATTGACTTAGATCGATTCATTTTAAAAGTGTTTCTGCTCTTATCTCACTTAATTTTCTGTCGAATTTACATTATGTCTAATTCAAAATGGCCCCGCTGTACCAGATCAAACCGTATAATTTCTGAAAATTTTATCAAAAACAATCGAATAGTTGCGAAGTTATGCTACTTGATGGGATCTGGCGACCGACAGATATACGAAATCAAAATTGTTCAAAAAGCTCTAAAATGTAAAATTTTCATTTTGGAGGGAAAAAAATTTTCATATTTTAGAAGTGCTCACAATGCTTCCGCTATTTTTATAGCCTCGGTTGCAAAAATTGTTTAGTTAGTTATCGTGTTAACCCGTTCGTTGTTTGAAATATTACAACAAACTCACATGTTCTGTATTTTTGCAAAACATTCAATTTTTTTTTTTGTTAAAATTAACAAAAAAAACTTGTAATTTGTTCACTGCAATCTGGTACTTGGACTTTGATCATTAACATATGAGAAAATATATCAGAAAATATTATAATCTTGATAAAAATTTTTCTTAATTGGTATTATTTTTGTCATCGTTTGCGTTTTTTTTCTAAATTACAATAATTTTATACACTTTTGTTTGTTTAAATAGATGATATAAATCTTATAAAAGTTAAACAAAAAGAATTTTGTATAGCAACAAATAAGTGTTGTCGCTAATTGCAATGCGGAGGACGTCGGGTTTTTAATTAATTCATTGATTCATCTCAATTAATTGAATATTTCAACACCTGTATGATGTCTATTAAACATAAATGGACTCCTAGACAATAAAATAAGCCAATAAACTTATTGTCAACTTTTACTAAAGCCAACTTTAGTGTTTGACTATAAATAGCGCCCAATGCTTTTAAGTTTTTTTTTTTAACATTAAAGTTGTTAAGCAGGCACGTACACAGCCAAGCTTCTTGTAAAGGAGGGGGGAGGCCATACAGAAAATTAAAAAGCTAAAATAATTTATTTTTCCAAAACTACATAAAAAAAAAACAAAAAACCTAAAACATTTTCAGATTTCTCCCCTAAAATAAACTTTGCGAGTAAAAAAAAACTGACTCCATCATTTCTACCTAATAATATCTAGTGTATGTCATTAGCTTTTATTGGAGGGGGTGTCATGACCCCCCGCCCATGTAAACGCGCCTGATATTAAGAACGAGAGTGTGGGTTATTTTGTACAATGAATGTTATCGCTTTGTACCCATTTTGCCACAAAAATTGTTTTTTCCTCTTATTAGACCAGTCTCGATCACTTTGTGATCCTCTTCAATAGTTCTTTGCTGAAATAAAATTATTCATTTGACTTAAAAGCCCCCATTATGGAACGGTATCTAATACTGGAACAGTTTTGACATTTACATATTATTGAAGTTATTTCTGAAAGAAACGTCTGATAACAAAAATTATTATTAATAGAATGATTGTTTTTCAATTTAAATTCATCTCGCATTTAATGTTTCCTTACTTAATTAAAGAAATAAATATGTAAATGTCAAAACTGTTCCAGTATTAGATACCGTTCCATAATGGGGGCTTTTACGTTATGTATCTGAAATAGAAAGATAAAATAAAGAAGTACAAAATATGTAACAAAAAGAAAAGAAAAACAGATTATGTATCGAAAGGAAAATATCTATGTCACAGAATCCTGCCTAGCATAGCGAATTTTTGGTTACAAAAATTACTGTTTCTAGAAAACCCGCTTACATAGGATAATGATCCAAAAACGTATCTATATAAGATAATTTTTTCCTTTCTTTGCTATGGTGTAAAAAAATTCAAAAAACTTAAATTTTTGCAAAGAACTCATTGTTTTAAGAGGATATAATTATTAGTGTCCGACCGAAACAGGATTTGCAGCCGAAACCGAAACTGAAACTTAGACATATTAAAATTTCAATTGTATGCTGATATCTAGTGTATGTACGAGACACGAACTTGCCCGAACGAAGCGCGACAATTCACGAACACTGAGTTTCGGTGCGGCTGAAGTTTCGGCCGATTTTTGGCCGAAACCGAAACCGAAGATTCGATCGGTTGGTTGGTTATATTAGTGAATCTCATTTTTAATGTCTAAGGACTTGAAAACAAATTTTTATCATAGTTTTGGACTCAAGTCTCACTATGACAATGGCTGTAATAGTTGAATTTTTCATTCGGAAATTCCCTAAAAGAACAAATACAGTAGAACCTCTCTTAACCGGACCTCGCTATAGCCGGACAAATTTTTTATGACGGTGGCTTGCTATACTATTACCAATGCATTCAGCACTCTCTTAAGCGGACCCTCTATTAACCGGATGCGGACGCAATATTTTTAGACGAAGACATTAGTCAATACATTATTACCTAGTATGTATGTCTATATGGGCTGTTATAATTGTTCATGTTTTAACTTGTTAACAATCATTCTAATGTGACGATTAGTGATGTCAGGTCGAGAAGCAGTTAGTCGATTAAAATTGTTTTTCGGATATAGTTAGTCAATAGTCGAAAATATCGAGCACAGAGTAGTCGACTAACCGACTAAATTTTTAGTCGAATTCATGAATAAGGTAACCTATGTAACTCTTTCAAAAACGAGGTTTTCTTTTGAATTGAATTATGGACTTTTAATATTTCTCTTTTAAGAAAAAGAAAGATATGAAATATCATAATATCGAGCCATTACCGCTGATTTATCGTAAGCGACACTTTTATTGAAATTGACATTTTTATTGCAAGCAACATTTTAAACTGTAACGGACCAAGCAGTGTTAACGTTTTTCTCCAAAATTCGTTAATTAACGATTTATAGCAACTGCTTAGTTTATCGTTAATACAACACATTTTCACATTTTAGCGTAACCGACAATAACCATCTTTGTCGTAAGGCTAATAAAATAATAGGAATAATACGCTCAGGCGTAATAAAATTAAGACAGCAGAAATATCGCAAGCGCCATATAAATATTTAAAAAATCCTCCTGTAAAATTTGATATTTGTCGGTTACGCTAAAATGGCGGTAAATTAGTCGTTTTTAGTCATTTAAAAAAAAAATCATTTTAATCATTTAATCGAAAGTAAAATAGCCGACTAAAATATGACTAAATGTAAACAAAATTAGTCGACTAAAACCGACTAATCGATTAATCATCAGACATCACTAGTTACGATTAGTGATGTCGGATAATTAATCGATTTAGTCGATTAATTTTGTTTACATTTAGCTATTTTTTAGTCGACTATTTTAACTTCGACTAAATGACTAATATGATTAATTATCTTTTTAAGTGATTAAAAACGACAAATTTATTTACTTTTGTATATTATTTATTAGGGTTCAAAAAACAAAAACTAAAAATTTAGCTATTTGTATAAATTTTCGCGTTTATGTGATTGACACATTCTGATACGTCATTCAAATCTTTTTTTTCTTAAAAAATATATATAAAATCAATAATTAAATTCAAAAGAAAACATCGTTTTTGAAAGAGTTGCATAAGTTTCACTATTTAAGAAATTCGACTAAAAATTTAGTCGATTAGTCGACTACGATTCGCTCGATATTTTCGACTAATGATTAATTTTGTCTGAAAAACAACTTTAGTCGATTAATCGACTAACTGTCCGACATATATTTTTATATTTTTGTATAAGTACCTAAATTCGTTCATAAAATTGATTTGAATTAAAAATTAAGAAAATTTTGAATTAAAAAATGGAGTTGTGAATACTACATTATTTAATGTTATTATTTATTCTGCCCCTGTTAAACGGACACCTCTATTAGCCGGACAGATTTTTACATGACACTGCTGTCCGGTTAACAGAGGTTCTACTGTATAGATTTTATACCTAAAAAGCAGACAAACATAGCCAAACCATAAGAATTTCGTTGTTGTCAGAACTACGAAGTTCTAAAAAGTAAGGGAAAATTGATTATGTACCTAAAAACGATGAAAAAAATAGATTATGCTGGAAGTTTTTCGTAATATTTGATTGCAAATCCTGATAATCGATCCTCAGTTGAGTATTGTGACAAAAAATGTCACCTAATTATAATAAATTACAAATCGATTTTAATACTCATTCGTTGAAGTATGTCTCCCATTCAACTAGTTTGCTAATTGTAAGTCGATTACAATTTCTGTGGGTAAAGGGGTACAAAAATATTACATTCATTGGACATCCAAGTTTAAATTTCAATGGGTCTGGTTGTCTGGTATTACTTAGTTGAAGTACCCGAGTTTGTACTATATTAAACGAGTTTTTAATTATTTAGTAGGAAAATTCCTAATTTCTGGTTTACGTGTATAAAAAATACTACATCGAAAAATTGTTTTTTTTTTTTGTATAACTGATTAGATTTTGATTTTTGATAAAATTTTGATATTTTTATTGAAATTTGTTTTTAACGCGTTTTAAACGAGGTGCTAATTTATAGAATAGTTATATATTTGTAACATAATTTATATGCATAAAAAAGTTAAAATTTTAACCTTGAGAGTCAATAAATTTTTAAGTTGATACCCATTTATTTTGCTGTTTCGTAACTACGCAGTTACGAAATAAATAATCACGACTCGTGTAATTAATTTTTTTGATGGTTTTAGTAGAAATATCGTTTTTCTTAATTAAAAGGAAGTAATTTGTTTTTTTATTTAAATTTTTCACGATTTCGTATGTTACAATTTTTTTTATTGCGTTTTCTACTGACATATGGAAAATTTTTTCTAAGAAATATGTTTGTAGGTTTTTAAATACATAACATTATTATGTATACACAGTGAAAGAAAAATATACAAATTAAAAAAAAATTCGTTGTACAAAAGAAAGGGCTGGAATTATTTTAATTCTACATAATATTCAAAATTTATATTTTTCCGTGTTATATAGGATGTCTCAACTTTTCTGAAACTTATCATACTTAACCCAGGTTCCATAAATTATTAAATTTTGTATTCTTTATAGGTATATTGTAGTGTAAATTCTAATATGACTTTTGTAATTTATTTTTTATTGGATTGAAATTCAGTCCGGGTCATATTGATCCTAACTGAGCACTTACATAAAAACAAGTAAGCGGCACAAGTAGGTACTAGTGATTAGTCGATTAATTTTTGTTTATTTTTAGTTATTTTTTAGTCGACTATTTTACCCTCGACTAAATGACTAAAATTATTAATTTTTTGTTAAATGGCTAAAAATGACTAATAATTTTCCTGTGTTATTCAATAAAAGATTTCAAAAAATGAAAACCAAAAAATTATTTGTTTATATGATTTTTCATTTTTTTTTTGCGGTTAACATACTGTTGATCCTTTTTTTGTGCGGTGGATGGGACCGCATAAAAAAAATCGCACAAAAAAAAATATATTCAAAAATATCATAAATAGCTATGAAAAGTATAGTTCGATCCAGATTGTACAAAAAACTTTTCTTATGCGGTTGGTCGGGACCGCATAAAAAAAGTTACATCGAAAAAACATCACTCAAAACGCTCAAAACTTAGAAATTTCGTTAGAAGTTGCTTCTATAAACAAGATAAAGCATTAATTTACACGTGGGAACATTTTATTTCAATTTTATAATATTATGAAAATTTTAAAAAATACATCTGTTACAAAATTAAATGATGCAATAACTTATGTTCTTATGCAATGTATTGATTAAATGCTTAAAAGCCGTTAAAAAGTATTTTTATCAAAGAAAGTTATTATAGTAATTGTTTAAGTTTCTTACTGTCTCTTGATTCACATTATGCATTTTAATGGCCATTTTTTACAAACCGCATAAAAAAATCTCACAAAAAAAGACCGTATAAAAAAAAAGTTCAGCTGTATTATGATATTTCATATCTTTCTTTTTCTTAAAAAAAAACAAAAAAAAATGTTACAAGTCAATAACTAAATTCAAAAGAAAACATTGTTTTTGATGAATTAACTAGGGGTCACACGGCACTTCAGCCACGTCATGTCACTCATGACCTCAGATTTAGCTGAAAATTTTTTTATTTGTTTATTTAACCATCCTAATCATCTGTACAAAATTTAAAAAAATTATCTCTAATAGTTTTCAAGTTATGAATTTTTGAAATTTAGCAAAATAGGGTTAAAATGATGTTTCTGTGGTATCACTTTCGGTGACGTTATTATATTAAATACCTCTGTCGCAGCATCCTGCATAACATAGCGAATTTCCATTTACAAAAGTACGTTTTTCTCGGAAACTAGTTGATATAGAGTAATTGTAAATAAAAAAAAACCTTTATGTGATTTTTCCGCCTCATTCCGCCAAATTTTTTTCACGAAAAATGTCCAAAACACCGTAAACGTTTTCACGAAATTTCTTAAAAATAAGATGTTTCGTTCTTGAGTTATCGTGCGGACACTTAGTAAACATCTATATAAATGTGTCCGCACGATAACTCTCGAACGAAAGGTCCTAGGTTTACGAAATTTGGTGAAAATGTTGGAAGTCCCAAACCGTTGGACAAGTTCGTTAGCCAGACACGTCGGATGCCAGGAACATGGTTTTTGTTCTTGCAAAAAATTAGTTTTTTGCCAAAATTTACACTTATTCAAAAATTTTTGCGAAATTTTTTTACACCATTTAAACGAGGAGAAAAAATTACATAAAATTGGTCTTTTAAATATAAGTTAGTTTTTCTTGGAAATTAGTTGACATAGAATAATAGTTTAAAGACCTTTTTTATGTAATTTTTTCTCTTCTTTCCAATGGTGTAAACAAAAATTTTGAATTTTTGGAAATTATTCCAAAAAGCTCGTTTTTTGAGCTTCCAGACGTCGGACATGTCTGAAAAATATTAGCGGGTGAAAAACCATTATTTTTGTTCCAGATTATTTTAGTTTACATCTTTTTTAGGGTGAATTAAAAAAAAAATTACTACGGTTACTGCTATGCCTTTGGTCAATCATCACTTTTAAAGATTTTTTGTTTATCGATTAAAAAATATCTCAAAATTTAAATCTAACAAAGCATTACATAGAAACATGAAGTGATAATTAACCAAATTTATTTTTCCTGTAATCTCCTGACTTTTCTGAACATTTTGATGAAAAAATTATGGCTTTATGTTAAATATTACAGAAGTTATGGATTTTTTAATATAATAACGTCACCGAAAGTGATACCACGGAAACATCATTTTAACCCTATTTTGCTCAATTTCAAAAATTTATAACTTGAAAACTATTAGAGATAATTTTTTTTAAATTTTGTACAGATGATTAGGATGGTTAAATAAACAAATAAAAAAATTTTCAGCTAAATCTGAGGTCATGGGTGATATTTTATGTTTTTATTGGATGATTTGAAATGAAATGACCCGTAGGTTATTTTCTTTATGAATTCGACTAAAAACTTGGTCATTAGTCGATTATTCTATACTCGATATTTTCGACTAATGATTAATTTTGTCTGAAAAACAATTTTAGTCGATTAATCGACTAACTACTCTTCGACTCGACATTGTTAATATGACGTATCTAATAAAAAATTTTGGAAAAAATATGGGGGAAATGGGGAAAAGTTACCATAAAATTCCATTTGAAATTTATGGTTGGATTCACTTATATTTTATATATAAATAAATACCCTTATAAAGTTGATTAAAATATTTTGACAAATAGTTACACAGAAAAACAAAAGCTCCACACAATTTGAAGATGATTCACCCTGTTAATGTCTGAGATAATGACCAAAAACAACATCGCTCTAATACTGATGTTAGTAATATTAAGTCACAATTTTGTATATTTACATATTTCAATAGAATTACTTTAATACAGAATGACGGGGAATATGTTTCCACGAAAAATAATACCAGTAACACCCTACTTTCACTTTAAGAATGATGCTCGACTCCCTTAGTACTTCTATTTTCAGTCGATTTACGAGAGTTCCATTCTAGTGAAGACGAGCTTTGAGCACGAAAACGGAGCGCAGCAGTATTGAGATAAGAGAGTATTGTAGTAGTATATTTGCAAAATTACAGTCAAATACCCTATTATAGGTGCTACGATATTATACAATATACACCTTTCGTTTGAAATAGTAGTCATATGAAATATCTGTGTTAAAACTAATTTGTATAAGGGCGGATCCAATTTTCAAATATTTTTGACATTTGAAATAAAATTAAGGTAATACTTAAAAACCTAATATAAAATTTGAGATTGTCTCTTTCCAGAAGGGTCATGACTTCTTGATCACTTCCTGAATTTGCGCTTGGATTTGTATTGTAGCGAATAAAATAATTTAATTGCTGTCTTTACGTAAATTATTAATTAAGACTTTTTGGAACGTATTAGCGTTTTAAGGTCTTTTACACAATTGATATACATAGATAAGAATAGTAATGAAGGAAAGTTTTTTAGTATTGATGTTCCATATTTTTGATGTTTCTTGTATTTTAAAACATTAAGCGTTGTTTTATGTGTTTTTTGTAGTTTTTCTTATGAGTGTTTTGATTTTTTTTTCTCTAGGTCTCAATTTACAAAAAATTTTTCAATTGTGTGAAGGGTTTTATCTTTTTCCTGCCATTGAGTGATTTCACTCAACCAAGTACCTTTACTGCAACATAGTGCTGACATCTGTTGGTGATGTTTTAAATCAATATGTTAGTGACAAAATCAGTTTTATAAAAAATAATTTTGTAAAGCCAAGGAAGTAAGCTTCCTTGGCCTCTTAAAATTATTAATAAACTGTATTATGAATAACATGTTATTTTAAAACATCACCAACAGATGTCAGCACTAAGCTGTTGCAAATAGAATCCCTATAATAAATAGAGTCGTGACATGTCATCCATTTTCTGTCCAAAACAGAGCGGGAAGCTTCAAAATAAATTATCACATGTTTTAGTAAATATTTTGGAGTACATAATCATTGTTAATAAGTTATTAATTAATGAACGATTAAAAATTTTTAAACTAAATGATTTTTGTTAATATTTAATTTATTTCCAATTTATTCTACCCAACTTTGGACAGAAAATGCCGGAACCAATCAGCGTTCAGCACCATGTCACGACTCTATTTATTATAGGGACTCTAGTTGCAAATAGAGTCCCTATAGTAAATAGAATCGGGACATGTCATTTATTTTCTGTCCAAAACAGAGTGGGAAGCTTCAAAATTAATTATCACATGTTTGAGAAAATATTTTTAAGTACATAATTATTGTTAATAAGTTATGAATTAATGAGCAATTAAAAAATTTTAATTTAATTACTCTTTCTAGGTTAAACTAAATGATTTTTGTTAATATTTAATTTATTTCCAATGTATTTTACCCAAATTTTGGCCAGAAAATGTCGGAACCAGATGTCACGACTCTATTTATTATAGGGAGTCTAGTTGCAAATGGAGTCTCCAGTTCACTACATATATCACATATATTAAATAGACATGACAGCCATTTTCAATCAAAGAAAGAGCGGGAAATATTAAAATTAATTATCACTTGTGAGAGAATTTAGTTCGGGTATGAAGTTAGATGTTTCCTCACAACGTTTTTCTTCTTCTGTCATATCATTTTAATTGTTATAGTTATTATATGTCTTTTAAGTGAAAATGATGAAAACAATCAGCTGTCAAGACTCGTGTCCCGACTCTATTTAATATAGAGACTGTAGTTGCAAATGTGTTTGGTCGAGTGAAATCACTTTTTGAAACATTTGATTTAAGCTAATTTTATTTTATTTATTTTCCCTATTCTTGTAATGAAATGTAGTATGATTAGAAACTGTTACTATTTAAAATTTCAAACTAATCAATTCTATTCTCTTTTGATAGCCTGAAGAAAATAATCCGTTAGCACAAATGGGCATAAAGACCACCGCTAATACACATACAGTACGCGATGGTGTCAAAGCCAATATTACACAGCGAGAGAGTCGTGGCCGTTCTGTTGGTGGTGGTCCAATTCGTTCACGTCCGATTGAACGTAAAATGGACACATCGCCGTACTCTAGTGGGCCTTATTTAAGTCCGCCGCCGGATACAAGTTGGCGGCGAACGAACAGTGACTCCGCGTTACATCATTCAGCGATGCAAATGGTAGGCGACTGTTCGAATTTACAAAGACGTCAAGCCGACTCAGTGGGCAGTCGATGGAGCGTAACACAACAACGGACATCGTCGCCGTCATCGTCACAGGAGAATCATCATCATTCGCGCCATCATCATCATTCACCGCATCATCATAATCATGAACCAAGACCGCGATCGTCATGTGATGTTCCACGAGTGCCCGGAATCAAGTAAGTATATTACAGTATCGGAATAGATAGAAATAAAATTATATTTCCTTCTCTTTTTAAGTGAAAATTGCAAATATACAGGGTGGGCCATTTTAATCTATGCATCTAAATATCTCGCCAGAGATGCCACCTATCAAAAAATGACCTTTACAAAAGTTGTTAGGTACGAAGGGGGACATTAAATGGTGACCTTAAATTTGACCTTGACCTTCATTCTCAAGGTCATTTTGAGGTCAAGTCGTATTTTTCAAATGGAATGATCTATTTTTTATTTCAGATTCTGAAAGAGCGTGAAATTTCACGTTGAAAATGCTATAAACGAATTTTTTTATTATTGGCTTTAAGTGGTGTAAAGGCCACCAAAGAACAATAAAATTTTAGATTTTAAAGGAGAAACCTAACTTTAAAGTGTCGGTATCTTTTGGAGACGTAAAATAGGAGCTTCTGTTCGTATTTAATGACCTTTGAAAGTCATTCTAAGGTCAAAATCCAGAAAAAAATGACAGTAAAAAGTTATGAAAAATTAATTTTTCATAACTAATAAATTTCATAACTAAAAAATAAAAAATTAAAGGTCAATAAAAAAATTCGTTTATAGCATTTAATGTCCCCCTTCGTACCTAACAACTTTTGTAAAGGTCATTTTTTGATAGGTGGCACCTCTGGCGAGATATTTAGATGCATAGATTAAAATGGCCCACTCTGTATAAGACGATAATTTTGACTTGCGAATCGAACGCGTATTGGCAGGGTGCGAAGTATATGGTGGGGATAATTAAATCTACTGCAGCGTGAGTAGCGGAGAAAACAGGCAATAATACATGCTCATATGTGTTTATAGTGTAATAAAAAATATTAAATAAAAATATTTACATTGATCCACTTTGATTATAAACGCAGTTGCCACTAATATGACATTTATCTGTCAACATGATAATTTATCTGTCAACAGTATTAACGTCTACACGTCAATCCATAAATACAGAATGAAAAATATTTGAGGTATTTTAACTTACATGCAATGATGTTTCATAAAGAGTTATTGATGTTTGCCTTATGTATGACTGTACATTCAACTAAATGACTTATGTCAGCATTTCTTAATTTTCGAATTTCCCTGACGTGCTTCACCATCACCAGCAACTTTTTCCTTTGCATAGTACATAATATATAATACAACATTTGGAAGGAAATACTGTCTTGATAATTATATCCATATTAACGTCGAAAATTGTTTAATTACTTTTTTAATACGACTATTATACTTCATCCAGTATTTTATACATCAAATTGTTCAAATTTATTTATAAAAATAAATAATTGTAAATAGCAAATATTTGTATTCAGATTTTACGGTTTTTTTGAAAATATTTTTATTTATTTCCACGGTTACCATTATTTATATTCGTTAATGAGCCTGAAAAAATGTATATTATAGATGTCGTTGCCATCACGCACCCAGCCAATAATATAAATATTAAGTGGGTAATTCTCTGATAACGGGAGCCACCCAAAAACTCATAAATTTTGATGATTTCTCTATTTTTATAATCTGTAAGTGTTTTGAAATTATGGTGATCCATAAGTTACGAGATATTCATTTGTTTCTCTAGAGTAGACATGGGTAAAGTGACCCATGTCCTGAAATCAATTTCCCCGATTCTCTTCGAATTAATTGCAACGTAAAAAATAAGAATTACATCAACCAATATTGTTTCTAATAAGTAAATAGCTAATAAATAATTGTTCTTTAAAATTTTGATGGTTTAAAAAATTCAATGTTGATTTTCTCAAAAACTATGCATCGCAGAAGAAATTCTGTAAGGACTTTTTATTCAGATAAGAAAATCACCATATCTGTATAATCTACGACAGTAATTCACAGATTCTCATTTTTTAAAACGTTCAGTGTAATTTTTTAACCTTTAAGTGCCATCACAACTATTAGTAACTGTAATAATTCGATTCGATATTCATAGATGTCGGAAGTATGTATCACTCATTATATTGATGTACATATGTATTATACGTACCTAAATACCGGTGAACCGGTATCTATGTAACATGTTTCTACACGAACCGATTTACAACTATAATATACGCAACGTAGCCTTTGTATAAGTGGCGAGCATATACGGACCCGTGTATAGCCACATTGAATTTATTAACCCTTTTATTTTAACCTAAAAGAAAATTTTTTGTCTCAAAATGCCGGACCTTTTATTGCTAGTGACGAGTATAACAGATAAAGTTACAAAAAAAGAAAGAAAATCAGAGATGCCACCCTAGAAATTTGCAAAATAGAAATTACATTAAACTATGTTGGTAAAATTGAACATTACTTCAATACGGTAATTACCGTATTTTGAAAATTCTGTCACAAATGGCGGCATTTGTGCCAGTGAATATATACAGATTAAAGCATTTTAAGTCGCCATATTGCAGGACGAGTTAACTCGTTTTAATTATTACGGGGGGTAATTGGCAACGAAAATATTAATCGTGTACCTTTGGTAGTGAAATTAGAAACTGTAACAGGTAGAATATGTACGTATACGTTTAATTGTTAGTAAAAACCTGGTGACTGACACTCCCATTATTTATATAATATTCATTTCTGTCTTTGTTAGACGTATACGGACATGTTCTACCTGATACAGCTTCTAATTTCATCACCAGAGGCGTGAGTGAGAATCTGCGTCGCCAATTAATTTGAATATTCACTTGTTTGTAGATTTACTTAACCCTAATCAAGGGCCGGCAAAACTTGTAATTAAGAAGTTATTCTCATGCATCTTTACAGTCGTCACTCGAGTTATTGACGATTTAACTTATTATCACTGATCGTAGTTTACTTCAACTTATAGACAAACCATATGTATGTACCCAAGGCCCTACGTGCTGTGTGGTTCTGTGACAGTATGGTTTGTCTATAACTCGAGGGAAACTGCGATCAGTGGTCATAAGTTAAATCGTCAATAACTTGAGTGACGCCTGTACTGTGCTAAAAGACTATAGTTAAACTAAAATTTGATGAAAAATTAAAGCTAAAAATATTTTTTTTTATTTTAGCATATACCCGTCAGCACATGAACCAGGAATAATACAAATTCCAATTGGTAATAACACAGGTTCTTTACCAGATCTCACAAACGTTCATTTCCCTACGCCATTAAACAATCCATTGGATAATGAACAAGACCAAAGCAGTTCTCCATATAGTTCTGTAAGTGTTATTAACAAATTCAACAAATTAACAAAAAAAAAAAAAAAAATACTCGATTTCACTGTTTTAATTTATATTGTTACATAAAGAGCCCAGTTAGTGCAAGTCCAGCTACCTTATCACCGACAATTGTACCGACAAGACAACCTACAGCCAGATTTCAGTTCTCCCCAGGTACAGGAGGAGCACGTGCAAATAGTCCTGTTACTTCAACACACCAAGTAAGAGTAGTATGATTTTTTTTTTTTGAATCTTCTAGTCGTTTTTTAATGTATCGCATGAATGAAGATGTGCTGTGATTTTTTTTTAAATTTCAATTTTTTTTATTTTGCATGTGTAATGTTGTTTCAGAATCATTTATCTGTACCAGTAGGCAATTTAAATTCTAGATTCCTCCATCACAGCAAGGTAGGCTTTTGTTTTGTTACATAATTAATTGCTCATTACATAACATTTTTATATCGTAAATAATAAAAATTAGTGATTTCTTTTTTCCCAATTATTTGTTGCTTATTAGTTAATACCCGAATGTAATCATTTTAAAGCAGTGACTCAAAAATATAGAATAAAATAAAAATTGGACTTTTACTCGCGCCTCTGGTGGTAAAATTAGAACTAATATCAAGTAAATATATATATATATATATATATATATATATATATATATATATATATATATATATATATATATATATATATATATATATAATAGGTGATAGATAATCTAGTAATCCGCACATAATTTGTATAATACATATTTCTATGCCAGTTGAACGTATACGTATATTTTTCTAGTTCTAATTTTACCACCAGAGGCGCACGCGGAATTTTTGCGTCGCCAATCGATCGTTGGGTATCAAATTAGCATTTATGGAAATTGAAGAAATAATGTTGCAATTGGGTATTTGACAAATTTTGAAAAAGTATTTTAAAATATTGCTAGATATTTAAATATAACCCTAGTAATTGATTTTTGTATAAAAAAAGGCAATTTAAAGAGAAAAAATTTTTTTTAAAAAAATTTATTTGAATTTGGTGCGAAAACATTTCCACACTTTTCATTGGCAATACCAGTTCATCACTTAGCAAAGAGATGTCGCTCTCCTCGCAATATTATTGAGTACAGCAGAGCTCTGAAGAAGATAGCATTTTTTTGTGACGTATTTCCTCACTTGTTCCACCAGTGGCGGCTCATAATATTTTTTAAATATATTGGAGACCCAATAGGGGTATGGTATATTTTTATTTAGGCTGTTGGCAAATACTATAAATGACGCTGAATACGTATGTATTATAAATGTTTATAGAAAAAAACATAATATATACACTGAAAAATTAAAATACTAAAATCAGAGACATAGTTCCTGAACATTCTATACAGAAATCAGCAAAGATATTAAAAAACTGACTTCACCATTGCTTTGGTCATTGTAAAAGACGCCAAATAAGGAAAGTTGATAAAAATTCTCGAATATTCTATTTCTCAACTAGCATAGATATCAAAAAACCGATTGCACCATTGGATTTGTTACCGAAAGAGAGGCCAAATACTTCATTTTGACAAGGATGGTGTTCCGGAATGTTCTACTCATTAACCAGCAAAGAAAACGAAATACCGTCTTCACCATTGGGCTGGTCTTCAAAAAAGAAGCCAAAGTGAAATTGATTTTTGTTGGTTACCAAATAGAATATTCGAGAACTTTTGTTAAATATCGCTATTTAGCATATTTATTCGATTATCAATCCCATTTTGAGTCGATATTTCCATATTTTTGCTTGCTACTGAATAGAATATTCTAGAACTTTTGTCAAATTTCACTATTTAGCTTCTTTTTGAATGACCACTCTAATGGTCAAATCAGTTTTTTAATGCGTTTGTTGATTTTCGAAAAGAATGTTCTGGAATCTTTTTCAATGATCAATCTTATGATAAATTTCTAATGGTAAATATAAACGAATAACGATAACATGCTTACGTAGAGAAACAATATGAACCTACTCATAAATAAATTTGTGAATAATAAATGTGTTAAAATTTTTGGAAACATGTATAAAAAAATTCAGACAAAATATTCTGTAAACCGCCTATGAAATATTTATCGCACGAACAAACATCTTGTTTATGTTTTGTTTTGATTTATGTACCATTTATGTACTACGTTCAAACCTTTGACCTGTCTTTGACGCTGATCTGTATCTATTGTTAGAGTCCCTATAATAAAAGTCTAGTCTCCGGCCATTTATGTATAGAGAAAATAATCGCCCAGTTTTTGTGTTTCGTATAGAAAATACAGTTGTCAATTCACACACACGCACAATTATTAAATAACTGATAGGAGAACATTAGTGCACCGCTACTAGTTTGACTTGATATGCGTCATTATTTTGAAAAAAAATTTTCCTACAAATGACCGGTATCTAGACTCTTATTATATAGGGACTCTATTCATCTACCACTGACAACGACATCTTCTCGTGTTATGAGGAACTATATTTGCCAACCACGTCATACATGCCAACGACTCGTTCTTATGACATCAACCGCCAATTTCAAATTCATAATTTTCATTTAAAAAAATAAAATATTTATAGATTTTATAAAATTAATTTAAGTGGTTAATCATTGTCAAAGAATGTTACTCTATGTTATTCACAATATTTCATTACCAATAACTACATCAGTCAAATACCCAATTATAACATGCATATGGCGAATATTTTTAAAAATTTTATCTTAAAAATACGAGAAAAAAAGAAATTTAACGCTTTTAAACAAACCATATGGAAAAATTTTTTTGTCTCAAAATGCCGGACTTTTTACTGCCAGTGATAAGTACAATAGATAAGGTTACAAAAAAAAAATCAAAGATCCCAACATCAAAAAAGTGAACCCTAGGAATTTACAAAATATAAATTATACTAAACTATGTTGATAAAATTGAACATTATTTAGAATTATACCGTATTTCGAAAAATCTGTCACAGATGGCGGCACCTATACCAGTGAATATTAGAGTCTCTATAATAAATAGAGTCGTGACATGTCATCCATTTTCTGTCCAAAACAGAGTGGGAAGCTTCAAAATTAATTATCGCATATTTGAGTAAATATTTTTGAGAACATAATTATTGTTAATAAGTTATGAATTTATGAACAATTAAAAAAAAAATTATTTAATTATTCTTTCTAGGTTAAACTAAATGATTTTTGTTAATATTTAATTTATTCCCAATGTATTTTACGAAAAAAATGCCGGGACCAATCAGCGTTCAGCACACATGTCACGACTCTATTTATTATAGGGACTTTAGTGAATATATACATAGCACAGCATTTTGAGCCGCCATATTGCAGGACGAGTTAACTCGTCTTAATCATTTAAAGAGTTAACTGAAGTGATTTCTATATTATTGTGTTACTGCTTTTTACAGAATCAAAAATAGATATTTAAAGACAAATATTTTTTTCTGTTTTAATTTAAAAATTTTTTTTGTTTGTTTGTTTCTTTGTTAGTGAAAATTTAGAATAGTACATGTTGACTTTGTGTACCTACTGCTAATATAATTATATATTGTAAATAACAAAAAACGGTTGGACTAGCCAAAAGTCGTTATTTTTTTTTTTTTTTTTGTAAAATTTATTGTTTATAAATTTTTAAAAAACACATAAAAATTAATTATTGATTCTTCGTCTTTTATTTTTAATATAAAAATTTCTCGATATTTAAGCAATCGGAACTATTTATGAGAGTAATGCCTAGTATTGTAAAAGTAAATTTACAATTGTGAAGTAAATTTACATAAATGTCGGTATTATAAACTATAAATAAATTTACTAATGAAGTAAAATAAATTTACTACGGAAGTAAATTACTATCGCAATGTAAAATTATATTCAGAATTTAATTTGACAATTTAAGTCATGTGTATCAAGTTCCATAAGAATATTGTAGTTTTTTCACTTTTACCATGGAAAAAAAAGTTATGACAGATTTTTACAGCTAAAAAAATGGTACAAAATATTTCATTGGTCATTTCATTGTAGGTAAACACGATTAAAATGAAACAAAAATTCGTATTGGTAAATTTAACTGATTTCAGAACCATAGTAACAGTGTATTATTAAGTAAATAATATGAATTATACTAATTTATTTTATTCGTTAAATTGTCTTACCGTATTACACTTGACTCGAAGAACTTTCAACCCAAAAACGCTTCAGCTTCGCTGTCACGTTTTTGTTATTTGACAGTTCTTCTCGTTAAATCGCTAGGCAACAACTTTTCGTTAGACAAACTTAAATTTATTCGAAAAAATACAAATCTCTCGTGTAATAATAAGTGATAATTTTGTAGATTTTGTACTCTGTAGTTGTTATGTTTTTATTTGCGATAAATAAATAAAACACTTTGCAAAAAACACCGCTTTTATTTCAAAATTATTATGACATGTTTCGAGCAATATGATGATTATCAAACAGTCATATTGATCGAAACATATCATAAGATTTTTAAAAGTGTTGTTTTACGTAATGTAAAGTGTTTTATTTATAAATAGAAAATATGGAATACCATAAAATAACGCTCAAATCGATTAAATTCATTTCATATATATTATAACACAAATTATACGTACAAAATTACATCTTTATATTGTAAACATAATAATTAAAGCATATAAGCAACAAATTACTATGGATGTAAACAAAATTTAAATATTTGTATATAGGGCCAATTCGTATTGGCGTAAGTGGAAGCGGCTTGCGCTTAAATGTAAGCAATATGTGCTTGAAAACAAACACATTTGGCTTGCTATTGATATGTATCTATATTGACCAATGTCTCACTTTCCATGTTCTAGTGATAAGGGTGAGAAGTATATGTAAGCATTGTGTATAGCCATGTTGGCTATATACTTCTCACTAGAACATGGAAAGTGAGACAGCAATATATATACATATCAATAGCAAGCTAAATATGTTTGTTTTCAAGCACATATTGCTTACACTTGAACGTAAGCCGCTTCCGCTTACGCCGATACGAATTGGTTCTATACTAATTTCAGGAATTTCACCATAGATTTATTACTTGAAAGTAAATTAGTATTACCATAATAGCAAATTAATGTTCGAGCGACTAGGATAGCTTTATAATACCGAATATTATTTTACTAGTAAAGTTAATTTACTAGTTGATTTATTTGTCTTTATAATTCTGGACATTAAATTCGAATGCATTTATAATGAGAGAACCACAATGATACCTAAAATTGGTTTCGTCTGTTATTTTTACCGTTGAGTCGGTAACTGTGAGCAATTATGTGTATTTAGTCTACGTTTACAAGTAGACAATGACGTCACAATGTAAACAATATAGACAATGTATACGTCATGCAGTTTTGTGCAAATACGCGTAAATTTTTAAGTTGTGTACGTTTATAGGTAGACAATGGCATCGGTAATGTAGACAATTCTGTGGACACAAGCCAAATTATCTTAAGTTAATTTAAATAAAAAAACAGATTTCTATTGATTATTACATACTGTTCATTAGAACAATACGTAATAATGTCAAGTTGATCTACGTTGTATTCAACTTAAATAGGAAAAAGTTTACAGCAGGAAAACAGTAGTTTAAGTTACTTTTTTATAGGCCCTATCAAAAGTAAAAACTCGGAAATAATGTCAAAAATTAAGATTTTTTAAATAGCGATCGAAATTAATCTTAAAAATTTTTTTGTTTTATTTTAGAGACCATAGAGGCAACACAATTAAGAAGGAATTTGAATAAATTTAAGGAATAAATTGTGATTATTTTGAATGACTAACCTTAAAAAGAACAAGATATAATTGAGAATGAAATAAATACTTATTTTGCTAATTTTTTTTTTCTATAGTAAGAAGATATAAGGTAAAAGACCCGGTAATTGACCCTGGCCCAGTTTCTGAACTTTTCAACTTTGTTATAAATTAATAATAAAACTATATTTTAAATAAGAAAAAAAATAAATTCTTAATTTAAAGTAGGTAATCTATTCTGTGTCTAATGAACAGCAATTTAAAAAGTTTAGAATATATTAACTAAATAAAAAAATTTTTTTAAGTTTAAAATGTGTGTAAAAACTATTTTTTTGGTAGTTTCCTAACAGTTTATGTTACAAAATACTCATTTTGATCTGTGCAATATTTATCATGTAAGTATGAAAACTTAATTAAAAATATATGAGCAGGTTAATATTTGTTTAAAATTTATTTTAAAATATTTATAAAATACCTTAGAATGGTTTTTATTATTGAAATACGAGGGTCAATTACTAGGCTCACTTCTAAAGTGGTATGGCCCAGTTAAATTCTAACCAGTTTTTGTTAGTTATTTTGTTATTTATAGTTATCTTTGATTAGTTTTTGTTATTTTTCATAACGTATATAACATTAAACATTCATTTTTATCAATAAAAAATTATTTATAAATTAAATTTTAAAAAACTGTATTTTTAAATTTAAGAATCAGAAACTAGGCCACTGTCGGGGTCAGAAACTGTCACATGAGAAATTTTGAAGGTCAGAAACTGGGTCCTTTTTGTCAATTTTTAAAACATTAATTTAAATTATTAATTCAATTCAAATAATTATTTTACTTGTATGACTTTATTTTGAAAGCCATAAACTAGTTGATAAAATTATTAATTGTCTCTTAAGTTGAAACTTATATTTATTACTGTCGTTTAACCTCAGCCATCACTCTTAAAAGGTCAGAAACTAGGCCCGTTACCTTAAATAAAAGTTTTGAATTATATGAATTTAATCGAAATTCCTATATTATTTACATTGTTTACTTACTTGCATTGTCTACGTCAAATTTATAACGTAATCTACACCGCCTGTTTACGCGTAGAGAAATGCGGAGTCTATTTTAGTATAGTTTACTTTTGCACAACCCTGAGTAGTAATCAGTGTGTTTGTTTATTTTACTCACTCCCTTTGCGCAAACAAAGACGTCTCTCATTTCAAATTCGTTCGAATCTATTTACATAATTCATACGTTTTATAAACGTTTCGCGAGTCAAAATTATCGTCAAAATTGTAAAAATTACTGTGACATTTAATTATTCACGCAAATTGGTCAATCTTATTTTTACAGGGAGTTACATTGGATAATAGTTTAACGAATTTAATAGATACAACTGATTATCAACAGACTCAGTACCAAGTAAATAATATAGCAAATATGTACCAACAGCAGCACCAACAACAGTGTTCGCCACCGTCACCTACCAATGTCAGTGTAAGTCATTTTTTACGAAAATTTATTGTACAGTGGAACCTCTCTTAACCGGACAGCGTTTTCATGTGAAAATTACCATTGAAACATGGGTCAGTCTATATAAAGGTAAATTTACACTTACAAGTAAAGGGCCCGAGGCTGGACCTATCGATTTTGATGAAATTTATATATGTTGTAGAACACTAAAAAATAAGCGATACGTATTTTTTTTATCGGCGGAAAAACGATTTGAAGGGGTGAAATCGCCCTCCAAAAATTGTGGTAAAAATTTATTTTTTTAAATATCTCGAAAACGGTAAGAGATAGAGCAAAAGTGTAAATTGGCAGTATTGCTCTTTTTCAAAGAGCTATCTATTGATATGCAATTCGTTCAAATTGTGTCAACAGGGGTAGCTGGGGGTTAAAATTTAGGGGTTAATTTTGCAAAAAGGGGATGAAAATTAAAGAATATAAAAATTCTGTTTACAGATTTGAAATCTACGTCAGAAAATCTAATTGACCTGTTTTTGCTCAATGTCCTAATATTAAGTCTAGGGGTAGTTAACTAGGGGGTAACTGTGTCGAATAGTCGTACTACTTGGGTAGTTCAAGAAGTTTTTCTTCATGGAAAATAGTTTAAGACATTTAGAATAACGTAGAAATGAAATTTTCGATTTCAAAATTCAATTTGAGCAACATTGGAGAAGGGGTGAGTCACCCTCTTAAATTACATACTAGTTAACAATAAACTCATTTTTAATATTAACACACTGACAGTGTGTAATAATGTCACAATAAGTGGTTCTGAAGTTGGACTATCCTATGTAAGGTTTTTATTAGGTTTCCATTCATTTTGAAAATATCGTTATTTTCGGTATCGATAATTTTTGATAACGAAAACTATAACATTCATTAAAAAACAAACCTTATAAAAACCTTACATACGACAGTCCAACTTCAGAACCACTTATTGTGACATTATTACCCACTGTCAGTGTGTTAATATTAAAAATGAGTGTATATTAACTAGTATGTAATTTAAGAGGGTGACTCTCCCCCTCTCCAATGTTGTTCAAACTGAATTTTGAAATCGAAAATTTCATTTCTACGTTATTCTAAATGTCTTAAACTATTTTCCATGAAGAAAAACTTCTTGAACTACCCAAGTAGTACGACTATTCGACACAGTCACCCCCTAGTTAACTACCCCTAGACTTATTATTAGGACATTGAGCAAAAATAGGTCAATTAGATTTTTTGACTTAGATTTCAAATCTGTAAACAAAATTTTTATATTACCCAAGTCACCATTATAAATATATATTATTTTCATAATTTTCAAAAAACAGTATCTCAAAAAAAATTCTCCAAAACAGTTTTTGAGATTTCCCCAAACAAATTTCTTTTCCAAAAATGTTCAAGAATGGTACCAAATTAAAGCCCATTAAATTCTCTTTAAAATGAGCTATTGAGCAACTCTCTAGGATATATAGAACTGAAATTGGAACATTTTGTAATGCTGAGCGTGAGTAAAAAAAAAGTGATGTTTAGAGACTTTCAAGATTATATATCTCAAAAACTATAAGAGCTAGAATTTTTTTAAAAATCATATTTGAATTCCGAATGTTAAAGAGTACAATTAACCAAAGTTTCAAAGAAATATGTGGTAGTCAAGCTGAAAACTATTTATTTTTGGTTGATTTTAAATGGAATGTCCCAAATAACTGACTTTGTGAAGAATTTTGAAATATTTAACTTAAAAGAAATTTTCGCGTAAAAATGTTGTTCGGTTAAGAGAGATTCCACTGTATCTGTTTGCATAATTATTTTAAATATTGTTGTTAAAGCGTCAACCTGCACAAATGGGTCCAAATACCGGCTATCGAAGTCCGCAGACGCGACCAAGTCCACAATCATCGCCAGGAATTGCTCCGGATGGTATACGAAATTCGGCACCATGTTCGCCGTCAGCGCCGCATAGTCCGCTACCATCCGATAATTATTTATATAATCAATCATTATTACAGCATTTCGAGGCATGTTCAATGGTTAGTGTATTAAACGAGGCATTTATTTATTTTTTTCAAGTGTTTTTTTTCTTTTTTTTTTTTTGATGCATTGGTCTAATCATTTATTTTTTCTCAAAATCATTATCTCGACAATTAACACAAATCGTGCTTTTATAGTAATTAAATGTTTGTGCTTTCTTTCTAATTAACTTTTTTTTTTATTACTACTTTCTATTAAAATGAAATTTTATCATTTGTCCGCATGCAGCAGGGTGTGGTGAGTATTAATTGAGCAAGACATTAGTGACATCTTGAGATTATCATCTGGATTCTAAGATATTTGAAATTTAAACTGAAAAATTTTATGGAAAATCTTATTTTTTTATTTTGTTATCGAATTTGAATAATATATTTTTTCAAAAATCATTTGTACCGTAATTCATTCGTTCATTCATTTTACATTATTTTTAAATTTCCTTATTTTATTTATTTTTTAACCATTATTTAACTCTTTGCATTTGTGTGTCATAGTAGATCGGAATTTGTATTGATTTGTTAAAAACAGTGGTGGCTCTGTATGAAAAAGTTAACGGACTGATCTGTTAACTGCTTTCAACTAAACAAACACGTTACCTGCCGGGAAAAGACTGACTATTTAAAATCGTTCAGTTAAATAAGGACCAGTGCAGAGAGTTAAACACCAGAGATGGCTCCTGTTTATTTCTGTTTTTAGTTGTTTCATTTATCAAGAACATTGATATTTTATTTCAGAACTGTCTTTCCTTTTTGAATTTAAAATGAGACATTGTAACGTTTTTGAAACGAGAAAATTAATATTCTTCTCAAATAAAGTATAAATTTCATATTTTTATTTTATTTTATTTACAAGATGATCCAGAATAACTATGTCAAAATTTACCACCTAACGCTATTCGTATGCTCAGTATTATGAAAAATGAATAAGTGAATCTGTTAAGTAAATTTACTCTGTCAATAGATCAGTATGATATTTTTATTCGCAAAATATCACTTTATTTTTAAATTGTGACAATTTTTCGCATATTAATTGTTCATTTTTAGTTTTTGAAAATGAATAATTAATGTTCGAAACAAACGCCACAATTTGAAAATAAAGTAATATATTGCGAAATATTTGTTTTATTACTTATAAATTTACTTTATTTATAGAATTTACTATGGAAATAGATCTACCCGATAATTTACTCTCCAGTACCGCCATCTAGTGTATACTAAACAAATGGTCAGTTGGTAACAGGGCTGGGAACTATTTAAAATGATTTCATTTTAAATATGTATTTAAAATACAAACTGACATTTTGCATTTTCTATTTTAAATAAGTTCGGTCAAACCATTTTCCATTTTGTATTTAAAATGGAAATTTGAATCCATTTTGCATTTAAAATGAAAATGCATGTACACTCAAATTTATGTGTATATGTACCTATGACACTTGTGATTCATATTAATTATAGAACTCGAATAAATGCAGTTTAACAAATTGTGTTAAATGTAAGTCGATTCAATTGACTAAATTTTTTTATAATTCGAGTTTCAATGTCACTTGAGTTAAATTTGTTACTAGAGCTGCAGTTCTCTCAAGTCAAATTTTTCTGATTCAAGTTATGTTCTATTATCTTTAAGACACGTCGATAAGAAATGTTTTGGTATTTCGAGTAGATGATTTTCATAATTTAGAAGTCGCAGTTGTAGCGTAGTCAAGGTTTGATTATGTCAAGGCTGAATTAAATTTTACAATATTTTTGAGTAACAATATTTCAAGAGTTAAATTTCGTTTTCGTATCATGCAAACTTTATAAAATTTTCACAAAAGACTGCCCTTATATAATTTCAATACGTCTGACATTTTCTTAACTTTTTTTTTTATTAATATCAAAAACGATAAAAGATTTATAGTATAGAAAAGTAAAAAAAGCATTTTGTATTTTATAACCCATTTTAAATAGCTATTTTCCATTTTAAATGCATTTTTGGAAACCATTTTCCATTTTCTATTTTAAATTGTTTGTATGAACCATTTTTCCCAGCCCTGGTTGATAAACTGTCTGATTATTTAAGATACTTTTGTAATACCGAATGTTATTTTATTTGGGTAATTAATATACTGATCGGATATTGTATTCATTCATTTATTTGTCTTTTATAATATTGAGCATAAGAAAAATGAATAAGATTTATATATTTTTTTATTTTTTTATTTTTATTAATTAGATTTAGAAAGATAATTCCGACATTTAAATACAATAACTGAAACGGAATTGCTGAACACTTTTCAAATTTTCCGTTTTTAAGATAGTAATTTTGTACATTGGAAAAAGTAAAATAAAAGCATTGATGACGTGTTTTTTACTGATGCATGCGCCATTCTTTTCATTTTTAAAAACAGTAAAATTAATACGAATACGTTTTTAAGGCCCTATTTGATAAACTAATATTATTTAAGGCAAAGCACCCATTTCACCACCGTACTCATTATTTCATTCAAATTTGTGTACCTTACGTAACGTGCACATGTTTCATTAATTCCGCCATACATGTCATTTAAAAAAAAATTAATAAATTCGTCAAAAACTGACATCAAGTAAGATATTTTACAAGTATTTAACTATAAAACCAATTAGAGTAATTTTGTAGTTGTGCTGTTCTAATGAAACAAAAATATATTAAAGTTCGATAAAAACAGTTTAGTTTAATGTTGCTAGGATTGGGCGCAACTAGTGCAGAGTCTCGTCGAATCTGGTTGCACATGGACTGCGCAAGTGCAGGTGACTAACCCCTAACATAAATAACAATATTTTGTTCTTATTTACAAACAAATATATATTTTTGGGTCGATGCTTTTGAAGATTATTTTATAATTTTTTTTAGAGATGGCTATTTTTAATAAAATGGTTGCTTATTGTTTTGAAATAAAATAATTTTTTATACTAAAAGGAGGTAATTTTTAATAGGGATTTTAAGTGAATTTAAATTTTTAAACTCGTTATGATTCCTTTAGTTTTACCAAAAGTAATTTTTTTAAGTTGAAACGAAAATTATTTAAATTTGAGTTTGTTAATTTCTGCAAAATTGAAATTCAGTTTCGTTCTTGAGTTACAGGTCCTCAAAGTTTACATTTTTTTAAGAAAAAGAAAATTGTTTATTTATTTTATGGGATCTGTCGAATGACGGTAGGACATCTGGTATTGAAAAATCATACTATTTTTAAAGTGCATTTGACAAAATGTCATTTCTGAGTTAAATCTTGTAGATCTGTATGTACATACAATTGATTTACAATTCCCCAGTTGTTTCATGACGTTTACCGTTTAAATTTGACGTTTGTGTATCACTGTAAATTGCAATATTCATTAACTCATTCGTGCATTTTTCATATTTTTATCACATTCTAAGTGTTTTGCAGATGTAAAACTTTCTCTTCTTCAACAAAATATCTTTATTTTGGATTTATCATTTTTTCTTAATATAGCAATGATTACTATTTATAAAACTAATATTAATGCACTTTTTCGTCAGCCATTTTCCTAAGCTCCGCCTATTTGACAAATCCCAATATTACAAATGGAAAAAAGCTCTTTTAGTTAGCTGTGATAATAATATTATACTTTCAAATACATTTTTCACACTATACTTTACTTACGGAATGCAAATAGATCACTTGAAAGAGGTCACTAGTTAAAAATTATTAGCAAGTCTGTATTTAGTTTCTAACCAAAGATTATGTTTCCTAACTCTAACATTAAAAATGTGGCAATTTGAGTCCAAAGTCATTCATTATTTGTCTTGGTGTCACTAAAGGCGTTAGAACATTTATAAGAAAATATAGATTTATTTAACTATCTTGAAGATAATTTAGTTTGGGTAGATATTCGATTCATAAATAAGGTAGTGTTTTTGTCGAATATGGTTTGTGTCATTATTTTTATTCAAATTCATTTTGGTTCTTACTTATTTGCGCATTGTGCAATTTCAAATTCAAAATAGGTTGAATATAACTAGACATAAATGATTTTTTATCATAATGATTATCATAATTTGATAATATTATTAATGTATATAAATTTAGCAACCATTTTATGTTAAAATGAATTTTAAAAATTCAATTTTCGAAAAAATGAATAATATTTAAGCTTTGCAATAATTTTTATTTTGAAAGTTTTGCATGTGAATGCATTTAAATTATTTAATATATTATAT
The DNA here is from genome assembly GCA_035578155.1 of Brachynemurus nebulosus. NCBI lineage: Eukaryota > Metazoa > Arthropoda > Insecta > Neuroptera > Myrmeleontidae > Brachynemurus > Brachynemurus nebulosus. The sequence goes on from JAPWDM010000006.1 coordinate 36,761,753, forward strand.
TATTTAATAAAGATGTTTTTACGTTATAAATAAAACTGAGTTAATTTATTTTATATTTTTGTTGAATATTATGTAGAAGTAGGTTGAAAATTGTTTCATTAAACAGCTCAACTGTTTTATTGCACGTTTGAACTTTTCTTTTGGTTGCTTCTGTTAAAGTTTTTATAAAAAAACATTTTTCATGCTTTTATGTTGTTTCATTTAAACATTTTAATATTTCATTACGCAAATTTTTGTATTTTTTCTTAGGTGAAATTTTTTGTTAACACTTTTTAAGTGTATCTTTTTTTATTAATTCTATGAATTTATTTTTTATTTAATTGAGAGGTTATATACACCTAGGTTTTTTTTAATTTCGGAAAACATTACAGATTATAGTAATCCGTATGAATTCATATTAAAAAACTATTAACTCATATGAATGTGTCAAATTTTAAAATTAATTAGGCACAGAGGTCGCTTATGATGTCATTTACGTATTTATTCCAAAATGGAACATATACATTTTTGATCTTTTATACATATACAACACTGGCTATTTTAGGAAATCGGCAGCAATCTTGTTTTTAGGGTTCGGTATCTTAAAAGAAAAACTATAAACCCTTAAAAGTTGGCTCTTATATCCGTTTGTCACAGAAATTTTTCTCGAAAACTAACGCAGGAATTTGAAATTTTGCATAATGTTAGGTCTTAATGAGGCATACATATATCGCCAGTCAAATTATGAAAAAATTACTATGGATCAAGGGGGGTAAGTAAGTCCAAAGAAAAAAAAGTTTTAATCGATATATCGTGCGAGGTACCATTTGAAAGAGTTACCATTATGGAATTCATAATTTTTGGTCCAGTGGTCTTAACGACATAGTTTAAAATTTGATAAAAATGACCCAGGTTACGACCTAAATGATCTACTTTCTGATCTAGGTTTCTGAAGCTAAAATTTTAATAGGGTTAGTAGAAGTTAAGTCATAAATTACCGGAAAAATTTGTTAAAAAAAATTAGCAATGGGAAATAGCAGCAGACAACGTATTTATTAAATGTTTCAGTACAATATGAGATAATTCATGTATTTTTCATTTATCACAAGCAAATTTAGATAAGATTTAAATGTAATTTGAATTTGGTCTATCGATTGCTAACTGTACGGAACCTTAATTGTGTGAGCCCGACTCGCTCTTGGTCATTTTTTTTATATTAGCCTGGGAATGTGCGGGTTATAAATGATTAATAAAATAATAATTTTGGATACGTTTGTCCCAAATTGTTTGCACATTTTAAATATTTGATTAAAAACTAGTAGATTGATATTCTCAGTATACAAAACCAGTTTAGTGGTTATGTTTATAATTCTAATTTGATTTTTTTAAGCGTGTATATGACCTCTTAATTTGTCTTCTTTGGTCACTAGAGAACGATTCCAATTCGATCATTCATCCATCAAAATCATTCTAAATCACCATTAAAGAAGTTGTTATATTTATGTTACTAATTTGAACCAAAATTATTAATAAGCAAGTAAGTTGGACACTTTTATGCCCAGTATTATAAAAGACGAATTAGTAAATTTACTTAATTCATAGATATCGGTATTATAAAGTATAAATCAATAAATTTATACAGTGAAAATTGTTTTTATGTAGAGGATAAGGAAGGACCACATAAAAACTAGAACACAAAAAAAATCAAAAACTTCATAAATACGATTACGATATTCCTTAGAAATTGGTTTTCTAAACAAGATAAAGAATTACACATTGCAAAATGCATTACGCATTACAAAAATTGCAAAACATATACATGTAAAGAAACTGAATGATGCAGTAATTTTTATACTGACACATAATGTAATCATAAAATGCGTTAAAAATGGTCAGTTGATAACCTTATTGCAAATAATCAAATTTTTAAAACTTTCACCATAGATTTTTATAAATTTTAATTATTACCTGTAAACTAGAGCCCTAATAATAAATAAAGTCGTGACATGTGTGCTGAACGTTGATTGGTTCCGGCATTTTCTGTCCATCGTTGAGTAAAATTAATTGAAAATAAATTAAATATTCAACAAAAATCATTTAGTTTAACCTAGAACGAACAATTAAGTTAAATTTTTTTAATTGTTCATACATTCATAACTTATTAACAATAATTATGTACTCAAAACTATTTACTCAAATATGTGATAAATAATTTTGAAGCTTCCCGCTCTGTTTTGGTCAGAAAATGGATGACATGTCACGACCATGTCCCTGCCACTTGTTTTCAAGGACGAACCTTTTCATGTCATAGTTTGCTACGTGGCGTTAATAGTATCGGAGCATACTAAATAGAGTTGGGACATGTGAGCATTTCTCATCAAATAGATGTCAAAATTAATTATCATATGATTGAGTACAAAAGTATCGTCACCAAGTTATGTGTTAACGAAGAATTAAAATTTTTTAATTTAATTAATATTTCTAGGTTGAATTAAAGTATTTTTTTTATATTTAATTTATTTCCAATTTATTTTAGATGAATCTTTGATGAAAAATAGCGAACTATCAAAGCTCATGTCCCGACTCTAATTTTATTCTAGTACGTCAACGCCATCTGGTATATTAGTTACAGCGGCGTCAGAAAACGGTCATTTTTTTTATAATGGACTGTATGGAGAGTGGCAGGGACATGGTCACGACTATTTATTATAGGGACTCTACTGTAAACAAATTAGTACTTCCATCTAGTCTATAATAACAAAATTAACTAGTAAATCGACTAGTAACTTATTTTAAGATAGCTTTATAATACCAAATCTTATTTCACTTGGGAAATTAATTTGGTGGCCAAATAGTTATTTGTTAATTCACGTGTCCTTTATGATACTGGGTATTAGGGTTTTAATTTACTTATAATTTAATATCGCTCTAACTGTGATCATTGAAAACAAATTTGTTAAATTATATATAATATACAATGTGTATCTGGATTCAAATTCTTATATAATTACAATAAATAAATCTGGAACACACTGTATATGATAAAGTGTTTAAAAAATATAAATGCTGTGTAGTTGCAAATACAATTTAAAATAAAATTTTTTTTTTTAAAACAATTTTGTTAGAAAATTGCAAGAAATATTTCATAAATGGTTTCAATTTTAACTTGCTAGTGTATGTGTTGAAAGCATATATACTATATTATTAAATTTTTTTCATTAATTTTTAAATAACACCTATTTTTGCTACAAACTGCACTTTTTTTCAAAATTATTGTACCACGCACACCCGGTAGATTTAATGCGTAGTAACGAATTTTACCGTATGTTTCAGATGGACAATCCTGTAACAAGTAATTACAATATAGAAACATCAAATACGAATTCACAATTTACACAGGTATTTATTTATACAGGATACCTTTAAAATTTATGTAATATTAATTTTTTTTTTAAATATTTGTGTAGGCTAATTCAGACTTAAATAGTATCGTAACGAGCGAGTTAGGAAATGACGCGGGATATTTTAGTACATCGCCGTCAGCGTTAACATATCCAACAGCGCCAACTAGTCTACATACAACTCCAAATACTCCAACTAGTATTCCTGATATAATACTAACAGGTTAGCAATTTGTTTTTTTTTTTATTAAATGGCGATTTTTATGGTGTCAAATTATTAGGTGAATTAGTGCATTCATTTGGCTTGTTTCGAAATGCCCTAGTGCCAGTAGTGCCCTAGTGCCCGGGTTTAACCGGGGGTTCTGGCTTAAAATTACATAATAAGATGACTTTGCTTGTCGCCCAATTTTATTAGGGTATTTTTGCTAGTACAAGAAAATTTGACTGACTGAGTATAAATCTTAACTTAACGTAGTTGCTCTGAGATAGTCAGGTACAAAAGTATACCTCAGCAAAAAAATTTTCTTTTATCAAAAATTAAATAGCGTATTAATATTATGCAGTTATTATAATTGTATACCACTTGTTTTTTTGAATTTTCGCGCACTTATGTTGTAGCAATTTAAAAGAATTGTTGAAAAAACGTTGTAAAAATGTTGTAAAATGATATTTTTAAATTATATTTCAAAGACGGCGCGGCGCGGTCAATAACTTTTATTTCTTATTAAATATGGTTTGTAATTTTGTATTAAATAACATATTAAATTTTTATCAAATTCCTTTGACACGTTTTCATTATATTAAAAAAAAAATAGAGTTTTTCCATAAGATCCCATGTTAAAATTACAAAACTTTGAAATCGTTTTTCTCAAAATTGGGGTGGTCAGTTTTTTTCGGTAAGGGCTCGTATTATTGGTATTGGATTAAATAAATATCTAGAGAAGTTTCGTTAAATTCCTTTGAAAAAATCGTTTTATCGACCAACTACCTTAAAAAATTTTTAACCATATTATTTTCATTACTTGTGTCTATTTATGAAATTTTTTTAAAGTATATTTGTGTACTTAAAAGTATTTAACATTTGGTCGTGTAATATGAAATGTCGTTTTCCGACCACTTGGTCTACCATGTTATTCAGATAAATATCGACACCTTTTTTTTAAACATTAGAGACATGTTTAAAAGCAATTCTTTAACTTTGAATAGATTTCTTGTAGCCTGGAATCATTTCCGCCAGTATATGGAATAACATAGATCGTGTAATATGAAATGTCGGTTTCCGACTTCCTGGTCTACGATGTAATTCAGATAAATATAGACACTTTTTTAAGCATTACAAAAATTTCTGTCACATTTCTGCCCTTGGTTGGAATAACATTTGGTCGTGTAATATGAAATGTCGTTTTTCGACCATTTTGTTTCCAATGTAATTCAGATAAATATCGACACTTTCTTAAGCATTAGGGAAATGTTTAAAGGCAATTCTTTAATTTTAAATATAAGTATTCAATCATTTTCGCCATTAGTTGGAATAACATTTGGTCGTGTAATATGAAATGTCGTTTTCCGACCACTTGGTCTACCATGTAATTTCGATAAATATCGACACTTTCTTAAACATTACAAAAATGTTTAAAAACAATTTTTTAATTTTAAATATAGTGCTTTTGGCCTAGTATCATTTCTGCCATATTAATTAGAATATCATTAGGTCGTGTAACATGAAATGTCGTTTTCCGACCACTTGATCTACCATGTAATTCGTATAGATATCGACACTTTCTTAAGCATTATAATGTTTTGAAGAGAGGTACGTTTATTTTTGAAAATAATGCATAATTTTCCAATTTGAATTTAGCGTATAAAATAAAATGAAAATTAAATTTCTATTTAGATTTTGAAGTGTGAAAGTCGAATTTGATATTTCGTACAAAAAAAATTTTGTAACTTAAAACAATAAATATTTGAAATAATCGTTTATTTTAAAACTGCAATAACTGGTGGTAGTTCAGAATAAAGGCAAAAATAATGCACTATTAATTTCCAGAAATTTTATTTATTTGTAACGATTAGATTTCCGTAGCGGACATTTGCAGAACTAACGTATGACTGATATTTTACGACAGCTGTGTGGAAAGTAAGATTGATTTTAATTTTAATTCATTATTTTATAAAAGTTTTGTTATGATTTCGTTGTTGGACATTTACGAGACATTAAAAAATACTGGAGATCTCTTTGGTGAGGGTGAACAGTATTTTAAAACTAGAATGTTGATGTGTTTTGGTATCAGAGAATGAAATTTCAATACTTTAAATCACGTATTTGTGCGCACAATTTACGTAAAAACTTTATAAAATTATTATTAGAACGCTTACCAGTGTGAAAACTGTCTGTCATACGTTAGTTCCGCGACTTGCCGCTAGGTCATTGCGGCGTGAATACACATGAAATAATGATTTTTTTTATTTCATAGATTTGAGTACTACTTAATGGTGTAAAATAAAACAAATTTTTTACTTTGCAGACACCACTTTTATTTTTAAAATTACTATGACATATTGAGGCTTATATAGCCATTAACAAACAGCAAAAGTAAAAAATTGTGTTTTATTTTACAAAATGATATTTTTTTCTTCGTATGGAGTTTTACAAGAGACAAAGATAAACAAATTATCATTGGAGTTATAAATTTTTAGAATAGTTAATTGACACCTGTAGAACCCATTTTAAAATAATAATAATTCTGTAATTATTTTTAGAAATAAAATAAATTTTATAGATTTTTCAAATCCGGGCGATGAGTACGGTCGACAGGAGTTAAGCAAAGACTTAGGCTCTGCAATAACGGGTACGTTAGATGCGGACTTTTTTCCATCGGACGAAAGTTTACGCGAGGGACTAGCACCATTGGACATTGACGGTTTGCAAATGTTAACCGATCCAGATTTACAGATTATATCCGACTATACAGAGGATCATTTCCGACAGGATCGATTGTAGTGAGGCAAGTAGCCGAAAACAGAGATATTTCGCCTGTGTTCGTTTTTAAAATAATTAGTGAACGTAGTTCTTTTGTTTCATGAAAGACTTTAATTTCAGCTTTTAAAACTGTGACAGTGGGGATTTTTCAATTTCGTGATTAATCCTCCTCCCCCCATTTTAAGACTGATAGTGTGTGTGTAATGATTAAAAAAAATTAAAAAACGAACGTTAAATAACAATACATTTCATTGCCGCACATTTAATAATTGGCCCTCGATCAATTAAATGTTATTAGCAAACATTTTTCTCTTTGTAAATAAAAAGATTTTTCTAATGTTCACCAGTTCTGTCTTTTATATTTTACCTTTTTTGATAAATACACATATTTTTTACTTTAAGCATAAAAAGTGAATAAAATTAAAAAAAAAGAATTAAATAAGAATTCATTTCCCACAAATATAAAAAGAAATTAGAATACGCTTGTAATTTATTTAAATTTTGTATTTTGTAAGGAAATGCCAAATAAATGTGGGGCCTAATTTTATTATGTTTCAAAACAATGGTAGTGAAGAGTTGTGTGAAATTCTTTTGATGGTTAACGGTGACCCCACCAGTGGTAATCCTGTTAAGTATTAATTGAATCAGTCAATAGATTTTCGTGTGATTTTTACCGTATTTTTATTATTAATCTTTTTCAACCTACTTTTACAAATTTTTAATTTATAAAACGTGCGTTAAAATAACCAAGGGATATTTTATTTAGGGCTGACCGGGGTAATTGTGAATTGGGGCAATTGTGAACGGCGCCTATAATTTCTAAAATAACATTAATATTGTTAAAAATCAACTCTTAGCATGTTTTTCTGTCCTTTCTTAATATGCTATTAAAATTTCATAACAATTCTCTAAGTATTAGTATCTTTTTTTATTTTGAAAAAGCCCTTGCAAAATTTCCCAATTCTCAAAAAGAATTTTTTTAAATACACTTTATTTTTTTAAAAGGTAAGAAATGGTTAAAAGTACTTCTAAAGAAGTGGTCCAAACCCTGACAGGGTTCCTTATTAACTGCTAAAGAAATGCGAAAGACAATTTATTACCAATTCACAATTACCCCATGATTTTAAAATTGTGGGGTAATTGTGAACGACATTCACAAATGCCCCCATTCGGTCAAAAATTTCAGTAGTGTCCTTTTCAGAGTTGAAAATATTGATGAAGATGGTGGTGACCTTATTGTACAAGTTTCCATTGTACAAACAATACAAAAAAAAAAAAAAATGTGTAAAGAGCGATATGTTTTGTTTATCAATCTACGAAATCATTGCTTTGCTCCCTTACCCAATAACAACTTACAAAAACAGAAAATTTACTTGTTTTCAATGTCTCTGTGAGTGACCAAGGGCAGTAGGATTTACACAAAACCATTTTTTTTTTTTTTTCATTTACAGTATTAGGCCGAATAGATTGTTGCTTTTTATTCATGTAAACTAAATTTATTTCCTTGAAAAATCTTATTTTCCTTGTTTTTGTGTGAAAATCAGGTAATTTTTTGATTTTTTATATGATAAAATGACAAACTATCATCAAAATATCATTTTTAGCTTGTAATAAATTTGTTCCTACAATTTTTGTTATTTTTATTTAACCTTGATTTTTTGTACAAGTTTGAGGTATGTGCAACTTGCATTAAACAAAGAGAAATTGTGACCGCTAAAGTATGATGAAAAATTTTGAAAGTGGGGTAAATGTGAAGAATTTGAGTTGGGCTTTACTCTGATGTACCTCACTTCTCTTTTAATCCATTCTAAGTAATTTTTCTGATGGCATTCACTTTTATCCCAAAATTCATAAGATTTGCAAAACCGAACCGGGGAAATGTGAATGGCTTATAAAATTTTTGTTTTTCATACGAATTTGCTCAAAATTTATGTGGTGCATCCTGAATAATGTAGAATTAAAAATAAATCAACCATAATGTGATATATAAAATAAAAAATTACAACGCTTTTATCTCAATTCATGAAAATCCATTCACAATTACCCCGGTCAACCCTAAGTTACAGAAAATTGTCTTCAACCCCTTTTATATTATAGATTTATTTCTTCTACATAAAAACTATTCGATTTTAATTGAAAAATTGACTGAGGCCATAGTGTACAGCTGCTGAAGTGTAACCTGGCCTCTGAAGGTCACATGCGCAGTAGATAAATCCCCACTCGGTACACATTTTTGTATCAAAGTCGGAAAAAAAACTTTTATTTTACCAAACATTTTTTTGTATAGAGCTGGTAATAGTTTATTTCTTTTTAAAGCATTTACTGTCTCTTTTGTTCGCGCACGTCACCGGCCAAGTTAAATTTGGTATCAAAGAGCCACGCTACTATTCCGTAGCTTGTATACCGTTTGTCGCCAAAATCATACGTCACAGCGAGCCTGCGCACCAGATTATTTTGATAAATTTCATACCTATGAACATGAAATCTATGTCTGTATGTGTGTCTTACGCCACACTCAACCTATGCTAAGTGGGGATGCCTGGTATAATGTATATGATTCGAGGCCAACGTGTGCATGTATTACATTATTGCAAGTGGTTCGTCAACAATACTAACAATTGATGTGTGTGTTGGAAGAGCAGTCGACCGACTAATGGACTTAAACGATATCTGACACACTCTGGACACACTGTTAGCTACAGTTTTTTACACATACGCTTAGGGCTTCTTTGGTATACAGTAATGTTTCGCCATCTGGTGATTAGTGGAGAAATTACTGTGCAGAGTAGAATAAAATTAACAGCTGAAGCGTGGTAGTCATCTGAAGCTCTTGGTTTTAACTTAAATCAGAAAATTACAAAATATGAGAAATCTCGCAAAAATGTATTACTATTGTTTCTGAACCTTCTAAGGTAGCGGAATCACTATAATCATTTTTGAGAGGTGAAAATTTACTTTTTTTCAAAAATTTCCACTCGTATTTCACATTTTAGAACTTCCTGAGCAATTTTGGTTCGGCGTCTATTTGTGTATGATTGTAAAATCTTCCAGCACGCATAATTCCGACACTACACCGATCTTTAAATTTTCAAGGGTTATGCGAATTAGTCCCCAGATGGTGTACGAATTTCATTACAATCGACACATGCGCAATATGAATTTTATTAATCGTTAATATCTAATTAGCGCTACCGTTAATTTTGATAGTAGTTGGGGATTAACTGAAGATGTCACTGATTTATGCAAGCATTTTACAAGTATGAGGAAGCTAAGTGCTAGACCCCTTCAGAAGTGTATTTTAGGATTTTTGAATTGAAACTTCTATAGTAAAGGTCGTAAAGGTAGTGAGTTAAAAACATTATGAAACGGAATTCAAAGTGAAACTTACAATTGGTAGTTGACCAAGTCGCTGTGATTTAATGTATTATATCAAGTTTAGTTTGTTTTGACCACTTTAAATTATAGGCAAAGACAATATTTATAAATTTTTAGACAGTATTTTGCTTATGGAAGCAAACATTATAGGCTTCGAGTATCAATTATAGAGAGCAGAACTGAGGCCGACGTTCGCGTCTATATATGGACATTAATGAACGATTTTCATTGATTTTTAACTGTTAATGATCAAAATTGAACCGGTTAAAAAGTACTACAATACACTATTTTATACTATAAAACGTAATTGGTAGGTTCAAAAAGATTAAAATTCCAGTAAAACCAAAACATTTTCTTGTTTTCTTGTTTATAGTGTCTAGTTATTATGTTTTACTTACAACAACTGCCAAAAATTGTTGTAACATTCCTAATTACGATTTTAGCATTGTTTCTGTGATTTTTGGACAGTTTTACCACACATTAATCAATGTAAAAGACAACTTTAATATAGTGCCATACTTTTTTTTTATTTTATAAGTTTAAATGTGGCATTTCTTTATACTTTGTAAATAATTTGTAAATAGAAAAAAAGTGGGAAATAAAAAATTTTATTAAGTCAATATAAAAATATAGTTAAAAAAAATAGCTCAATTTCCGTTCGGAAATTCGCTAAAAAAAAAAGTTTAAAAATTAAAATGTCAATTTAAAAATTTTTTTTAAACCGAAAAATCTGTATTAAAAATGTACTGTATTACAATTTACATTTTGTGTAATATAACATGTGTACACGTTTACTGTTTTACCGACAAGAGAAATGAAGGTATTTCAGAAAGTACTGTTTTTTTTTTGTTTTGTTTTTTGTTTTTTTATAAATTATTATTTCCAAATAAAGAACGTAACCATGTGGGAATTGAATTTTATTAGTTGAAATTACTTTTTAACGTTTATTATAGTGTTTTGCAGCCCTGAACGAGTAATTATTTAAAAAAAAAAGTTTAAAACGTACAAAAATAAAAGTGGTATTTTTGCGAAGTAAAATATTTGTTTATTATTTACGTACAATTCGATTTTGGTTCGAATGTTTAGGTATAATCGGTAGTGCCATCTAGTTATTCTAACAGGATTTAGCAACATTTAAATGGAATAATATGGCGGAGTTGTATTAAAATAATTATTTATAGTTATTAAAATTTTGTAATTTTTGTATTATTGCAAATTTTACTCATTCAGGGTGAATTTTTTAAAGAAGATTATTTAATACATAGATAGATTTAATATAAACATATAAATATTGTTTCATCGTTATTGAATTATAATTTTAAATATTAAATTTTTGTTAATTGTTTAAAAAAAACTTAATTTTTAAAGTATTCCTTTTAAAATGTTCAAATTATTTTTAACAAATCTTTTAAATCTGGATCATACTTGAGCGTTAACAAAGTTTAAAGTTAATAAGTTACTGAGACGTAAGTCGATTCAATTTCTTTAGAATTTTACAGGTTTGTATGTAAAAAATGGTGAGTTTTTTGTTTTTTGTTTTGTTTTTATCTTATATTTGCTATAATTCCTAACATACGCATTAAAATTTTATTTTTAACTTGTATATTTAGACAATACTTTCTGAAATAACTCATCTTTTAACACATATTTAACACAGTTAGCTTTGATACTTAATAAATGCGGCAACTACTTAGTAAATCTGGGAACCGATACAATATGGATTTTGTAATTAACTAATTCATATTTTGAAAAATTCTGATGTTTTTGGCATGCAATTATTTTCAAGAACTGGAAGTGGATTTATTCAAATAAAACAATTAGATACGTTTCAACAATGGAGAATAAAAATTCTGCATTATACAGTATGTGCCAGACAATTTGCAACATATGAAAAAAAACTTGTTAAAATTTTAAAAATTTTGGTGGAAAGTGTATGCATCATCTATAACTTGGGGTTAAAATACAGGTGTCTTTTTACGATACCAATGTAGCGATAAAAAAAAAAATTATATATCAAAAAATTTGATTTCAAAGTGTTTAAAAAACTTTGGATTTTATGACTTTATTCTGGAAATATGAAAATTCATTTGTGATAATGCAATAAATAAAATAATAAATAAATTATTCACAAAAAAATTTTTCAACAAATTTTTTAGGTCACACTATAACAAAAAAATTGCAAATTCTTAACGTATCCGATTTTATTTCAAATTTTATTACATATCTATAAGCTCAAAATTAAATTATAAATTCTTATAAATTTTTCTTTTCCCACCAATGTAGATTTTTAGGTTACTGATAAAACATAAACTTACCGAAATTTTTCAAAAAAATTTTAATAACTAAAGTTTTTCCTATGTAGTACAAATTTTTGGTGCATACTGTATAAAAAAAAGTTATTTGTGTCATGTTGTCTGTCCACATATTGTTGGTATCTATATTTTTAACCGTGTTGAAAGCTGCTTTTATAGAGAACTGAATAATACTTACTGACTTTTGTAGTTTCAAAATTCAGTATAAGTTTGTACTGAATGTAGTACTAATATTTAAAAAAAATTGCATTTCTAGTTAAACTAGAAGTTAGTCAGTGTTATCTTTCAATTTGAATCATGCAGTCTTTTAAGTTTTTGAAATCCAGAAAGTTGAAGTACATAAAACAAAAATGGTGGTTTTTATGATGTGAGGTTATGAATGCTTGTGTTCAATTCCAGTAACTGAAAATAATTGTTTGTCGAAGCCAGTGTTGATAATAAATGGTTTTAAATAAAATATAATGTTGTTTAATGTGTTATTGGGTTTATTGGAAGTTATTCGTGTTACATTGTTGAATTGAAAAATTAATTAATTATCGATGTTTGAAATATTACACAGAAGTTTATTAAGTGTAACGTTATTCATGTTTATATTCTAACTGAAACGAAAATCAATAAATTTTAAAATAAATATTCCGAGATTTAAGAATTTGTTATCCTGTTTTTAAATATTAATGTTAAAAATAATTACCTTTTGATGCGCTAATGTTTGATGTAATTTGACGGTTAAGCAAGTGAATGGAATATATTTTAAGATGTACAGTATGAATTTATTAATTTAAGATACTTCTGATTTTTATATGACCATCCATTCAACATACAAGCGGTTGAATCACAAAATGATTGCAAGAGTTTTGATTCCTTCTGATCTTTTTTGGTCTGTTTGGGTGTGGTCTCAATGGTCGGGGTTTCAAGAAACATGGCTAAAGCGACCCCTACACGCTCAATAATATTGCACAAAAGCTAAGGTTGTGCAATATTATGGATCGTCTGTAGGTTGTATTGAAGGGTTTCACAATATATTGTGCTGGTTAAAAACAGTATGAAATATATTGTGCAATGAGTGAATATTGTAACGTTTGTTTTGGCTCTGTAGGTATTATTGCGCAATACTACTTTATTTGTTTAAGTTTCAACTTATTTGTTATTTTGTTTCACATACATATTTATGGTACACATTTATTTTACAAATTATAGAATTCTCTTGAAAAATCTCAATAAATTGCACAATATTATTGAACGTGTAAGGGTCGCTTTTTGCTGCTTGGTTTAGTTGGATTTTCAGACACTAGATGTCATACTGCCGTTTGAAAGATCACAAATCTTTCAACAATTAAACTATTGATTAAGAATTGCAAAAATATGAGTTTTTTATTCGTATTTTGGTTCCTATGTGCAAAAAATGTTCGGAAATAAAATTTTCGGAAAATAAACGAACTACATTTTGAATTAATAAATTTTTATTGTGCAGAAAAAGAAGGATGCATTATATTTGAAAGTATTAAAATTGCATTAAAAACTCTAAAAAATATTTCTAACAAACTCTAAAATCTTTCTAAAAGGAAGGCTATTTTAAAAAAATAAAAAAGAATGTTCTACAGCTGAATTATAGGCGAGTTGATTATATTAAAAAAAAAATAATAAAAAAAAAAATGGAAGTACTGTAAAACGGAGTGTTTAGAATTCGCGAGATGAATAGGGAAAAACAGATAATTTATTGCCACTGAAGCTTATAGCTTCAAGACTATTGTATTTGAATTTATCATAAGCTATTATTAGTAAATAACAATGAATTAGTTTTAAAACTGGCACTGTCACCTGTCCTTGAGAAATTTACAAAAAATAAATAAATAAATAAAAAAAAATAAAAAAATAAAAATATATATCTGTTTTACTTTTAAATTTATTCAAATAAATAGTTTCAAACATTTTTTAAAAATTTGTTAACTGGTCTATTAAGAATTTGAGTTACTTCTCAAACAATATAAATATCCCATGTAGCAATGTTCTTTTCTGTTTTTACCAGATAATGAATATTCTCCCTCGCTTCATATTTACTTCAAAACTTCTAGAAATTTTCGAAGGCAATTTTAATACTGAAGTCCATATTGTATATGAAATAAAGTATTCCCAGTTTTGAAACCACATAAGAATTTTATTTGTATTGTATGATGTTTCAATTTGTTTAATGTTAATAGAGGTCATCGCACAAAAATATTTGGTTCTTGTTAATGAAGTTTAACAATAGTTCTAAAAATTTGTAAGTAAAAGACATGAATGTTTTGTATAGAATCTGTGCTCTAATCTAATGTCTAACAATAGTCAATAAACGTAATTGCGAAATGTAAGTAAAATTTTTAATGATGTTCTCAAACGAGATGCATGTTTATTATTAAAATATACCTAGATGTTCAACTATTAAAAAATTTATAAATTTTTTGCAAATTACGCTGAAAGACAGTTGTAAATTTTGTTTTTATTTGAAGAATGATAACTGATCAGTTTTAAAGAAAATTAATTTACGACTATTAGATTTTTTAAAAATTATTTTTAGGTTAGGTTAGGTTAAATAGGGAACATAACCTCGACTGAAACATTTGACAATTGAAATTGATCTAAAATCCCTTGAGTTTTTTTTAAAGTATTAATGTATGAAATTAGACTTGATATTTAGACTTGAAATATTTACATTATTTAAAATATTAACACCATGACAGTCATAACTTATACTGACAAAACGCCCAATTCGTACACTACTTTGGCAGCTAAAATACTTGATATGGAATTGTTGTCGTCCTGCGACGTAGTGTGTGAGTTAGTAAGGTTTCACTTGACGTCTTATAACATCAATGACCGTCAAGGTGTTAATGCAAGTATTATAAATGACGAATAAGTAAATGTATGAACAAAATTCACTTTATTAAAACATGTCGCTGTTATAAGCATCAATAAATTTACTAAGCATGTAAATTTACCGAGTAATATATTCTCTAGAAAATGTACCAAGTAAATTTGATTTAGAGATTAGCTTGATAGTTTTGTACGTTTTATACATATTTTATTCGATTATGTTCATATATGTTAAACATATTATGCATGGTAATGTAAATTATACATAACAAGTTTTTACTTGATGCTATATAGAATTTAAAACATGAGCAACATGTTATCGACATAATTTATATTTACCAATTTCAAGAATTCCACCATAGATTTTATAAATTATACTTAGAGCCCCTATAGTAAATAGAGAACGCTGATTGGTTCGAGCATTTTCTGTCCAAAGTAGGATAAAATAAATTGAAAATAAATCAAATATTTAACAAAAATCACTTAGTTTTACCTAAAAAGAATAATTAAATTAAAATTTTTTAATTGTTCATAAATTCATAACTTATTAACAATAATTACGTACTCAAAAATATTTACTCAAATATGTGATAATTAATTTTGAAGCTTCCCGCTCTGTTTTGGACAGAAAATGGATAACATGTCACGACTCTATTTATTATAGGGACTCTAATTATACTCATCTTTAAATGCCATCTATAGTGCATTATAATAAACTAGTGCTCGATTGATAAATTAAGTAATAACTAATTTACTTTTAATATTGTTTTATAATATCAAATGTTATTTATTTTATCTGGGAAGTTAACTTATTATTTCCTTCATTTAATTGTCATTTATAATACTGAATATAAAAGTGTTATATTTTGTAATTACTGTCTGTGATTTCGTAATTACTAGCTGTGATTAGAAACTTATAAAAAATTAAAACAACTTAAATGCATTTCAGAAATGCCAATTTAGATTTGACTTTATTCAAAATTTAGTAGTTAAGATTGAATAATTTTCTATATTTAAATTTTGGTTTTTATTTCTTTTTGATATTTATAAATTATTATAGCACGCATTCTTGGTTGGATTAGGTGGAGAGTCCATTGTAAGAAAATGAAGCTCATTTTCTGATTGATGTAATTTTAATTATGACAAAAAATGGTTGTTTGGAACATCCGGCTGGGAGTCGATCGGACGGCAGAGAGAGGTCCATTTCTGGTACAAGTAGTGTGGTGGCTCTTCGAATCAATATCAGAAATGACAATCTATTTTCCTAAATTTGGTGTTAATTAAATATTCGATCTCGATGAGGTAGGTGAAAATAATTTTTTTTTTTTAAAAAAAAGAATAAGGTTTTTACTAAAATGGATCAAGATTTATAAGGCATTTTTTAAAAATTAATTTGATATAAATGTGATTGGGACTGTCTGCGCACAAAGTAACGAAATAAACAGTTGTACTTTCTGCGCAAGTCCAGTGCAGACGCAGAATCAATAGATGCGCAGGTAATTGCTTGTCTTGCGCTGGGTTTGCGCAGAAAGCGAAAAGCATGTGCTGTCTAGCATGACTCTTATGTCACCTCGAATTTTGTCATGGCTATACTTTCTGAAAACTTTGTCGATCAGGAAATGAGTTTAATTTTTTTGTAGTGGAGTTTTGAACGAGGTATTTTAAGAGGAATATTTTGTAGTTTCATATTTCTGATTTTCATTAATTTTTTGGCCATTGATAAAATTAGTATTTAGGTATTATAACCACGGTGAAGAAACATGCCGTAGTGGGAAATCAGTATATGCAAGATATTCCGAATTTTTAAACTTAGTTTTTAGAAAACCCTAGATAATGATTTTTTTAAAGATTAGAAGTAAATTAATTTTCTTAAAAGTTAAATAAAATTTACGTTTAAAGTTTGTATACTTTTTATAAGGACAAAGAAAACACATGATAGCTATTGCAGTGAAAATAATACTCTGGAAAACTTTGGAAACATGAAAAACTAGCAAAGTAAAACGCAATAACATTTTCCCCTTACAATAACTACAGTCAGCTTCAAATTGAATGAGTGTAAAGATGTTCTGTTTTTGGTATTAAATTTTAATCTAGATGTATGTATGTTTTATGTAACGTTGTGTCATTTAAGATTGTTACATATTGTTCAACCAAAAAACTGTTCTTAAATGAAACATACTGTATGAATATTTGATTTTGAAAACAAACGTTTTAGAGAAAAAATTTATTAATTATTGGTGCTATGTTAAAAGAAATTACTTTGTTATAATTTAGTTGTAATTTAAAGTATTTTATAATTTGTTATTTAAAAGTATTTTATAAATAATAAATTAAGAATAAAAAATAAAATAAATTGCAGGACATTATAATAAAGTTTAGTTATGAAAATGGACAAACTTGAGTAATTTAATATTTATTATTAATTTTATTAATATAAATTTATAAATACAAATAAATTGTGCTTATATACATTAATGTTGTCTTTCTTATTTTATTATCCTCTTTCGTATCATGAATGAAATATTGAATGCATTCGTTAGCCTCATCACTTCTAAATGATGTAGGCACATGCGCACACTAATTAAAAACTGCGCATGTGCCTACATCAAATAGAAATAGAAGTGATGACACTGATGAGGTCAACGAAGTCACTCATTAGTGTTCGAATTTTAATGTTGAACCTAGTTTGCGCTGAGTAGAGGAAAATAAACAAAAATTTAGCAGGAAAACATTCTTAAGTATCAGTTGTAGACTAAAGATTGCAATACCAGAGCGTAAAAAAAGTTATCAAATTTTTAATTTGTTTTTTCTCAAATCAAGCTTTATTGAAATGATTTGGAGTGATTGGTTGAATTAGTATAAGGACAGACCGTGGCGGGCGCCTGGAACGGTAATCAACTCTTTTATTTTAACCATAGAGAAAATTTTTTTGTCTCAAAATGCCGGACCTTTTACTGCCAGTGACAAGTACAATAGATAAGATTATAAAAAAGAAAGAAATCAAATCTCAACATCAAAAAAGTGAACCCTAGGAATTTGTAAAATATAAAATATACTAAACTACACACACCGGCAGAATTAGCGGAACATACAAAATATCTGTAAAAATCAAACAAACCATTTAATTTCAAGAAAATATTAATCTTATTTAATTATTCGCTTAAAATTACACGTTCAAAAGTCGATATACCTTTATTTTCGGTAGCAAAACAAGTAACCATATAAAATGGCAAATTTTTGGAATCTTATGTCGTCTAAGAATAATTTAAGTTAAAGATTATTTAACAAATAGAAAATGAAACACAGCGTTTTAATATGGCCTGGTTTCTCCCGTGCTCTTATCAAAGCTTCCATTCGTCTTTCTATACTCAGAATGATGTTATCTATAGTTTCCTGGGAAAGTCTTTGCCATTCTTCAATTATGGCAGTTTGAAGCTCGACCACATTGAGAAGAAACGGCATTTGAATTCGAAAGTGACAGACCTCTTAAAAAGAATTGCATCAGTAATAAATAAAAACAATTCTATGGAAAGTCAATTGATTCGTTACTTCAATATTATTTAAAGTAAAAATGAAAAAAAATCGCCAACTTTGTTTAATAAATAGGTTTTTATATTTTTTTTATGTTCCCTAATTATGCCGGTGTTAACTCGTCTTAATCATTTAAAGGTTAAGAAGTTATATTGCATACTTGACATAAGAGCTAAAACGTGACAAACTGACCAAAACACGTATTACATTTTCTTTGTCGAAATTTAAATCCACTTGACTTCAATTGTGTTCAGAAATTATTACCTACTTGAATGTTTGGGTATAAGTCAAGTACATAGTACAATATAATTATATGACATCCACTTAGCCCGCAAAATGACCGTCTTGGTCTGACCGGTCCTTTAGATAATTTGGGTTACTGGAGAGAATTAATTCTTGAACGAATCCATGATTCTCAAGTTGTGTAATATAAAAATGTCGTGAGAAGCGAGGCCCCATCACGGAAGTCGAATTTTTCCCTTCATCTTTGGTATTGAATGTCTACAAGCGAAATATGATTGAAAGTCTACAAGCAATTTGTCATTTTGGTGGTTTCAAAACTGATGATGAGTGTCCGGCTGATCTGGGCTTTAAAAAAAGGTTTTAAGTTTTTAAGGGCTGAATCTCAGTAAATTTCAATTGTATGCCGATAGCAGTTAGCAGGAAAAAATCGTACAAGGGCATTCCGAACCATGCTTATCCGCCAATTGCCTTTGTGTTTTATTTTTAAATATTAAAAAAGGACCTTAAATAGTAAACTGGAAGGCCTTTATGAAAATATTATTTGTTTCCAAAAAAATCCAAAATTTCTATTTTCGAAAACGGATAGCGCCCCTTCTCTCGCCTCGCCCTGTTCTTATCGTATAGGCTGTATAAGTCTAATTTTTTCAAGGAAAAATTCGACTAAAAAGAAAAAAAATATGTAGATCTACAAAATTTTATTTAGAAAATATAAAAAAAATACAAAAAAGAAAATAAATGTAATGTATAGACTTAAAATAAAACACTAATCACAATAAATATCAAATGTTTTTTGATTAAGTAAGAGTGTGTGTTTGTGGATGAAGCGTATGTTTCACATTTTCTAAAATTAAACATGTATACATTAAAGACTTTTAGATGTTTACGTTTTTATTTAAAAGAGTTCTTGCTACGTTTCACTCGTTTGAGTCGAGTCAGTTCACCTTGGTACGTTTGCGGTAAAACTCCGAAAAAGTCGCCCATCGAATCAGCATTACTCAACGCTTGTGGTGTTTCAAATTGTTTCCCATTATTACTCCTGAACTTCACGTTAACTGACCTTGGTCGATAATGGCTTGAACCGCCAGCATTTTTAGTCAGTTGGGTATTTCGGCTTTTTATATTATTGTGGCTTGCAACTGATCCACCGCCTCCGTGCAGTTGCGGATCTTTTAGGTACTTCAAATCACGTTTATATCTCATATATGAATCAGGCGGGAGATAATCGTACGCATATCCTTGTTGATTTTCATCGGAGTAATCGATTTCTTGATCTAGTTGAGCCCCATAATCATCATATCCGTTAATATCTCGTTTTCGGTAATTTGAATAAATGTTATCACGAGTTTGTCGTTTCTCCATTAAATTCGACGTGCGATCATCGAAGCCATCGTCATCGAATTCAGTTCCCTCGTCGTCATCATCGTCATCATCCTCGGCTCGGTACGATAAAAATGCCGATTGTTGATAGGGTATCACAGCATTGGCACGTTTACGTCTCATCAGAGGAAGCGGTAATCGATTTGGATTTCGACGTCTTCGTACATGTACGGGTAAGTCATTGTTATCCACATTTAATTCGGGATTAATGTTTGAATTCTCTTCGTCTAGTAATGATGTTAATCGTTTGCCGCGATTATTATTTTCGTTTATTTTGGCAGAGGGATCGTTTAAATCACTGTTTGATTGTGCGTCGGCGTTTTCAGCAGCGATTTCACGCTTTACTTGCGCGTTGATGGCATCTATTTTGGCTTTAATTTGTGCTTCGAGTTCTTTGTCGTAATCGGATTTTGATTTAAATTCACCACTTAGAGGTTTTTCGTTTGGTGCGTCATTATTTTCGGATTGTTTCTTCTCCTCGGTGTCACGTTTTGTCTGTACGTTGACTTCGTTTTCCATTGGTGCTTCATTTTCTTCATGTTTGTTTGTTTTTGCGTTTTGCTCGTTGAGTTCAGTTTCTTCTGCACGTTTATTTCGGGACATTTTTTCAACTGTTTCTTCATTGGTTACTAACGAATTATCATTGCTAATAATTTTACTGTTATCATCTTTATCGTTAACGTCAAGTTTTCTTTCCGAATTTTGGTTAGTTAATTTTTCCTCTTCATTTGTAACGACTGAATTTTCTGATTTCTTTTCCGAAGCCAAATTTGAAGTTCCGTCCCTTTTACTAAGTTGAATATTATTCTCGTTGTTTTCTAAATCTTCATCTTCGTCTTCGGTGTCCGGTGTTGCATTCCTTTTTATAAGTGGTTCTTTTTTTCCTTCTTGCCCTTCATTGATCGCGTTTAGTTGTTTAGTTTGATCTGCGGCTGATGCTACTTCTTCGTAAGTTTTCTTATTGTCTGTATTTAATTTACTATCGGCATTTTTGTAAGTGTTATCATTTTCATTATTTATTTTCTCATTTTCTGTTTCAAATTTATAAAAAAAATTCGTATTAATTTAGATTATAATTTGGTATTTGCGGATAATAACGTCCCTTTAAATTTATAATGGGCGAGTTGACAATACTTAAAAAAGAAAATAGAGGAAGTAGTCAAATAGATGTATTTTTTGTAAAATACAAGCTTAACTACATTATGAGTATTGTGATTGGAGTAGTCATAACGTACTGACGCTCTGCTTGTTATTCTTTGATAGTCGACGTGTTCGTTACTGAGTTTTTTTGCTCAAAGTGAGCTGTTAGCGCATGCGCAAAACTTTTTTTTATGGAATACTTACACAAGTATTTTCTTGCGCATACGCTAATAGCTCACTTTGAGCAGAAAAACTCAGCAACGAACACGCTGATAGTATGTGTGAAGTGAAAAATTGTTACTGCGTTTATTATAAAAAAAAAATCTTTAACATTGACTGACAGACAACGCACAGCCTAAACCGTTGGGTTTAGAAGGATGAAATTTTGTATAGGAGTTCCTTATATAACGTAGGTGAGCACTAAGAAAGGATTTTTGAAAACTTATCCCCTAAGTGGGTTAAATGAGGGATAACAATTTTTATGGAAATTTGTCATTTTTGAAGTTGGAAATATGAAAGTTAGTGCTTAGGATTCTGTTTATCAGTAAAATTAGTGGTAGAAGCGTTTTTGGAAATTACTCTCCTAAGGGTGTAAAATAAGGGACGAAAATTTGTATGGAAAGTTCGTCATTTGTGAAATTAAAAACGTGGAAGTTGATATTTAGATATATAGACTTCTAAATAATTTCGAAATTGGATGGTTCCAGAGATGTTGCCGTTAGAAAACCCCATCGGGCACACAGCTAGTTTATTATAAAATGGAACTTTAGTCCATGATATAAGGATATTTTTGAAAAACTGATTGAAATCGACTATTCCAGTAGTTTCTGACCTTAAAATAATTTTTTGTCGTGAGCAAAAGCTAGTTATTATATAAAATTTTATTTCGAAAATTCAGTGTAGTAATCGGAATATCTACACTACTCTAATGTTTGTCTAATACTATATGAATGGGGTGATCTGACATGTAATATAGATACCTAATTGTGTTTAATGAACGATTACATCACAAATCGTTTTAGCGCTACTTTTGAAAGTGAAATAAATTTTTTTGGGATGTTAGAAGTATATAAAAAGTTATTTTATTATTATTTTTTAATTCATTTAAATACATCCAAAAAAATAATTTCAAACATTTTTATTTATTAAAAATTTGTCACCTAGCCTATTATTTAGTCTCTCGTTCTTATTTTAGGTTACATTATTCGTTAGGTCTTATTTGTAGCAAATATCTACAAAATTAAGTAGGCATTATTACCCGCAAATATTTTATCACTCTGATTACCTGAATTTTGTGTATCCAAATTTGGACTTCGTTTATAAAGTTTATTGTAAGCTGTAGGCATATTATCCATTTTATTGGGTGTATTATCCGAATTCGAATCAGACATTTTATTCGATGCCAAATATTCGCCTGTTTGATCTGAGTTATCTGATTTGCAGTTCGCATCATTTGATTCGTCAGCAGTATTGTCATCAAGATCAAATGCCTGTTAATAGTGTATTATTTGTATCAATAAAGAAATCAATAATAAATAGATGTTGTCCTAAATTTTTAGCCTTTTTAATGCTAAAGAAAATTGTAAAAGATTTGGAGACTTTTAAAAAGGGACAATCCATTTGGCCGATTCAATTCATTTGATATAAGCTTCCAGTATCCAGAAATCGGCAACATGTAACAGTATTTTATAAATGGACGTTCTTTTTGAATTTGAATGTTACTGTGCGCGAATGTATTGTCTTTGTACGTTAATTTTTTGAAAGTTGCACGCGCCCTCGAAGCGCACACCTTTAAAGGGTATATTGGTTATAGTTTGGGAGCATTCGAAACGCACCTAGCCAAAGTGTCTTGATCTTACTTTTAAGAACATTACACTTGTTTTGAAGTGTTTCTGTCTTACTTTGGAGATATTTGTATATTCCTGTCTCACTTTCCATGTTCTTGAGAGTGATACGATGATTCTAGCATACATAGTTTATATGTAATTAAGTAATAGCGTTCGGTATACATCGTATCACATCGTATACATACCTTCACCCTTCTTTCAAGAACATGGAAAGTGAGACAGGAATATACAAATATCTCAAAAGTAAGACAAAAGTACTTCAAAACAAGTGTAATGTTCTTAAAAGTAAGATGAAGACACTTTGGCTAGGTGCGTTTCGAATGCTCCCTTTGATTCGATGCGAATATTAGGGTGTTTAGTGGCTAGGATTCAGCGGGGCTCGTATTTTATTTGCCCAGATAAGCTAAAATTGTACAAAGTGCAACTGTTCTCTGCCTTAAGGGACTGTGCATCAACGTAAAAAGGAAGAAATTCAGATTTTTTTAAAAATCAGTTTTTGGTTGCAAATAATAAAAAAAATAAATAATCTTACGTTTTCTAAGATGCCGATGGCTTTTCTCGTGCGTGGATCGATGACAATACCCACTGTATTATCATCAATATAGCTACGTTTCTCGTCAACTTTTCTTTCAACAAGAATAGAATCCCGTTTTATCAAATTATTGTCTGGATTTCTCGCCGGTTTGAATAATACTTCATCATTCGCATTATAATTTTCTAATAGCCTTTTCAATTCTCGTTCATTGTCAGAATTCACATCAAGACTAAAATGGTCAAAGTTATCTTTGGAAATAATTGGAAAATAAAAATAAATTGAGATTTTAAATAAAAATCGAGAAAAAAATCGCTTTATAATTATGTTGCTTT
Organism: Brachynemurus nebulosus; assembly: GCA_035578155.1. Lineage (NCBI taxonomy): Eukaryota > Metazoa > Arthropoda > Insecta > Neuroptera > Myrmeleontidae > Brachynemurus > Brachynemurus nebulosus. Next base: position 36,785,655 of record JAPWDM010000006.1, read on the forward strand.
TAAAAATACAATTTTTCCCTGTTTCTTTATACCTATCAGTTTTTATTTTTCAACATCCTAAGCTGGTAAAAAATATTTATGTTTTTATTAGATATTTAAATATTTAAAATTTATTAAATTTTTATCATTCTATATTTAAAAAAAAAATTGTTAAATCGTCTTTATACAATTTTATGTTAAAAAGCCTTTAACGATATTTAAAATTCTTACTTTGATCTTTGCGAAAATTCGTTACCACTATTTTCTTTTGAAGCTTCATCCGATCTAGAAAATTTTCAGTAAGTATTTTTTTAAAATGTCAAATTTGAAATATTAAAAAAAAATTGAATTTTTTTTTACCTCAAATCTTGTGGTGTACAAAAAACATCCTTTATAAAAATTTCATTACTCAAAAAGAGTAAACATGTAAAGAAAAAGACGTAAGAAATATACATAATTGATTATAATTTATTATTAAATTATAATAAAAAATTAATTTTTGCTATTTTAAATAAAAATCATCGCAAGTAAACAATTCAACTGTTTTCAATTAAAAAAAAATTTGTATTAGAAAAGGAAAATTTAAAAAAAAATTAATTTAGGAAAATATAGTCATTTTATTTATTATTAAATAGCTTTGTTATATGCAATCTACATAATTTTTATTCAAATGCATATAAAAAGTAATAATTAAAATCAATTAGTTTTCAATGTTTTTTATTACATAATTATAAAAATACAACAATAATATAATAAATTGATAATTTAAAAATGAATATAGCACCATATTAAATAAAATAGAAATATTAAAAATTGCATTTGCTTTTCACTAAATTGATATTTATTTATTTTTTTTTATCAAAGATAATTTTGACTACAGCTCAATACTTAAAAAGAAATTGTTAGTTATTGCAAATATAAGCGTACTAAAAACAAAATTAGTAAAGGATAATTGATTATATCGGATTAAATAAGATTAAAGAATTGATTCCCGCTTTAATTTTGAACTACTGGCATGTAAAATTTGTGCGCCTTGGTGTCACGAGTATGTTTAAACGGTGGAGCGGGTTTTTCTAATAATGTCGCAGGGCAAGGTCCCGTTTGGCGTGGGGTAAATTCTTTTTTATATGATGACGCAACGCTAACGCTAGTGTCTCCTAGACTAATATTTGAAATATTCGAATGACGTTGAACACGTGAGGATGATGATATGGATGAACTTTGTGTTTGATGATGTTGCGATTTTTGCGTAAAGCTACCGTACGATTTTGCTTCGGATTGTCCATAAAATGTACCGCCAACTGATAGGTTATCTTGGCGAATTATTTTTTGCGGCCTTTCAACGGTCTGATAATTTGAAGATGACCACTGTTGACCACGACGCATGTTTGAACCTGAATGCAACTCGCATTGTTGTGATTCACGATGTATTGTACTTAAACTTCGTCTATCGCTACTTTGCGACGAATTACTAATGTATTGACCTTGTTCACTTAAATTATGTATGCTTCGTTTCTGGGCTGCTGCCGCGGAACTAATCGTATGTAAAGCTTCGGTAGATGATTGTATACCTTTACGATGTAACACGGCATTCGTAATGTCGGCTGATGATGATACGATATTCTTTCGATGATGTGAAGTTTTCGTGATTTCGGCATTGCTGGTCGAACTTTGATTGTCGTGGAATATGTTACTATGTGAGCTGGATTGATGATGGCTTGACGAAGTTTGCATAGAATTGTCAGTAATGTTGTTAGTTATATTATTAGCTTGAATTCGTTTAACGTCGGAACTGGCATGATCGGTAACACTACGACTTGTAGATGTTTCTATAGCTTGTTTAGCGTCGGTATTTTGAACAACGTTGACTGCTTTTTCTTGTGTTACATTTACTGATTTTGCTTGTACCACATTCGTTTGTTTTCCTTTTATGTTTGTTATATTTCGTATTACTGTGGTTATGGTACCATCTGGATTTCTGATTGTTTCAGTTTTGGTTTCTTTGACGGCGAGTGGTGGATGAACAATTACTTGTTTTTGCACTACATTTTCTTGAGCTGTACGTTTAGTGTAAGTATTGTAGTTCATTTGATTTGTTGTCTTCATTGATCTTTCGTCAGTACCAAGGGAAATGCTTGATGACATATGACGACGTTTATTACTGACACTTTCATTTAGACTCATTTGACTGTCAGTTTTTCTTATCGTTTCTTGAGTTCTCTTGTCTTCCACGTGTTTATATTCGGATTTTTGGGTAGTTCTTCCTTCGAATTTGCCGGTCATGCTTAAATTGTCTTTTGGTTTTATAGGCGTAGATTTTTCGGCTGGTGACCACCTTGAAGGTGACGGTTTTTCAAAATCTCCCTCAGGATACAAATTGTCTTTTGGTTTTGTAGGAGTTGGTCGTTCTCTTGGAGTCCATGTTAATTCAGGAGGTCTTTCAAAACTACCTTCAGGTCTTAGATTGTCACTGTGTTTAATAACAGTTACCTTTTCACCATTTACTACTGTTTTGTATTCATTATGTTTACGATAGTCATGGAATTCTCCTTCCACCCGGAGATTATCTTCTCGACGAATCATCTGTACTTTTTCTCCTTTAGTATATGTGTAATCTTCTTTTCTTTGAATATTTTCGAAAGTGCCTTCGGTTTTCAAATTGTCTTCGTGTTTAACGACTTCGCGTCGTTCACCACGAACTACTTTATAATCATCTTTTGTTTGCATGTCTATAAATTTACCTTCCATTTTTAAGTTATCTGTGCGTTTTATTACTTCAACTCGTTCTCCATGTGTAGTTTTGTAATCATCTCGACGATGAATTATTAATTCACCTTCAGTTTTTAGATTGTCAGTCTGTCTAATGGGAGTACGTTTTTCAACAGGACCAACTTTGGAAGGACTTTGAGGTCTGTCAAATTCCCCTTCAAGTTTTAGATTGTCCGGATGTTTCTTAACAGGTGTTCGTTCACCTTGCACTACACGATAGTCGTCACGAGATCGAATATCTGTAAATTCACCTTCGACACGCAAATTATCTTCGTATTTACGAACTTCAACTCTATCAGTTATTTTTACATTTGTGTAGTCATCTCGAGATCGATAAATATTCATCTCTCCTTCCATACGAAGATGGTCCTCATGTTTCTTTATATCAGCTCTTTCGCCTCTTGTTACACAATAATCATCTTTATGCTTTATAATCAATTCTCCTTCAGGTTTTAGATTATCTTTATGTTTAATCGGAGTTCTCTTTTCAGCAGGTCCTACTTTACTTGGCGATGGCCTTTCGAACTTTCCTTCTGGTTTTAAATTATCCTCTGGTTTTTTAGGCTTTGGTCTTTCAGCTGGTTTATATTGCTCACGCTCTCGCTTTATAAATTCTCCTTCAATGCGTAAATTATCTGGATGTTTCTTCGGTGTAGGACGTTCTGCAGGTTGATATTGAGGTTTTTCTTGTTTTTCAAAGTCACCTTCAGGTCTGAGATTATCTTGAGGTTTTTTAGGAGTAGGCCGCTCTGCAGGAACGAATTTTGGTTTCTCTGGCGTTTCAAATCCACCTTCTGGGAAAAGATTATCTTGAGGCTTTTTAGGAGTAGGACGTTCTGCTGGTACAAATCTTGGTTTCTCAGGTTTTTCAAATTCTCCTTCTGGATAAAGATTATCTTGGGGTTTCTTAGGCACTGGTCGTTCAGCAGGTTGGTATTTAGGTTTCTCTTGTTTCTCGAATTCACCTTCTGGATAAAGATTATCTTGAGGTTTTTTAGGAGTGGGGCGTTCCGCAGGAACGAATTTTGGTTTCTCTGGTGTTTCAAATCCACCTTCGGGGAAAAGATTGTCTTGAGGTTTCTTGGGAGTAGGACGTTCTGCTGGTACAAATCTTGGTTTCTCAGGTTTTTCAAATTCTCCTTCTGGATAAAGATTATCTTGGGGTTTCTTAGGCACTGGTCGTTCAGCAGGTTGGTATTTAGGTTTCTCTTGTTTCTCGAATTCACCTTCTGGATAAAGATTATCTTGAGGTTTTTTAGGAGTGGGTCGTTCCGCAGGAACGAATTTTGGTTTCTCTGGTGTTTCAAATCCACCTTCGGGGAAAAGATTGTCTTGAGGTTTCTTGGGAGTAGGTCGTTCGGCCGGTACAAATTTTGGTTTTTCAGGTGTTTCAAATTCTCCTTCTGGATAAAGGTTATCTTTTGGTTTTTTAGGTGTCGGTCTTTCAGCAGGAGTGTATTTTGGTTTTTCAGGTTTTTCAAATTCCCCTTCTGGGTGAAGATTATCTGTTGGTTTTTTAGGCGTTGGTCGCTCAGCAGGCTTATACTGAGGTTTCTCTGGGCGTTCAAAATCACCTTCAGGTTTCAAATTATCAGCATGTCTTATAGGTGTACGTTTTTCAGCAGGTCCAAATTCTGTAGGACTCTTTGGTCTTATAAAATCTCCTTCAAGTTTTAAATGATCAGGATGTTTCTTTATTGGAGCTCGCTCACCTTTTACAACACAGTAATCATCGCGACTTCGAATATCCGTAAATTCACCTTCCATGTGTAAATTGTCTTCATATTTCCGTACTGTTACTCTGTCAGTTACTTTGACACTTGAGTAATCGTCTCGAGAACGATAAATATTTATTTCTCCCTCCATACGTAAGTGATCTTCATGTTTCTTTATGTCAGCTCTTTCGCCTCGTGTCACGCAATAATCATCTTTATGTTGTATAATTAATTCGCCTTCAGGTCGGAGATTATCAGTAGGCTTTTTAGGTGTTGGACGTTCTGCTGGCCGATACTGCGGTTGTTCAGGTCTTTCAAATTCGCCTTCTGGGCGTAAATTATCACTCGGTCTTTTAGGTGTTGGACGTTCTGCTGGCCGGTACTGAGGTTGTTCTGGTCGTTCAAACTCTCCTTCTGGTTTTAGATTATCACTTGGTTTTTTAGGTTTCGGACGTTCTGCTGGCCTGTACTGAGGTTGTTCCGGTCTTTCAAATTCTCCTTCTGGTCTTAAATTATCACAAGGCTTTTTAGGTGTTGGACGTTCTGCCGGCTTATATTGTGGTTGTTCAGGTCTTTCAAATTCTCCTTCTGGACGTAAATTATCACTTGGTTTTTTAGGGGTTGGACGTTCTGCTGGCCTGTACTGAGGCTGTTCCGGTCTTTCAAATTCTCCTTCTGGTCTTAAATTATCACTAGGCTTTTTAGGTGTTGGACGCTCTGCCGGTCGATACTGTGGTTGTTCAGGTCTTTCAAATTCTCCTTCTGGACGTAAATTATCACTTGGTTTTTTAGGGGTTGGACGTTCTGCTGGCCTGTACTGAGGCTGTTCCGGTCTTTCAAATTCTCCTTCTGGTCTTAAATTATCACTAGGCTTTTTAGGTGTTGGACGCTCTGCCGGTCGATACTGTGGTTGTTCAGGTCTTTCAAATTCTCCTTCTGGACGTAAATTATCACTTGGTTTTTTAGGAGTTGGACGTTCAGCGGGTCTGTACTGAGGCTGTTCTGGGCGTTCGAATTCTCCTTCTGGTCGTAGATTGTCACTTGGCCTTTTAGGACTGGGACGTTCAGCTGGCCTGTACTGTGGCTGCTCCGGTCGTTCAAATTCGCCTTCAGGCCTCAAATTGTCAGCAGGTTTCTTGGGCGTTGGGCGTTCAGCCGGTCTGTATTGAGGTTGTTCTGGTCGTTCAAATTCTCCTTCTGGTCGCAGATTATCACTAGGCTTTTTAGGTGTTGGACGTTCTGCCGGTCGATACTGTGGTTGTTCAGGTCTTTCAAATTCTCCTTCTGGACGTAAATTATCACTTGGTTTTTTAGGAGTTGGACGTTCAGCGGGTCTGTACTGAGGCTGTTCTGGTCGTTCGAATTCTCCTTCTGGTCGTAGATTGTCACTTGGCCTTTTAGGAGTAGGACGTTCAGCTGGCCTGTACTGTGGCTGCTCCGGTCGTTCAAATTCGCCTTCGGGCCTCAAATTGTCAGCAGGTTTCTTGGGCGTTGGGCGTTCAGCCGGTCTGTACTGAGGTTGTTCTGGTCGTTCAAATTCTCCTTCTGGTCGCAGATTATCGCTAGGCTTCTTAGGTGTTGGACGTTCTGCCGGCCGATATTGCGGTTGTTCAGGTCTTTCAAATTCTCCCTCTGGTCGTAGGTTATCGCTAGGCCTTTTAGGTGTTGGACGTTCTGCCGGCCGATACTGCGGTTGTTCAGGTCTTTCGAATTCTCCCTCCGGTCGTAGGTTATCGCTAGGCTTCTTAGGTGTTGGACGTTCTGACGGTCGATATTGCGGTTTTTCAGGTCTTTCAAACTCTCCTTCTGGACGCAAATTGTCACTAGGCTTTTTAGGTGTTGGACGTTCTGCCGGCCGATACTGCGGTTGTTCAGGTCTTTCAAATTCGCCTTCTGGGCGTAAATTATCGCTCGGTCTTTTAGGTGTTGGACGTTCTGCTGGCCGGTACTGAGGTTGTTCTGGTCGTTCAAACTCTCCTTCTGGTTTTAGATTATCACTTGGTTTTTTAGGTTTCGGACGTTCTGCTGGCCTGTACTGAGGTTGTTCCGGCCTTTCGAATTCTCCTTCTGGTCTTAAATTATCACTAGGTTTTTTAGGAGTTGGACGTTCGGCTGGTCTATACTGTGGTTGTTCAGGTCTTTCAAATTCACCTTCTGGGCGTAAATTATCGTTCGGCTTTTTGGGTGTGGGACGTTCTGCTGGCCGGTATTGAGGTTGTTCTGGCCGTTCGAACTCTCCCTCTGGTTTTAGATTATCACAAGGCTTTTTAGGTTTCGGACGTTCTGCTGGTCTGTACTGAGGTTGTTCAGGTCTTTCAAATTCTCCTTCTGGACGTAAATTGTCACTTGGTTTTTTAGGAGTTGGACGTTCAGCGGGTCTGTATTGAGGCTGTTCTGGTCGTTCGAATTCACCTTCTGGTCGCAAATTGTCGCTAGGTTTCTTAGGAGTGGGACGTTCGGCGGGCCTATATTGTGGTTGTTCTGGTCTTTCAAATTCACCTTCAGGTCGTAAATTATCAGTAGGTTTCTTTGGAGTTGGACGTTCAGCAGGCCTATACTGTGGTTGTTCGGGTCTTTCGAAGTCACCTTCTGGTCGCAAATTATCGCTAGGTTTCTTAGGAGTAGGCCGCTCGGCTGGTCTGTATTGAGGTTGTTCTGGTCTTTCAAAATCTCCCTCTGGTCGTAGGTTATCACTAGGTTTTTTGGGAGTTGGACGTTCTGCAGGTCTATATTGTGGTTGTTCAGGTCTTTCGAATTCACCTTCTGGTCGCAAATTATCAGTTGGTTTTTTAGGTGTTGGACGTTCTGCTGGCCGATACTGAGGTTGTTCCGGTCTCTCAAAATCACCTTCTGGCTTTAGATTATCAATCGGCTTTTTAGGTTTGGGCCTTTCGGCTGGTTGATATTCTGGTTTATGAGGGCGTTCGAATTCACCTTCAGGTTTCAAATTGTCTGTGGGTTTTTTGGGAGTCGGACGTTCAGCTGGCCTAAATTTAGGATGTTCGGGTCTTTCAAATTCTCCTTCTGGCTTCAGATTGTCACTTGGTTTTTTAGGAGTTGGTCTTTCTGCTGGCTTATATTGTGGTTTGTCTGGTCTTTCAAATTCTCCTTCTGGTTTCAAATTATCAGTTGGTTTCTTAGGAGATGGTCGTTCAGCTGGTTTATATTGTGGTTGCTCGGGTCTTTCAAAATCACCTTCTGGTTTCAAATTATCTGTAGGTTTTTTGGGTTTGGGTCTTTCAGCTGGTCGGTATTTTTGTGGTTCGCGCTTTTCGAATTCTCCTTCTGGTTTGAGATTGTCCTTTGGTTTTTTAGGTGTCTGACGTTCAGCAGGTTTAAATGATGGTTTCTCAGGTTTAGCAAATTCACCTTCTGGTTTTAAGTTATCTTTTGGTTTTTTAACTTCGGCTCGTTCTCCTATGACGGGCTTAAAATCGTCTTTTGGTTTCCCTTCAAATGGACCTTCTAATCTTAAGTTGTCTTTTCGAATTACTTTTGTTTGCCTTACATCTGTCAAGTCAACGGTTTTATAAACTTCTTGTGTAGTAGTAGTAACTTCGGTTTTTTCGGTTGAATAGAATTTTTCAAAATCTTCTTTTGTCCAAGTACGTCTGCGTGATGGTCTTATCACTTCTGTAAATTTGTGTGTGAAATCTGTTTGATTAGATGTGTCGAAAATCATTGGACCTTCTGGAACTAAATTATCTGGTTTTCTGGGTACAGTCCTTACATGTTCTATAGAAGAACTATGATCAACGTATTCTGAACGGCTGGTTGTATCAATAATAATATCACCTTCGATTTTAGTCCAAGTGTTACGACGGATCGGTGAAGGACGTTCGGTTGGTTCTCCTGAATAATCGATTTTAGACGTGGTAATATCTGCAAAACAAAAAATTATTATTTAACATATTTGGTAAAAAGATATGATCATAAGATATTAAAAGAATTAAAACAATATTTACCTATGAATTCACCACCAACTGTTAAGTTGTCTTCATGTCTAGTTATTTCAGCTCTATCTCCTCGAATTACACGATATTCATCAATTATACTACGTGTTCCAGTAAATTCACCTTCCGGGTGTAAATTATCTTGTGGCTTTTTAATTTTTGGACGTTCTGCCGGCTGCCATTTTTCTGGAGTTCGTTTTTCAAAATCACCTTCTGGTTTTAAATTATCTTCAGGTTTTTTTGCCACTGGCCTTTCTCCCGGTTTCCATTCTTCTGGAACTTTCTTTTCAAATTCTCCTTCTGGTTTAAGATTATCTTTAGGTTTTTTTACTTCTGGGCGTTCTCCAGGTTTCCACTGATCCTTTGGTCGTTTTTCAAATTCACCTTCAGGTTTTAAATTGTCTTTTGGTTTTTTTACTTCAGGGCGTTCTGCTGGTTTCCATTCTTCGGGGACTTTCTTTTCAAATTCACCCTCTGGTTTAAGATTATCTTTAGGTTTTTTGGCTTCTGGGCGTTCTCCAGGTTTCCATTGATCTTTTGGTCTCTTTTCAAATTCACCTTCAGGTTTTAAGTTATCTTTAGGTTTTTTAACTTCAGGACGTTCACCCGGTCTCCATTTATCTTGTGGTCTTTTTTCAAACTCTCCTTCAGGTCTAAGATTATCTTCCGGTTTTTTAATTTCTGGCCTTTCACCAGGCCTCCATTTCTCTGGAGTTCTTTTTTCAAATTCACCTTCTGGTTTCAGATTATCAGTAGGTTTTTTAACCTCAGGACGTTCACCTGGTCTCCATTTTTCTTGGGGTCGTTTTTCAAAATCACCCTCTGGTTTCAAATTATCTTTTGGTTTTTTAACTTCAGGCCTTTCAGCTGGCCGCCATTGGTCTTCGGGTCGTTTTTCGAAGTCACCCTCTGGTTTCAAATTATCCTTTGGCTTCTTTACTTCTGGACGTTCTCCGGGTTGCCATTTTTCCTTTGGACGTTTTTCAAATTCTCCTTCTGGTTTCAAATTATCTTTTGGTTTTTTAACATCGGCTCTTTCACCAGGTTGCCACTTATCCTCTGGTCTTTTTTCAAATTCACCTTCTGGTTTTAAATTATCTTGCGGTTTCTTAATAGGTGCTCTTTCACCTTTTGTTGCACTATATTCATCACGACGTTCTCCAATAAAGGGTCCATCTATGTGCAAGTGATCTTCATCAAAAGGTTTATGCGGACAGCGGTGACGTCTAGAAAAAAAAAATATAATTAATTAAAATATTAAAATATTAAAAACTTAAGAATAATTTAAAAATTTGTCTGCACACTAACTACATTCGTGAATGAAAATTTTATTTTCTTTTTTAATAATTATATTATATGTTATACTTATAAAATACCTCCTTAATATAAAAAGTTCAAGAATAGCTATTAGTATTTTTATAGTAAGTATCAATCAAATAAAATAAAAGCTAATTGATTAATAAAATCGATTTTACAATAAACAATTTTTTTTATTAATATAAAAATGTATAACTAAATAAATTATTTTCGAATGAACAGTAGATATCTACTAAAATTCAAAAATGATATAAAATAAACGTTAAATATTTTGCGTTAAAAAAATATTTAAAATAACTATAAATTAAATACAATCGAATTAGGTACCTTTTTAAATGTAATCCAGGTACCATAGATAGTACAATTATTTTTAAGAAATATTTTTAATTTGAACATTGATGATAAAATTATTATAGTTTTCACCGTATTATCACTTTACAATGGAAAAACTATTAAATAACAAATTAATTCCGGTCGAAAGTAAATTCATTTATATTTGCATTGTTGTGACATTTCGTAGTCGATCCGACACCGATGTCGAAACTTTCGTTGCTAATCGTATACTAAAATAACGAACATCCGTTCACACTGATGATATTCAAGCGCATTCAAGCTACTCTAGGTACTCCGCAAACTATAAATTTTAAACCATAGGCGCTTTTAAACGATTTATTTAGTTTTATTATTATTGGTCAGTTATAATGTAATTTTGTTAATCTGACCTATATGGGACTAAAACATTGTTGAATATTGGTAGTTAATAATAAAATTATGACTTCTAATCTTCTACTTGTAGTATCTCGAAAAAAAAACAAGTAGACCGAATTTGATGAAATTTTTTTAAAAGTATATTAACCTTAATATGTTTCAATATGTACCCTAAAGCGGCCCCTACACGCTCAATAATATTGCACAAAATCCGAGGTTGTACAATATTATGGACCCTCTGTAGGTTATATTGAAGGGTTGTACAATATATTGTGCTGATCAAAAATAGTTTGAAATATATTGTGCAATGAATGAATATTGTAACGTCTGCAGGCTTTGTAGATATTATTGCGCAATACTATTTTATTTTTTGTTTGATTTGTTTGTTATATTTGATGGCTATTATTTGAACCTGTATGAATTATTAATTTGCAAGAATAATTATTAAAATTAAACAACAGTTTAATTAAGTACAAATCCTGCATTCAGTTTATTGCACAAATTTCTTTAACAAAATTATTGAACTGTCTGGAGAAGCGTTCAGTAAATTGCACAAGTTGATTGCACAATATTATTGAGCGTGTAGGGGCCGCTTAAGATATCGTGCAGGAAAAAATGTCTACATACATACGAACGTTCGCACACATAAATACATCTTTTTAAAAATAGTGTAAAAACACTGCAGTGATCTCAGAAAATATAAATATGCCGAAAATTTTGATTTTGATTTTCGAAGCCATTAAAATAATTTTCCTATAGGGTAAAAGCCCCTATACTCGAACGCGATTCAATACTCGAACAGTTTTGATATTTTATATATTAATGAAGTTATTTCTGAAAAAAGCCGATAAATATTAAAACTGTTCGAGTATTGAATCACGTTCGAGTATAGGGGCTCTTACGTTACTGAGAAGTTAATAAAGTAAATTCATAATTTTAATTTATACAATATAAAAAAAGTCATTCAGATGATTTTGGACAAGGAGTCCGATACAGTGGCGTAGCAAGGGGGGTGCAAAGGGTACTATCATGACCCGGGCGCCACTTTGAGAGGGGCGCCAAAAGCTAATAAGAGGAGCGTCAAAAGCTAATAGGAGGAGCGCTATTTAAATTTTTTTGTGTTTGTCATTAGAATTTTGTCACGTGAAAGTATAGGGAAATTACGAAATTACTTCCAGGTTATGACTTCAAATATATAGATACACAAACAAAGCATTGGTGAGCAAAGAAAAAGGTCCTTAAGGCAACTTTTAGGGAAAAATTTAAAATACAAATTTACGAGAAAGATTTTTTTCCGAAATTTTAAATACACCATTCTACTACCTAACATTTTTAAAATTTTGGAAGGGAAGCGCAAATAAAGTGTCACGCACCGGGCGCCATTTATGCTCGCTACGCCTCTGAGTCCGAAGAGTCTCTGACACAATTATTCTTTTTCATGGGAGGTTTTTAAAAATCTTAATCTGTCTATCATGTAATACCTAAAATCTCGTCCAATAATTTAAAAAAATACGAAATTATTTTGACCTTTACCATTTTTCGACATTTTACTCTTGATTTCTAATTTAAATTCATTATTTCTGGGGCCAAAAAGACACCCCCCCGAAAAAAATTTTCTTTTTAACATTGAAAAAAATTACAGTTAGTCAAAAGCCAACACTGAATACTAACTTTTTTCCATTTGACTACTAAATTAGCAAGGGAATAATAGGGGATGGGTTAGGAAATAACATCAAAACAAATAAGGATCATTAACATCTGTCAATATACGAAAAGTCATTTATTATTAAATCGAAAATAAAAATGTCAATGACGCCAAACAGTGTTGATATTATGCCGGTGGCTCTGTAACCTTCACCCAATTGCCATTAAACCGAACGAACTAACAATTCATTCAGACCATACAGCCGTACAGTCCATTAACTGTATTATGCTACATTTTGTTCACAAACGTAAATATCTCCCGTCATTGTTGTAAGCAGTAAGAATTCCCTACACTTTAAACCAATTACGACCGTAGATAATAACGTCATATGTAATATATTATTCTATAGTTGAAAAAAATTAGTATACAATTTATAGAACAATGTGTAACGTACTCGTGTAGGTACTTATTGTACTTATGTCATGTACGTAACATTTTAAATGGGTTTTACAGAATTGAAAAGGGAACAAACATAGTGTCATTTAACTGTAGTTATAAAAGAAACTATTTTCGAAGAAATAATACAATTTTAGCGTTCCGTATCTTAATAAGAAAAATGGAACCATTATAGGATCACTTAATTCTTCGAAAACTATGTGATGTAGGAATTTGAAATTTGGAATTATCGAAAATATCGATAATCAAAAGTTATGGAAATATTTTTTGTAATTTTTTTTTGGGGAGGGAGGTAGTTACTAGTTAGTTTGGCTTCTAAAAAAAGTTGTATCGCGATATCCTGTTAAAAGAAGTTACTTTTGTTGATCTCAAACACATTTTTACAAATTTTAACCGCGCACTAATCTTTTAGGCTTTTAAAGTTAAAAATTTGACATTATTAAAGTTATATATATATATATATATATATATATATATATATATATATATATATATATATACTACAAGAAAATTTCCAGAACTTTTGCCAGTCTAATACAGTACACTCCCGATTATCCGCGGTGCGGATTATCCGCGCGTGCTACGGAAACCGAGAAAATAAGTATTTATAAAAAAAAGGACTGAACTGACAAGTTTATTGAGTACAAAACGTGCGCAGGCCTTGAGTACAAAACGTGCGAACTCGCCCAGTAGGCTGGCGCGCAAACTTATGCTACGCAAAATTCAATCGCGGATTAAGAAAAAATGTTTCCAAAGCAAGAAACAGAAACAAGTGACCGATTTTTTTAAGAGGTTGTAATGACTATTTATGTTTACATTGTATTTTACGTCTTAATGTATAGTAGACTGTGTTAAATAGATTGTTTTTTATGTTAAAATAGTTTTTCTCTTTTGTTCTCTCCCATTTTCGGTATTTTTACGGATTATCCGCGATTTTCGTTATCCGCGGTAGTCGCGCCACTCAATTCCGCGGATAATCGGGAGTTTACTGTAGTTTGCAAAGCCCGATTCCCTCTTTACCGGTTTGTCCTTTTTAAAAATAACAATCGTTACTTTCTTTTAAAATTCTTTTAAAGCAGGAACTATTCGAAGTACCATTTTTTTTAGACATATTAATTTAAGTTCCACTAGAATTATCAGTTTAAACAAAACGAAAAAAACATATTGTGGTGGAAATGCTAGGGAAAACGAATTTAATATAATTCCATATTGTATTATTTCATGTAGAAAATTAATAATTCTAGAATTTTTTTTGTATTATTTCATGTAGAAAATTAATAATTCTAGAATTTATTTAAACCCATATATTTTTGTCATAATTTAAGTTTTAACACAATCTAAATATTATTATTTATTAAATTTGATACAGGTGTTTTCATAATTTGGTCACTGACATTGACCTTTGTAGTTCAAAGGGTTAAATTATAAATTAATTGAAATTGGCTCATTAATTAATTTATACATTATTAAAATAGTTTTTTCCAACAAGATATGTAATTAACTAAACAGAAATGTTCTGTTACTTGCATATAGTCGTACGATTATAACTTTAGATTTGAATTTCTAATTTTAGTAAGTGACGAAAAGAAAAATAACATAATTCCGAAATAATTATATCTGCCTGTATAGAATAATTTTTTAAAAGATTTATATGTATGGTTTTACTGATACCAATAATATACGAAATAGTTTAACATTAGTGCCATATCGATCCTGGTACCTTAAGTTTATGTACGACTTGATTCCAGAAAGCCGGCCGACTTTGTTTGTACTTATATATTAGCTTAAAGGTGTTCATAATGTCCTTCAACTTAAAGAAATAATCAACGTCGATTAGTTGTGTCTATATATATAATAAAATGATAAAGTAAAAACCACTGGACGGATTTCGATGAAATTTTGTAAGTTAGAGTCTTGGTCAATATCCCCAATCAAAATGATCACTATATTCCTAATAGGGGTTGAGATATTAAAGATAAAGGTTGATATATTAAAGATATTCATTTAACAATAAATGAAAAAAAAAAAAGTATTTAAAATATATAATAGTAAATGTCAAATTTAAAATTATTTACGTAAATTTAACTTTAGAAACGACTATTATTAAAGTTTAATTACGAAGGAATTGAAGATAATTTTAAAATTATGTTCCAGAGCCCTAAAATCCTCAAAAACTTCTAAAATTAAAATAATTCTAAAACTATATTAATATGGGTTTGTACGGAAAGGTCTCAAAGTGTGGAAATTAAATATACGGAATATTGCTTCTTTTTCGAATCGTCGAATTTCTATCAAATTATGAAATTGACGCTAGTGAAGCAGCGGTCAACAGCTTGTGTTAAAATTTATTTTTTTAAAATCCTATGGCGATAGCGCTGAGAAATATATAGGAATTTAAGCATCTAGTTGTAAAAATTGCCACACGATCGTCTCTGAAGAACCATATTTAGGATTGTAAGTTGTAACATTCTGAATATAATTTATTTGTTACTTAAGTAAAAAAAAAATGAAGAAGATACCCAGTTTTACGACATTTAAGAGTTATTAGTTCAATAAATTATGGTGGGAATGATGGGAATTTATTTATTTGCTAATGTATTTGTTTAGGTTTACGTAGCTATGGAAAAATTGATACTTTTTTTCTTATTTGAAATTTTTTTATTTATTAATTCAAATAGCTTGAAAAAATCATCCATAATTAATTATAAATTGTAAATAAATAATTCCGACATTCAAGACAAGAACAATCAATATTATTTTTATGGTACAGAAACTTTAAAAACTCTTACGAACATGTAACGCTTAAAGATACATAACTACATCTAACTAAAGTTAATTAAATTAAAGTTAGTAAATAAGAGAAACAGTAAATATTTTAAAAAGAAATAAACAATCTATTTGAGAGGAGGCGGAAGTTAGAGCTGCGCTACGTAATTCTTCATTTATTTTATTTGATACAGTGTGGGCTACCACAGTGTTCTCTGCCACAGGGGTGGCGCCATTTTGATTGAAGTTAATAGATTATTAAAGTGTAAACAAATATACGCTGCCAATGGGGTGTGACACACAGCTTCCTCGTACTCGTAAAAGCACCTTGGTAATTTAATGCTCAATATACCTTTGTATAATTTAATACAGGTATATAAATTAATAAAAATAAATAAACAAAATGATTCATAAAAAATTGAGCGAAATGGGACTAGCAGTAAATAAAATATTGACATTTAATGGGATTTCATGGTAGCGTCGTGGATACTGTTACTCCAAATGCAATTAAATTTGTAGGAGACTATCTAGGAATCAGACAGCATAATTTCTGACAATTTCATAAAAAAAATTGAATAGTTCAGAAGTTATGCCACTTGGTGCAATTTAGTATATTAATTCAATGACATGGTAGCAGTGTAGCTACCGTTACTCCGATTTCGATTAAATGGGTAGGGGACCAACTAGGAACAAAACTGCATAATTCCTGAAAATTTCATTATCAACAATCGAATAGTTCAGAAGTTATGCCACGTGATATGCAAATTGGCGACACACAGACGGACAGACACCAAACCAAAATTGTTCAGGAAGCTCTAAAAATTGTTCAGGAGGGAAAATTTTTTTTAACTTCCCATAGGAAGTTATTGTAATGGGTCTGATTTTACGAATCGCTAATTTTGACATACCTCCACGTTTCAACGTCACTAGAATCCGAATCCATCGTTTTTAGCGTGATGTCTGTGTGTGCGTTCGTTAGTTCGTTCGTTCGTTCGTGAATTTTTTTTCGTCTCGCATATCTCGAGAACAAATGATGTCAACTCCGGACTAATTTCATTAGATGCGTAATCAAAAAATGAAGACCGGATAAAGTTTTTAGCAAATTCGGATTAGCGGTTTGTTTTTTGTGTTATTTATAAAAGAAAGATGTTGTTTCAACTGAAAATTTTCCTAAACTGACTATTACATCAACTTGTTTGCCAAAAATTGTAATGGTATGCTGACTGCAGATATTTGAAACAATACGTTTCAAAAAATATTAATAGATGACACAAGGTAGGTGTATTATGTTTAAAATATAAAATTTTGGTAAAAGAAAACAGTTGAAAATATTTTTACATACAAAAATTTGTATTAAATGCGAATTTACTTAGTGCTGTAACCGTTTCTTTTCTAATTCATTTGTAGATAAATTTTGTAACACGTTGTATTTTTTCATATAAATTTTATGTATATGTACATACATAATCCAGCAAGTAAACACTAATTTGAATAAGCTGTGTATATAACAATAACAACAATATGTAACGTACGTTCAGGATACAATATATCCGTTACCTGGTGAAGTTGCCTGTATGAGCATGTTTTATAAAACACCGTTCTGAATAAACTTCTGAATAAAATATCGTTAATTAATTTTACGTTTAGAGTATTTCGAATACTTGAAAAAATTCAAAGAACCAAGTCTCTACCTAGACATTTTATATAATTATGAACGCTGTTTATGTCTTGAATACTTGCCTATATAAATTTTTAAAACATAAAATATACATAAAACTTTTTATATTACCGCAATTTAAATTATAAATGAACTTTTCACCTACAATTTAACTCGTTAGTTAATTATTTCCAAACTAGCTCAGCCAGTTTAACGTGCTAAATTATTTGCACAAATAAATTTTTAAAAAAAGAAGAAAACAGTTAAAATAAATAAGCATGTCCCCAGCTCTCCCACCATTAAAGGTAGAAAACTTGTTCATTTATAAAAATATGTATTTTCTTTATAGATTCAGTCAATTTCCTTAATTCAAATCACTTTCCTTAAAATTTGATATGAGTAAAAAGAAGTTTTTCAATTTCATGACGTCAGCAAGTTTATTAAAATTTCTCAAGACCTGAGTCACAATAAATGTGTTAATTTATAAAGAATGTATCTCTATCAGGATTATTACAGATTTTCGTATCCGTAAATGGGAAACGTCTGCATCAATTCGCATTATTTTAGTACGGGTGTAATGTGGATACGGATTTTTGTATTTTAAAACACAAATTATGTATGTTGAAAATGTGGACGCGTCAAATAGATGTTTCAAGATTCCTATCAGCTATATCAGCCAAAGGCGTAATACCCCGGTAAAATTACAATTTTTTCTCACAAAAATTTACATACAAGATTTTCTTTTTGGAGAATGTTTAGGGGTATCTCATGAGTGCAAACTCAAATTAGCGGGATGGTGGAGGTTGTGCTTCAGCCGCTATCTTGAATTTCAGTTTTTGCCAAATATCTCAACAACGGTGCATCTAATGAGAAAAATGCTCAGAATCAATTTTATAGAAAATTAAATTTTGCGTTACTTTTGTTTGAAACATTTTTCGATGAAATTCGTATTTTTCGCCAAAATTTCGTGGATCTAATTTTCCCCCAATATTGCATTAACGATACTTCGAACATTGAAAGTAGCTATTATTGAATTTTTAGAACGGGAAATCCTCTACAAGTATTATTCGAAACTTTTTGAGGTATTTCTAATAGCTTAGAAGTTATACACCTTTAAACGTCAAAATTAGGTCATCCAATCTTCAAAAAGAATTGCTACTGTTAACATTAATGAGACATGCAACAGTAAAAACTTGGTCTGCAAAATTTGAACCTTAGATTTTGTTTCCGGGAAATGTTTAGAAGTATGCCAAGAGCCTGAATAAAGATTGGAAGGGTGGTGGAAGTTGTACTTCAGCCGCAATCTTGGATTTCAGTTTTCGCCACAGCGGTGCATCTAATGAGGAAAATGCTCAGAATCAATTTTATAAAATATAGGCTTTTATAGGCTTTTTCTTGGTAAATTTATTGTATTATAACTACAGTGGAGCAGGTGGAGCAATCGCTCCAGAGCGCATGACAAAAAACGGCGCAACGGAAAAAAATATGGGCGCAAAACGGAAAAATATTGTTGTCAAGGCTCAATTTATAAAGAAGGGGATTCGGAAATTTCTTGGACGTTTTCTTTTTTTGCTCGTCAGCTGCATTTTCGGAGAAAATGAACTTTTGAGGCGGAGGCACTTGAATATAAATTGCTACAGAGCGCAAGAATTGTAGTTACACCTCTATAAAAAAGTTTGCAATAATGTATTTTTTAGAGAAAATGCGTAATATTTAATCTTTCTTTTTTTTTTGAAAATATACTGAAAAATTCGAAACTGAAGATTGGCGAAGAAATATTATGTTCTATTATAAAGACGAACAAATTGAACGCACTTTTACTTTCCATATATTTCGATACAACAAAACTTTAACTAGTAGAAGGGATTTCAATAAAAACTCTAGCACTGTCTGCATTATCTGTACGTGCGAAAATACAAAGTTTATATATATAAAGGGCTCACGACATGCAATAATTGTTGGCTTAAAATAACACTGGAGTTGAGGAACGTGTTTGTTTAACAGTACAAACTATCAGAAACAAAGGAAAATTGTAAATTTCATGTAAACAAAACTTATCAATCAATAATTTATGCAGATAGTATTTATGTAAACTAATTTGAATAGAAAATTTAAATTTTAACAATTTAATACATTTCACACTTTTTAAATTAATGAATACTTGTGAAGTATTTTCATTAATTTTAATTAAACTGTTGCAAAGAAAATAATGTACTTAAAAAAAAAACGCCGTGAGCAGCGGGGCCCCATCACGGAAGTCGAATTTTTCCCTTCATCTTCAGTATTGAATGTCTACAAGCGAAATGTGATTGAAAGTCTACAAGCGATTTGTCATTTTGGTGGTTTCAAAACTGATGATGAGTATCCGGCTGATCGGGGCTTTAAAAAAAGGTTTTAAGTTTTTAAGGGCTGAATCTCAGTAAATTTCAATTTTGTGCGGATAGCAGTTAGCAAGAAAAAAGCCAATACAGATCGTACGAGGGCATTCCTACCCATGCTTATCCGCCAATTGCCTTTGTGTTTTACTTTTAAATATTAAAAAAAAGGAACTTAAATAGGAAACTGGAAGGCCTTTATGAAGATATTTTTTCTTTCCAAAAAAATCCAAAATTTCTATTTTATAAATAATAAAAATCCAAAATTCTTACTTTATAAATAAACAGTGACTTTAATAACATTTTTAAATTACTTAATATTTGTGTATTGCATTTGTTATAAAAGTAAGTTCATTTTTTTTAAATTTTTTATTTAAAATTACTGTTCGCCTACTTGTATTAGACTAAAAAATTCATTTAAAACACACTTAATAATACCATTGAATTCCGATGTAAAAATGGGAGAAGTGGAGGGAAAAGTAATGTGGAATCCCTAAAAGGCACTAGCTGGATTCTAATTCAATACACATACAAAATTTCAGCCCTCTAGGTTTCCTAAGAGAGTCTCTAGACGTGTTAGAAAAAAAGCAAAAAAATCAACTAAAATATTGGCATAAAAATCGTGGGGGTAAGGGTTAAAAGTTGAAATCTCCAAAAAGCAGTGGCTGGCTATTAACTTAACCTGTACACAAAATTCCGCCCTCTAGGTTTATTTGGGGAGATTTTGACCCGAACGAAACTGTTAAAAAACAAGAAAAATCATGTTCTTTTTGGTATAAAAATGGTGGGGGTAAGGATTAAAAGTTGAGACCTCCAAAAGGCACCCCCTTGATACTAACTCAATCCAAATACAAAATTTCAGCCCTCTAGGTTTATTTGGGTGACCTGTGCGAGTGGTACAAACTTCGAAAACGTCGAAAAAGCATGAAATTGTAGCTTAAAAATGGTGGGGGAGGGGGTAAAATATTAAAACCTCCAAAAAGCAGACACTAGGTACGAACTCTATCAACAACCAGAATTTCAACCCTCTACGTTAATTCTGGGGGGCTGTGGGCGTGTTAGATCCAGCCAAAATAATTTCTTCCCCCTCTACTCCCTCCAAATCATCCTAGGAAGCTGAATTTTGGATATGTTGTAGATAATTGACCGAAATACTATTTTGCAACCGGTTTGGAAAAGTTCTATTGTTTTGTTGCCCCCCCCCCCCCCCCCCATCACTCCCTTAAAGGTTGGTCGGATCCAAAATTTGCCCCTACTTTGATAATATTGTTGTGCATCGGAATGAATCTCACTTACCCAGCTCTTCCCTTCCATAGGGGGACCCTACACATGTCAAAAGGTAGCGGGGATATATATATATGTATTATATATCCCCGATTATATTATATATAATCGTGTTCTACGGGTCCGAAAACGGATAGTGCCCCTACTCTCGCCTCTTCCCGTTCTTATTGTATAGACTGTATAAGTCTAATTTTTTCAGTTGAAAAATTCGACTAAAAAGAACCAATATCAGCAATTTTAATTATTCAAAATATTTTTTATGATAACTGACGGTAATGAACAAATGAACTTAAAAAGTTTACAGATTGTACTTGCATACATATTTCTTATAATTTATAAATTATTCAGTTTTAATTGTTTCGAATTGAAGGACATTTTTTTAAAATGGTATTCTTTGTATTCAAGTACATCAAATACCAGAATGACTTTACAAGGAAACAATTTTAATGAAAATCAGTTTAATTTGCGGCTAATTGTTGAAAACAAAAATTTGGAATATCAATATTGCTAAGATAAAGTAGTTACATTTTTTTTGAACAGTTAGATTGCTTCAAAAGTCATTTCACTCTCCTTAAAAATTTAATATTGTATACAAGGATAAGTGTATTAAGTTTTAACGTAGAATCGAATCGTTTCGAAACTGAAGTGCCATGTTTGATTTGTGGGTGTTACAAAAAGGAGCTGATAAAGAAAAATTATTAACATGAAAACTATTCAAGATGCGACATTCCAAAGAGGAAACAATAAGGCATCAGTACTAACCTCATTTGTTTACACATATAATTGGGGCGCAAAGTTAAGCGTTTTTGTTGTCCGGTCACGACATTTGAAGTCTCATTTTTTTTTGGGGGGGGGGGGCTTTTGAGCTTCATAAAATATTTCTAAATAAAAGTGGTATTTCTCTGCAGAGAAAATGCTTTATCAATTATTATTATTTCTAAATATTTTATATTTGTTTAGACAGTTGCAGGGTCATGGAGAGAAATGGTGGATCTCGGGAATAAAGGACATTTTTAAAAAATTTCTCCACAAAATAATAAGTAACGAGCAAAAAAAGCTTGTTTTACTTTCTTTCGGGGCCTCTACCGACAGCCACGGGCCGCCTCTTGCAGCCCGGGCCCCGAGGCTACAACTCCGGCTACCTCACGCATAAGTACCAATAAAGCATAGAAAACACACATATATACAGAGTGACGCTGAGCTTGAATGAACTCGACGAAAACGCCTCATAGTCAGGGCCGAACCGACAATTATTATGAGGGGGGGGGCAAACTTTGTTGTTGGCGCCCTCCCCGAGAAAAATTCAAATTTCAAAATTCAAAAATCCCTGCAAAAAGCAAGTGATGAGCAAAAAAAACCTCAAATTCAACATTTTGGCGCCCCCGAACTTGCACTTTTGCCGCCCCCTAACACCTGTGCAGGGGGCACATGCCCCGGCTGCCCCCCCAGATCTGGCCCTGCTCATAGTTGAGGGCATAGTTATCATATCTTTATGTTTCTGACGATCACAGAAATTTTTATCATTCCTTTTTAGTCTAATTCCTAACTGAAAAAAGCGATAAAATTCGAACTTGCAACCCTTCATACTATAGTTTGAGACCCTACGTACAGGATTACTCGTTTCTTACGAGTTTCTATGAGATAAATTTTTCGATTCTTACGAGTGAAAATTATTATGTATATAAGTCCATTGAACTTTATAAAATATTGTAAGTAGGTCACAAAGTATAAACTATTTTATAAGTAATTGAGACTTGTTAACAAGTTAAATGGGAACACGTCTTGACTCTTTAACGTAACCGT
Source organism: Brachynemurus nebulosus (assembly GCA_035578155.1). Taxonomy (NCBI): domain Eukaryota; kingdom Metazoa; phylum Arthropoda; class Insecta; order Neuroptera; family Myrmeleontidae; genus Brachynemurus; species Brachynemurus nebulosus. The sequence goes on from JAPWDM010000006.1 coordinate 36,808,082, forward strand.
ATTTGGAAATAAGCTTGAAGTCTTTGCATATAAATTAATTGATATTTAAGTATTTGTATAGTACATGCATGTATGTAAATAATGTAAGTAATACCACAGTAATATATACTTTATTTTTTTATTTGGTATTGTCTTTTAAATCAGTGGTAAATCCATTAACCTTGTGCGGTTTCAATTCTCAGTATAGTGCATATTTGTACCTTGTGTTTAGGTTGAAAATAGAAAAATTCGTTAAGTGCGTGTTTTTGACACGCACTAAGTAATGTCACCTCAGTGAAAGTGTTAATTTATGATTTTTTGTTAACTCTATAGTTGTTAACTCTACAGCCCTCTTGCGTTTATTCAATATGGATGTACAACTCTATAATTATTCAATATGGACAACTCTATAATAATGTTTCCCCCACTATGATCACATAACGATATTAATATGTCATCCTTCGATGATATAAAAAAGTATATTTCTTATAGGAAAAATTTTGAGGTTACTTACTGTATTATAAAATTTAATATTGGATTAAAATAATATAGTGAATTCTTATTTATATTTTATTATGTAAGTAATGTTGAATTATGTGTGTAGATTTATTAAATACATATCTGGCTATGTAGAGTGTTTTTTAGAGTGTTTTTTTTTTTCAACTTTCACTTAGATTCTGTTTCGATTTTTTGTCGAAATGTTTTCTTAAACATCTCCATTTATGTACTCGTAATATACAAATATGATTAATGGTATAACTAGCCAAAAACGTATAACCCAAAAACAGTAGTTGATGACTTAAGGCGTTACATCATTGTAAAATGCCAGAAAAGAAGGCTGAGGTACATGACCTGAGATACATAAAAAATTTTTTTTCCAATTTAAAAAACAAAATGGCTACGCGGGCGTAGGTTCGATGCAAACGGTTAAAGAGATTCATAGTGGGCAGCATAGCAATTTTCAAACAGCAATCAGAACATAAAAAAAAAGTTTGTTCGTTATCTACATTAGTTTTTTTACTAAGGCGGCACCAAGATTATTAAAAAAAATATTGATTTTTGGTTAATTGGGACCATTTTAAAAAAAAAAATTTTGAAAACTGAAATATGTATATATGTATGTGCCCGCGCGATAACTCCTAAACGAAACTATTTTTACGAAATTTGGTGAAAACGTTGGAGATCCTGAACCCTTGAATGAGTTTTTGTCATGTCTGAGGCTCAAAAGCTCAAAAAAAATAAAAAATTTGCCGAAATTTAAGTTTTTCAGATTTTTTCTGTGCTATGACAAAGAGCGGAAAAAATCACGTAGTATACGTTTTGAACGATTATTCTATGTAAGCGGGTTTTCGAGAAAAAGTAATTTTTGTAACTAAAATCCTTATAAAATGTTAATCAACATAAAATTTACGATTCTTAAGAAGAAGTTTTTACGATTTTTAAGAAACACAAAAAATAGTTGAAAATGATTTATTATAATTTTTTTTAGCTTATCGAGTAAGAGAAAATCCTCTTTTTAAAGAGTACAATTATCCAATATTATTTTGACTCTAGAATTTGAATTATGCACTTTCTGATACTTCAATAGTTCCTGAAACTGTAACGGATTATTAGCAAGGAAGAATGCGGTTAATAGAATAATTAATGATGTAATTACTAAGATAATTAGATCATTCTTTTTGTGGTTTACAGGATGCACTGTAAAAAGACAAAATTTAGTGAGATACATGAAAGTTTTGAATTAAAAATGAATCATTTGCTTCATATTATGTATTGGTTAAAAAGAATAAATTAAAGTTGTGGTATGATTTTGACACCTACTTTTATGTTAAAACTTTTTTAAGTAGGCGACTTTAGAAAAACCAACTTGTATACGTCAATATGTAATGCTAAAGATTAAAGTCTGTTATTTTTAGGGTTCCGAAGAAAAAATCTCGGAACCCTCATAATTTCGTCATATTTGTCTGTCCCCAGTTCCAATATTTTTGTACCTATATGAAAGTATTTTCCCGTATTGTAGAGTGGAAATGAAAATTTTTTCTAGTGTGTCACATCGTGTGCGATATTGTTAGGTTCCTTGAGGTTCCTTCTACCATTTTTCATTTTCAAGCCCCGTTTGCGAAACACTGAACTTTAAAGTTTATATGTTTACTACTATAACAGTTTATGGTAGAGTTAAACTGAGACTCTTGTTGAATATATCTGTTTTTCGGTAACTCGTAAAAAATTTACTAAAATACGCCATATTTTATTCTAAAAGTTATGAAAACGTCAAGCCATTGATGAACTCTCACTCAGTGTCTGTCCAGCACGCACTTGACAAATTCTTTTTATTTTTAAAACAGACATGTCCACTTAAAACACAAGAATTTAATTTTTTTTTGTTTTATTATTCACCATATTTTAATAAGTGGAGAGAAAGCGGTGTCATGAGTCTGAGACTGAGACATTAATTTAAATCATTGTTTTTATTAAGATAAATCAGTATGCAACATTTTAATTAATATCGGGATGACGTCTTACTACACCAATACCTCAATTTGCGTCGTGGTTACATTCCAACAAAGTTGCGCCATCTTTTTAGAAAACAAAAAGAAAATTTCAAAAAATTTCGAAAAAAAAATTAAAGACTCGAACCCAAAACAACGCAACTTCGAAAATCTAACGACGCACAGTGAAAATTAGTACTAATTCAGCAGCGACGCAAACCGAAACGACGCAAAGTGAGGTATTGGTGTATTTATTAAGGAGTCATGTATCCCAAAAAGATTAAACTAATGCAATGGCTTGATCGTCCCTTGTGAACAAAAGTTTTAATTTACGGTGGCAATTTCCCGAATTTTATTTTGATTACAATATTCAGAAGCAGGGCCGGACCTAGAGTTATAATGAGGGGGGGGGGCAAATTTTCCTGTTGGCGCCCCTCGCAGCAAAAAAATTTTTACCTGGAGGATAACAAAAAAAAATCACCTGGACCCTATCCATAAATCGGCACCGTTGACCTTTTTTTTTCTTTTGGTCATCTCTTACTTACAAATTTACTTTAACCCTATCATAATTTTTTACTATTCAGGTTTTTTTTTGCTCATCACTTGTTCCAAAACCACTGACCCTATCATAAATTACTACTGTCGACCTTTTTTTTTTTTTGCTCCTCACATCAAAAATTTTTTTAATTTTACTCGACCAAAAAAGGTTTCACCATTTTCGCGCCCCTCAAATTACGTTTTTGGCGCCCCTAAAATCATCCAGGGGGGGCACGTGCCCTCGCTGCCCCCCCTAGATCCGGCCCTGTTCAGAAGGTCAGTATCAATTGACATGTTTGTAATCTGATTCGTCTTTAAAGAAACAGTTAATATGCTTATTATGAAGTCGCATTTCGCATTAAAATGAAGAAACTTAAAAATATTTCAAAAAGTGGTTTATTCAAATAAAATCACCAAAATTCGATAGAAATAAAGCATCGGTCAATTAAGTTTATAAGTATATTTAAATGCGATCGCAGGAGGGTGGTCATGGGGTTCATGAGTCCTTCCCTTAAGGTGAATCGATCAGTACTTACAAATTTGTGACAAATGAATTACTAAGTCTGTTTTTTCTCTATAAATAAATATAATTTATGTGTAGAAAAATAAGTTAAATTTTATAATACATGTAACAGTATTAATATTTGATTATTGTTCAATCTTCTAATTTTAATAATTTCAAAAGTCATGAATTTGTGTCTGGTAGTGACGTGTACGCACATATAATAACTAACACGTACACAAATATATTATGGGTCTATTAGTATAAAATGACAGTTTTATAGTTTTTTTTCTATTTATTACAATAACTAAACGTCCAATATTAAATAAAATAATTTTCAGTTTTTTAAATTTTAAAGTTGGTTTTTAATGACACAACTTACTTAAATACAAACCACTGATTCACCTCTAACCATTCTTTGGCATTTACTCGTACGTTAAAAATTCTAACTCTGAAAATTTATTTCTTCTAAACTACACGTCAGAAATTATTAAAAATAGTGTCAGTAAATGCATCATATCTTTCTCTATAATATACTAAAATTTCAAATTCTAAACTTGAAAAATTTCAAGTGATCGATTCACCTTAAACGGAGATAAGTTTTTCATTTTAATTTATTAATTATTATCTTAGCTTTACGGCCAATGTTAAAATTTTCAATATTAAAAAAGCATTAGGAAGATACGAGTATTAAAAAAAATAAAATAAATTTTTCTTAATTTCCAGCCGAAAAAAGAGTTTTAGAAGAAACAATAGCAAAAATGAAAAATTTGCACCCAAGGTAGGTTGAAATCGTAACGCTCATCGATTTCGACTAAACAATTAAGTTGAGATAACAATCGAATGTATGCGCTAGGCCTTAAGAATATTACAATAAATCAGTCTTTTTTAAATTTTTTGTAATAATTATTCTGGTAAGAAAACAAATATTGTTTTAATTTGCATCACACAGCATTGTACCCTATTAACATTCAAATTTCAATTTCTCAGCAAGTACAATGATTGTTATTGAAATTAACACTTAGAAAATGAATTAATTGCATGTAATGAGAGCAATTAAACAGCACCAAGTGTCTCATTTTAATTGAATCATTTATTTACGAAGAAATTGTTTATATGAAAAAAGTCACAGTATCATTGAAAGAGTATTAAATTTTTGTTAAACCTACATATTGAATTTTTTTATTTCAGCACCAAATATGGATTCTTGTATGTTCATTGGTCTCGGAATTACCACACAAACAGACAAAATTTTTTCTATAAAATTAAAAATCAAGTTTCCTTGGATGGCCATGGTTTATGTGGGGAATAATACGTATCACTCTTTTGCAGTATGTATAGCAAGCGACCCAGTTATCATGATGACTAGTATTTTCTGATTTCCATAAGTAATTAAAATGCATACAAATTACAGACATAATTTGCAAAAACAAGGATAAAAAGTGTCTACACATTATCATGATAAATTGTCAAAATTCGTCCGTTGTTTCATAATTAATTCGAAAGATTGAAAAGATTAACATTTTAAAAAATATGTGATAAACGTATTGTCTGATTGTTAGACAGTTTGACAGTCTGACTGTTAAACCCAAAGAGGGTTAAGGTCCTCAAGCATTCAAGTAAAAACCAAATTTCTCAAATAGTTCGAAAGTTCTGAATGTTGAAATTTTTAAATATTTTTAAATGTTTTGAAATATTCGCGTTTCTGTTGATAAATAACTGTTTATTTTACCTTTCGGCGTTTTCACATTTAAAGAAATGTGAATAAGAACTGTAAACATAGCCAATATTGCCTAAATTTTAGATTTAAATTTGAATGAAATGAAAGCGAAATTAATTTAGCTATATTTAACTGTTCAAATAAAATGATAACAATCTTTGACCAGAATCACAAATAAATTTTCTAGATAGTTACTTAAATTAAAAAAACCAGACTAGTCAAAAAAAGAAAAAAGAAAAACAGTAACAGGTTAAGATGTCAACGAATTAATAATATTGCCTACACGGAGAGAAAAATCATATAATTTTTGTAGATAAAATTTCAGAAAAATTACCATGCTCTCTTATAATGCGTGCGCGATCGACGACCAAAATAAAAAATATGTGCTAGCATGGTAAAATTTAATGTGCTAACACAACTTTTATCACACTCTTATGCATATATGCATGTTAGAGTTTAATTCTTGTTGTCGTACTCTTTCATTTGCGCATCTGACCTGCAACCTTATGTTACTTGGGCTGTACCTGTAAAAACTTCGAAGATGCCCGATTTTTTCCGACTTTCGATTCTTTATGATGCATATAAAAATGATTGCCAACAATATATTCTAATACTAAAGATAGTGAAGTAACAAAATGATGAATTAAACGGTGACATCCCCGTCCTCTAAGACAGTATAATGAATATTGCTTGCTGCTTGTAAGACAGTCGAATGAATCAAGGTGCTTGGTCCGACCCGTCCGACCAAGTTGGTCGTCCACACCTATGGTTGGCTATGTGACTTGCTATGAGTGAGGTACATTGCAACAGCGTTCACAACATACACAACCTTCTTTCTCTTTTTTTCTTTCTACTATTAGCAGATAGTATTTCAAATATTATAATACAGCATGGTAATTTTTGTAAGAAAAACAATTAAAAAATATTTTTTTGTCGGCAATGGAACTTTTTACTGTGCTGTTTTACAACTTTTACGGAGCTAATATTACGGAAACAATATTCTATCCTTTAAATTTTCTATGATTAATTATAATTTTTATATTTTTACCGTACAAAATTGAATATGTTCGCCTTTTACACGTCGATTGTAGTGCTGAGCACAGTAATTTTTATATGAATTTTCTCTCCGTGTACCCATGTTTACCCATGTTTATCTAAAATATTAAAAATATTGTAAAATTCCGCTGTTGTTCACACTTTGGTGGGTTAAGTTAGGTTCCAATAATAAAACGTAGCAGAATGAAAATTTCGGGCAGTTGGTCTAGTTGCTACATATTTATTTTAAAATGCAATGTTTTTAAAAAAAATTACCTACCTAAGTTTTATAGTTTTTAAAATACCTACTAGTTCAAGTTTGCAGAGTCGTTAAAACATTAATTTACCACATGAACTGAAAAAAAGTTAGATTTGAAGAAGTCGGGGTTGCCAATGTCAGAAAAATTTATATAACATCAGCAGCAGTTTGTTAGAAATATCCCTGTCACTAAAAAAAAGGTTACGAACATTATAAGCCATTAAATTTTAATTTTTTTAAAATTCAAAGTAGAGCATGGCAAAATTGTCTTCAATAGGCAAAGTTGGTTGACTCGAGTACTGAAATAGTACTGAAACACTTCCCGTAATCACAAATATTTGAAGATGTCCAAATACACTTTGAAGGCATAACTGAGGTAAAAGGAAAGAAATCAGTCTTGTTTCTTCGAGAAAAATGTCCCTGAATTGTTCGTAAAAAAAATCGACTTGTTCAAAGTACTTATAGATGGTTTTTATAATAATCTTCCAGAAAATACGAGACGTCAGAATAAGTACTTATGTCTGTGGGAATTATTTTATGAAGAAAACGAATTAACCATACATGAAGAGAATGTGAGTCAAGATAACCATAAAAGAAAATAAGAATCTCTATTAGTAAAGATATATGTACATATGTAAGATATAAGTACATAACTTACATAATTAATAATTCCAAAGCCAAGATTAATAGATAATGATCAATATTCTGTAAATTAAATATTTCAATAAAAAAAATCAGTCAGCAGATTTATTAAATCCATTTAAAAGTAAAATACGTAAATCACTAAAGATCATTTTAGTCATAAGTTCATAAAACTCATAACAAAGGTTACTTCTACATATATAAATATTCATAATTGCACGTACTAATTAATAAATAATTAAGAATTTTTTATACTGCAAATATGTAGTCTAATAAAAACAGGCCAAGAGTGTGTTGAAGATGCCTACGACTGGGTTCCGAAGTTGAAATTATTCACAATTTTCCAGCATAAAATATAGGAAATTTAAGTGCGTTTTACTACCGTTCAGTATAAAATACAATACGTAAACATATGCGAAAATATTACTTAGGTATAGATTATGATAGCCAATTTCATGATAATTTGGTTGTTTATATCTCCGAATGTAATAGTTTTATCCAATGGTTCTTATGAAGTGCTAATAACTATTTTTTCCAAATTTTTTAGAGCCACAGTTAAAAATTTAGAGAGGGGAGGCATATTCTACGTAGTGATGAGCAAATGCAAGACCAAACCAAGACTTGACAGTCTTGGTCTTGTTCTTGCATTAAGAATCTTGGTCTTGGTCTTGCTAAAGCAGTTTGAGTTTTGGTCTTGATCTTGGTCTTGCTAAAAAATCTTGCACTTTCTTGCATTTTTTTATTACCGAATTTTTTCCTTCTAAAATCATAATTTTCTCTCTTTACGGTATTAATTATACTTTCAAACTATTTAAATAGTTTAGCAAGAGTCTTGTTTTTTCTTGCTTTTGTCTTGGTCTTGCTCACTTGAGTCTTGGTATTGGTCTTGCAGCCATATTTATAGTCTTGGTCTTGCTCTTGCTCTTGGTATACATAGTCTTGGTCTTGCAAAAAATGCAAGACCAAGACTAATTTTGCTCACCACTAATTCTACGCCACTCTGAAGTTCAACACTTCGCATATATGTGATTCAAAAAAGAAGTTGTATAGGGAACCTTAACTTCTTTCTAGTACGCCTTTCTATAGCGGTATCCCAAACAACGGCGTACGTGGGAAAAATTTTTGAGTTACTCCATCTCAGTTCTCATTTTGGATTATCAGTCTCCACATCAAATTTCGTCTCAATAGATGCAAAAATTAGAGAATAATTGAACTGAGGCGTACAAATGGACGGACAAACGGATAGACATGACAAAACTACATATATGGATATTTTGCTTGCTACGTAACCCTTAAAATGGTCATTTTATGAATAGATAGTTCACAGTCAAACATTTATTTTTAACTATGATCTAAACATTTATTTCATTTCCACGTGAATTTTTAACCTTCTATGTTTCATTATCTTCTTGGAAATGACTTCATAATATTATAGTAATGTTATTTCAAAACTATGTAGACAAAACAAGGTAAAATATTTTTAACTAAAAAATCTAAAACCGAATGACTTTTTTTAATCCAACACAGCTATTAGCTAATATGTAGAATACCAAATATGTTATCTAGGTTTCGGAATTCTAATACCATTACAATATAAGTTCGGTAAGTTGCTTTTACTGATCGAGAAAATGTTGCGAAAACGAGACCCGCAGGGTCGAGTTTTTGCAATTTTCGAGATCAGTAAATGCACTTAACGCATCGTGTATTTTATAATATTTTTTGCACGATCGATTTAAAATAATCAAAGAATAAAAATATGTTAAATAAAAAATAAAATTCGGATAATATAGGTGAAATTTATATTTCTATGTTGTGACATAGAATGCCATGAATAAATATTATAAATATTTAATAGCAACTAATACGAATCTTTGTAGTGACAATTGACAACTATATTTGTAAATAAAAAATTAAGTGTCAATATTTCATTGGCGTGAATATTTTTTTTGAATTTTCTATTAAAAAAATCGAAGAAAATAGTTTGTTAAACTATAATATTAGTGAGAATAATTAAATTGATGAAGCATTTTATTTTTGGCTGCAAATTTATTCTCGTAAAACGAAAGAAAGATTATGAAAACCACAGAAAATTTTAATGACTGAACGATCTTTTGAAATGTCAATAAAATATGCCAACAATGCCAATGCCAACAATAATAATAATAATGTGCAAACTAGTGAAAATTTTCATATTAATCGATTTATTTTCCTAATTGTTCAAATTGTACTTTTAATTTCAATATAAATAAATAATTACAATTACTTTTGAGCTAACTGCACTTACCACACTTCTATTCACTTATGAGGCATCTATTTCGCTTACTGCACTGTTATTTTTTGGTTTCCATGTATATAAACAAAACGTTCGGGAAATGTAACTTACCAATATTGTTAACAGCATCGGTAAATGCATGAAAATACAGGATCGTACAAAAAAATGTTTGGATATAACTACTAGATAAAATCATTGGGATGAATTTTCATATTTCTATATTCGAATAGCTTTCTTGTCTTTAGTAAATTAATAATTTGCAGGCCCGACGAGAGAATGAGGAGCCGGGGCTGCAGCCCGGGTCGGAAGAGGGGGCCGTAGCAATCAATTGCGGCCCGGGAAATAGTAAAACGAGAATTTTTTTATTTGTCACTAATTTTTTGAGAGAGAAATTTAAGAAATGTGCTTTATTCCCGGGGTTCACCATTTTTTTCCACGGCCCTGATAATCTGAGAGGCAAATTTTACATTTTTTCTGCTATTACAATTCCTAAAATATAATCATATAGTCCATGTATAAATCATATTATAGTCTCTGTTAAAATTTACACTTTTTAAAATCTTTTTTCACATTTAAAATAAATTTTCCCAAACACTAGACCTCTCCCAACAGCATCATTACACCAGAAAATAGTATATTTTATCAGTTTTCGATTTCAGTAAAATCGTTAGAGCCGTTACCAAGAGAAAAAGGACATACACATATCCAAAGACAGTTCATTTAACATTATTTGAAAACAGCGAAATCTAATTGAAAATATGACTTACTAAATTTTTCTCGCAAATAAATATTATTGTATCAGCTTATTTATAAATTGAAAACAAATTCCTTTGTACAAAAAAAATTGGGAGTAATTTTAGTGAATTTAGTAAATTTTTCCTTTTTTAGTGCTTTTTAAATTAATAAAGAATATTTCCTAATTATCACAAATATTGTTAATTCATTTAAAAGAAAAAAAAAATGAAAACAAAAAGTAAAGATAATTAAAAAAACCTTTTTACAAATATCATCTCACTTTAAATTAATTGAAGACAATAAAAAAAATGTATTAATTAGCTTCTTATACTTCTAAATTAATTTTGTTTGTTTAAAAAAAAAAATAATAATTACTTACAAGCATGTGTTCTATTTTACTTTAAACTGACAAGATGGATTGAGGCAATCTTGTAATGTTAAAATGTTTATATTTATTATAATTTGAATAATTACTGTACGTAATAATTATATATTTATACAAAATTAATTATAAAATTACAGATTTTTTTATTAAATAAAAAGATGATAAATTAATAGTGTGTATCCATTGCGAATTTTCATACCAATTTTAAATGTCTTACGGTAAAAAGAATCAAAATATTTATTTTTTTTGCAAAATTTAACTAATTATATTTTAGTAGCTTCAAGGAGGTGTCGATATTTAAAACGAAATATTTAAATTGGTATAATTATATAAATGGAAGAAGTAATTATTGCAATGGTGGGAGCGTCGGACATTTTTGTTTCTTTGTGTGTGATGTATTTGGATCAGTATCAAATAAAAATTACTGAATGAACTTATGAAAATTAAAAGAAAACTAAAATGAAAAAACAAAACTCAAAAAACAATGATTAAAAGAAATCTCTAATTACACTTCTATTTATATCTCTATCTCAAACCAAGGGGGGGCGGGGAATTTGATACCTACACAAAATTTTTCCGTTAATAATAAAAAAATTTCCAAATTAAACTTAAAATATTGGAAAAATTTTGCATATAAAAAAAATTATTCCCCTATCAAGAATATTTCCCTCCTTATAAGAAATTTTTCTAGCTACGATCTTGATTTACTCTGAATAACAGACAATTTTTAATAAAAACAATTGAATCTTAATTAACAAAGTATGTCCTCATTTATTAAAAATATTTACATTATGTAACTCTTTAAATCATTTTAATTATTAATTAAATTACGTCTTCTTCTTTGATATTAAATATACATATAAAATTATATAATATGTATTGCAATACTTAAGAGAACAAAACATTTCTTTGAAATCATGGAAGTACATACCTATACGGCTATACAATATACTTCGATAGTTGTCGTCATATTAATAATTATGTAGACTTAGATTTCGGTATCATAGCCAAAGAGTGAAACGAAACTAACTACTTAGGTATATGACTATGTACGTTGCTGTGTACTGAAGTGCGCATACATCCGACTAAACAGTTAAACTTTAACCGTGGTAACAATTTACTATTTAGTCTTAGGTCCGATTTACATTAACGCTCTATTCTCACTCCGATATCACTCCGCTCCAGGTTCGATAAAATATTCTTACATAATAAACAATGAGTGTATTCACATCATCGCTCTGATATCGGTCCGATATCAGTCGCGGTTCGCTCCCGTTTCAATGCCACTCCAATACCAATACCACTTAGGTAATATTTTATTGGAGCGATATCAGACTTGTTGTGGCTTGTACCTATAGTGTAAACACTTTTTTGATTCCACTCCACTCCGCTTGCATTCAGTTGTTATGAAAAGATATTTGTATCGAACTCAGACCGAACTGGGAGTGTACCCAGAGTGGCATTATAATGTGAATAGAGAACGAATGGGTACCATCATGATATCAGCACTGTAATGTGAACACAACAAGATTATATCGAATCGGGAGCGTAATGATATCGGAGTAAGAGTGGAGTGATAATGTAAATCGGGCCTTATTTATACAATTGGTTGATCGAAGAGAATTTCACACGAATAATCTGAAAATCTCTACACAACTGACTGAAATTATGCGTTAAGCGGCCCCTACACGCTCAATAATATTGTGCAATCAACTTGTGCAAGTTATTGAACTTCCCTCCAGACAGTTCAATAATTTGTAAAAGAAATTTGTACAATAAATTGAATGTAGGAATTATACAATAATTCAATTGTTGTTTAATTTTAAATATTAAGTGATAAAGATGTTGCGAAGCAGTAAATAATTACTCTTTCAAATTAATAAGTCAAACTGATTCAATGAATAGCCATCAAATATGGCATTACAAAACAATTAATAAATTGAAACTTAAATAAATAAAGTCATATTGCGCAATAATATTTGCAAAGCCTACAGACGTTACAATATTCACTCATTGCACAATATATTTCAAACCGTTTTTGATCAGCACAATATATTGTACAACCCTTCAATATAACCTACAGACGATCAATAATATTGTGCCACCTCAGATTTTGTGCAATTTTATTGAGCGTGTAGGGGCCGCTTTACCCCTAATAACTAAACAGTTTAGTTGGGTTAGAATCGTGAGGCACGGTGATTTTGACTAAACAGATTAATAAGAAAACAATCTAATGTGTGCCAGGCCTTACACTAATATAAATGTATATTTATTTTTGCTATATCAGTATATCACATTAATGTGACCATTATCGAAGTAATAATGCAATCATAAATATTTTCAATATGACTTTTTGAATTTGACCTAATTTATCAACATAAAAAATTTTGTGGTTTATCTCGTGTTGTTCACAAATTATTCATAGGCCAATCTTATTCTTATTTATCAATCACATTAATTCCGACTGAATACAATTTATTGATGACAATGAGTGCGGACAGATTGACATCATACGAAAAAAATACTTACATACTTATATTATTAATTAATTATGTATTTATATGATTGAATAATAGGGATCAATTAAATACTGACCAACAATATGGCTGGCCTTCACTTCTGAATAACCTTATAGTGTTATATTGTTGTTACATATTATGTATGATAGTACAGTAAATATGTACGTTGTCTTGTGAATCGTAGGGGATCCTAACATTAATGTAAAACTGGGTTTTCGAAAACCATTCAAAGCTATCTTGAACTAAAGGTTGAAAATTACTATTCGATTGTCTCCGTAACCGCGAATCTGACAAATTTTTATATGGACCTTTGTAGGATTCCGAAGATATTTGGAACCATTATAAATTTGTCTCCTCTGTCGCGGGAGCCAGTCACAGAATTTCTCAATGTAACTTGTGTATGATGGTAGTGGGGAGAGTATTTTCTGTAGATAATATGGCTATCTACAATTTTTATCTAAAATTTTTTTGCCATCAAATTACATAATATTGAAAAAGTTATGTGAAAAATTTTAAGACCAAATAATTTTTCTATTTTCAATTCAAAAAGAAAAATACGTACTTCCTAGTTTTTTTCATTGTTTATTTCCTAATAATTAATTCCACTAACTTAGTTTTTTGATTTCACATATATTTACTATTGTTATATATTTTGTATATTGTCATCTATACCATGATATAACGCTTTGCATTGAACTGGTAAAATAAAGAAAATTTTAACAAAAAAAAACATATATTTACTGATTTTAAGCGTAGCTACAGAAAATATTCCAAAATAATGTTAAATTGGGAAAATTACATTCATATCAAAATCATGGTAAGAAAAATTTTTGAGATCGAAGACTTGGAAATTAGTTTTTAGCAAATATTTAGTTTTCCTTTGGTTTGTTAATAATAAATGTAACAAAATTTGTAAATTAACTACAAGATTTTAGTATTTTCTACAAAATATCAAATACTAATTATTATTACCAACAGTGCGATTTAAAGATCATATTAAGACACATTACTATGTAGTGCTGTGTCCTATATGTTTAATTACCTTTTGGCTGTACTATAATAAGTACATATTGTAGTGTTATAGGAGTGAGAATTTTTTAAAGATATTAGGTAGATAATGTACATACGTCGTATTTATTGCATTAATAAAATAAATTGCCAAGTTCCTCTAACTAATCGCCTTTTTCAATCTTTTATATTGTGAAATATATAAATTTTGTACAACTCACGTTGTTTCAAACCAGATTTACGGGTAGTGCTTACATAAACTATGATTTAAACATAAAATCTTACGTTAGAAACAGTAGTTTTTTGAGATTTTTAAAATTTTTGTTTTCGGAATTATACTTATTGTTAATGAAAATAAAATTATTTTTTTCTATATTTTTTGAAACAAAAAATTCAATTAGCAGAGTTTTAGTTTATCTAATGAATGTGGTAACTTATGTCTATGTTCATTACTGTAATTAACGTAAAGCAATGTAGATACTCGGTATATTCAAGTACATTAAGGAGGGGGGGGGTAAGGTTTTTAAAATTTTTTTTGCATTTTTTTTTTAAATTTTTTTTCTGAATGTACAACATGTCCAGCGTGTTGTGTCAAAATTTCAAGTAAATCCGAGCAAAACTAATGAAGATACAGCGTTTCAAGCGACCGGCCCTCATGCTCGATTTCTATACCTGTCTGGTAGCTGCGCGACGCGCCTACCTGCTAAGTATAAAATTTACTTTAATTTTATACTTACAAATCTTATACAAAACAAATACTTACTATAATTACCCGCGTAAGTATAAAAAATTATATAATTTTATTGATGCTTAGTTTTGGATTTTTGAGTATAAAAAACTTTAAATCCATTTTCTCGCAAACAACATTTTTGAAGTCCGTGAACATCATAACTCAAAATCTACTTCACCAATTTTGTTGAAATTTTGTACACTGTTTCTACACATAAATCAACAGGTAATGAGGTCGAGTTTTTTTTTTTTTTGCTATTTTTTTCCAGTTTATAATGAAAAATTAACCGAAATTTTTAGCAAAAATTGCGTTTTTCACTTCAAAATGCTGCCAAAAATAAAAAAAATCGAAAAAATACAAAAAACTCTTCGTGACTCCCTAGGGAAACATATCGCCTTTTAAACGCATTTCGATTTTTTTGTCTCGGATGATCCGGTACCAAGTTATGATGTTCACCGCAAAACAACTTTTTTTCGAGGCGCCTCCAGAAATTCACTGTCACGGACTTATTTATCGATATTTGTAATTGATAATTTTTTCAAAGATACTTCAGATGTTATACTATAACGTGTATATGAAATAAATAAGCCAACATTATTCATATCTTCAAAAAAAAATCATGAAAATATGCCTTTTTTTCGCGTTTAAAACCTTACCCCCCCTTAATGCTTAATAGATAATCAAAATGTATGCAAATACTGATTATTTACAATTTTACTAAACACAGAAAAATTAACATGCATCTATTAAATAGAAATACAAAATACATAAAGTTGTAAACTGACTAAACAGTTTATAATTATGTAATTTTTTTTAAAGTACTTTGTATTATTTTACTATAAATAGGTAATTTTGATTACATACATGTAATATATTACAAATTTCTATAAAAACTGTTTGGTTTAAAAATAATGACTGGAATTTCAGATATGGTACAAGTAGTACAATAACATCCTATAAGGATTCGAAGATTCACTGGCTTATGATACGTTACAGTATTTTCCGAATATTGTATAAAGATAAGTAGGTATTCAAAGAAATTGATAGGAAAAATGTTAGCGCTTAACCCTCAGAATTAAAATAAATTATGGTAAAAGCGCTGGGAAAAGTTAAATAAATTTTTTTATTTCATTATAGGAAATATTTTTTGCACTTAACAAAGAAGGAAAGAAACAGTTTTACTGTTGAGGTTCCGCCGCTCGATAATGAAACCAGTTGTAAAACAATCAAACCAGGCAGTAAAACAATTTTTCTACTATGATTTTTTCCCAACTAACAATAAAGGTTTTATTTCTTACATTTTATCAAAATTATATTATTTCCATATAGGGTAAAAGCCCCGATTGTGGAACACTATTTTTAGGTATTTCATCAAACTTGCTTACAAAAATTAATAAATGAATTAAACACCCATTTTTTTTTCTTAATAAGCATGAAACCAAGTTTTTTTAATCCAATGAATATGTTTTTAAGAAAATATAACACAAAAATTTTGATTTATTAATGTTTTGTTTTATAATTTGTTGACATCTATAAAAAAACGGACAGAAAATATTAACACCCTTTAAAAAATCAGCACATTGACACCTAAAAAAGAACACGTATGTACGAACATGAGATACATCAGACACATCTTTTGCCATCTTTTCACTCTATGACATAGAGTGACATCTAGTAGTAAATAGAATGTCAAATTAAAAAATATAGAATGGTTTAAATATTCGATAAAATAAACGACCAAAATCACAGAATATACCAAAATACCACAGAAAAATACTATATTTTGTTTCGCCATCTATGTATTTTGGTAAAGTTCTAATCAATTCTAAACCTTCTAAACTAACTTATCAAAATGGCGACAATTTTTCATTATTAATAAAATTTTGCAACTTTAAATCAATATTTTTTTATTTATCAATTGACGATACGCTCCGAAATAAAAAAAAATATTAAAAATTTTACGATTTTAAAGCAGTAAGTAAATATTTTAGACTCAAAAAGAAATTAAAGCTATTTATAATATAAATTTTTAGTTATTTTACGTACATGATTTTAGTTAAATACACAGGTTATATGTGTACTCAAAGAAATACACATATATATAAATTACATTTAAACCGAATAAAAAGATGATTTAGCTCTTATAATCTCTTAACTGGACTAATAAAAATTATTTGTATAGTTTTATTGCGCTAACTTCGAAAATTAACTGGAAAATGTTGAAATTTATAAGGCATGTGTTTCTATAAATAAGCATTGATCAAACGCAAAAGAGACACATTTAGCAAAAACTGTTTAATTTATATATGTATTTCTTTAATTAAGTAAAGAAACATTAAATGTGAGATGAATTTAAATTGAAAAACAATCATTCTATTAATAATAATTTTTGTTATCAGACGTTTCTTTCAGAAATAACTTCATTAAGATATAAATGTCAAAACTGTTTTTCTATTGGATCGCGTTCCACAAACGGGGCTTTTACCCTAGGTACATTTAAATTAATTTTAAAATTTTGATATTTTGTAGTAAATAAATAAATTGCTGTGGTTTCTATCAACGTATATGCATAAACCATAGACATTAGAAATAAAAGAACCAGTAATTTATATTACGTTCGAAAGATATTACGTACACGTTAAAAAGAGACAAATATTATAAATAGCATGTAAACTGCCAATATATATTTCTCTTTCTAACAAGTAAAGGGCCCGAGGCTGGACCTATCGATTTTGATGAAACTTACATATGTTGTAGAACACTAAAAAATAAGCGACACGTATTTTTTTATCGCCGGAAAAAAAGGTCTGAAGGGGTGAAATCGCCCTCCAAAAATTGGGGTAAAAAATAAATTTTTTAAATATCTCGAAAACGGTAAGAGATAGAGCAAAAGTTGAAATTGGCGATATTGCTCTTTTTTAAAGAGCTATCTATTGATATTAAATTTGTTCAAATTACATCAACAGGAGTGGTTGGGGGTTAAAATTTAGGGGTTAATTTTGCAAAAAGGGGATGAAAATTAAACAATATAAAAATTTTGTTTACAGATTTGAAATCTACGTCAAAAAATCTAATTAACCTGTTTTTGCTCAATGTCCTAACATTAAGTCTAGGGGTAGTTAACTAGGGGTGACTGTGTCGAATAGTCGTACTACTTGGGTATTTCAAGAAGTTTTTCTGCATGGAAAATAGTTTAAGACATTTAGAATAACGTAGAAATGAAAATTTCGATTTCAAAATTCAGTTTGAGCAACATTGGAGAGGGGGTGAGTCACAAATTATTTCTGGCTCTTAGTAATAAAATTTTTTCGGCTATTTGACGTTGTTAGCAGATCGATGTCGGTTGACAGCCGATAAATAAGCGCTACTGTTCAAAACTTAGCCGTTAACACTTTCATTTCTTCCATTGCATTTTAAATTAATAATATCAATAATAGAGCTAACAGATCGATGTCAAAGACAACCAAAAAAATGAGTGTTAAAGGTTGAGATATCAAGGCTATTATAATCATGCGGGGGGGCGATAGGGAATAAGAAGGAGAGAAAATTTATCTTTCACTATGACTATTCCATTTTTTCACATATATGTTCTATGTTGCACAAAAATGAAAGCAATTAGTACAGTCGCGGATAATTCACTTATACGAATGTCGCTATGCAGTTACATAGCTACCTGTGGCTACCTATAATAACTATGCAATGTGTGTTTTCTTTTCATTTAAAACGTATACATATTAGACCATGTGTAACAGCAAATAACACTAACAAGGTCACATAGGTATCATATAATAATAATACAATAATACCATACTGTTCAGGTTAGTTAATTTTTCATAAAGTTGAAAAAAAAAAAACGAAGATACACATGCTCATACACATACATATGCAATTAATGTAATTATATGTATTACTTATGTATGAATGTATGCAGTTATATTACTCAGTTTTAATAAAATAAAGTACCATGATAATAAAAACAGTAAATATTATTAGATTTAATTAAATTACGAATTTCAAACATATTCGGTGATTTATTTCGACATGAATAAGTAAAAAAATAAAAATAAACCAAGCAAAATTCTTTTCTACGCTAGAGCATTAATTTATTCGTACTGAATAAGAAATTACTATTTTTATCGAGTTTTGTTTTTATCATTAATTAATATAAAATTAAAATTTAACGTAAAAATTATACAATTAACTTGTGCATCAATTATTTTTTGTGATTTTATACCTATTCATTACTAATTCCGATTCTGATGTGAATCTTGGGATTTCAATTCCTATGCCGAGACACAATAGACATAATATCCGCAGACATAACATCCTTCCGAACATGAAATGTTTTGAAAAATGTACCTAATTTTCAATTTTTTTTAAGAAACAGTCTAATCTAACCCATTTACAACGTTTCTAATTTATATGCCATTGCTTACAAAATTTAATAATATGTATGGTGGAAGAGTTGGGAAGCATATAAAATCAACTGGTTCGCAGATACACCACAAATCCAATTTTACGTAGTGGTCGGTGCAAATTTAAGGGGAAGTACGTAAAATCGGAAGATCAGGGGCGTCGGTAAACTTATGTTTCGGGGATTGGTAAATATTATTTATCTGAATTTATTTAAAACAATATTATCTTAAGAGACAATTTATACCTAAAATTCGGTTGTCTAGACAAAAGAAATCGAATGTTATAACTACTAATGAATATGAGTGACGACTTTTAGAAAACTGTCGAAAAATCAACTTCACTATCGCATTCATCAGTGTAAAAGACGCCAAATAGCGGAAGCTGACAAAAATTCTAGAATATTCTACTCGTGAACTAGCAAAGATATCAAAAACCAAACTTCACTATTGAATTGGGCACTAAAAATTAGATTAAGCAGCGCATTTTGACAAAAATTCTAGAATGTTCTATTCGTCAACTAACAAAGATATCGAAAAATCGATTGCACCATTTAATTGGTCATCGAATAAAAGACGGAATAGCACATTTTGATAAATATTCTAGAATATTCTATTAGTCAAATAGCAAAAATTGTATGTCAAAATCGGACATTTAGTTTACATTAGTTCAATTTCGGTTGGACAATTAAGTGGTGCAATAAATTTTCCAATATCTTTGTTAGTTGACAAATAGAATATTCTAGAACAATTCTCACATTGTGTTATTTGGTCTCTCTTTTTGGTAACGGATTCAATGGCGACGTCTGTTTTTTAATATCTTTGCTAGTTGACGAATAGAATATTCCAGAAGATTTGTCAAAATGTGTAATTTGACCTCTTTTTCAATGTGTTAAAATGGTTATGAAAATTTACAGTCAGTGCAATAGCAATAATTTTACTAATACATAGGACAGTCAGCTGCTAACAACAAATTAGAAATGAGTTTTTGGGGATTTTCAATTATCTATCGTAATTATTTATTATCCTTTAACTGGATTAAAATTGGATTTTTCAGTTATTTTGCTGTGTTTAATTAATACTGTGTATTGTAGCCCGCAGGAACATTTAATCGGGATTAGATTATACTATGCGTTAACTCAGGGTGAAGAGTGGCATCCTGTGTATTAAATTTCATCGATTTCGGTTTAGTTAGTTCGATATTATTTAGTAGTTGACTTTCCTATGTACTTATTATTAAAATTATTGCTATTGCATTGACTATAAATTTTCATAACCATTTCAACACATTCTTATAACATTAACTTTTAGTTAAGTTATATATAAATCCATATTGAACTTAAACTTTTTTTTAACACAATTTTAAAATACTGAAAAAATTAAGAGGATAAAAGAATTTTTACCAAAATAAGTCATAAAATTAATTACGGTCTCTAGAAAGGTATTTTTTTTATAACACTTTTAAAATGCGGGTCCACCAGAAACTTATAAACCTTTAAAAGTATTGTATCCGAAAAAACTGCCGTCAAATCAAAATTATCCGTAAACAACTCTTTTTTGCAAACTTGTAAAATTACAATCATCAACATTTGCAATTTTTTTATTACGGAATGTCGCCGTTAACCTTAAATAATTTATGCATCTATTATTTTAAAATACATTTATTTAGAAATAGATAAGAAGTGTTATATTCGCTATAAACTATAATTTTTAAATTCTTGTTTGTAACTGTATAACTCTAGCTAGATATGTGTATTTTTTAAATTATAGTTTTAGAAATTTTTTTTATTATGCTAAGAGGATTGAACTTTGAGAAACTGTAACCGGTTTCATAATTTACAATCAAAAAAAAAAAAAAAATTGAGATGAACTGTGGTGTGGTCATATTTTTGCAAAATGAACCAGCTTACTTTTACTTATTTAATTTATATATCCGATATCAAAAAATCGTGATTTCATGAAATTTGTAATTTTTTTTTGTCTTAATTGTAAATTATATTAAAACAGATTATGTCATAGATATTCTTAATTGTGAAATAAAAATAAAACAATAGTTTGATAATTTTAACTTTGTATAAATATTTATCTTAAACAAATGCTGGTACGATTTGATTTAAAATTTTTGCAGTAAAATGGATAACTCAGTCTTAGAATTCTACCAAGAAGTCCATTCGTATGTTTTAGTAAAAAAATATAAAAATTTATCTTTAAGACGTCGATAATAATTACTTTTTACTAGTATTCTCTATATTTTTAACAAAATTAATGTTGTAAAATTAACCTAAAAGGGACTTTCTAGAATAGGCAAGGCCGATCCTTGTGGTTGCCAAGACGAATAGATTGCATTTATGTATAACTTTACTAAGCTTACAAACGCATACTTCTAACAATAAGTAAATTTTCTTTATAAGGTAATCTGCAAAATTCAGCTAACGAAGAAAGTATGCTACATTTAAATAGTATATTTGTAAATTTTGCTTGAGACTTTGATAAACTGACACTTTTCCAGAGTTTGATCAGGCCTTTTTAGGTCAAGATAAGATGAACCAAACGTATGAAAATTATTAATGAAAAACAGGGTAATTATTTAGAATTGGAACTCCACTAATTTTTGGCTATAAAAACAAAACTAATGATCTGATTTTAATTATTTCGTTAGCGAATTTCTGAATGGAAAATATTTTTAAATGTTCGGTATTACGATTTACGAGGGATTAGTTTAAAAAATATTAGAACTCAATATGAATATTGAAAACGCTAGAAAACTGGTAAAAATTAAAAAAAAAATATACATTTTTTTATTCCACCTTTATGTACTTATATTAATAGTAGTATTGGCACTATTAGTTTTCAATTTTGAGCACTCCTGGATAGAAGTAAGTGAAAAATGGATGAGATAGCACCAATGAAACCTCATTTTCGAATAAAACATAATTAAATAACTTTAGGACGACTACATATCAGGAGCTCCAATTGTAAATAATTACCTTTTATCTGAAAATGAGGTTTCAATGCTATTGTCCCATTCATTTTTCACTTATCTCTACCAGTAAAAACCGTAATATTGTATTTAAAGATGAGTAACAGGAATTGTCTTCTTTAAATAATCGCCCGGTAATACTAAAAATTTAAAACAAAATCTCAAACTTCTTTTTTTTTGTTTTTACAGCCAAAAATAGGTGGAACTCCAATTATACCGACAACAGATAATTACAATACCGAACCAATATTTACAATACCAACAATACCGAAAACAGATAATTTTTTTAAAATCCCATTAGGAATTTTTAACAATTAAAAATAGTTAGGTCAGGATTGGTTAAAGTTTGCCGCGGTTTCTGCGTCACATTTCCTACAGAATGTCGAAATTTTGTATGGGTACTATGTATTCTATAATGGGTATTGGGTACTCTATCAGGGAGAAGAGATACGAATCTTTATCACCAAAGTTCCTTCAATAAACGTATGACCAATGCCACTATACCTACTGTATTTTTAATTGTATTCATAACTCGCTGTAATTATTATCTGTGAAATATATTTTTTAAGCAAAAACACCGACACAAAGATTTATTTCTTTGCAAATTATTCAAATTAATTTATCCTACATAGTTTTTGCTAAATTTCAACGTCAGTAATTATTATACTGATTGTGAATACTAAACTAAAACAAGCACCTCATTAAAACCATTTTATTAAACAAACTTGAAGAAATTTTTCAAGTATTTATAGTCATAATACAAAAGTATTACGTGTAGGTACCATATCATGTTACCACGTATTTACAAATGTTTCAAATTTGAAAATGTTTATTATACGTCAGTAGCGAATCATTTGGATTTTATACGAGTAGCTAATTTTATATGATTTTGTTTACTCATTCTCTACAAAGTGTACAAAGAAAACTTGCAAAATAGTATATTATATAATAATGTGAAATTTATTTTTACCCTACACTTCCACCATTTTATGGAAATTATTAATGATGGAGCGCTAAGAAGGTAGAAATTAACATTATTCTAAAGGGTACCGTGTAAATACTTAATTTACACGATTTGAACCATTTTTTTTCCTAAGCAATTGCTTAGTTTTGTTGTTATAACCTGCAGATTCATAATCAAATTTTTAATTTTTAAATAATAAACTTGATATCTAGACACCTAAAAACATCTCTTTCTGTATTTCTGTACACCAATACCTCAATTTGCGTCGTGGTTACGTTCCAAAAAAACACGACGCGAATTGGAACGACGCAAAATGAATTACGATCAAAGTCGTGCCATCTTTTAGAAAAAAAGATAATTTCAAAAAATTTCGAAAAAAAAATTAAAGACTCGAACCTAAAACAACGCAACTTCGAAAATCTAACGACGCACAGTGAAAATTAGTACTAATTCAGCAGCGACGCCACTTCGAAAAAACGCAAAACGAAACGACGCAAAGCGAGGTATTGGTGTATTTTGTATATCTTTGAAATGTGAATTATTGTACTTATTAGTATGAATGTTATGAAATGTTTTACATCTACTGAAAATTTGTTTGGACATTTTATTTATAATTATGTCTGAAAACCTTGTTAGACGATTCCGTGCCTTGTCAAACTCCGCGGAGTCGGAACCGGAATTGGAGAAGATAAAATCTAATAATCAAAGGCTAAAGTTGACAGGAAGTAATTTTTTTATTACGAAGTTTACGCACTGACACCTCTTGTGTATGTAAAAATGTAAACAAACAACACCTACAATTTGTCGCAACATGCATGACACGTGGCGCCTAGACGATCATTTATGTCAGTGGTTCTCAAACTTTTTGATCCGCGATCCCCTTTTGCACTTAAAAATTTCAAAATATCGCCAAAATATTATGTAGAATTGAGTAGGAAATGTGTAGAAAATGGGTAGGTATGTAATTTTTAATCAATTGATCATCGTTGTGTCGAATCGTACCTACTCTAATGACTTCCGTTTTGCAAATATCGAAACCGGAATGATCGGTTTCGGAGGTGTAATTGGAACCGGTAGTTCCAACCTTTCGAAGTCGGAATTGGAGTCGAAGTTCTGTAGCATCCCTTCTTGTTAAGTTATTACAACTTGTTTATAAAGTTCAATTATCTACTTTAAAGAACACGTCGTGAATATCTAACTCCAACGATTTTAAGGGCAGGGTAAGGTATTAAAATAATTTTTTTTGCATTTTTTTATTTTTTTAACTGAATGCATAATATCTCAAGAATATTGTCTCAAAATTTCAAGTTGATTGGAGCAAAATTGACGAAGTTATAAGCATTTTTGTTGTTACCTGGCAGATGTTTCGCTCTCTCTCTCTCTCTCTCTATATATATATATATATATATATATATATATATATATATATATATATATATATATATCTCAGTTATAGAAATTTCAATAGAAGTACGAACGTGTTTATACATTCGTCGGCCATCTCACGAATGGTCGTATCTCATTTTTCCTGATTTTTCCATTTATGATGATTTGTGAGCCATTAATCGAAGTCCAAGTGAAAAAAGCCTAAATCGTTCAACAATACAGTTTCTAAACAGCAAAAACTAGGGATATAACGTTTCGCGAGACTTATTTAAAATGCTGAGTAAATACTGTCGGTGTCGCAACTCAGTATTTGAATAGAAATACGAAAATGAGATACGACCATTCGTGAGATGGCCGACGATGTACTGTATATTTTGTCAGTGTAGGATACAAAATTTAGTTTAGCAGTATTCTATATGTTTTATACAAGAATTTTTAAGTGTTCAAAACTTTAAAGCGTTTTCCCCATAGCTCACGTTTTCAAAATCGGTGCCCTTCATAACTTCAAAACTACAGCACGGATCCATTTGAAATTTTGAATTTTACTTCTGTACATAATTTACGAGGTAACGCTGTAGAGTTTTTTTCAAATTTGTTAATAATTTTTATTTCACAATAACAAATTAGCCAATTTTTTTCGCAAAAATCGTCTTTTTCCATTCTAAGTGTTCCAAAAAAGTGAAAAATTGAAATTTCGTAAAAACCCTCCCAGCGTTACCTGAAGAAAACTCTTATCTAACGAATGAACTTTAATTTTTTTATTTCGGATGATCCAGCACCAAGTTATGAGGGGCACCGCAATTCTACTTTTATCCGAGACACGTTCGAATAATTGCTGCCATTACTGTATTTTTTAATATTTCTTCATGAAAATTTTATACAATATTCTTCGAATGTTATACTTTAATGTACCACTGGTTTTTAAAGACGTTTTAACTGTGTCGTCACAAACAAATAACAAAAACATGCTTTTTTTGTACGAATTAACCTTACTCTCTCCTTAACAATTGAAAACTTCTGCTGGAATACAATTTGCACAGTGTTTACCAAAATATTTCGCTACTGTTTTTTTTTTTTTTGGTTTGTGTGTGTCCATCGATATGTCCATACATGTTTATTTTACATATTACCTCTACACTGCTAGACATTATAACATAATTAAAATTCACCGGTGCGGCATGCAGAAATCGCCAGTCAGCAGCTTTCTACATACGAAAATAATACAATATAATGTAATATCAATTGACCATATAAAAGTGCCTATTTAATACATTAAATTTATTATAAAATCAACGTGTTTGTGTGTGTGAATGTACATATTATATGAATAATACCAGTTATGGGCAATTGTACCAAACAGGTTTCACGTTTTTATTATGATTGTGTGTGGCTGTAGCGCTCCGCCGTGTCTTCTGACATCATCGTCATATTTAGAATTGAAGGTGTCTTTCTGTTTTCTGTTTTCAAATGAATCAATGACAAATTTTTATAAGTTCTTATAACATACATGCAGGTTTAATTTTTATAAACTGAACTCATTGTCATTTAGAGAAAATATTTAAAACGTTAATTTGAAAATAATTATGTTTTCATTTATAAAGAAATAATTATTATTAAAACAATCTAATCGTTAAATATTAATTAATAATATAAAATTAAATAGTTTATTTTTATTGTACAATAAGATTATAGAAAGATTACGCTTAATTTTAATTTTTATGAAGTTTATTGCGGAAATCCATAAAATGGCGGTAATTCATAAATTTTCTGTGATCTTTACTTTCTATACCTTGATTTGCTTGTATAAAGAATATCGGTCAAAAAGTAATTCACGATAAAAAAAAAAAAATTAGGCCCCAAAGGAAGCCCAGCCCAGCCCAGCCCACCAGGTCTTACACTTTACTTAATTTTGGGTGTCAGTGGTAAATTTGATATATGACGGGGAGCCTGAAATAGTTTGTCCCTTGGGTCTTTGATCTCTCTCCACAACCCTGATAGAAAATCATACAAGAAAATAAATTTTCAATCGTAAGCTAAGAATTTGCAAATTTTATTACGATTTTTCTAAATACTGGAAGTCTCGTGATTTAAATACTTTTTATTCTAGTCCATCTGGAATTAGTACTAGACTATACAAAAATCTTATTTGGTGGTAAAGTTACTGAAGCGTTGTTTTTATTGAGTTTCTTAATCTTTTTAGAACTATAAGAACTTATAAAATCAAACTCTGCTGTTCTAAGAAAACCATGATTTCATTTTTTTAAAGATGTATCTGCTTTCTTTTTATTATTCTAGTAATTAAATGGAAAAAAACCGTATATTTTGTTCTGATAACCGGAAAATTTAAAAATTACTCGGTTGTAGAAAACATTAAATTATTTTTTGCCATCAAGGCTTCCAATTTGTTTTCTTTTTATTTACTAATGTGTAGGTCATCAACGATCTGCCTACACTGGTTATATGGCGTGGTTGACAAGAAAATGTGTAGGTCACTGATGTTCCCGATGATGACGGTCAACTGCCTTCACCTGATGAATCATTAGCTGTTTTAAAATTACGATATCTAGACTTACGACTTGTTAATAAGAGTACATTTATAAAACCTAATCTTTTCAATAAGTAATCAACACTTTCAACTTTCTTTTTTAAAATAAAGAAATTTTTTGATATGTACCCGAACGCCAAATGTTATCAAAAATCAATAAGATGCAAAATTTTAGTACCCACAATTAATTTCTATTTACTTAGTTAAAAGAAATGCAAGACAATTAATTGAATTCATATTATTCTCACTTATTTCTTTTTAAATTCACATCTGACGAGAAGTAGTCTTAAACAACAAATACGTTAAGTATATACGTACAATATATTCAAGTCTTTTCACTTTCATCGATTAAGAAGTCAAAGTAAATCATTTTCTAAAAATACTAATTAACATAAGAATATAAAATACAGCGTTTAATTAGCTTTTTACGTCAAAATTTAATTAATCGCTTAATTTTTTGCAGTTTTGTATAGTAATTATTTTTATCTGAATTTAAAAATGTAAGTGTAAAAATTTCATTTATTTATTTTAATTGAAAAATAGACTCATTATACAGACAAGATAAATTCTTGAAAATTTTCCAGTAATTTTTGGGAGGCTGGAACTTTTACCATGGTTTTTTGTATAAATGTCTATCATCAGGCCAGACGAGAGGGTGGGGTAGCTTGGGTTGTAGCCCCAGGGTCTGAACTGGAAGAGGGGACCCGTAGCAGCAGGTAGGAACCCGGAAAAAAATAAGAACTTTTTTTTGCTCGTTACTTATTTTTTTGGGGAGAAATTTTTAAAAGATGTGTTTTACTCCCGGGGCCTGCCATTTCTCCCCACGGTCCCGTCTATCATTACTCGAATAGGAGACAAAGTAAATTAGTATTTGCTTTCGTAATTATTTTCGTTTTTATTAAAAAATATCAAATATTAGAAAAAAAACTTTATAATTTTATTTTGATTTTAAATGGTACCACGGTTAATGGTTCCACTAAAAAAAATTTAAAATATTTATTTATCAAATTCTATTCTTAAATGCGGCGTCAAATATATTAAAATTAGTTAATTTCAGATATTGAACCCACATGTTAAAAAACAAAACAATAACAAGAATGTGATTTCTTAAAAGAGACAGTCAGTATGGACAGTATTCACATTTTTATGGACACTTTTGTATAGATAACAATATATTTTAAAAATGTTTAAAAATTTTGGTTTTAGTTAATGAAATTTTAATCAAACTGAACTGAAAGTACTTAACAAATTTCAGATTACACTTTATTAACGTATCCTATAAATGCGTGTTTTAGATAAAAAAAAGTCTATTTTTAAAAAGAACTTTTATTATTGTTGAAAATTATTATTTGAAAAGTTGTAAAAAAATTTGAGAAGTATGATAAGCGGTTAAACAAATAGTCACATTCCACACATAATGATAATTCACTCAATTAATTAGTAACAGTGTAAAAGCAACAAAAAAAAAAATGGTACTATATAATTTTTACAATGTCACGTAAATAATTGCCTTTTTTCAAGGAAAATTGTAAAAATTTCTAATTAACTGAATTACCTACTCTATAAAATAATATCAGGCGTAACTTTTCGCACAGACCATCTACGTAATTCGTATGTTTTATTTTTTTGGGTTATCAAAGTCTATCTAAAATCCAAATATTTATCAATTTACAAGTGCAATTTCATTAAAAATTTTGATAACAATTTTTCCATTGACCTTGCCAAAATATATTATATTACAACTCTAAGAAAAAAGTAAACGTAATAAAATTTTACAAGTTGGATTTACACTATAGCAAAAAATGAAATAAATTATTTTCAATACGAAACTGCCCTCTTGCAGCAACATTCATAAATATTATTTTTCAATTAGAAATAGAAAATGGTAATACAAAACACGATTTAGAAATGTTAAATTATAATTTGAATCTATAGTTTTAAAAATTATATAATTCATTTAACTTTTTAAATTATAATGCGTAATTAAATTAAGAATTTCATTTATTATTAAAATACATAATTCAGTTCTTAAAACATACACAGGATATTATAAATAAAAAAAAAGGAATTGCACTTTACATTATGAAAAACTAATGTATACATAACGGTAAACAGCGTCAACAGTTCCATATAAAGTGTACTAGTTGTCAAAATAGTGTATTCTTGATTTTTTAACTTATATCAATTAGTTTTTCGGAATTATTCCTATAATCGTCAGGGAGTTAAGATCAAAAAAATGTCTTTAAAAAAGGGCGAAAATCGGTACCCACGATTGCGGCCGCAGTTTTCATCCGAAAAAAAAAAAATCGAATAGATTATAAATCTGTAGGTAAGCCGCTATCTACCTATAGAAGCTTTTTTCTTTGAAAATTGAAAAAATGGCGGCGGTTTGAATAAAAATTACACATCACACTGTGATGGTACCTTAAATTTTATCGAATTGTTTTGTGATTTCAAATGTATATGTTAAAAATAATGTATATGTTAAATATTAAAAATTTAAATTATGTATTTATAGTAACACCTTGACGGTCACTGATGTCATAAGACGTCAACTGAAACCTTACTTACTCACATATGACGTCGCACGACGTCAATAAATCCACATGAAGTGTATAAACGCCAAACTAATGTACCACTTGGACGTTGTGTCATTAAAGGTTATGACCGCCATGGTATTAATATTTTTTTAATACATTTTTTAAAATTTAATATATTTATTTTTGACTGTTCGTTTACTTTTTTTTATTTTGTAGAATTTAGAAATATTTTATCCTGAAATATCATCTAGAAAAATTTGGTTTCATTACTTCCAATAGTTTCAAACAAATTCAATAATAAACATGTGCTATTTCATAGAAAGTACTGTAAAATTATAAAAATGTCACATAACTTCTTCATGCATTTGTCCTCTCAATTATAATTTTTGAGTGGTGTTTTTTTTATTTTTATTTTATTTTATTTTTTTTTTTATTATATTTTTGTTATTAATTTTTACTTATAAATAATGCTAGTAACCTTTTTAATGTTTTCTTATATGTATTTTTACTTTAGTTTTCCATTAAATAGAATAATTTCTTAATAGTTGTCTAAAATGAATTGAATTTGTAGATATTTAACTCCAGGGTGACACGTTATAATCAGTAAGAGTTATCAGTTACCACAAATCTGCCATCAGGTGAAGACTCCGTATCTCCATGGAGAGACACATTAAAAATACTGTATTCTAGTTTTTTTTAGCTATGTAAATCCGACTTAGTTTGACAGATTTTTGTGTGAGAGAGATAAGTAAATTGAACTGTCACTGTACAAGCTGCTTTTTTATCCTTGTCATCTTATTTAACCAATCATATTTTTTTCAAAATTTTATTACCTAAACTTTTTTCTCAGAGTTGTAATACTATACGACCGTACATATACACTAGCGGAAAAAATTAAAGGATCAAAAAAAATTCCAAATTTTTAGCGATTTTTCGAATGGCTGTATCTTTGTGAAGAATGGTCGTATCGGAGTCGTAAGCAAAGCAATTTAAAGCTGGAAGTTTCTAGTTTCGAGATCTTGCAATAAAAAAATTTTCAAAACAACGTGTATCGCGTAATCCTAATAAATACACTGAAAAAAAAAAATTGATAAAAATGTGAAAAAAGCTGAGAAAATTTGTTTTTCCATTTTGTTAAAAATTATGAAAGTTTAAGAGCAAAAGAACGATCCTTTAATCTTTTCAAAAATTCAATCGAATGAAACAAAAAAACGGCTGGATGGATTAGATTGAAACTCGGTGGGGTTTTTGTGGGTACATTGAACTGTAAAAGGCACACTTAACATTAATGGTTTGCTCGATATTTTTAATTCAGCGCTTGATTTTCCAAAAAGCCACCAAGAGCTCATTTTTTCTTGATTTTTCAAATTCATATAGAGTATGCAAAAAAAATTTTTTCCGAAAAAACAATGGCTAATCCTTGTAGAGAGTTTATTCGAGTTTCTAAAACCCATCTTCAATTTTCTGTGTGATCATTGGTTGCTGAGATATCGATGGTCAAAGACGAAATGGTCCTTTTCCATTCAAAGTCCGATATCTCAGCGAGAAGTGGTCGTATAAAGGTCTAAAAAAAAGAAAATTAAAGCTGAATGAACAAGTTATCCGGTTCATATGGTGGTTAAGTCGGAAAACTTTTTCCAAGTCCGTGGACCAAAAAAAAAAAAAAACCGAAAAAATTTCGAAAATTTTTTTTTCAGTGTATTTATTAGGATTGCGCGATACACGTTACTTTGAAAATTTTTTTATCGCAAGATCTCGAAACTAGAGACTTCCAGCTTTAAATTGCTTTGCTTACGACCATTTTTCACGAAGATACAG
Organism: Brachynemurus nebulosus; assembly: GCA_035578155.1. Lineage (NCBI taxonomy): Eukaryota > Metazoa > Arthropoda > Insecta > Neuroptera > Myrmeleontidae > Brachynemurus > Brachynemurus nebulosus. Next base: position 36,839,539 of record JAPWDM010000006.1, read on the forward strand.
CCATTCGAAAAATCGCTAAAAATTTGGAATTTCTTTTTAATCCCTTAATTTTTTCCGCTAGTGTATAAAATTCAATCAACCAACGTTTAAACGTGGGCGAATTTTGATTAAAGGTAATAAGACGCGACTGTTTAAATAAATGAATAAATTACAATTTCTTGTAATCTGAATTTTTTAATCTAGCTTGTAATTTCTAAAGCAATTTGATTAATTGGATTAAATTGGAATATTATTATAGGTTGATAAATTTATTTAGATGACAACATTTTTGGTCTGGTGTCATTTGGTGAACAAAACCGGATCGGAATGTGTTACATCTTTAAATAAAACTCACATTATTTTTTTAATTAGTTATTTCTCTAGCAGTATTTAATTAAATTTGACACGTATATTAGACATAAATAACAACAAAAAACAATAAAAAACACGAAGATTACCACTAAATTTATTGACTTATAAATTATAATAAAATTTCCTTATAGAAAAGTTGCTGAATTTCCACCCTGTACCTATTGGTTTTTATGCTTACTTATAATTTCGAACCTACTGAACCGATACAAGATCGGGTTTTTTGTTTGGTAATTTAATTATTCCGGTAGATTATAGGCAATTCACCTTCACACTGGGGGCTAAATAATGATGTAAAACATCAGCGCCCGCTCTAGTCTTTACGCCGCCCCGGGCAAAAGGGAAAAAGTCCGCCCCGATGCAAAATCGGTAAACTTTTTTTTTTCGTCGTTGGGTATAAAAATGCCGCCCTCTTTTCCTTTACACCGGCGACCTTTTTTTTTTTTACTCGTCAGCTATAAAATGCCGCCCCTTTTTTACAAAAATCCCGCCCTTTTCATTTCCCGCCCCGGGAAAATCTTTTTTTTTTGTCTCGTCACTTATAAAATGTCACGCTCTTTTTACAAAAATTTCCAAAAATCCCGTCCTTAAAATTTATCGCCCTGGGCAATTGCCCGGGTTGCCCCCTCTGGAGCGGGCCCTGACAACATAAAAGGTCGGAAAAATCTGAATTTTTAAAAAATATGATAGAAAAATTTTAAATACCTATCTAAAATTTTATACTGGGTGCGATGTAAAATTTACATTTCAAAACAAAATTCAACTTTTAGTTTGGTGGAATATTGATTTGATAAAGGTAACGCTTGAAATGTAACAAAACAATTGGAACAATATTTTCAAACGTTTAAAAAAAAATTGTTTATTATGTGTAAATTTTATGATGTCTAATAAAACATTTAAAAATATTACTTGTTTCTCTCAATGGAAATCTTTTATTGTAATGGCACGGTAATGTTATTTGCATACAAAAGATGAAAACAATACAAATGGTAAATATCAACTAACAAAACCATTTTTGAGATTTTTATCATAAGCTGTTACGATATTTAATTTTACAAATAATTAACACATAACTGTACATTAATTATGATAATTACAAATAAAATTAATTTGTCTGTAATAAAATTGTTTGTATTTTTATTTCATTCATTTATTTCCTGAAAATATTTTCTTAAATTTTCCCAAATAATTAAATTTTAAGTTGTGAGGTTATGTTAACAATGCCGAACAGTAATATACATGACATTGGGGCGAAGATACCGGTGAAGAAATTAAATCCTAAACCTCAATTAATATTATACATATATATACTGCGGTTACTTTATTAAAATATTCTGCGATAAGAAAACCCAAATCCACAACTAAAATATTTTTCCAATAAAATGATTTTTACAAATTTCTAGAGATAATTTATTAAAAATTAGCAAAGACAATTTATTTTTAAACATGACATACTTAAAATCATTAGTAATTGTAATCTTCGTAAGGCAATATGAATCAATATTTACTTTTAAATTTTTTTACGAAGAAAACAAGATTAAAAAATTTTTGTATGTATCACGTTACTGACGATAAAGTATTTTAAATAAAAATTATTTGTGTCGGCTTTTATAAATCCATATCATCCATGTTATCATTACGTATAATTTTATCTAGAATTCTGTGTTTATTATTTTGAACTAATTGCCGTTCACTAGACAGTGATGTGCCAAAAAACATACATATGAGTCTAATTTTTTTGGGATATGGTTTCAAAATAAAGATGTCGATTCTCCAAAAAAAGATCAATTTTTGGATCGATTTAAGTCGAAATCAAAAAAATCGATTCAAAAAAAATCGGCTAAAAAAATCGATTCTGTGAGATCGATCTAAAAAATCGCAATTTTGAAAAGTTTAATAAAATTAGCTGATAATTTTTGTTTAAGGGACTTACTTGATAGTACATAGGTAATATCAGTAATATCTTGTAAAAACGCCTTACATTATATTTTTAAAGGCGATGAATGAGTTAACTTTTCAATTATAATTATAAAAAATAAGGCAATCGAATATGTAGAACGAATACCACGAATTGAACCAAGTTTATTCAAAAATTTCAAACAAATTGACAAAAAAATGTTTTCCAAATAAGTCGCTTTTGTGGGAAAGGGATCGTCGTTTGCACAGATAGGTGGTCTCTTCCTTCCTTTTGTATTAATAGTCTGACTTATATAGAGTTACTTGTTGATATAACGAGTAAAAAGTAACAATTAACAATAGAGTTTTTGGTGTTTCATTTTAACACATGTTTCTTTGTAGAATTACTCGTCCAATTAAAATGAAGTTATTTTTGGAAAAAATCGGTTATCGATCTCTTATTTTTAATAGTCGATTCATGAATCGATTCAAATGAAAAAAATCGAAAAAAGAATCGATTTTTTAAGCTTCGATTAATCGATTTTCGATGAATCGATTTAAAATCGACATCTCTATTTCAAAATAAGCAGTTATTCTTGTAAGCTATCAGCTAGGTAAGTAGTTTACAGAAAAAAGCCGAATAATAAACGATTTTCTTCAAATTTGTTAATAAAATTATGAGAACGTAAACACATATTTTAAACTAATTTATATTTACCAGAGAAATTTCATACGTGCAATGTACTAAATCAATAAAATTTTGCACTTCTTGCGAAAACAAAAAATTTGCCTCGCCTTTATACGTGTTATTGCATACAAATGTAACAACTATAGGTAACAAATGATTGGAAATAACATTTTGTAGAAATAACTGATCTTAAAATTTTGTTTATTTACTGAAGTACTATCTAACTGATAAATAAAATATTTACAAAGCGATTTTTGGCTTTATTAGAATTATTTAATACCTTATCTATCAAAATAATAATACAACTGATATAAAAGATAATTAAAGAAAAATTGTTTAGTCTGTAATTAATTTGAATCACACTGTATTTTTATGACCTTAAAAAATTATGATTTAATCGTTAATTTTTTTAATGTATGTGCAATAGGTGCGCTTACAATAAAATTATAATTTGAAAATATTTTGTAACTTTCAATAATTAAAGACAAATAAAAAGAAATAATAGTGTCTGACTTACCCACAAGTGCACATTTCGCAGATACATTGTTCAACAGGTTTAACCGGCACCTTTTTCTGCGGTTTATCCTCAATTTCTCTTGGTCCCTTCGGCGATATTCGAGTGATCTGGTCATATTCGTTGACAATTGATGTAATTTCAGTGGTGTCACTCTAAATAAAAAAAAAACAATCAGTAAAGTATAATTTAATGGTTTTTAATTGAAACTTACAACTTTTTTAAAATCAACCACTGTCTCATCAATAATTGTTGTTGTGTCAACAATATCTTCAATGATTTTATTGTCCACAATAATTTCAGAACGATTAATTTCTTCAATATTAGTCGTATCGAAAAATGTGGATTCATTAGACACGATAACACTCGAGGTAACAAATTCTTCTTGTACATCAGTTTTACTGATGTTGGATTGTACAATATACGAAGATGAAATGTTTTCATCAGTGATTAGTTCAGTGTCAAAAATGTCTGACGTAATTAGTGTCGTTATGTCTTTCGATTTTCGTATGTCTTCGTTTTCGGCTGGTCGCCATTTTTGTACGGTCTTTTTATCATCAGGTAGATCTTTTGGTGATTTTTTATCTGGTTTTTCAGGCGATTTTCGGTCTCCTGGTCGTCGAGGTTTATCATCACGATCAGTAGGTTTTGTTTTCTCGGGTCTGTCAAACGTTCCTTCAGGAAATAGACTGTCCTTTGGTTTTGTTGGAGCTCCTCTTTCACCCGGTTGCCAAGGTTCTTTATCGGGTCTATCAAATGTTCCTTCCGGAAATAGATTATCTTTTGGTTTTGTTGGAGCTCCTCTCTCACCCGGTTGCCAAGGTTCTTTACCAGGCCTATCAAATGTTCCTTCTGGAAATAGATTGTCTTTTGGTTTTGTTGGTGCTCCTCGATCACCAGGTTGCCATTGTCCTTTATCGGGTCTATCAAATGTTCCCTCAGGATATAAATTATCCTTTGGCTTTGTTGGAACGCCTCGATCACCGGGTTGCCATGGTTGTCTTTCAGGTCTATCAAAAGTTCCTTCAGGATATAAATTATCTTTTGGTTTAGTAGGGACGCCTCGATCACCAGGCTGCCAAGGCTCTTTCCCGGGCCTATCAAATGTTCCTTCAGGATATAAATTATCTTTCGGTTTCATTGGAGCTTCACGATCGCCAGGTTGCCAACCATCTTTGCCAGGTTTTTCAGAGGTTCTTTCAGGATATAAATTATCCTTCGGTTTAGTTGGACTGCCTCGATCACCAGGCTGCCAAGGCTCTTTCCCGGGTCTATCAAATGTTCCCTCAGGATACAAATTATCTTTCGGTTTTATAGGAACTCCGCGGTCTCCAGGTTGCCAAGTTTCTTTGTCAGGTCTTTCAAATGTTCCTTCAGGATACAAATTATCCTTTGGTTTCGTTGGAGCACCACGATCACCGGGCTGCCAAGGTTCTTTTCCGGGTCTATCAAATGTTCCCTCAGGATACAAATTATCTTTCGGTTTCGTAGGAATTCCGCGATCTCCAGGTTGCCAAGTTTCCTTGTCAGGTCTATCAAATGTTCCTTCAGGATATAAGTTATCCTTTGGCCTTGTGGGAACGCCTCGATCACCAGGCTGCCAAGGTTCGCTACCCGGTCTATCAAAGGTTCCTTCTGAATACAAATTGTCACCGGGTTTCAGGGGTTTCCCAGTAGAATCACGATCATCAGGAGTTGGTTTGCTGGATTTGTCTTGTGGCTTTTTGTCGTCTTTTGAACTTGTTGTTGTGGTTTGTTCAACCACAAAACGACCATCCCAAGCACTATCTCCCATTTTACGACGAACACTTTTTCTGTCAACCTCTTTAATATCTGTGACAACTTTGCCATCGCGTATCTCAGTAACTTTCGTAGCTGTCGTCTCTTCCACATCAGTTGTTCGTTCAATTTTATAATCTTTTAAATTCTTATCGGTGATTTCTGTGGTTGATTTTTCAACAACAAACCGACCATCCCAAGCACTATCGCCAGGTTTTCGACGGATTGCTTTCTCCTTGGTAGTTTTGTCCGTGTCATCGATCACTTTTGAAGTGTACTGTTGGTCAGTAGTACGCTGAATTTGTTGAACATCTTTTTGCGATTTGATATCGGTTTGTGATGTTGGTTGTTGTTCCACGACGAATCGACCGTCCCAAGAGCTTTCACCATATTTGTGATGAACGACTCTATCAGTTACACTGGTATCTTTTTGTATATCAGTTACATGTGTCGTTTGATGTTTTTCCACTGTAGATTGTGATTTCACATCAGTTTGTGACGTAGATTGTTCCACGACAAATCGACCATCCCAAGAACTATCCCCAACTTTACGTCTATCCACGTCTCTTCGGGTGGTATCCTTACGAGTGTCGGAAACTTCAGTAACATTTTGTTTATCACTTGCTTGTTCTTTGATATTCCTGTCTGTAGTTTGAGATGTTGTTTTTTCTACTACAAAACTGCCATCCCACGCACTATCGCCGACTTTACGGCGAACTGTTCTTCCTTGTTGGTCATGGACGTGTTTTATATCTTCTACATTTGATGATACTGTTTCACTTGACTGTGTCGACGATTGTTCCACAACAAAGCGACCATCCCAAGCACTGTCACCAACTTTGTGTCGCACAATTCTATCGGTATCGCGGGAATCTCTCGAAACATCCCTTATATTTGTACGTTCATCAACATATGTCGTCGTACTTCTACTATCGGAACCCACTGATTTTGAATCGATTTGTGATTTTTCGATAATAAACGATTCGTCATTAATATTTCGATGTATTCTTACATTATCAGTTTCATCGAATGCTTGTCGTTGTTGAGCAAATTTTTCGTTTGCAATAAACGCTTCGACATCACGTTGCATTTTTTGTTTTTGATTTATATGTGACTCAAAAGTTGTGTCAGAAAACGTTGAGTCCAAAATTTTGCTTTGTGTTGATGATGAATCTACAACAAAAGTACCATCCCAACCAGATTCACGCGATTGCATTAAACGTGAGCTATCAGTTGTAAATGTTCGATCGTTCAATAATGTATCACGATCTGAGGAAAGAATAAAAGTAGTGTCCATAATTCCCGTGGTTGATGGCAAAGCGGTTCCAGAATCCAAAATTTGCGTGTTTTGACTTGAATCACGGCGTATTACGCCATCGGTGTTTATATATTTTGTTTGAAATGAATCTTCAATTGGATAAATTTTTCCATCACGTTCAATCGTCTGTATATTTTTGGACGCATCTGTTTTTTGATGGACATATTTTGGCTTAGTGTCATCCTTACCGGAATCGTATGCCATTTTTTCTTCTTGAACATTTTTCGAATATTTTAATTCCGGTGTTACGTTTGTTCCGGTACGTGAAAAACTACTTTCCTGAGCTGATTTTGATTGTGAGTCACCACTTTCATGGTGTGAACTATCCACTAAAATTTCTTTGCCATCAACAATTTTGTAAACGTAAGTTGACGAAGAAGATTTTTGCATAGCTGAACTAGATTGTGATGACTGGTAACTAGAAACACTTTCAACAATAGTTGAATCTGTTTGGCCATTGTTGATGATTTCATTGTTGGAAGACTGTATTAGATTTTGTTGTAATTTATCAGATATATCACTGTATTGTATACCATCGCTAACAATGGTACTGTCTGTGAGAAATGCTTGATTTAAAACATTGTCAGAATTCGATGTCACATTTAACAGATCACCCCCAGAATCACTACTGGTGACAGTATATTCGATGTGTGATGTCGAAGTTGTCGGAATGTTTGATATATCCTTTACATTATGTAAATGTTTTGTCGAACTTGTTGAACTTGTTGAACTGCCACCAACGGTCGTAACAAATTGTCGCGAAGTACTCGAAGTCGATGTCGATGATTTTTTTGCAACACTAGATTTATTAACACTACTAGTCGAAGCCGTACTATCCACTTTTTTTTTCGTTTTTGAACTCGAACTCACAGTTGGTTTATTTATCGTCATTGTAATTGTTTATAATAATATAACTAACAACAATATAAATTAATAACAATAATAATAGTATGTGTTGTTATGTGCACTTGAAACTGATATTGAAGAACAGAACATGATGTCCGTTTGGACGCGATTTATAAAGTGCGCTACTTGGAACATACATAACTCGCGAGTCACCGGGTCCAATCCACCAGAGTCGGATCATAATCGCATATTTAAACAAATTTTATTGCTTTTATTTACTTTTAAAATACATGGGTGTATCAAATGAATTTACTTTCATTTTTGTTAAATATAACAATAAAATCCATAAAATATATTAATTTAATTTAAATTGTAATTTCAAAGTACAAATATGAAGTAACAATGCTATTTATATTTTAATTCCCACACTAAACTTGAAATTCATTCTTTTATATTAGAAGTAAAAAGATTACTGAAACAACAATGAAGTTGATTCCAGCAATTGAAACTTATAATTTAGGTTGTCTATTTAGTTCGCAACACAAATTACAATCTACGTAAAAAAAGTCTATTAGAAAAGCTTTCTGTTTTAGAAGGCTCCATCTAAATTCACAGAAAAAAAGCAGAAGTACACATTTTTTTGTTATCCTGATTTCAGGTATATAAAAAGAAATAGATAAAAAACGCAACAATATAAGATCCCGTTGTGTTTTGAGTTAATAACCCAAATTTTTAAGTACTTTTTTTCTGAAAAAATGCAAGCACTGTTAGTCAATTGATATTGGATCTAACTATTATGATTTGATCAGGCTCTTTCTTGACTATTTCAGAGGTCACTCAGCTTTTATATAGATCAGGTGTCGGCAACCTTTTTTGGCTGTCAAAATTAACCAAAATTAAACTACTATGAAGACGTTTCGGGTCTTGGTATTTTCATTTTAAAGCAGTGTTTTAGACAAAAATAAAATTTTTTATCGGAATTTTCAACAAGATAACAATGAACCATAACCATAAAGAATAAATAAATCCAAAGGCTCCGTAATTGAAAAAAGGATTGTTCTTTGACAAAAGGAGTATTTATTATATACTAGCATTTCATCTCACAGGAATAAAATATTTCCTGGGGTAAAAAATTGCCTATAACATTTCCCGTTCCCCAAACTACCTCTGTGCAAAGCTGATATTTTCGATTGGTTAAGCGGTTAAACAAACAAACACATTTATAATATTAGCTAGAATTTGTTCTGAGTCATAGGTTGTCGGTACATTCTCTCTTTTCTCGGGCATAAAGCCAACTACACTACACTAATTTTTAACATCCACTCGCAAAAATAGGATATTCTACTTTCATATTTTTATTTTTCTTTCGTATTTTTTAAAAAAATAATATTTATTAAATCACTTTTCAAAATTTATTAGTGTACAACTCTGTTCTTTAAACCAACCAACCAATAAACATAACACATACGTTCGATTGGAAAAAGATCTTATTTTGCAACATCCCACACAAGATCCATCCTACGTACAAATAGGTACATTCATAATTGTACACGACGACGTCATGGTTCCAGTTTTTTATTCATTCTAAATATGGATATTTATGTAAATTAAAAACAAAACACAAGTAAAAATAACTAATTTCATAAATGTTTGAAACATACACTAATGTGTTATTCATTCATTCAAATTGGAAATTAGAAAATATCGTTTTTAAGTCATTTTTTCGATATTCCTGCTTTACTAAATTGTTACGTAAAATTTTTTATGGCAAAAATATTACCATATAAATACAGGTGTGAAAGTTAAATAAGAGATGATTATATAACTTTCTACCATTTCTTTTTTAAGTCAAATATTAAATATTCCTTTAAAGAATTCGCATAAATGCTTGAAACTAAAAATTATTCTGAGAAAAAATTAATATGAATTGACTATTGAGTTTTTAAGCTGTTTTAATTAAGTTATGCTTAAAAAGCCCTGAAAATTATTAAATTTTATTTCTCTCTTTACTGAATTATATTTGAAAAACTTAACAGGTTTGTCAATTCTTTTTTTAAAATTTCTTAATATTTACAAGTAGAATTACAGATTATTGACATTATTGCTATTATGGTGCTTTCAATATAAAAATGACTGGAGAAAAATTTTGTGCAACTTACAAATCAGCTTCTAAATCTCAGTATTTTGAAAAAAAAGTCCTTAACCAGTTAATTTGATTTATTTTAAAAATGAATTTGATCTAACGTGTTTTAATATACGTACGTAATTCTAATTTTTGATTTATGGAAATCTAAAAATTGTATTCTTTCAATATCCAAAAGTTTACCTACGAATAGATCGAAACCATTTTTTTCGAGTTGATTCTAGCTTATATATGCTTATATAGGCACATATTTTAGCTAGACATTAATAATTTAAAATTTTCTATTAAACTTTAGCATTAATGCATATCGAGGTCATCTATTTTGTTAAGGACAAAATATGAAATTGATCTTTGATTATTACTGTTATTAGAAATTTATCTGTAATTAATTATAGCTAGGAAATTAAAATATATTCTGTCCGCCTACACTTTGGAATAAAAAAGATATTTCCATAATTCAAAATATGAAATTTAAGAAATTGGACAACAGATGAATTTTGTGTTATGGATAAAATTGATACACTTGCAGCAAAAATCAAATATCAATCATTTATTGAAAGTATACGATCGAAAAATATTGCTTTGAAAATAAAAATAATATTTAGCATAAAATTTTCTAGAAAAACTCTTCATTTTGATTTTTGATATTGAGTCATAATTCTGTTTGTGGGGGAAGATTTATAAAAAATTACTAAACAGTTCAAAAGTTTCTTTCATTCAAATAAAATATGTACGCGGCAGCAAAAATTAAAGCTTTTCTAAAAATACTCCTATTAAAACTAGTTAATTTTAAAATATATTGTTGAAATTATTTGAGATAATTATACAGTCGTAATAATATTATAGGTTGTAGCGCCATTATTCGCATAATCCGGTAGTGTGTATTAGGGTCCGTCCACACGACACAAGCTTTACCACCGACTTACTTGCGCAAACCAGTTTGTGCAAGTAAACATGTACGTATGGACGGGAAAAAACGTAGCGACTTACTTGCACAAACCTGGTTTGCGCAGGTAAGTCGGTGGTAAAGCTTGAGCGTGTGGACGGGCCCTTACTTTCTACGGATAACACTACGTTCCGTAATTTTATTGTTAGATGGCGCAACATTCCAAGTATGATACCACAGAATACAGAAACAAACTTGCTATCTCTATACTAGCGATACCACCATAGAGCATCTAGAGAGAAAATACATATTTCTATACTACTGGAACCTGTGTAACCACTTGAGATAGAAAATATGTTGTATACGTGCACGGTGTTTACTTTGTATTTGTGCGGTAAACTCTGTTTGTGTGAGTGGTGATAGCCGTCACGTGACCTTTGGTTCACATACATGTATGTGATGTGTGTGATACCACAACGCTACTTGTGCCGGTTCAACAATCAAATTTATTGTTGTTTGACTGACTTACACTGAACGACGGGTACTGAGCAACTGACACCTAAGCAGCCTAAGATGCACATACTTCCACATAAGTGATTGCAGAAAAGAGACAGTTATATTCGTTCTATTTGTTCTGTGGATACCACCGTAGACAAAAAAATCCCCACTCACAAGTTATGTATATACACCGATCCTGCGCTTGTATATGTATGATATGTGTATGTGGGTGTGTCATCGCTTATGCATCACGTACACATACATAACACCACGCACGCATGCACGCCGCTGTGACAACAATTATCAACAATGCATATGCACTCGTTTACTGCTTCTAAACGACTGAATGTAAAATGTAAAGGACCATTCATATCTACAGACACGTAGCACGGCAGATACGACAAATATTGTTTAATGCTTTTCTTATGGATGTGTTCATATAATATACCGCACAAACACGGATTGTCTGACATGTCTGTATGTATGAGTGTTCATAAGAAAAGCATTAACGCTTTTAAACGAACCATATGGAAAAATTCTTTTGTCTCAAAGTGCCGGACTTTTTACTGCCAGTGATAAGTACAATATATAAGATTACAAAAAAAAAAGAAAAAGAAAACAATCAAAGATCCCAACATCAAAAAAGTGAACCCTAGGAATTTACAAAATATAAATTATACTAAACTATGTTGATAAAACTGAACATTATTTAGAGTTGTAGTTGGTATCGTATTTCGGAAAATCTGTCACAGATGGCGGCACCTGTTCCAGTGAATATATACATATCACAGCATTTTGAGCCGCCATATTACAGAACGAGTTAACTCGTCTTAATCATTTAAAGCGTTAAACAATATTTTTCGTGTCTGCCACGATACGTGTCTGTAAATATGAATAGACTTTAAAAGGTATTACATTTCTCCAAAAGGCGCCAGATGATCCACACAATTTTGTATTTACTTTGCTTCTAGTGTTTTGTGCGTGATGTCTCTTAGGGATGTTTTGGATATCCGTAACCGTAACCGAAACTACCCGAAATCCGAAATAATTAAATATCCGAAACCGTATCCGAAAATAAAAGTTTCGGATTTTTTTTGGATAATAACAGACAACACCAGTTGGAAAACTGAGTTTAAATCGAAGCAAGTTTTTGCTGCATGTATTTATTTTAACAGATTTCCGTTAATTCGTGTTTAACGTTCACTTTTAAGTAAAATTTTCCCTTTTTACTAAGAAAAATTTTCAGTAAAAGGAATTATCCATAACCGTATCCGAAACATTATCCGATAAATATCCGTATCCGAAATTTCATATCCATAACATCCCTAATACCTACATGAGATGTAGCGTACGTAGAGACATCTAGTATACAAATATTAATTTTTAATTATGTATCTTTTACAAAAAAAAATCAAAACTATAAACAGGATAAGGTATAAAAGAAAAAACAATTATTTTTTAAATAAATTTTTATCTACACCATGTATTTTTACAAATTAATAACTATTTTATTAGTAATTAGTAATTAAAATATCTATTTTGTTGACACACGGGTCCGTTTGTTCCATGAAAAATTAATTCCATAACTCTTAACACGCTCCGGTTTAGTAATTTTACTTTCAGAAATGTAATAATCAAATCCATTTCGTTTACAGTAAGCGATTGCTTCTCCTTTACTTCTAAACTCATTTCTTAAATTTGATAACGGATCTCCGCTGTAATTAAATAAATATTTTATGATTATTAAGGATTTTCTTTTCAATTTTCAACTTACGTTGAAGTCCATCCCATTAATGGATTTTCCCAACGTGTTTTAGTGTCAAATTCTGTGACCCATTGACCGATATTATTTGTACCACTTTGCATTGCATTCTTTGGTGGTTGGAAAATGCGAACACGTCTACCTTTTAATAGATCATCACGAACACCACTAATTGGAGCAACATTTTCCTAAAAATACATTCGATTATGTTTAGGGTACCAAAAGCATACATTTTGACCATACTTCTGTCTCGACGGTTATGTAACCAGTAATTTTTCTTTCTTTAGTTAAAATTCCTTCTGTATCAAGTTTTTCAGGTTCATTTAATTTTTTCTCGGCACATTGTCCACTAGTTAAGGAGAGTGATCTAGACCTAAATAAGAATATGAATTTCTTAATTTCTTTTTTTTGCAAAATAAACATTTAAATATTTTGTTCTACCATTGTCTTAGAGGTTGGAAAGTTTTTTGAACACTTGATCGAATCATATTATAATTTTATTTTATTATAATTTAACTGATTATCTAATCTGTTACACTAAATTTTAGGTTATTTTCATATTATGACATTTATGAACCTGATGCTTTAAGGATGTGCCAGTCAAATCGAGTAGTACATCTATAAATTGTTTCAAAATAATCATAATGTTAAATTATTACTAGAAACACTTATTTTATGAATCAAGATGTGTACCTTATAAGAAATTATAGCAATTGATAAATTTTTTTCATAAAATAAATATTTAACTTGACTATGGTTAATAATTGATTTAGCAGCTAATCAGAAGTTATTATTCTGATAGCTGACGTATCGAGTATGTTCCATTTAGAAAACACGATGTGGCCCAGTGCATTTTCTTTATTTAACAAAAAAACAAATTTCTTTAATTTTATTGCTAAGCTTCTAATTGCATATAAAAGCAATTAAAAGGTTGAAATTTTAAAAAGATTAGTTTTTTGTGAGAAAAAAAATGCACTGTGTCGTCTGTGTTTCCTAAATAGAAAACATTCATTAAATGTTTTACCATATTTCTCGTCGATAACGGCGGGTATATTTTTTTAAAATAGTGTCAAAACCGCATGGTTCCGGCTTCTAATTTTTATTTTAAATTTTACGAAAAAGAAAGGCCGGTGAGTTCGGTTTTTTTTTTATTAAATAATAATACATAGTATAAGGTTTATAAAACTACTTTTTTTTTGACGACAGTTGCATAAAATGTGATGAATTTTACAAATTTATTCGTAGCTAAGCTACTTCTGGTTCAAATAACACACGTTAAATGAGAACATTAATATTAATTATTTCGTTTAATTTGTCCGTGACATACAATTTACTTTTTTCTAATCGATGCAGAATCGTCTATTGTTTAACATATTTCAAACTCAATGGAAAAAGTTGGAATTTTTTTTCGGGCATCATCCTTAATTTATTTTGCTAGTGACTAGTATACATACTCATTTTAAATTTATTACGAAAATATTAAAAATGAAACATTAAAAAGATTACAGGCATCTGACGAAATATATTTTTAATTTTTTGACATAAAAATTTCATTTACTCCTAGAGAAATTAATACAAGAACTCTAAATTATAAATAAATTTACATGTAAATTTAAAAGTTCGTGGGATTCGTGGGATTTATCATTTTGACGATAGGTGGGAGTTGATATCAAATGAACAGTAAAATTGGCAACGATGTTGATTGTTACGCTTGCTAGGTGTTGTTTGAGTATTTTGACATTTGCTTAGTAACAGTTCTAACTTTTGCAAAATATTTCATAACGTTTTGCAATTTTTTTGCCAAAAATTTTGACGAAGAGGGCACTACGTGTTATTGTGAATCGTGTGAACAAACAAAATTGATAATTGTTGTTGATATCATATCAGAAAAAATAATTATTTCCAGCTTTGATTTAAGTTTTTTGATTTTGTAACCTAATGTTTTTTGTATACGGTTCTTCGATTGTTAATATTATTATGCAATATTGTCAGTGTTTTAATTTTATAATAATGAAATTATGTGTTATGTAGTGAAGGTAGGTTTACACGGTTTACATGTACCTCTTCTATCCATATGTACAAAAATAGTATATTTTTTTTAAAGAAAATATTTACTAAAATTTTATCAGCTCTGATTCGGTCCAGTTTTAATAAGACTAATATTATATTACAAAATATGAAAGAATTATTATTGCTCTTCTTCAACTAATGCCATAATAATAAGTTAGTTTTAAAATCTAAAAATATCCGTGACTATTTTGAAAAATTTTTAAAGTAACATAGTACATTAACACGTATTCAATTGATTATTGTAAACGGAAACGCTTATGTGCTTTTAATCAGACTTTCTATATTTATGTCTTTATCATTTGTATCATATTCTATGTAATCTTTAACTAGAAATTTCAGTTTCAGTCGTCAATATCATACAATAAATTCATAAATAAATTAATTTTTATTAACCACCGAAATCTGTTACCTTATTAGTTTTATGTGTGTATATATCTTTGCTTTATGTGTGTATATCACGATTAACAAAAATCGTGACCTTGGTTTCACTAATTAGTTTCAAGGACACCATTCAAAATTTTTAATGGAGCATTTATCAAATATAAACCATTTTTTTTTTACTAGTGAAGTAGCGATAGTCAAACAAAGGATATACCTAGTTTAATAATTGAAACTTTGGAAGTTAATGACTTCTCCCTCCTCTCTTCAATTTGAAACATATTGTTTGATGTCTGATGATGTTAGTAGTTCATAAAATAATGAGGTGTTTAAGTTATTGATTTAGCTTATCTATTTAACGCTTTGACGCTTTGAGTATGACTGGGAATATGTTACTATAAAGCTTACTAGGGATGCCATTTGGAATTAGTTGCACAGTAGACTTCTGTAATGTGCAGCTGCCTGGAAGGGAACAATTAAGGGAGCGTCCATAAACTATGTACTTAGGTTCCATTTTGGCCAGTTTTGAACCCCTCCATGTAGACTACGGCTGACTAATTCCAAAAAACATTCAATTGAAATAATAACCTTTTTATTATAAAATATGAAAATTAAGGAACTTTTTTACAGTTTAGCAGAATATTTCCTCAAAAAATACGTCCACTGGTAGTAAGAATTTTAATGTAAAGACTGTGTGACCACCTAGTTGCATAATTCGCTTGAGGAAATTTTGTCAAATTGAAAATATCCAAAATATTGAGCACCTCATAAGTAATTCAAGATTATTAATGCCTTTTCACATTCAAATTCATGCTTGTTTAATTGTCTCAGCTACGTAGCTCGATTCTGACGCCCCCTGCCTCTCCCCCCCATGTAGTCTAGCGTAGTTTTTTGCAAAAATCGTATATATGCAAAATTAATAAAATTTTTTCCCTTGTTTATATAAATTAAGGATGTTATGGATATTCGTAACCGTAACCGAAACTACCGGATATCCGCATGAATTAAATATCCGAAACCGAAACCGTATCCGAAAATAAAAGTTTCGGATTTGTTTCGGATAATAAAAAAACTGAGTTTAAATCGAAGTTGGAAAACTGAGTTTAAATCGAAGCAAATTTTTGCTGCATGTATTTCTTTTAATAGATTTCCACTGATTCGTGTTTAACGTTCACTTTTTCGAGTAAAATTTCCCCCTTTTTACTAAAAAAAATTTTCACTAAAAGCAATTATCCGTAACCGTAACCGTATCCGAAACATTATCCGATATTATTACATAGCCGTAAAACCGAAACCGAAAGAATTATTTAAATATCCGTATCCGTATCCGAAATTTCATATCCATAACATCCCTAATATAAATATATAGGTATATCGATTTTCAGTACAGTCAAATGGAGGTACTATGAACAAAATTTTTAAATTGTTAAAAAATATTTATATATTGTATTGTTTTAGATAGAAGAACCAGAATTTTTTCCCTTATACAGCTGAACTCTTTTTTGTGCGGTGGATAGAGACCACATAAAAAAAATCGCACAAAAAAAATATATTCAAAAATATTATAAATAGCTATAAAAAGTATAGTTCGATCCAGATTGTACAAAAAACTTTTTTTGTGCGGTTGGTCGGGACCTCATAAAACTAGTTTTATCGAAAAAACATCACTTAGAACGCTAAAAACTTAAAAATTTTCTTAGAAGTTGCTTCTATAAACAAGATAAAGCATTAATTTACACGTAGAAACATTTTATTTAAATTTTATAATATTATGAAAATTTTGAAAAATACATCTTTAACAAAATTAAATGATGCAGTAACTTATGTTCTTATGCAGTGTATTGATTAAATGCTTAAAAGCCATTAAAAAGAATTTTTATCAAAGAAAGTTATTATAGTAATTGTTTAAGTTTCTTACTGTCTCGTGATTTTGATTCATATTATGCATTTTAATGGCCATTTTTTACAAAGCGCATAAAAAAAATCGCACAAAAAAGAGTTCAGGTGTATTATGCTATTGTAAGATATTAATAATGGTTGCAAATACATGTAGTATTTTGTTCAAAAGTAGTCCCATTGACGGTAACAATTTTGTAGTTACTTCCAAGACTTCTTTCAAAATTTCATAGACATAGTATTTGAACAAATTTCCTGAAAATAATATCTGATTTTCTGATTAAAAACACGATTTTATTAATATATAAAATTATTCAGTACCGTAACATTGGATGACTTTGGCCACCGTGGTTGACTTTGGCCATTTTTCAATATTTGTTTTATTTATGCACGATTACGTTATAATAATACTTACGCACGGAATTTTTTACTGATTCTATAAATTATATTGGAGTCGAAAAAAAATTATATACATAAAACAATTTGATTTTTAGTACCTGAAAAAGTTTAAATAGAAAAATTTACGAAAAACCTGCAATTTTTACCGTCAAAAACTTCAAGGACAGCTTGACAATGAGGCGACATCTATGACTTTCATTGGGAAAATATTCTGTCATACAATCTTTAGGAAACTTTACGAGCCAAGGCAGCAGACTTAAACTTTTAGGTCTTGCCGCTAGAGGGCGGCCGTTAGAAGGCGGCGTTTTCCAAATTAAAAACATGTGGCCAAAGTAACCCAACTTCGTCGTTTGACTTTGGCCATCCTTATTTTTTTAAAAGAAAAATATTTAAAATGTATTTAGCTTCTTCTCCATTTCAAAGTTAAAAGTACTAATACAGACCCATAAAACGTAACTAGAAACAAAAATTAATATCATTTGGTATAAAACTTATAACAGTGTAAAGTTCAAAAGTGGACCAAAGTCATCCAATTTTACGGTAGATAAAAAATAAAATTATCAGTTATCACATATTGAGAAAACACATTATAAATTCTATTAACATAAGTTTAACATTACGCAATATGTGCTGTAGCGCAATGTTTGCAAAATATTTTCTATGAAATGACCACACTTTTTAATTCATGTTTTTTTCGTTACAGATAAAAGAACTAACAATTATGGCGGCATAAACAGTACACGGCGCCCCGCCGGAAAGGGGCCAGCTTCGTCGAGCTTAGTTGTTAATTAATTTATTTTATAAACTAGCCATATTTGTACTGTGATTTTTAATTTAAATAATATTTTTAAAAAATAATTATATATATTATACTGTATATAGTTACCGCAGATCTATTTTTATTAACTATACCACCCCTAGGGGGTGTGTAAAATAGTTATTTATTTTTTTATCGAAAAAAAACGAACTCAATCACGTTGATTGTTGAAAAGTATAAAACCTATATTAGGGCTTAAGTGTACCACAAGTGAGCACAAATTTTACAATATCCGTTTTATATACTTTTATAAACAAAAAAAATATGGGTACTTTGCACGAGGGATATTCATCCAAACATCATAATACGAGTTTTGCTCAACATTTTGACGGCGATTGCGCGGGAATCCTCTGTAAATCCGCCATTCATGGTGACATTTTAAATTCGACCTTAACGAAACGTGCATTAACTTCCAAAGAGTTGTGCGGTTACCTGACATGGCTTTGTGGAAATTGTGCTGGTGCTTTTGATTCATTGGGTCGTTCCCCGTTACATATTGCCGCTTCGCGGGGCTTGAAAGATGTGGTGGAATGGTTGATACAATGTAAACATGCGAATATTGACACGAAAGATCGAGAATCTGGATATACGCCGTTACATCGAAGCATTTTCTACGGCCAGATTCACGTAGCGGTCAATTTGATCAAACATGGCGCCAATATACAAATTTTCGATCGAGATTATTTAACGCCGATTGATCATGCAATGAAAGATCGATTTTCAAGGGTCGAGTATCGTGCACATCACAATTGTGAGGTGTATATGTGGGGTTGTAATTCGAATTATACGTTGGGACTACAGGAGACGAAACAGTATCCGGAATTGTTGAGTAAACAGAATATTGATTTGCCGATTAAACAGGTAAACTTATAAGTATATTGATGTAAGGGACATTTTATGTTTTTCATAGATAAAAATGACAAATTATAAAGCTAAGTTTATACTTGAATGATTAAAAATTTTCTCAAATACTTGATATGAATGTTAAGGTCGTATTACTCATAAAACTAGTCATCAGTTCCGGATAAGGTAGCGGTTACACTGGATACGAATTCATCCGAAAATTCATTCGTACGAATTCGTACGAGTTTATCCGAGTTAATACGAATTAACACTTTCAGTCCCATGGCTTCGGCATCCGAAACCAAACAAAACATCCTCAGAGGCCGACCGCGATCAATATTTAGAATAATAAACAAAATACTTAAAAATATTTATAAAAAAGATTTTATGTTATTCTAATAAAAATAATTTATTACTATGTACCGAACACTTTTCATTTTTGTACATATAAATTACATAACATGTTTTATTATCAAAATATCTAGGCTGCATCTTTTCTTTACAAATAATACATAATATTTATATCCACATATGTATGTATGTGTGTATTGTATGTTTGTATGTACACATATATATGTATTTTATCAAAATTATAATAACTATGTACCTACTCATATTTGGACCTGTCTAACACATACATGTTGAATCATTTAGTGTTCTGTGGAATCATTTTATGTACTTGTTTACATAAAATTTGTTGACAAATATTGTCGGCTTCCGGGGAAGTTTACTGTGAAAGTGCTCGGGCCTCATAGTGTTAAACAAATGCATACATTTAGTCATGCGTGGTTACACTGCTTACGACTCTTTCGTACGAGCTCGTACGACTTTTTGATACGACCAAAATATTTTGTTTTTTGATGCGAATTCGTACGAAAAAAAATGATGGATTTAGAACAAATAATTATTTTTGTTGAACAAAGGCGGTCTTTAAGGGATTAAAAACCTAAATATTATCATAATAGAAAGTTAAATAAAAAATTGTGGAATGAGGTGGCAGAGGGAATGTTTAGATAATTTTTTAATTAAATATATTACGATATAATAAAACTAACCTAACCTAACAAAAATATTTTAAGTATGTGTAATGAAAAATTAATTAACTAAATATTGAAGCTAAAATTCAGTAGATTTTAAAGTATAACTGAATGTGACTTGTTCAAATACTCTAAAAATTTCTGTTCGTCTTGAAAAATTTCTTCAAAGCAATTCCACAACTCAGCTTTTTTACTCTACATGAATAATAAATAATCGTTTACCCAGAATTGTTTGTTTTCTATAATTAGAAATTTTGAAAACGATGTTTCTAATAAATAAGATTCGGTAGCTGAATCCATTGTTTGATATCATGCAATATGTATTAACGGTTTTCAGTTTAAATTTAAATACGAATTCGTATTACGATTCCGTATTCAATGTAACCACACAGTCGTACGAATTAATTTCGTACAAGCTCGTACGAATCACTTTTCGTACGAATTCGTATCCAATGTAACTGCAGCCTAAATAAACAGATTGAGGTGAGGTGAGAAAATTTGGAAGACGACTAAAAAAACTGTATGTGGGTTTTTTATGCCGGTGTGTAGAAAGAAACCACTTTCCATATACGCAATTTAATATTTTATCATGTTGCTTTGATGATGATGATGATGGTGATGATAGCAGTTGACATCATTTCCCGGTAGATGTCATTCTAATTATAGACAAATTAGAGTCCCTATAATAAATAGAGTCGTGACATGTCATCCATTTTCTGTCCAAAACAGAGCGGGAAGCTTCAAAATTAATTATCACATGTTTGAGTAAACATTTTTGAGTACATAATTATTGTTAATAAGTTATGAATTAATGAACAATTTAAAGGTTTTAATTTAATTTTTATTTTTAGGTTAAACTAAATGTTTTTGTTAATATGTAATTTATTTCAAATGTATTTTATGCAAACTTTGGACAGAAAATGCCTGAACCAATCACGACTCTGTTTATTATAGGGAAGACAAACGAACATGTTATATATTATACATAGACTTATTGTTAGTATATCAATGCTGGAGTTCGCCAGAAAGTTTTGTTAGCCTAACGTTAGCTTATGGAGTTTACGCCGTTACAAACCAGAGGGCTTGTATTCAAAACATTGATATGCATTAAATATTAAAGCAACAATTTCTAACATGGTGACTGATTGTTTTTATTCCATAGTCTTTGAATGTGGCTGTATTTCAGAAGTTAAGGATTTATACCATGAAAAACCATGAAAAATTTTTAACATGCTTTAATTTTTTAATCAGAGCCCTCTGGTTTGTAATGGTGCAAGTTCCGTTGCTAACGTTAGGTTAACAAAATTTTGGGATGTATAAATGAAGCTCAAAATATGTTCAAGATACGACTAGTATTCGTAGTAACAAATTTTTGCGTTTTTTAAAATTATTATTGTCAAAATTTAAAACCTTGACGGTCATTGACGTCGTAAGACTCAGAAAACTTACCAACTCACACATCACATCGCAGGACGTCAACACTTCCATATAAAGCGAATTAGCTGTCAAAATAGTGTACGAGTTGGGCGTTTTGTCATTATAGGTTATAACCGTTAAGGTGTTAATATTAACAAATTAACTCATGTATATTTAGTTTCATAAGAATATTGTAGTTTTTTCACTCATTTTAATAGTTATTTGTTTAATGTAGTTTAATAGTTATATTTTGTTGATTTATTTGTCTTTTGTAGTACTTGTCAGTTAATTAATTAAAATCTGGAAATTAGGTTTGGATTTAAACTTATAACTAGGGCCGAATTTACCCTAAGTGCCGCCTGGGCACTGTGAAAAATGTGGCCCCTGCTTTTCCTTAAAAACAAATTTCTTAATTTTTTTTAACTTTTTTTTTACAAAAAAATAAGTGACGAGCAAAAAAAACAGCTCACATTTCTTATTTTCCTATTAGAAAATAAGTGATGACCAAAAAAAAAAAAGAAAAAAAACAAATTATCACGTGTGTTCCAAATTTTGTCGCTCCTAAAAATTTGCCCCGCGTGCCCCTAGTGTAAATCCGGCACTGCTTATAACTCATGTAACAATACAGTATTTGACTGTATTTAAAATTTGTATCAAATGTTAAATAATTCTATGCATTATTATTACATATGTCCAATTTTAATGATGAAACATAAAAAAAAATTGATAACTATTTAGAAATTTTAGTTTGAAAATCGCCATTTTTCAACAAATATTCAAATTAGTGAAAACGCGCCATATCTTGAAAATGACGTAACATTTTGTAGCTAGATATGTCGATTTTGATAATTTTCATCGGTGAGGTGAAATTGTGTTTTCTTTTGAATATTTCTATTAGCTTATATACATAATCGACCAGAATTCAAATAAATACTTGCTTTTACTTTGACATTTTATGAATATAATCAAAGTTTTGAGGTTATAAATATTGACATTGACGTTTAGTTGCTTCAAAATGTGACGTCACTATAGTGAGTTGTTTTTCCCGCCTTTTTCTCATTTAAGATTGTAGGGTTATTTTTTTGATGATTTTTTACAGAATCTGTCGAAAATAAAAAAAAAGTCACTTAATTGATACGGTAAAACAATGCTTTTAGAATATTTTTGTAACTTCAGTCAAGTACCCTAGTCAAGAGTCTACTTGTCTATTAGTGTTGATTCGATTCGATAATTTTATTCTTTAATTCTTTTATTATGCACAGACAGACTTGCCAACTTTTCTATTTTCCACGGCCGGACATCAACATTTGCCGGGAAATTTTTTGAGCTGACGAGTAAAAAGAAACTTTTTAATGCGCTGCCCTAATTTTCCGTAACCTTGAAATACCAACGCTTAACTATTTCCCAAAATATACTCTTAACAAGCAAAAGAAAACAATAAACTAAAAAAAAAATAAATTACTAATCTCAAAAATCTCCCATGGCCAGACATGTGCTGTCCGGCCACACATGAAGGATCAGATCTGGACAAATCACGTCATAATCGGACTGTTCGGCCGAAAAGCGGACGGTTGGCAACTCTGTGCATAGATGGATCGATAAGCACGGAAGTGAAAATTTCATTAAAATTTAAAACACTAAAAATTTATTCATATGACTTGTATTAATTTCCAGGTTTGCTTACGAAAATTTCACTGTGTAATGGTTTCAAAAGATGGCCGCGTATTCTCCTGTGGCCATGGTCAAGGCGGTCGACTAGGTTTGGGTGAAACGAATGCCGCAATCAAACCTACTCAAGTCCATTTCAAATCCCGTTCTTCCTCCACAGTGGTCTGTAAACAGGTTGCGACTGGTCGCGATCACACCATGTTTCTAATGGATTCATCCGTTGTATGGACATGCGGTTTAAACACCCATCACGTTCTTGGATTCTCACCACCACCCGAAATGTTACTAACCCCAAAACCATTACCAGAATTCGAATGCTCGATCACCGGGATTTGTGCTGGGTGCTTTCATTCTGTTGCGTGGTGTCCAACGGCAGTTTATACTTGGGGTTTGAACGCCGGACAATTGGGGCATGATTTGACTGTTGGAAACACGGTTGTGACACCAAAACAGGTGCTATCATTGCGTGCTCCGAATCTACTGATAACTGATGTAGCTGCAAGTGACGGGGCTACCGTCATAGTGGTCCAACGTGGGGATATTTACGTTTTGCATGAGTACCAGTGTCGGAAAATTAGTTCGCGTAAATTAAATATTGTTGTCGATAAAGTTTGCGTCATCGGCGGTCATTTGAATGAGAAACTGGACAAAAATTTGTTGAAGGAGCGCGAGCCTCTAAAGGTGTTAGCTATAACCAATACCGGAAACGTGTTCCTTTGGCAGGAAACTACATTACAACTGACTCGTTGTATATTCTCTCTCAATCGGGCATTAAACATCAAAGACGCGTTCTTGAATAAATCGAATGTCCTCTTAGTGACGGCTGATGGTGAAGCATTTCAAGGATACGTAAAAGAGCGAAAATTAAAACCGACCCCAGACCCAAATCAAAAATTAACAAAAATCAAAGTCGAATTCAACAAATTTCTCGATAAACATGAATGCGAGATGATCGTACTTACACGCCTGCGCAATGTTCACCGAGCCGTCAGCATCAGTAGCGACACTAAAGGTCGTAGTTTTTGCGTGCTACAAAATGACCCCCGAGTTTATTTACAGAAAAATATTATCAACGTTGCAAAATCAACAATGACAAAAGATTTGGCTGACCTTTTGCGCGATACCGATGAAATGGATCAGATTCACGACGTCGTTTTCAAAGTGGAGACTCAGCTATTTTGCGCCCATAAATTCATTGTTTCGTCATGTAGTAAAGTTCTGGCGGACAAAATTAAAACCACGCCAATTGATTCGGAATTTGTCGAAATTGAGAACGTTCGACCTGACATCTTCCGTGAATTGTTAGAATTTATTTATACACGATCATGTAGTTTACTACGAAATTTGAATTCTGAGGACTCTTCTATTACTTTTGATGAAGAGGATAAAAAGAAATCGGCGTATGAAGTTTACACAAAACAGAGACGGTTAAGTGAAGAAAATAAACAAAAGGATTCTTTCAAAAATTCGTTGCGATTATTGAGAACTGCCGCGAAACAATTCGGGATTACAGAAATGTCCGATTACATCAATATACACAGTGGCGGTAAAGCTAATAATCCCCTTAAAGAGCTGTCCTTCGATCGTAACGCGTTCCCTGAATTTTTGGATGTCATAATTAAATGTAATAATCGACACACGGTCCAAGCTCACAAGTGTATAATGGCTGCCAGGTCTGATTACTTCAATAATCTTTTTGCTATCCGTTGGAACGCGAATTCAAATCGCACCGAAGTCGAATTACCGTGTTCCTATAAAATCGTTGAAGCCGTTGTCAACTTTCTGTACACCGATTCCGTTCAGAGTCTAGAAAATGACGGCGATATCGATCATATATGTAGTGTTTTGGTTGTCGCCGATCAATTATTGATCCAACGATTGAAAGAACTATGCGAGAAAGCTCTAACGAAAAAATTGACCCTCCGAAACGTGTCCCAACTGATCCAGTTTGCCGAAATCTACAATTGTACAATCTTGAAACACTACGCAAAAGAGTTTATTTGCTTAAACCTCCCGGCGATACTCGAAAATCGCACGCTAGAGATTCTGGACGATTCCGTGTTGGAGGAAATCAGTTCATACTATTGGGAACATAATCCAAAGTTGCACACGCGTATGATAACGCCGTACTCGGATGCCCCAAGTGATGAAACAGTTAGATCTATCTGTAACCTACATCCCGTCAATATGGAAGTGATAGACGTGGAAATCGATAAGAAATCATTGAAAACAAGTCATCGACGTAAATTACGCCCGCGAAAAACTAGTCAGACAGAAACGCAGCCCAAGAATAAAAATCACAATGATTCGATATGTTCAAACATTTCCGAAACCGACAGCCTCGAAATCGAACCTGAAATTTTTCAATTCACCGACGATGAATCGTTGAAAAACGATTGGATCACAGTCAGTAGTCCCCAATTAAAACTGGTGCAGTCACGATTGCGAGCAAACGCTCAAATGCGTGAAGAAATTTCGCTGAACTCCCCGCCATCGGATTACACCGTTTTGAAATCTTACCCTCAAAACATTGAATCTCCGCGAACACCTCCCAGTAGTAGCCACAGTACTCCACATACTCCACAGTGGAGTGACTCATCCGATTTACGGTCTCATTTCCCGGAGTTGAATTCGCGAATCAAAATTGACAAAATTAAGGATCATGTTGCTGTTGATTCGGTCAATGCAAAATCGCCGCCGAAATATGAATTTTCGAAATTGAAAATCCAAAAGCTTTCACAGAAACAACGGAAGAAATTGAATGCGGAAAATTTGAAGGCTGCAAGTAGTCCAGAAAATTCGAGCAAAATTGATATACCAGAGACCAGTAGCAAACAGAATCCATGGAAAAAGATCGATCTCATTCCAGAGAAGAATGTCGATTCACAAATTTTCTTCCCCGATATTATTGCAAAGGAACAAAAGAAGAGGGAAAACTTTTCGAAAATGAAAACAAAATCGCTATTATTGACTCAGGTATGAAACTTTAAGATTTTTTATATTTTAATCACTAATTACTTTTAACTTCTTTAATGAAACACAAAAGTATTTTTACCTGTCGCGCTTTTAATGACATATTAGAATATAATAAACTTTGATTAGAAACCATTAAATATTAAATAAATAGATTGACACTTTCTTTCGATTAAAAAAAATATCAGCTGTTACAGTGACATTTTAACATAGATGACATTATAACGGGTTTACATTTGCCATAGAACACTAGAAGCCAACTAACATAAAAAAAGTGAAATTCGCTTGGAGTCCTTTGTAACCCAGTCACAGCTTAAGGCATTAGTCCGTCAGTAGTCGTCGTCGAGTCAACATACCATTGTATTAACAATATACCCCATTGTTACATGTACACGTTGAACATCTCTCTCTGGTAATACGTGTATTGTGTTTGTATGCGTGTATACACATACTACTACAAAAAACCAAACTAATACACTGCAACCAGTGTGTATGTACACAAACAGACTACGTCACAAACTCATTACAAGTGGAACAGAGGCAAAGCCAATCTAGTTTGTCCCCTTGACATTTGCAATGATTTGCTGGCGCCACTTTTAAGTTTGCATGTCTGTAAAGTTTACACTATTTGCACGTCCGTTTACACATTATTTGCATGGTATATAATTTGGTAAGTACTGCGCAGGTCACAAATGGTTGAATTGGATAAATAACTGTCATATATAGCTTTCATTTGTATCTAAATGTAAAGCAAACAATGAATTAGAAGAGAAAAAAACATAATAGGTACTTAAAAATGATATTCAAACCTGAATAGTCCCTTAAAAATGGCATTTAATTATTTTTAAAATAATACTGGCGCCAATACAAGTTTACATTTGCATGTTTTAATTTTAGTGGCGCATGAATCATTACTGGCGCCAGAAAAGTTAGAAGGTTGCTAACTTTTTTCATCCATGCATGCACTGATCTACCTTGCACGCCAGTAGATGTTTACATGTTCATTTTACTTTTACTGGCGCGCCACTTTGTGTTGGCGGCAGCAAATCATTGTAAATGTAAACCCCGTATTAATCTTATGTTTTGACAGCGCAATTATACGCGAGCGCCTCTGGTTTTTTAAATTAGAAGCCGCGTAAAATAAAAAATATTCTTATATTTTATAAAGTAAAAGTGTTTGTATACGTTTAATTGTCGATAGAAATAGGTATTGGTGTATGTATAAATACGAACAAAAGTTCGCCATGCATTAATAATGTTTCACAGGCACTCGATAACATTTGAAATTTTAAAAAAAAATCATCAATTAACGTATATTTTTACTTGATACTAGTTCTAATTTTACCACTAGAGGCGCGAGTGAGAATCTTTGCGTCACCAATAGATATGCATACTTACATTAAGGCTTTTTAGATTGCCTATATGCCGTCATAATCATCAAAGGTAGTAATTAATTTTTTGTCTGTTTCTGTTTGCAGATTGAAGATAAAGCCATTGAAGAAATCAAACGATTCTATAATGCGGATGATGTTTTTGAGGAATATTTGACTGTGAAACGTGTTGAAAAATTTGATATTGCAACTCCACAATGGGTTACAGGGAAAAACAAGTGAAAATAAAATTTCATTGTCTTCTTTCTTTAAATTAGATGTTTGAATGTAATATTTATCTATGATTAAATTGATTTCGTCGGACATTGTGTTTTTCTTTATTTAACTCCCTTTTTTACCGATTTTTGTTAATTGAAACAAAAATATTTTTGGTTTTTTAGCGATGAACATTACTTTTTCTGGAAGAAGTACGCTAATTTCGTCATCTTAATTCATATTAATTAAATTGAATCAGTTAATACAAATCCAAAGACAATGACAGAATTCGACTTTCAAAATAGAATTGTTTACACTATTCATTGAACTAGTCACTACTTGATTTTTCAGAGAATTAATAAAATTTGTGGGAAAAAAGGTCGATAAATGTTTAGTTAGTTCTTTTTTTAATACCAGCATATTTAAAATTATTTGTATTATAAGTCAGCTGGGTGCCGAATCTTAAATACGGTACTTGACTAAAATTAAAAAAAATAATATTTTAAACGTCTTGTTTTTTCAAATTATCATTTTTGATAAATTTTGTAAGAATCGTTAAAAAATAACTTCAATTTTAAATGAAATAATTGGGGCGAAAAACGATTCATTGTAATGACGTCACAATTTGAAAGCAAACGAATGTTAATGACTGTAACTTTCAGATTTTGATTATATTTATAAGATGTCAAAGTAAAAGTGAGTATTAAATTTTAGTTGATTATTATTCAGGCTAATAGAAATATTGAAAATAAAACATAATTTTCCTTCACTGATGAAAATTATCAGAATCAATTTGTTTATTTATAAATTGTGACATCATTTTGAAGTGATGGCACATTTTCAATCATTTGAATCGTTACAGAAAATAAGTTTATCTTCAGACAAAGAGCAGTAAAGTAAAAATAAAGAATAAAATACTTAATTTATTATATCGAATGTCATTTAACTAACGTTTTAAATCTACTGACAGCAACGATCTCACATTCTACTGTTATCTGTTTATAAATTATTTTAAAATTACCAATTTCCAAAAATGTGAACTTGCAACGACATCATATCATATCACATTTCAAGATTCGACACCTTGAAAATACATCCAATTCTTTTTCTCCATATTTCTCCTTTAAGCAAATTTCTCCTAGAGCAAATCTAGATAATATCTAGATTTGCTCTAATTTTTTAGTAGAATAATATTTTTTAATGGGGAATTGCCTTAGTAAATTTCAGAATTTATTTCACAAAAATTGTGATAAAAATCAAGAAACTTTATGACAATATCATGACAGCAATTTAATTAATAATACTAGGGAAAAGATATTAAAGTGAATTAGAAATCAGATCAGAATTTTAACTGAGTGAGCATAACTTAAACTACTTCAAGCATGACTTATTAAAACAAAATAAAATATTCATAAATGTACTGAAGATCAGTTATTTTTTAAACTTTACGTTGGGTTTAATAGAGTGAAATTTCCTAATTTCTGATCTAATTTTGATTTCTTTTAAACTTTTCTTTACCATTTTTCGCTTGAAACGATTTTTTGAGTTCTTCGGTGAATATTTCTTTTTTAGTTGTTTTGCATCCATTTGAACAATGTTTACGCTAATTATGACTTCAAATCTGTATCGTGTGAATGTAGACTTGTCACTTCCCTTTTTTCTACTTTCCTTTTGTCATCTTTTGTCAATTTGTTGCGCATCTAGTTTGACGCAAGACATTTCTATTTTTTATGTCATGCGTTTGAATTTTAATAACATTCTATTTTATAATATTAATAATTTACAAATATTAAATTTTTTACGGCAATGAATTTATGACATACTAAAATAATTTCAAGTTACACGAAAACAAATCTAGTCTTGTCAAATTTTACAATTCCAATATACATACATATAATTTAAGGAAGTGCATAATGGAAGAAGTTAGACTTTTATTAAGGGAAGAAGGACGAGAGGCTCGAAATTTGTTGGCATTTCATGTTTCTGTTCACGAAGGTAATTAAACTAATTACAATTCGATGTGTTTGATGTTTAAATTAAATATTGTTGCAGGAAAAATATTTCGAAAGCCACCGTGTTCTCCAAAGGCGACAGAACAAACCCCACCAACTAAGAAGGCAATTTCTTCCAATGTACGTAATCGGGCACATGTAAGATCGGCATCAACGGGTAGGGACAAACGTTCAGAGCTAAGAGCTCGATATTGGGCTCTGTTGTTTGACAATTTACAGCGTGCAGTAAATGAAATTTATAATACCGTTGAAACTCATGAAAGTCTTGTGGAATGCCAAGAAACAATTCTTGTTATGGAAAATTATATTCGAGACTTTCGTGCTCTGGCCGAATGGTTCAAACTGAAATGGGATTATGAAAATACACCGGTACCCCAACGACCAACATCACTAGCTTGGGAAGTTCGTAAAGCAAATTTACCAGCTCCACACAACGAACGCGTGAGTCCAAGTCCTCCGTTCAAACAAGGTCGTTTGAGTCCACAAAACCGGCAATCTAGAGATCAGAATCCAACAAAATTAGATACCGTAATCATCCCAACATCACCACAACCCGAGACAATACCAGAAGTTGATGAAAAACCAAAAGATGTAGCTGAAGAAAAGATTGTTACCAGTTTGAAAAAGGAAAATGAACAGGAAGTTGTTTTATCGCCTAGTGAAGACCAGAAAACTTATGTAAATGTGATCAAAAAATGTTCCGTCAGCAACGCCGAAGTAGCCACCTCAACAGACGATATTGAATTTCCATTGAAAATCATCAAAAAAGTACCACCTAGTCAAAAAGTTAGTCAGGCTAGTCAGACCGATGAAGAAGTTCAAGCAGAAAAACCGGTTCCAATAACTAATAATACATCACCTTCCAAAACAATTAATAAACCTGAAATTAAACCTTCACGAGTGCCTACTTCATTATCGTCTTCACGTCCCCCGTACTCTTCTGCCGTATCCCGCACTTCGAGGACACCTCTCCGAATAAATATGACTACGAATACTTATAAACCAACATCTGCACCAAGTAGGGCTTCTACATCGTCGAATCTAACTAGTACGATGAAGACATCACAAAAACAAATTAAAACGACCACTAGACCGATAACATCTCGAACTTTTGAATCGTCTAAACCAGGAGGTAGCACCCATGGAGGTGGCAGCACATTACTACGTAGTAAAACATCTCTGACTGACAGTAAATCGAAAATAAACGTTTTTACGAAACAACGAACTTCACTTAGTATTCGAAATAGTTCATTAACGACTTCGGCAAGAATGAGCACTTCTCAACGGTCATTAACGTCATTAAAACCTTCCAGTACTCGAAAACCGTTAAACGAAACCGGCCACTTAAGTAAAATTTACTCAAAAACCAATTCAAATCTTCGCTCGTCATCAACCACTAATAAAATTCTTAAGGACGCAAAAGATTCCGACAAAGAGAGTATCACAAGTTCCGCTGAAACCATCGTCAACGCCACCGTTAAACAATCCACCAACGAAGACCCCAACAAAGATAAACAAAATGCCAATAAGATGGTGAATGGGGTCGTAACCGATGGATGGTTAACGGTCAAGTGTCGGTCCAGGTATAAAAGTGCCGGTATGAAGAATGAACGTCGAGTTTCGTCACACTGGTCGAATCGATTCAACGAAATCAGCGCCACAACCAGTTTACCAGCGTTGGCCCTGTTGCAGGAGAGTGATAGCGAAAAGAATGAAGAGAAAGAGAACGCAGATAAATCCAAGAACACGGTCACAACTTATTTGAAACGAACCAACACGATCCTGACGAAGAGTTCCATAAAATCGGTGTCGGCCAAACGTAACGAATATATACGAAACCATAAATCGAAGTCCGAAGAACCTTCCTTACCAACAGAAAAGACGAAATCAGTAAATGAAGATAAATCAACGAATAATGAGAACTCGCAAGAAAATGCCAAAACTTCCAACGGAGACGTGGATAAACCGCTTAGTAAAAGCGCTGAAGAAGAGGCACTCGAAAAAAGTGAGAGCCAAGACGAAGAGGAGCATTGTCGTAAAACGCAACAACTCAGCGACGAAGAAGCTATGCTAACGCAAGAAATCGCCGAACTACAAAGTTCAACCGTTGACGTTGACACCGAAACAGACGGAACGGAAACCGATGGAGAAGCTGGTGATGATGAGGAGGACTCCTCTAATGTTCCTAACAATCCAGATGATGATATATCGTTAGAAGCGCGCTATGAACCAGTACTGGCTGGGTTATCGTGGGGCGAACGGATGGACACACTGGCAGCTTTGGAAGACTTGGTTGCTCGGCATCCTGGTCGCGCACTCCAATTACATCAGAAATTATCGAACCCTGAACGTCGACGCTCATTACCCGAAACGTTGAGACGCTATCAAGCAAAACACGCGCGAGCTCAACAGCGTCGTCAAGCCCTGCAACAAGAACGCGCCGTACGATTACAAGCCCTGTTGGCTCGAGTGCAGGACGTAAAAGCTGCCAAGAACCAACTGATCGAAGAGAAACGATTACGAATGGAAAATCGGCTACAACGTGCAGAAATGAATCGAACCGAACATCTGAAAAGTGTAGTGAGAAAAGCACACGATGAAGAGGAAAAACTACGGGAAATTGCATTTATCAAAGAACTAGAAGCACAAAATAAACGCCATGATTTTCTCGAACTTTGCAAAGAACAAAAAGGACGTTTAGACGATTTACGTGAAGGACAGAGGAAAAAGATTGAAGAGCAGGCAGCTCGAGGAGCAGCTGTGGAAGAGCGACGTCGCGCGTTAGAGCAAGCACGACATGATCGTCTAGAACGATTACAAGCAGAACGAGAGCTAAGAGCCGAAAGAGTGGGTCGTCGCCAACAAGAAATCCAAGAACAGGCGCGAGAAAAAGCACGCGGGCGCGAAGAAAGATTATCCGCGCTACATGCCCAACAGTTGGCCAGCACACGTGAGCTACAAAAACGAATTTCACAAAAACAAGAAGAATCCGCTCGCCGACACGAAGAAAACATCGAACAAATACGTCAAAAAGCGCTAGAGTTATCGATTTTAAGAAGCCACAATGATGAACCACATACCCCAGCATTAACTCCATACGAATCGCAAAAAATGTGCACCGTCTGTAATGTGCATATTAACTCTGAAGTATATCTTTTGAGCCATTTACGTGGACGTGCTCACCAGGAAGCCGTACGTCAAGCCACCGGCCCGTTAATTGGCGATCAGTTGGAACGCTACGAGTTGGCACATATTGTCGATGCACCAAAGGATGAAAATCATCCACGATTAATCGCTGCACGTGAACGAGCCAAAACGTTGCGAAAACGTTGTAAAAAATTGCGACAACGAATGTCATCGAAAGGGGCACAGTATGAGACTGAATATAAACCGCCACAGATTACGAATCAGAGTAAACGGCTACTTGGGAAAAGTGTACAGAAACTTTTGTCGTTAATAAATCAAGGATGGGCATCATCAACTTATAATCAATTGGATCGTCTTCTGGGTGAAACGCATCGATTACTGATCAAAAATAATGCAGCCGATTTGCTTGCTTTTCAGGCGGTCGGCTGGTTTGCCGGGCTATCGAAACTTTTGGTTTTGGGGTTGGATGCCAATACGTCGCCGCCAGAGAAGTAAGTGAAATTTAATGTTTTATTAATACAGATTGCAAAAATGTTTTTTTTTTCGATTTTTTGTAGGAGTCTAATAATGGCGTGCAATATTTGGCAGGCGGCATGTAAAAGTGGGATTAATGCCGCAAGTAATTGCAGTTATTCGATTCTTTCGAATAAAGTTATCGTTTTGTTGGATGTGTTAAATAATCGATTGAAGGTAAGGGTTGTTTTTTTAATTTCGGTTTCTGTAAAATTTGTAAGTGATAAAATGGGAATATTTAGAATTTTTTTACGGAAATAGTATGGGTAACTTCAAAAATGTAAACTTTACCGCATCGATCTAGCATCATGACTTTTCTGATGCGTCTAATACTATATGATGCGCTGCTGATGCTCTCTTGAAATTTGATGCACATTAGATGTTTTTGAACGGGCTATTGGCATCATTTAGCCTCTGATTTGGCTATAGATAAGACAGATAATGTAGCATGATAGACTATAGATAATATAGCAATACAGTTCTTGTATAGGTATGTTATCTTTGGGTTTCAACTTGAACTTACTTGAAATTGAAAATATTGAAATTATTTGAATAAAAATATTACATACCTATTTTGAGTGCAAGATGTATTCAAATAGTTTAAACAATTTTAATCAAAGGTAAATCTTTTTCAACAATTTGCTTTTCGGAATTATTCCTGTTGGTGTTAATACATACATAATATGGCAAGTAGTTATAATTCTACATTATACACATGACATGTATCTTGGACACGCATCACCAAATTTCTTGATGCATTGTTTTGACGCATCAAATGCAAAAATGAACTTTTGATTTTTCGTTGTGATGCGTCTGATAAGTTTTTGAACTTTTGACTCTGCCTCATGCAAGCAGTGATGCATTTTTGAAGTTAGTCTATGTTATACACCAAGGAACCTAAAGTATGAGTTTTAATCCCGAGTGTGAAGTTTGTTGCCAGAGGGCCTGTAAGGGCCTGAGGGCAACAAATCACACGAGGGATAAAAAAACACTAATCCTGTGATGTATATACTATTTTTTGCAATTCCGGATAATTTATAATTATAAAAATTAAAAAGAAATTACTTAAATGTCATTCAAATTGTATGTAATAACTAATAATATTCTATCAAGTATACTTTGGATAAATCAATCGAATTTTAGTACAATACAATATAATTATTTTTCTACTCCTGTTGAAGAACACACTCATTATATGAGTTACCTAGTATCAAAATCTACTAATTCCACTTTATAAAGATCATGGGAAATCGCAAAAAAACCATAACTCAGTTCAAAATTAATTTTTCGATTAAAAAGTCATAATTATTTTAACTAATAGGGTAAAAAAGATGATTAGTACTATTATCAAAAAACAAAATTATCGTTTTATCCCTTTATTAATCAAAATTATTTGAATTTATTAGGTTTTGATAGTAACATTTATATAAAGTGCGTTTTAAAACAGAAATTATAAGGGAAATTTATTAAAAAAAAACTTGACTCAGCAATATTGGATGTATCAGGATTAGACGATACAATTTGTTTTGTAATATTGTAAACTATTTTCATTTTGTCACTTAAAACCAAAGTGCTTACTTAGTAATTCATTTAGATAAATACTAAAATACAAATTTTACGTGAAAACATAGTTTTATACTTCGTACGTTCCGCATGTCAGTGAAAAAATTAAAATTTGAACGGTTAAAATCTAAAATATAGGTTATGTATAGGTATTTAGCAGGATTTATAAAGTTTTCAATGTAATTTTAGTAGGATTTGAAAATTATGTTATATTTCAGTTGCTGATTTCTTTAGTAAGCAGTTAAAATTACAACAAAAAATGTTAAGGGGCGTATGCCTTGTTGCATTTAAAAATTAATGGCCCTAAAAAATCAAAAAATTCAAAAAGTGCATTTAGTAGTATTTGATACTAGGCGACACTTATATCTGTTAATTGTTGAGAAAGTTAAGCATTATTCAAAGGTGTGGAGGAATGACCATTACTCGATACCTTTTTGACCAATGAAATCACAGTATTAACCATTATTCAATGGGTTTGCGATTGTTTTATGTATGATGTATGTATCAAGTTTTAATTTAATGTATGTTGCGTAGTATACATCAAATAGATCAAAAATTTGATTTATAATTTATATTCAATTTTATTTAAATCAGAAAGGAAAAAAGTCGTAGAAAAAATATCGTATTCTACTTGCTTGCAATGGCTATTACTCACTTAGATGCTTACGAATTTCATCTTCGTTAGTAATAGCTATCATTACTAGCTCGTTGAATAATATACTATTGTCTTTATTTTCAAGTTTCAATTTGTTTATTATTTTCAATTACTTAGCAACGCTATTTAATTTAAGTTGAATTTCTGTAAATTGTGCTTGCTGATTGGTTTAAAAGCGGGAGCAAAATAATTTTTTAGTCCCTTGGGACTAAAAGTGGCACTTTACTCCCTATTATGAGGAACTAAATCATGTCTTTTAGTCCCGGAATCGCAAAATGTTTCTTTAATTGAGATAACTGAGGCGTTCACATATGGAATTTATTATGTGACAAAATTTTGTGTTTTGAGAAAAAACGAGCTCTTAGTGAATTGCATGTTACACAAAATAGTTATTTTTTCTTATCTTTGTAACATAAATAAACGAGTAACTATTCAAATTATACCGTGAACCCTAAATTAGTCGGACAAAGGGAAAGTGGAATTTACTATTATTTAAATTATAGACATCTATTGATATAAATTGTGACTACAATGCATGTAGTCACAGGTACCTAATCTACGTTCGACATTATTATATTGTAATTCAACTAACAGATGTCGTTACATGTATAATGCGAAAATTGTAAAACAACTACAGTAAACCCTCGCTTATTTACCGAACTATTTAAAACTTTAATTTTTAAAACTTTTTATAATTAATTCATATTTTAG
This sequence comes from Brachynemurus nebulosus, assembly GCA_035578155.1. Classification (NCBI taxonomy): domain Eukaryota; kingdom Metazoa; phylum Arthropoda; class Insecta; order Neuroptera; family Myrmeleontidae; genus Brachynemurus; species Brachynemurus nebulosus. The sequence goes on from JAPWDM010000006.1 coordinate 36,875,901, forward strand.
ATGTTATTTTAAAAGTGATTTAAGGCGATTGATGCTTTAGAAAACTCGAGAGATGGAAGAATGACTTTTGGATATATATTATTTTTTAATATTTAAAATACACAAAATGTCAAGTTTGAACAAATTCTGATGTATATTGGATGAAATAAAAAATTTTAAAAATTATTGTTTATAAGGCAGTTAGTTAATGGGGGAACACATCGAAAGTCAAAACTCAAATCAAATGAATAAATATCTTCTGCTAAAGATCAAATGATAAAAAAAATTATTTAAACTTTCTCTTTAGGAACATTTAAAAAATCAGATCAATAAATTCTGACGTAAAGTATTTTAGTACTTCAAAAATTGTGAAATGTATCGAAAGATATATCAGCCATATTAAATATTTGTTGATGTCGATTTTTAATATGAATTTTTTTAAAATTATAAAATGAGCTTTCCTAGATAACTTCAAATTAAAAAAAGAAAGAATTAAAAAAAATTAAAAAGTAGACGAAAGGAGATTTTGAAAATCAAAGTTCTGCAATTAACAAATTTTAATTTGCGGGAATAATTGATATACTTTTTAAGATTTAGAGTACCCACACACTTAACAACCTTTGTTGGACGATAGTTTAGTTGAAGTTGGCTAAAGTTCACGATTATTAAGCTACTAAATTTATTTTGATATTTATTATAATTGAGTTGGACTGTTGTCGGCAGTGTTCGCCGACTTTTTAGTTGTACCGTTATAATAATATATGTGCGTCTTATTTTATTCCTTTGCATATTATCTGAACGACTAAAAAGTTGCTAGTATGTAGTTAATCTAGTAGTTTCATAATCTCTAATGCTTCAACCACTTTAAGCCTCTAATTTTTATATTACTTATTTTTGCTAAAGTTAAATGCTATTTCGACGCAAGATATCATTTGATATCTTTCTATCCAATATGAGTCCTCAGTTTTTTTTGCTGCTTCAAGCTGAAAAACAATTATACAGCCATTCTTTTGAAACATACCCTTTGCAGTAAAAAGGGTGCGTACTAGCTCGCTCCCGAGGTCAGATTTTAATCTTATCTTGAAAAAGGGTCGTAGGTTAGTTCGCTTCCGACTTGTTATCTACTGACAGGTAAAATTAATTACTTAAAAATATTCAAACTGATACATATACAGCCATTCTTTAGTTACGGACATGACATTTTCACGCACATTTACACGCCTTCTTATAAGAAAAACAATAGAAGTTATTGTTTTCTTACAAATTTTCAACACTAAGCAGACAGACAAATGTATACACAATATTTGTACCGAATTTATAAAATACATAACATTATTAGTTTTAATGCTAGAGATATGTTACGGACGCGACAAAAAGGTAATTTTTTGTCACGCCCGTAACACAAACTTTATTAGCTCTAGTATTAAAACTAATAATGTTATGTATTTTATATTCAGTACAAATATTGTGTACACATTTGTCTATCTGCTTAGTATTGAAAATTTATAAGAAAACAATAACTTCTATTTTTTTCCCTTATGAGAAGGTGTGTAAAGTGCGAGAAAATGTCATGTCCGTAACAAAAGAATGGCTGTATATGTACATACTCCTTCAATTTTTGCAAGATCCAAATCAAAATTTTCTACAATATGTATCTGACATTTTTATTTTCACTTTTGTATAGCCTTTGTTTCTATTTTTTTTTTTTCTGCCACTCATTCACTACCTACGTAAAATGTAACATCCATTTATTGACAGTTTAACAAATTACTGATATTCAAATGACAAATTAACAAAAAAATTTTTGTACAATCATATTCATATCGAAGATGTAGAGACAGATAAAGACATTTAGGTTGATTTCATTTTGACAAGTAAATATGAGCCTTTACAAATTCGTTCTTATCCATATATTTTATGCGTACGTGCAATTAGTGCAAGCGAGAGCACACATTTCATTCCCTCTCTTTCTTTCACGTACGTGATTGTGTGTGTGTACAGTGTTTTTGATCCTTTTGTGTTTCGTAATAAAAACAGCTAATATGATGTGTTGTCGACCAGTGCGTTTTTCGTTTTTATGTAAATGGTATGTATATTTATATTCAATATATAATTCACGATACGGTTGGATTACTGTATACGTTTGAATGACGGCCAGCATCAAACGGTACGTATAGACGGGGCGCGTGGAGGGAGAATGCATTAGCGCGAAGCTTTTAGCCGGGCCGCGTTGGGCGGGTACACTGTGGCCTCCTCACGCCACGCTACTACAGTGAGTTAAGTACGGCAAGCAGCATAGCGAGTAGAATGTACGTACTTGAAGATTGATGCCTGCTCTCCACTAGTCTACATAACTGTCATCGTGATGGATCCACAACCGATTTATGTATTTTATAAATGTTCGTAGTCATCGGAATTTGATTCTGGAGAATGAATATTTTTAGTATCTTTGTGCTTTAATCCTTTCCAATCATTTTATTTTTGCTGGTGTGTTGCCACCAGGTTTGAATTCAATCTAACCTGACATGTCATCTATCCCTTGAATATGAAAATTATTGATTTTCAATAATTAAATCAAGCATACAGTGCCATCTATTTAAATACCAGAGTAGAATATTTCTATTTTACAAAATTCCATAAAATACAGAAGGAATTGATTTGCATAAATATAATTACTATATAATTATTTAATCAAAATTTATAATTTTTCATGTTTAACCCTTTTAAACAAACCATATGGAAAAATTTTTTTGTCTCAAAATGCCGGACTTTTTACTGCCAGTGATAAGTACAATAGATAAGGTTACAAAAAAAGAAAAGAAAAAAAAGAAAAGATTCCAACATTAAAAAAGTGAACCCTAGGAATTGACAAAATATAAATTATACTAAACTATGTTAATAAAATTGAACATTATTTAGACATATATCGTATTTCGGAAAATCTGTCACAAATGGCGGCACCTGTACCAGTGAATATATACATATTACAGCATTTTAAGCCGCCATATTGCAGGACGAGTTAACTCGTCTTAACCATTTAAAAGTTAAAAAAATCATACGATTATATAACGTTAAGAGTCCCTATAATAAATAGAGTCGTGACATGTCAGCAATTTTCTATCTAAAACAGAGCGGGAAACTACAAAATTAATTATCACATGTTTGAGTAAATATTTTTTAGTACATAATTATTGTTAATAAGTTATGAATTAATGAACAGTTGAAAAGTTTTAATTTAATTATTATTTCTAGGTTAAACTAAATGATTTTTGTTAAGGGTTAATTTATTTCCAATGTATTTTATGCAAACAGTGGACAGAAAATGTCAGAATCAATCAGCGTTCAGCACACATGTCACGACTCTATTTATTATAGGGACTCTATATAACGTGTGTACAAAATGCGATCTAGTGGCTAAACGTGGAATTAACTCAAATCAGGTCGGCAATGTAGATTCCAGGGAATTAGTGTTCAATACGACTAAAACCGATGTTGGATGGGGTCTGACAGATGATAGGAGTGAGAAAAAGACAATGTTGGAAGACTCCGACACATGATTGGAAAGGGCTAAGTTAGAAAACAGCAAATTTTTGGTGGGAAAAAACCAAATCGTAAAAATTTTAGATTCGGCGAACCAGATAGTAAACTTGAGGATTTTTAGATAGGTAATTTCATTAGAGCCCAACAAAAAACAAGTTCGAGTTTTTACAAGAAAGTGATGTTTTTACGTAGACTTCGCTGAGGATTACAAACAAAAAGGAGTAAAATATATATTTTTATTTATTAAATGTATGCATTACACAGGAATCTCATTATGGGTCGAACAATTTCTCCTTTGGTGTGGCTCTCTCTCCGTATAAGTATTATCAAAGGAGCTACGTAAGTACATTGTACATAAACAAACGTCAAGTCAAATCAAATGATTGTACACTAACCTGTATTGAGCAGGGGAACTATTTCTATAGTGTTTCTTTCTCATACAATCCTGTACAGTACGATATAATGAGGTCTTACTGTACAGAACAAGTTAAATTTTATACTAACTGTCTTTACTTGAGCCTATTTATAACAATGCCGTTCGCTAGCCACTCGCAAGCACATGGCTTAAAAGTTTGCTCCTTTTTAAGCAATATACTTGCAAGCAGTCGAGTATTAATGTGCTTGCGAGCGGATAGTGAGTGACGTTTTTATGAGTAGACCCTTAAAATGTTAACTCGTGGGCCGGATTAAAAACAGACGACTTGCTCTAAGTGGAAATTCGATTTTAATTTCCACATTCGCTTTTTTTGATTTATTACCATAAAGACAAAATCTGAGTTGCAATCGCTTTGAGTCTCACTAACAATCTCAAAAGTAGATAAAATCCGATACAGTATATTCCTGCATTTTACGCGTTTTGTAAAATTCGCGTTATAGAAAAAAGAAAAAAAAAACAAGTGTAACAGATGCGCAATATCTTCGATGCACGCGTTATGTTGGAAATCACGTTGTACAAATTCGCGTTATAGAGGAGATTACTGTACATACCTAAAAAAAAAAAATGATTTTTAATTCCTGTTTACGTATGCGGAATGTTTAAAATTATAATAATGGTGGGAGACCTGGGTAAAAAACAGTGCCATCATTTGTACTCTTAGGCCAGGCGCACATTGAACTGCGTCACGCAGTAAACGCAGGGCAGGGCAGAGCAGAGCAGGGCAGAGCAGGAAAGCACGTGTGGTCAGGCGCACATTGAGATGCAGTTAACGCAGACAGGGCAACGCAGTTTCAGTGACTCTTGTTGTAGAACGAAATAGCACGAATTTAAAAACAGAGTAGAGCAGAGAAGCACTATTTTTCTTCAATTTCTTCAGTTGTTTTCATTTCGACGAAATAAAACCAACTAAAACTCGAGAACGAGTTACAATGTCGCGCAGCATTGCGAAGTTTCTGTGTCACATTCACGAGTGCCACATCGGTCTCGTGCGACGCAGTGCTGCTCTGCGTTTCAATTCGCGCTGTCCCGTTCTACAACACAAGCCACAGAAACTGCGTTGCCCTGCTTGCGTTAACTGCGTCTCAATGTTCGCCCGGCCTTAATAATGTATTCGTACGCCATAATGAAGGTGGGAGCGCTGAGATTAAAATATCAATAATATAACTCGTATTCTAATATCATTCTCCGGCGCTTCCACACAGGAGTAATTTTTTCCCGGTTGATGCTATGTATTTGAATTTAATCGTGAAAATGTATAAAATTCTAATGCGTATTAAAATCTGAAGAAGAGATTCTCCTATGAACGACAGTATATTGTATATTGAATCATATCTGCTATTTTCAAATATTTTCAAAGTCGCGGCATCTATATGTACATGTAAAATTTGACTACATTACTCAAGCTACTCAATAAGAAATATAGTATAGTTTTGTTTTTCTCATAATACTTCTTTGGGTTTAATTATTTAATTATTTTCGTAGGAAAATTTCTTTAAATGATTAAGAAAAAATTTAAAAGTTTAGAAAGAAAGTTTCGGAATTTAGTTTCGTTATTGACCTTCTGGACTTTTTATTCCTTTCACAAATTTTTTAACACAAAATCTCGCAAAGTGGTTAAAGGAACCTCGGCTTCAGTTTAAAAGATCTTTTTAATGATATTCCATACGAGAGGGAGAGTATGTGGAATTATTTTTGAAGCTACTAAAAAAACTGGGAAATTTTCTTTTCCCAACATTTTTCTTAATGATTTGGATTTGAATTTTTGGGATATGTCTTTTAACCCCTTTAGCGGCTCATGTAAAACTAACCAAATAAAATGATCTTTGAAAATACTTAATTTAATTGCATAATTATATGGTCTACCCATTCGATAATTTTTGCTTTAGTAATGCTTTTACGATAGCAGATGACAGAATCTTACAGTTGCCAACACGAGGCGAGTTCAGGTCGGGAGAGTCATTCAAGTTGTATAATTCATATGACGAGCTGTGCTCGGGATAGCCGCTAAAGGGGTTAATATCAAAATATACGTCAGTACAAAATTTTATTTACCAGAGACCACCTTTTCTACTTTAAGTTTCGAAAATTTGGTCGTCTATACTTCTGCAAGTTATCGATACAACTTACATACTTAGTCGAAATAATTTTAGTTGAATTTTTAAACTTCTTGGATTCATGTTTAGAAAGTTATAGGAGATAAAAGAAGTAAAACTTTCTTTACAAGCTCAGTATTTCGCAAACAGTAGTGATATACAAAATAATTTTAATCCCCCCTTTTCAGTACGGGAGAGTACCACAACTACGGATTAATTGAAATTTCTACTTGTAGTATATGTAGTTATATGCAAAATTCTATGGCCATAGCTCCAAAAATGTAGAAATTCTGAAAGTATGAGAGACAAACTTGACGAAACTATATAGGAGTTCCGAGATTTTTCTTCGTAACCCTAAAAAAAGCTATAAAATTTGAAGTAATAGTAATCAATGAAAATCAATCGAATTTTATTGATATTGGAATATATTTTCTAATTCATAAAACACTATTGTTATATATTGCCAGTAATAATGCTGACCATTTAAAAATGTACTTTCACATTGTATCAAGACAGTCAAGAAGATTCGCCGTTTATTCATGCATAAGTTATAGTAATGACTACATTTAGAAGGGGTCATTTATTTAAAAATAAAAAGGGACAATCAGAGAAATTCATGCAAAATTGACAAGACGATATTATTACATGTCAGATATATAACCCAGCTAGTAGTTACCCTTTCACTGAATTAGAAGAACTATTGTGTGTTAGACACGCACTAAGTCAGGATTTCGTAGTCAGTAGCTAGAATTCTACACAGTTCTCGGGGTAAAATATTTCTTAATTTTATTTAATATTAACCCTAGAATCATACGTACTCGTCAAAACGACGAACGAACTTCTCTACCTGCTCCAATACTACAATTTGTCGTTGCCTGCTTGCTGTGAAACTTCTGTTATCTAATTTATTTGTTATTATAACATATAAGGCGTATAAATTTTGTTTATAACTATTGTCATTTTTTTTATACTGAAATAGTGTGCGTCAAAAGGACGACGATGTATGATTAACCGATGTTTTTTTTTAAAGATTTTGTACTCCACATATAAAAGTTTTCCTAATTTTTCTAAAATTTATTAAAGATATGCATGTCATAATTAATTTATACAATGATTATGATAATGTGAAAGATGATTACAACTGTTTGACTTATAGAGACGACATAATACTGAAATTTTAATATATTGAATCGAAAACTGAAGAATGCGTTTCGAATGACAATAAAAGATTAACAATTTATTTTAAATTACTAACAAATTTTAGAAAATTTACAAATGTGCCTAATGGGGAAATAACTACATATCTATAGGAATATTTATGACTGAGAAATTTCACATTCTGTAAAGTCACACATGTCCATTGACTCATAATAGTTCATAAATTAATTATTTGGAAGACATGTTTTATAATACAATTGATGTATTTATCTATTTTTTAATTTTTATAATGAAAATATGCTTTGATAAAAAGATTAAAAAAATTAATAAATATTTATATTAAGAAATTTTTCCAAATCCAATTTTTTAAAATATTTTGTTCGCTTTTATAGTATTGTTATGTAAAAAAAAAATGTTTTTTGCAAATAAACTCTAAAACTCCCCGTAAAAAGTCCATTTGTCAAAATGACGCCGATGTATGATTAACTTGACTCGTAGACCAACGTATGATTCTAGGGTTAATGGTTTTGGATCCTAAACCTTCATGCATCAAAATTGAGTTATTTTTCAAAAGTCGCTTATTTCATCTAAAAATTAAAAAGATGCTGATCCAAGTGCAGGTAGATAGGGCCGGATCTAGGGGGAGGGGCAGCGGGAGCATGTGGTCCCCGTGCAAGCTTTTAGGGGCGCCAAAACGGTGAAAATGTTTAAAATTTATTTGGCGCAGTGATATTTTATAAATTTTTCCCTGGAAAAGGAAGTGATGAGCAAAAAGAAAGTCGGGTGAGCAAAAAAAAAGGGTCAGCGCTGTCCATTTCTGATAGGGGTCAGCAGTGATGAGCAAAAAAAAAGGTCGACACTGTCCATTTTTGAGAGGGGCCAGGTGAATAATTTTTAAAATATCGCTGCTCCAAAATTTCTTATTTTACATTTTTGCCGCGAAGGCTGTTAACAGGAAAATTTGCCCCTCTCTTAATAATTCTAGGTCCGGCCCTGCAGGTAGATCGTCTAATGCAAATATGCGATGACAAACATGACAGATCTATAAGGATTTCGTGATTATTACTACGAAATCTTAAAAATGATAATATGTAAATTTTAAGAATGAAATTTATTATTTTTGTTATAGGATTTGGCTGACGATAATCAATTACCATCTGAACCGCTTGCCACGGCTATTATGCAAACTTTGGCGACAATATTGAAAAATGTACCCGATGAAACACCTGTGGTGCGAGTGCAAGATGTTGTAAGGTAAGTGATTATTTTGTTATTTGAAATTTGTATCTCGTTTTGGGTAGAAACTCTTCTATTATCTTGTTAAAAATGTCTAATTCTTAGGGAGAGAGTGAAGTCTGGTAGGATTGGTACCATTTCTCCTATTGCTAGAAGTCATAGCGTACTTTTTATAGGGTAGTGTTACTCTCAGTTATCTTTAATTTATTATTAGTTACTTATTCAAATAGAGTGAGCACAGGAACAAACAAGTACTGTATTTTCCGGCGTAGGTATAACGCGCACCCCAAAATTTTGAATAGTTTTTCAGTTTTTTGGTATGTTCGCCGTATAAAGCGTAGGGCTTGGAATACCGGTGTTTTTTTATAATACCGGTATTTATTCGGTATTAAAATTTAAAATACCGGAATTCCGGTATTTCGGTATTTTTTCGGTATTGAATGAAAATGGTATAGAAAAAAATAAAAATATTAAAAAACTCTCTTAATGAAAATCGTTTTTGTATAAGTAGGTAGTATGTTTTACTGAAAATGATTGATAACAGTAATAATAACAAATTCCATCATTTTTAGATTTTAAAAATTTAACTAAAACTAAATACAAAATATAAAATAGTAAAACAAAGTAAACGGAATAACAACAAAAAATAATTTTATATAAATTTTCTTTGATTCTACTGCGCATTTAATTTAAAGAGATATACACACGAACTACAAGAGCGAAAAATCACAGCTTAAATAGTCCAAAGACATGGTGGCAATTTTAAAATAATTTTAAAAAAATACATGGACATCAATTTTTAAATTTCACCCTTTTATTTACATAGAGCAAAGAACTTCTTAAATACCATTAGAATTAACAATATTATTCAACAATAGTAAAATATTTTACTCAAACATAGGTAATTTCGTATTTTTTTCGACAGAAAAATACTTAAAAGTATGTATCCAGAATTGTAAAAACTATGTATAAAAACATATGAATGAATATAAGATATTTGGTCATTTGGATATCTGGAAAACATTAAACAAAATTGAAGATAGATATTGTAATAATTTATGATCTATGTTTATACTGCTATATAGAAAATACTCTATAACCATTCAATACCAATAGTAAATCTAACGTAAAAATATTTAAAATAGGTAATTATATAAAGTATCTGATTTTGCTAATACCGAAACCGAAATACCGGTATTTGAAATTTTGATACCGGTTTTATAAAACGTATAAAAATATCCGGTATTCCGGTTTTTCGGTAGTACCGAAATACCGGTATCCATGCTCTAAACGCGCACCCAAACTTTGACAGTAAAATAATGAATCATATACCTATTTTATATATTATTTTTATGCTTTTGTAGGTATATGTATTTTATTTTTTGATTTTATCTTACTAAATTTGGATTATTGTTAAATTTTATTTTTTTATTTATTTGATAATCCACTTATTATTGACAGAAAAATATACACGGTGGTCCAGAATTATATACCGTAATTGCTAGAGCTGATAGTACATTCAAAAATAATGGTACCTGTTCATTTATGCTTTTTTCCAAAACTCAATAATAAGGGAGATACAGCTCTGTAAAGGGGTGACCATTTTTTCCTAAATATCTTCCAAACGCTTTTGAATAACGAATTGATATTTTAGGGAAACGAATTTTGCGTTCGAAGGATTAAATTTATGTTAACACTTACTCCACCACCTATGACTAAGGGGTGGTTTTGGGTGGCAAATGTGAGTTATCAAGTCTTTTTTTTTTTTATTTACAATTATTTAAACAAAATTTTTGACATTATGATTCCTCAGACAATTTCATGTAAAAAATGTATACTTGTTACATTTCGATAAATAATACTGTTTTCGAGTAACTTAAAGTAGAAGTATCTATTTCCAAATTATCCCCTAATAATAAGTAGTGGAATAATTGATACCATAAATTTGATTATCCTAATGTTCATAAGCGCCCCTAAAATAAAAATCCAGTAATCAAAAGCGCCTAAAAAATTAAAAAAAAAAAATAAAATAAATAAGTCAGTTTAATTTCACCCCTCTACATTTTACCCATGTGCTTTATCTGAGTTTTGGAAAAAAGTGTAGATGAAAAGGTACCATTATTTTGGAACATATTATCAGCTCTACCAATTACGGTACATAATTCTGGACCACCCTGTATATTAAAATCAAAACCATCATAATTTCTACAGAACTCAGTTTTACATCCGGCACCACGAAATTTTGACAATAATTTTGGTGTTCAAGGTGCGCATTATACCTACGCCAGAAAATACCGGTATTTAATTTAATTAATTAAACTTGCGATTTTTAACACGACGGACCATGATTTGGACTGCTCTTTTCAAGCTTCATTAGATTTTCAGTCGTTTTTCTCATTCGTAATGTTTTTGGAGAGTTATTTATTTCAGTCTGAATCCAGGAACAGAGGTGTAATTGCGATTTTTGCGTTCTGGACGATTTTGACTTAAGCGTCCCCGTTTCAAAAGTCCATTTTTTCCACGAAAATGTAGTTAACGAGAAAAAGAGCCATTAAAATTTTCCATTTTACCATAAAAATATCGCCAGCAAAAAAAAAAGAGTTCTGACTTTCTTGGTTTCTAAGTACGCCCTGAAAACTAGCAAAAAACCACTTCCAGGTATAAAATTACTTACTCCATACTTTTTCCTTTTATACCTTTCCCTTCTTGCACCCCTTTTTGTCATGTACCCTGGAGCAACTGTCCACCTGTTCCAATGTAGTAACGCTTCTGTCCAAGAATATATAAATCGCTCGAAAATTTCCTGTAAATATATACTTAAAATATTGAATTTTATTGATTGAATATTTTTTGAACATTCTGTATAATGTTCGATAATTTAAACACCTGTATAAGTATTTAATTTGTCTACCGTTTCTTGTTAGCCAGTATTGAAGTGAATTTTTGCCTGGGAATATTGCGGTAATATCAAAATATTTTTCGATATTTTTCTCCATTTGAGGAGTTAAGAATGTAAACTTTAAATATTTGCTCAAGCAAATTATTGAAAGTACACGATCAAGAGGTTCTGAAGGTAGCTAGGCTATAGTTGTATAATACTCGTACATCTACGTATATTTACACAGTAAAAAAAATTGTGTTCTGCGTAAAAAAAATCAGTGGTTAAAATTTTTGTGTTAAATAAGTAACACAACACTGCGTTAATGTTTCGTGTAACATTTCGTGTTTGTGTTAAATGAAAATATTAACACAAATTTCGATTTAACCGAATAAAAATGTTAACCTGTTTTGAACAGCAAGGAAGTCACACAATATTTGTGTAGAGCAAAAGAATGCTTTAAGTACCTAGCTTACATTAGAATATATATCTACCAAAATATATATAATAGAAAAGATGAGAGTAGTTTTTATTATTAAACAAAGCCGAAAAATTATAAATTTTTTCAGTTATTGACGAATATAGTTTTATTAAACGTTTAAAAATGAAACAATTTTCTTACATTTTAAGGTTATTTTGTTACAGATTCACTTACAAAAAATCATGTAAGCTTACTTGAGATTGTATTATATAATATACAATCTCGTAAGCTTACATGATTTTTTTTAACTGAATCTGTAACAAAATAACCTTAAAATGAAAGAAAATTGTTTCATTTTTAATCGTTTAAAAAAACTATATTCGTCAATAACTGAAAATACTTATAATTTTTCGGTTTTATTTAATAATAAGAACTATTCTCATCTTTTTTATTATATATATTTTGGTACATATATATGGAAACAAATAAGAATTTTTACAGAGGACTGACTTACTTTGCGTTCTTTGAGTCTACTTTTCTAATGTATAAATTGAGATTAGTAGTAAATTTTGCACTCAGTTTATTCAGATTTCACTAACAGATGTAATTCATTTCATTTTTGTAGCTACTAATTTAAAAAAGAAAAAAAAAATTGAACTTGATGACGTCATCACGTATACTAAATTGTTTAAAAGCTTCAAAAGCCGTAATTTTGATACTAGATACATAAAATTTAAAGTTGTTCATAGAATGTCGATATCCTTTTTCTCATTTTTTGATAAAATCTGAACTATAAAGACAACATAAAAATCATTTACGGAAATTTTTGGTTATTTTGACCCAAAAGAACTGATTACAGTAGTTGCCAAAGTCCAGGGGTAGTTGCCAAATAGCTCTGGATTTCTCGTTAAATCAAAAGTTCAATAAAATTGACTATATTGACGTCAAGTTCGTTCATTAAAAAAATATTTATCGAATTCTTAAAAAAAAAAAACATTTTTCCAATTATGGGTGACAAATAATTTTGGCAAGAAATATGCGTCCTAATGTTTGGAGAATTAGTCACCTGAAGTGAGGTAAGTGCATTTAGCTGCAACGTTGTGTGCAATTAAATATTACAAATAGATTGGAAAAATCTGATAAGAAAATTAAGTAACTCGCATAGTAAAAAAAAACGTTAAACACCACTGGTATAGGGTGATAGAAGAAAATGCTTAATTTTGTTTTTGTGTAAAAAATTATATTCTTTTCGTTACTTGTATAATTTTTTGTCACTTGTTATAAAAATGTATGATAAGGCGGGAGCGCTGAAAACCGTAAGTGCTCATATGTTATACAAGGATGTACGTAAAGGAGGACGTACGTAATAATGGAGTTTTACGTTGATTATTTTTTTACTTTATTTACACAAACTATAACTGGGAGGGGAGAGGGGGAATGTAGTGGAGGGCTAGGATTTGAAAGGTACGAAAGGTACGCATTTGCGGCGGTTTTTTCAAATGATCTGTACCGATATTCATCTCGAAATGTGAAGGTAAATGGTAGGAAACTTTTTAGAGCACAGTTACGCCGAATAATTCGAATCTGTGACCTGTCATTCCAAAATGTTAGTGACTAAACTGATTGGTTGGCGATTCGATTGATTGTAATTCATCTAAATCTTGTATAAACTTGAATCTCATAAGTTTTTAAAACTTAGTGTATTTTTTTTTAATTTTTTGATACACACTGTATATTTATATACTGTTTATATGCCAGAGTAAGTACAGTAAGTACCTAATAGAAAAGATTAATACTTTAATTAACTGGTTGTGTTTTGTCAAGAGAAATGTGTGTTGTCGTTTTAAAAGATTTTATTTTAGATTTCTTTTTTTGTTCTTTTTTATTAGATATTTTTATTTTTTATTTTTTTTACATAGAAATAATAAACAGATGAGAGTAGAGTATTAAAAAATTAATTAGGATTTCGATTTCTTTAAGGTGAAAACCACTTAAAAGGGAAAAGCATAGAACACTAGAAGCCAACTAATATCAAAAAAGTGTAGCTCGCTTGGTGTCATTTGTTGGTCAGTCACAGCTTAAGGTAGCGGTTACACTGGATACGAATTCATCCGAAAATTCATTCGTACGAACTTATCCGAGTTAATACGAATTAAACAAATGCATACATTTAGATATGCGTGGTTACACTGCTTACGACTCTTTCGTACGAGCTCGTACGACTTTTTGATACAACCAAAATATTTTGTTTTTTGATGCAAATTCGTACGAAAAAAATGCAATGGATATAGAAAAAATAATTATTTTTGTTGAACAAAGGCGGTCTTCAAGGGATCAAAAGCATAAATATTATCATAATAGAAAGTTAAATAAAAAATTGTGGAATAAGGTGGCAGAGGAAATGTTTAGATAATTTTTTAATTAAATATATTACAATATAATAAAGCTAACCTAACCTAACAAAGCATTTTAAGTATATGTAATGGAAAATTAATTAACTAAATATTGAAACTGAAATTCAGTAGATTTTAAAATGTAATTGAATGTGACTTGCGACATGTTTAAATATTCTAAAAATTTCTGTTTGTCTTGAAAAATTTCCTCAAAGTAATTCCAGAACTCAGCTTTTTTTGCTCCACATGAATAATAAATAATCGTTTACATAGAATTGTTTGTTTCCTATAATTAGAAATTTTGAAAACGGTGATTCCAATAAATAAGATTTGGTAACTGGATCCATTGTTTGATATCATGCAATATGTACTAACGGTTTTCAATTGAAATTTAAATACGAATTCGTATTACGATTCCGTAGCCAATGTAACCACACAGTCGTACGAATGAATTTCATACGAGCTCGTACGAATCAATTTTCGTACGAATTCTTATCCAATGTAACCGCAGCCTAAGGCATGTAGTCAGTCGGTGTCAGTCACCGAATCCACTACGATTGTTATGTATTGTAAGACCTTTGTTACTTGAGCTACACGTTGCTCTATCTCATAATACGTGTTTTGTAATTGTGTGTGTGAATACGCACACAGAAGCAAACATCAAACCAACACCACTGCAAACAGTATGTACCTACACAACATAGTAATGCGAAGTGGGGATGATTTTACGTCACCTGACAGCTACAGTTGGAATACTACGATTTGTCTATGAGACGACGATCTCTAATAGCAGGACGAAGGAAAGAGGAGAATTGACACGAACTGTTGTGCTAAAAAGAGACAGACGTAATACATATGCTAAAAAGAGACAGATCACAATGATGGCAACGACGGCGTCAGAGATCATCGTCTCATAGACAAGTTTACCTATTATATTTAAGTTTGGTCCCTTGGGGAAAAGTAAAAACTTTTTAAGAAAAAAATAAAACCGATTTAAAAATAATAAAAACATTGAAAAGTATAAAAAAACTAATTATTAAACTAACAGTCCTTGAAGTCGGTGCGAACAAACATTAGTAGTTTTATGGTAATTGAATGTAGTTCAGTTGGTTTGGTACCAACTTCAAAAATTGTCAGTTTATTTTTTCGAACTTTTCTTGAAAAGTTTTTTATTTTTTTATTCCTTATAAATTATGTATGACCTCTAGTTAACGGATTTTATTTGTCCAATATTCAGCTCTATGAATTTATGAAACTATGTATATATTATTGTATGTATGTAAGCTTAGTTTATTATTATGATATACGACTATGTATATGAGACAAAATAATTATGAAAATATACATAGTACTACTGCACTGTTGTGTACTTTTACAGTGAGTTGTAACTGGTTGTAGTGAGTTGTAGTGTACTGAGCACTTGATAACATTATACATACCTACATATTGTGTACGTGTGTTTGCTATATGTTATGATGAGCAAATAATAATCGTCTGTTTAGTTAGCGTAATACGGAATGTTGTGTCTAACTTGTTCCGCTGCTCATCAAATATTATGTAGGTACGTATAGAGATATGTAGCTAACTACTCGTTTGCTGGAGATCCTAAATGCAGTAGTACCTATATGTATGTAGATAGGGCATTGAGCAAACATAATAAGTGCAGGAACGGTTTTTCAGTTAGGAAAATAGTGAGCAAAAAAGTTTTGAGAATTGAGTTTGTACCACGTGGAGTAGATGTCACGCTTGACGATAGGCTCAAGTTTGATCCAATAGTGGGAAATCAACCATTGGTTCACCAATAATATACCAAGTGACGACCAAACTTTAAATGCCAAGGTCAAGGGATATGAATGCTGCATTAGCTATAATAATGGGCTAAACTTCGAATGTCAAAATTTATTAGCATGTATTAGAGATGTAACAAATATTCGTATTCGCACATTCGAGCTTAATATTTTTTATGAATGAAATGTTTTATACAATTCAGATTTGTTGCCTAAAAGCAATACTGTCGTCCTTTTGTAAGTTGGCATTTCTTCTCGTTAAATTGCTACGCAACAAAATTGTAATATACACATAATTATATATACACAAATTTATTCGAAAAGGTATAAGGTATAGACATCTTGTGTAAAAAATAAGTGAAAAAAATAGATTAGTTTATATTATCACCATAAAGACAATCAAAAACAAAATTAGTCTTGGTCTTGTAGTCTTGTCTTCGTCTTGCATTTTTTGCAAGACCAAGACCAAGACTATGTATATCAAGAGCAAGACCAAGACCAAGACTATAAGTATGGCTGCAAGACCAATACCAAGACTCAAGTGAGCAAGACCAAGACAAAAGCAAGAAAAAAGCAAGACTCTTGCTAAACTATTTAAATAGTTTGAAAGTATAATTAATACCGTAAAGAGAGAAAATTCTGAGTTTAGAAGGAAAAAATTCGCTAATAAAAAAATGCAAGAAAGTGCAAGATTTTTAGCAATACCAAGACCAAGACCAATACCAAGACTGCATTTTGCAAGACCAAGACCAAGACCGAGACTCAAACTGCTCTAGCAAGACCAAGAGCAAGATTCTTAATGCAAGAACAAGACTAAGACCAAGACTGCCAAGTCTTGGTCTTGCATTAGCTCATCCCTACGGGGGATTAGTTAAAGAAAATACTAGAATTGGATACTGATACTGATACGGGAAACGCTGGAAAACTTGGTAAGAATTGAAAAACAACAAATTTTTTATTCCATTTTTCTGCGCATTGGCACTGTTAATTTTTAATTCGGAGCACTGCTGAACAAAAGTGAGTGAAAAATGGATGGCACAGTACCATTGAAACCTCATTTTTGGGCAAAGGATAATTAAATAACTTCAGAACGACTACACATCAGAAGCCCCAAGTGTAAATAATTACCTTTTGCCCGAAAATGAGGTTTCAGTGATACTCTTCCGTCCATTTTTCACTTACTTTTTTTCAGCGGTGCTTAGAATTGGAATAAAATGGAATAAAAAATTTGGTTTTTCAATTTTTACCAAGTTTTCCAGCGTTTCTAGTATCAGTATCTAGTTCTAGTATTTTCTTTACTTAATCCCTTGTAATGTTGAACATTTAAAAAAAAATTAAAATTGGACCATTAGTTTTATTTTTATAGCCAAAACTAGGTGGAGCCCCAATTCTAAAATAATTACCAATTATTATTATTTACGGAACTAGAAAGAAAATTTCGTTAAATTCGACTATATTCATCTCCTATGTGTCCTTGTTAATATAGTCTAGGAATTTGGTTATTATTTTTATTCAAATTAACACTTTGCTTACTCGATAAATACAGTCAAAAGCCGCCACTCACTTAGCGGCATTGTATTACAATAGCACGCATACCCGCATCAAGCAGGTACAATATTATAAGGAGACGAATCTTCGCTGTTTGTTGTCTAGTAGGTATAGTTAGCGCAAGTATTTCTATACATAAGCTATGTTAATCCACGTGTACGCTAAGTTTTAATAGAAAATTTGAATTAAAGTATTGTTTATCGTAGTGTGCTGTTTTCTTCAACATTATTTTTCTTAACATTATATATGTAGAGGAGGAAGGATTGAACAGTAACGGAGCAAAACTCCTTGTGTGAACGTCGCGTCCTACCCATAGGATCAATGTGTTAATTGAATTGTTGTATTGCTGTTGGAGAATATTATGAAACAACTTGAAAATGATCTTGTTGTTTTATAATACCTAGCGCGTATGGAACGTTGTTTAATAAGAGATTATTTTTAAAATTAACGCTGTGTATCAGGGAAATTTTGTAATCACACTCAAGTAAGTCAGTATTACGATGTTGGGAGGATTTATTGTTACTGTAGATAAATAATAATAAAGTACAACGATTTTTTCAATTAAATCTTGTAAGTAAAATGAAAATATGGAATGAATTTAAATTTAGCGTAAACTGTGAAAGCTTATTGCGATATTTTACGGAGATGTATAGCAGACGTTAGCAACTTTTCGTGGTTGCAGATTAATACTTTCAGTTCCATGGCTTCGGCATCCGAAACCAAACAAAACATCCACAGAGGCTGACCGCGATCAATATTTAGAATAATAAACAAACCATTTAAAATATTTATAAAAAAGATTTTATGTTATTCTAATAAAAATAATTTGTTACTGCCTACCATAGAACACTAGAAGCCAACTAATATCAAAAAAGTGTAATTCGCTTGGAGTCATTTGTAGGCCAGTCACAGCTTAAGGCATGTAGTCAGTCAGTGTCCGTCGCCGAACACACAGTACATTGTTAGACAATGCTTAGACATTGTTACTTAAATTGGACAGCTTGGTCTGTCCCATAATACGTGTGTTGTAGTCGTTGTAGTAGTATGTGTGAATACGCACACAGACGCAACCATTAAACCAATACCACTGCAAACAGTGTGTATCTACACGCCAGAGTGGGGAGATTTACGTCACTAACTCATTACAAGTGGAACAGAGACATAGATAATCTAGTTTGACCCCTTGCTGCCTACATACTGGACACTTCATTTTTTGTACATAGAAATATGTTTTATTATCAAAATATCTAGCTTCATCTTTTGTTTACAATAAAAATAATATTTTTATCCACTTAAGTATGTATGTGTGTGTTGTATGCTTGTATGTATATGTGTGTTTTAACAAAATAATAACAACTATATACTCATCTTTTAACCTGCATAACACATACATCTTGAATCATTTAGTGTTCTGCGGAATCATTTTAGGTACTTGTTTACATAAAATTTGTTTAAAAATATTGTCGGCTTCCGGGGAAGTTTACTGTGAAAGTGCTCGGGCCTCATAGTGTTAATATCAACCAAAAAGTTGCTATTAAGAGGACATTTTTGGGCCAATACTTACACAAGTCGTGTTCCGTACAATAAGTTTTTTTTATCTACGACTACCATGAAATTGCTTGTTTATTGTACAAAAGACTATATAAGTAAGCGACGTTTTACATACAGCCACATATCCAGCTGTACAAAAAATGACCTTTTATACGCATGTATAATAAAAATAACAAAGCCTACTACACTTTTATTAATTCTTATAATTATTATATACTAGCCGTACCCGTGACGTTGTTCACGTGAAACGTTGAGTAGTTTCTTTTTCCAATTTGTAGTTTCTTGCAACACCAAATGCATTAAATTGTCTCCAAATTGACAATTGTGTATTTATTGTATTTTTCGGTAGGTACACAATTAGCAACATTTTGTTTTATTTAAAATTCAGAAAAATTTCCAAACTACAAAATTTATTTACAATTTTTGTTACTATAGTTATGAAATTTTTTATGAAATATGTAAATTGGCGTAATGTGTGTAGATGCTCAAAATAGTTTTTCCATTTTCCCGTGGAAATGAGACATTTTCCCGGAATAAAAAGTATCTTAGATGTTGACCCAGGTAATAAGTTATCATCATACCAAATTTTAGAGAGACAGATTTTAGAGAGACAGATTTACAGTTTTATTATATGTATAGATTATACAGTGATATACATGATACATACCTATTATATTCGAATCTGTACAAAAATTTTACCTAGCAACTGAATGTTTACGTTTGTTTTTAATAAATTTCAAATACTACATAATTTTAATGTATTGGTATTTGTAAATTTGTACCAAATATTTATCGTTTATTGTGAATTTCATGTTAGTCGTAGATAAAGTATAGTATGTAACTCGGTTGTAAGGCATATTACACACTCGCGCATATACACACTCGCCGCTGCGCGGCTCTTGCGTAACTTTTTTGCTCGTGTGTAATATGCAACTTACAACCTCAATCACGTAATATACCATTAAACATGAATTTGATGTAAGTTAAAGTTTTATTCTTGACGGTAATAGTGACGGGCTTAATCTAACCCTTATTTTTGATGTTCATGATTTTTCAAGTTTTTTTCGGAGTGATCTTTTTGGTAATAAGGGAGGGAACAGCATTAAACACTTTTAATCGTTTTTTCTGAAAAATTTAAAAAAAATGTATAGAAAATAGACTATCTACTACATATATTGTTAAATTCATACTTGAGTAAGTTTTCCTATAACACCCCACACCATTTGAATTTTTTTTGCTCCCAACTTACCCTCTTAAATTAACTTTCAGTATCAAAGCTCAACTTTTTATACTTAACGTTTATAATTAGACAATTGTATTCTATTTCTGAATAATTTCAAAGAAAAACCTTGTAACAGATAAACGGACACTAATTTTTGGTACTGAATATTAAAAAAAATCTTTTTTGATATTTGTATTTAACAAAGATGAACAAATCATCATGGGAAAGAAGTTTAGAAAAATATTCGTGGTAGACATAGGCCGGAAATTATATTCAAATAATAAATGCGATAAAATTATCTTTCAATTAAGAAAAAAATTATCTCCAACTTAATTCATAGGTATTTTATTTCAGTTTATAATTCTGTCACTCTAAAAAAGAAGAAAAACATTATTTATATTCTTCATCTGTAGAACTCAAGTGAGCCTTGGGTTATAAGTTGTCGAGGTCTGATGTATTATAAGACTAAATTTTTGAAATTTAATTGACTATAGAAGTCATATTTTTGTTCCTGTGATTGCATGGCACAGTCGCAGTCGTCAGCAAGTCTCTGACCATTAAAAGTTTCTGATTTCAATTTCGACTTCAGCAACGTTTGGCCATCAAAATAGAGTAGATCGTATCGTGCTTTCAGAGAAGAAGGAAAATTTGAGGAAATTTATTTCAAAATGCAGTAACGCATTGGCGGTAAGAAATGGGTTAATCAAATTGAAAGGAAATATTAATTTCATTTTTTGTTGTAAATCAAAAAAACTGTCAGAATTTCGATATTCACAAAATCTGTTCAAACAAAAATGCATATATGACCTTTTTTTGTGTTTAAACTAAACATATCCAATTTCTATCTTTGACTTTGGGATTTCTAAACAACATAAAGGAGGTGGTCGTCGTCAATGGATCGTGGTGAATAATATGATTATTTTTTTTTTTTTTTTGCTGTAACACATCAAACAAAAATGTGACATTACGTCAAATAAAAAGACAAGACGTGTACATGTATATCCGACAATATTTTGGCCAGATTACGTTACATATGTAAAACAAAAAAAATAATATATAGGGTGCTTCAGAGGGAATACTAAATGTTTTCGAATGGATCAATAGAGATGCATAGAGAGACAACTTAAAAATCGTTTTAAAAGACTGTTGTTACAGAAAAAGATGACAGCAGTCATTTGAATTTCTATACCGTAACTTGGGGTAAGATTGGCCCATTTTTTGCGTTTTTTTTACGTAAACTGCCTTATATTTCTCATATATATTTAGGTAACTTCCTCTTACTATTAGCTACTGAACTCTGCGTATTTCAAAGTATACATTGACTAGTTATTAGAACTCAGAACTTATTTAATTTCTATTTTAAGATGTTCTGAAAATTTGGGACAATCTTGCCTTTATTTGGGGTAACATTGTCCCAAATACAAAATGCCATAGTAATTATTGCCAAATATTATTTGGGACAATGTTCGACATTTTTAATTGTGGTTGTACGTAAATAGATAGTGTACAATATTTCAGGGGCAGGGCCCGCTCCAAGGGCGGGCAACCCGGGCATTTGCCCGGGTGGCAAATTTTAAGGGCGGTAATTTTGTAAATTTTTGTAAAAAAGGGTGCAATTTTTCATTTTTACGAGTAAAAAAAAGATTTGTTCGGGGTAGAAAATTTAAAGGGTGATAACTTTGTAAAAAAGGGGCGGCAATTCACAGGTGACGAGCAAAAAAAAAAAAGGTCGCCGGTACAAAAAAAGAGAAAGGAGGGCGCGATTTTCACTCCCAGCGACCAAAGTAAATGTCACTAATTTTCGTGCAGGGGCGAAATTATTCCCTCTTGCCCGGGGCGGCGTAAACGCTAGAGCAGGCGCTGTTAGGGATCAAATAAAGTGATACTTGGAAAGTAAACTTTCCGTACGCAAATTGACAATCAAACACGCAAAATTTAATCAAAATACGCAAAGCCGCCTCCTGATTTTTCATTTAATAAATATTTCATAATTATTTCTATAGGAACCACCAACAAAATAATTTAAACTTTTTTTAATTCAAAAATACCCCTGTCGCAAGAATTTCCAAATCTTGGGCACTGGCGGATCTCATCTAAGACCTGTACCTATTTAAAATAGTTTAGCTTTCTAAGAGTAAAAGAATTTTTAAAATCGGTTGGGTAATTAGTTTTGGTATTTTTGGGGACCCAAGAACCCGAACGAATTTTGTGCAGCATAGTTGTATCCATCTAAAATAATTTAGTTCTCTAGCAGTGAGAAATTTTTAAGCATCGGTTCGATAGCTTATTACTGGCGTTTTCGGATCTGCAAGATCCCGGTGGACCTCATTAAAAAATCAGCTCGACCGTATATTCTAGGCGGACTTTATGTAATATATATATATATATATATATATATATATATATATATATATATATATATATATATATATATATATATATTCAAAACCCGTTGTGTAGCATTCTACGCCGCATTTGCATCCGCAGGACAGTTGTGGATCTCAGATAACACAACCTGTACCTATCTAAAATAGTTTACCTCGGTAATAGTAAAAAAGTTTCAAAATCGGTCAGTTATTTTATTTTTGACACTTTTAGGTCCTACTGACACTTCAGACCTTACATAACGTAATCTATATGTATCTAAAATGGCTTAGCTCCCCAACAGTGAAAAAATTTTCAAAATCGGTCGGTTAGTTTATTTTTGACACTTTTGGATCCGATGGACCCTGGCAGACTTTACATAACGTAATCTATATTTATCTAAAATAGTTTAGCTCTGTAACAGTGAAAAAATTTTCAAAATCGGTCGGTTAGTTTATTTTTACCACTTTTGGGTCCCATGGACCCTGGCGGACCCTAAATAACGTAATGTATGTCTATCTAAAATAGCTTAGTTCCGCAACAGTGAAAAAATTTTCAAAATCGGTCGGTTAGTTTATTTTTGACACTTTTGGATCCCATGGACCCTGGCAGACCTTACATAACGTAATCTATATTTATCTAAAATAGTTTAGCTCTGTAACAGTGAAAAAATTTTCAAAATCGATCGGTTAGTTTATTTTTGACACTTTTGGATCCCATGGACCCTGGCAGACCTCTTACATAACGTAATCTATATTTTTATCTAAAATAGTTTAGCTCTGTAACAGTGAAAAAATTTTCAAAATCGGTCAGTTAGTTTATTTTTGACACTTTTGGGTTCTATGGACCTTGGTGGACCTTACATAACGTAATTTATATTTATCTAAAATAGTTTAGCTCTGTAACAGTGAAAAAATTTTCAAAATCGGTCAGTTAGTTTATTTTTGACACTTCTGGATCCTATGGACCCTGGCAGACCTTACATAACGGAATCTATATTTATCTTAAACAGTTTAGCTCTGTAACAGTGAAAAAATTTTCAAAATCGATCAGGCAGGTTATTTTTGACACTTTTGGGTCCTATGGACCCAGGCGGACCTTACATAACGTAATCGATATTTATCTAAAATAGTTTAGCTCTGTAACAGTGAAAAAATTTTCAAAATCGGTCAGTTAGTTTATTTTTGACACTTTTGGGTCCTGTGGACCCTGGCGGACCTTACATAATGTATTCTAAATCTATCTAAAATAGTTTAGCTCTGTAACAGTGAAGAAATTTTTAAAATTGGTCGTTTAGTTTATTTTTTACAATTATGGGATCAGTAAATCCTGGCGAAACTCATACAAGTCTAGTACTCTAACAGTAAGAAAAGGGTTCTAAGGATCTCATATAACTTATGGCAGTCCGTAAGCTTCTTGCGGACATCATTTAATTAATTAATTCAAATACTTTAACTTACTAACTGTGAAAAAATTTTTAAAATCGATTGGTTAATTAATTTCTGGCCTTTTTAGGTCCCGAAAACCTTGACCTCACATAAAATACCTTAAATCCATTTGAAATGGTTTAATTTTTTAACATTATTAATTATTAGTGAAAAAATTTTCAAAATCGATTCAAAATATTTTTCCGTACATACATATGTACATTGTACATATTTTGTTTTGTTTCATATATTTAATAATATTATATCATAACATAATCTTCAATTTCTTGTTTACTTAAAAATTCAATATAAAAAAAGAAATTCTTCATTACATTAGCTTAGAAAATCTGTTTAATTTACATTTTTTAACATGAGATAGAACCATGCTAATTATAATGCAATAAATGAGAAACAAAACTCTATACATGTATGTGTGTTATAACACATATATGTGAACAGTTTTCACTTGTTCTCACAAAATTCTTTAATAAAAAAGTGAAATATTTTTATATTTCATAAAGAACTGAGATATAAATATAAATTACTTATTAGACTGTCAAAGAAAGAATAAAAGTGAAAATTTACATTTTCTCGAAAACTACTTAACATAGAAAGAAAATTATAAGAACATTTTCTTCATAATTTTTTTTTCCTTTTCAACGATGTAAAAATCGAACTGTCTTATGATAAGATCGAATGATAAAAAATGGCCAGAAAACCTACTTCTGGGCATCCGACGTGTCTGGCTAACGAACTTAGCCAAGCCAATTCAGAATCCAGTCCGCACACAAAATTTCATAAGCGTTAGACGTTTCGTTCGAGAGTTATCGTGGGAACACATAAATATATATATATATATATATATATATATATATATATATATATATATATATATATATATATATATATATATATATAAATTTTAGTGAATATCATTTTCGTATTCTAGGGACCTCAAAACAGATTTCTGCCATAGTCCCGGACTCAGATTGCGTCATGACACCTACTGTAATAGCTGAATTTCGAGTTTTCGAAATTCGCTAAAAAAAGACAAATACTCAATAATATTATTTTAAAAAGGAATAAAAAATAGTAATAATAATGGAAAAAGTGTGTGAAATTCGTAATAAAAAATAGTATATGCAACTCGTGCAGGATTGTCGATTGCCCACTTGAGCGAATGAGGGCAATCGACAATTTCCCGCACTTATTGCATAATATACTGTTCTTTTAATGGAAATTTAAAAAAAAACAGGCTGGGCCAATCTTGCCCCAATACTTGGGCCAAAGTTACCCCAGCTTACAAAATCACATTTTATAAATAAACAAGTTAAGTATCAGAAAAAACAAACTTAAAATATTTTGAATATATATTAAATGAAAGCTGTTATACACTTACCAATCAAAAATCTGAAGTAGTTCTGGATGTGTAAACAAAAATTGGTTTGCATCAAAACATTCACAAGAAGTAACGGTGAAGTTGGAGCAGCACTGAGCAGTGGCAAAAGATGGAATTAAATCAATCTTAGCATTCGAGTATAGTCAGTGCTGCTACCTGTCATTTACCACAAGAACCAAGTTGATAGCTGTATTTGCTAACTAACAGTAAATCAAACTGTCTTTTTCCAAGACTTGGGCCAATCTTACCCTTAAGGGCCAATCTTACCCCAAGTTACGGTACTATATTTTGTCTTTATCTAATCAGTGACAAGGTATATTTGTTAAAGTAATGCTAACTTTGAGTCAGGAATAAAAAAAGATACACTACACTATAGGGTGTTGTTGTCACACTCTTATCAATTGTTTATGTTGGATTGTTTGTTGTCATAGTTCACAGTTGTGTACAACATATGTGTACTTGCTTCAAAAAAAGGTATATAGTTACCAATCCATGTATATCACTGGAATGGATGGATCAAAAGTTCTTATTAAAGCTGATGCTCTATTCATATCTTAATTTCAACCGACTCACTTATACAAATTTATAGAGAAACAAATAAAAAAATCGTTCACAAAGGGTTAATCCAATAGAAATGTCACCCAACTATATTATTCAACATTTTTGATTTTCCTAATTTTTTTTACCAGTTACTCACCAATAATAGGTGAGTGCAAAACAAGGGTTAAAGGCAAACTAAAAACCAAAATTATTAGAATGATATGCTTTAAATTTTTTATCCTTACATAATACTACTTAAGTAGTGAGAAAAGTGGAGAAAAAAAATTCACAACTGTAAGGTAAAAATTAAACTAAAACGGGACTTTTAGTGGTGCAAAATTATAAAAAGGAAGAAAGACCTGCAATTGTCTTCTCTTGTATAGACTTATTATAGGATTATACTAGCTGTAGAAGTTTCAAGCTTGAAACTGTTGTGCTTTTTTTGTATAATTTTTCAAAAGCACAACGTACATAGTTTTTTATATAGTTTTTAAAAAGCACTAAGTGAAAAATTATGAAATTAATACAGGCTACACTTCTTTATTATAAGATACAAATTTCATGATTAGAAGAGTACAAGATTATACAGAAGGTTTAGGAAAAAATGCCACACGGCAATTTTTAATAAGGTTGATAAGGTCTATCGATTGGTAAATAAAAAAAAAAGTGAAAAGAACAAAAATTTTTATGTCTCTAAAATTACAAAATCGATCCACTGTGCAGGGTCTAGATTTAGAGCTATTAGACCGAGTAAAGAAATTCTATAAAAGTTTCCTAGTGCCAAACGTCAGCTGGAATTTTTATCCTGTTAAAATTTAATGTGTATTCTCCCATCTGTTTTTTTTATGGTTACCCTCTTAAAAAATAAAATTACCGAAAGAAATCAATTTGGCTTTTTTTTCTTCCCATGTAGCGTGGACACACCATCCGAAATAAAAACAATAACACACTAGTGCAGTAAGCAAGCGGATCGGTCGGTAATCACGATAAAAGTGAAAACGAGTGAGATTAACACATTACTTAACATCTGCATCATAATCATAACCATTTACCCACCCATTAACTAACTCATAAAATTGTCCTTCTCTTGCCCATGGTAAGCATGTAAGTATGTATTGCATGTCCCCTAGTGTTTTCACCAAGTAAAATGTATGTACGGCATGATACTTTTGATTGGAGGTTATGTAATTATTTTTAAAAATAGTTAAAATCGAAAAAGAAAAATATCTGTTTTGTCTTTACTGCGGCGAAAATTTGGTTATTCGATGGGCGAAGTGTGTAGAAAAAAACGAACATCTCAGAGATTTTTATTATATCGAATTATTTAGAAAGATTTTCTTTTAAGAACTTGTGACTTGTGTGAGAGAGACAATGTATAAAGTTTTATTCATGTTATATAATTTCGAATTATACAGATCACTCATTACGTACGTTAAATGATAAATCCCATAGTGAAAAATGTTGCCCCCTGTTATTATTCTTTTATTACCATATAGTTTAATCCTTGGAGACATTACAATGGCATACGCATTATACAGGGAGTGTATTATATAGGAGCTAAGTAATGCGTATTACATATTTGTAAAGTTTTTGTGGGATGAGTCGAGCTACTGATTTATTTTGTGTTCTATAACTAACTGTATGGATGTGCCTATATTTTTTATAGTGCATTTTCCAAATAATTTATTGATTTAATTGTACATTAAAAAAAAACAACTTACTTTTGATAAAAATAATAAGTAAAACTAAATTTGTTTACCGGCTCGAGTTGAGAAATTTACATGTAAATAGTCATTTTTTCTAGTTATGGGGCTTTATGTAAATTAGCGTCATTTACAAACTAAAAAAAAATATTTGTTTATTAATTTCTTAGCAGATTAACATTGGGTCTAGCGAATACAAATATGTGGAATTAATAACTTCCTAAATGGAAGTTATTGTAATGGGACCGATTTTCGAAAGCTTCGATTTTGACATATCTCCACATTTTGAGAGCCTAGTATCGTATATTATCGTTTTTAAGATGATCTTTATGTAGTGATGAGTAAAATTAGTCTTGGTCGTGCAGTCTTGTCTTGGTCTTGCATTTTTTGCAAGATCAAGACCAAGACCAAGACTATGTATACCAAGAGCAAGACCAAGACCAAGACTATAAGTATGGCTGCAAGACCAATACCAAGACTCAAGTGAGCAAGACCAAGACAATAGCAAGAAAAAAGCAAGGCTCTTGCTAAATTATCTAAATAGTTTGAAAGTATAATTAATACCGTAAAGACAGAAAATTCTGATTTTAGAAGAAAAAAATTCGCTAATAAAAAAATGCAAGAAAGTGCAAGATTCTTTAGCAATACCAAGACCAAGACCAATACCAAGACTGTATTTTGCAAGATCAAGAACAAGACTCAAACTGCTCTAGCAAGACCAAGACCAAGATTCTTAATGCAAGAACAAGACCAAGACCAAGACTTGGCAGTCTTGGTCTTGGTCTTGCATTTGCTCATCACTATGTTTATGTGTGTGTTTGTTGGTGTACATATGTTGGTGAAATTTTTTTCGTCTGGATTATCTCGAGAACAAAGGACGGGCTTCATTCGACGTCCGAAATTCATGAAATTCGAACGATTTTTTTTGTGTAAAACAAAATAAATAAAAATGGCTAAATGGCGAATATACCTATTACCTAATTATATTCTATAATTATATACCTAATTAACTATATATCTACCGGAAAGTTGGTAATGTGGACCTCGCTGGTTGCATCCACATTACTATGCGACAGTGTTTTTTTTTATGGTAAATTATACCTTTAAAGTGTTACGTGAAAAAATATTTGATTACTGAACTGAAGTATATTTGTACAAATTGTCACAATTACTATGCAACATTATAAACGGTCTAGCAGAAAATAATTAACCCTCCATTAGTCGCAGTTGGGGTCACAGATCAATAGATAGACATTTCTATAAGTTTTGCTTAAACAGTTGACTGCATTGTTTTGATATTTTAATATTTCTTATATTTAAGTAATTTTTGTATTTTATTTTATTAGTAATAATTAAAAAAAAAAACTTAAAAATATTGAATGGGTTTCTTACACCAAGTGGGATTGAAAATGTTCAAATATAGTTGCGGCCACGAGTAGGTTAATTGCTATTGTGTCCATATTTTGACAAAGTCAAACCAGTACACATTTTGAATTGAATTTTTCGTCAAATCGTTACTCGTACGTGATCATGAACTCAAAGAATAGAAGAAATGGCTTTTGTAACAAATTAACCAAATTATGAGTTGCTTAGCTTTAGAGGTTTTTATCCCTTGGTTTACTGTCTTCTTTAGGCTCATAACTTACTGTTATTAGTGTTTCGTCAAAAAGTTTCTAATAAAAGTTGCAGTCAATTAAATTATATATTTTAACGTCCTACAATACCATCACTAATTTCGAAAATTAAGTTTTACATTCATGCAAATTTTTCCTCCGAATCCCAGGAAACAAGCTACCTAGTCTAAACACACAGTTTAGAATGCATTTTAAAACAACACTTACTAAGCTGTACTGTGTCACAGGCTATTAAAAAAAAAAAACGGGACAAAAAATTAGTGATGAGCAAATGCAAGACCAAGACCAAGACTTGGCAGTCTTGGTCTTGGTCTTGTTCTTGCATTAAGAATCTTGATCTTGGTCTTGCTAGAGCAGTTTAAGTCTTGGTCTTGGTCTTGCAAAATGCAGTATTGGTCTTGGTATTGCTAAAAAATCTTGCACTTTCTTGCATTTTTTTATTACCGAATTTTTTCCTTCTAAAATCAGAATTTTCTCTCTTTACGGTATTAATTATACTTTCAAACTATTTAAATAGTTTAGCAAGAGTCTTGCTTTTTTCTTGCTTTTGTCTTGGTCTTGCTCACTTGAGTCTTGGTATTGGTCTTGCAGCCATACTTATAATTTTGGTCTTGGTCTTGCTCTTGGTATACATAGTCTTGGTCTTGCAAAAAATGCAAGACCAAGACTAATTTTGCTCATCACTACAAAAAATAGTCCCGAAATAATTTGTTGGGGCATCGGGATAAATCCGGGAGAACCAGGACATGTGGGCACTCTATTAGTTACACATGACAAAAGAAATAGCAGGTGTTTCAATCAGTTACCAGTCCAAGTCACAGCAAAAATTTAATGTAATTTCTTTTTTCGTTGCTTTATTTTGTATATAGTTCTCTCTTTCTGATAAATTGATTTGATGATAGATGTTTCCATTTTAGGACATACAGTACCATCTACATATATGCGTATTTATTGATTGTATCAAGTGTAGAGAACATGCAGATTAGAGTTTTCAATTTGATAGTATACTTAGGTACCTACTACGCTAATTTATAAAATCTATTTATTATTAATTCTATTATACCACCCTTCTTTTGTATGCGGAATATGATCATTGATAAAATCTTCAAACAATAAACACTCTATACCGAGTTGTGCATTTACATAAACCCGGTTGTATAATATGGGTACACTAGTAGGCATGTATATAGCCTATCTACGGCCGTAATAGATATGCATCAAAATAAATACATAATATGTACCTACCCGATAATACGTATTGATATGTAAATGCACATATGAAGTAACTTACATATAAGCATGTATCATTTTAACAAAAGTGCATTAGCGAAATTTTAGAACCAATTGATTATTTATAAGAAAATATCGTGTAATAAATGATAAATGAAACCAGTAGATATGTGATTTGTGAATAAATCGGGTATCTAATAGAAATGTGGAGTGCATATTAAACATTAAAAACATTTACAATTTCTATTAGGAAATTGAACATAGTTTTTTTGCGATTTTGCCTATATGGATGGATTGGTATTGAGTATAGGTTAAAGAGGTTAGTGCTAGTGATAAAGAGATGGGCGTTGATCTTGTAGCTTTGGTTTTTATCTTTTATAGGTATATCGAAAATTCACAACAAAGATATAAATACAATAACAAATGAAGAATGTGACGGTTTTGATATCAGTTCTGTTATACTGTTTCTTTTTTAATTTGCCAGTAGGAAGTTATTGTAATGGGTACGATTTTCGACTTGTCTCTACGTTTCGAGGGCCCTATAGAATCGTATACTATTGTTTTTAAGATGGTATCTCTCTTTTGAGTTTTGTGTATATGTATAGAATGTTAGTGGAGGAATTTCTTTCGTCTCGCACATCTCGAGAACACAAAATTCGAACAATTACTTCTTTGTTTATAAGAATCGTATTTTATTTTAACAATACAGGGTGTAAAACAAATAACTTTCGTCCTTTTGTGGGGTGACTCATAGCACCCTGTAGACACTAAAACTGCAGGAATTTTTTCGGAATTAACAGTCGCGTCACCCCTCAAAAGGATAAGAGTTATTTCCTTCACACCCTGTATATAATATATATACACACACACATATATATATATATATACATATATATATATATATATATATATATATATATATATATATATATATATATATATATATATATATATATATATATATATGTATATATGTATGTGTGTATATATTATATACAGGGTGTAAAGGAAATAACTCTTATCCTTTTGAGGGGTGACGCGACTGTTAATTCCGAAAAAATTCCTGCAGTATTAGTGTCTACAGGGTGCTATGAGTCACCCCACAAAGGGACGAAAGTTATTTGTTTTACACCCTGTATAAGTACCTATATATTATTCATCCAATTGGGATGAGAATTTGATAGGTTCTTCTGCGCACGCCTACGAAGGTTTCTGAATTAGTACAACCATTTTACAATAGGTGTCGCGGGAGTCTCACCAAAATACACCTAATTAACTATATATCTACTGGGAAGTTAATAGGGTGCATGGACCTTCCGGGTCGCACCCACATCACACCGTTTTTTTTTTTAATATAATTTTTTGCAGGCCTGCAGAATTATGGAAATATGTACTAGTTTGATTATTAGATTATATCTAATATCATAGAAATAGAAGGGATATTAAAACAAGTGTATGACACATGAAATCGATAAATGTTAAGGATCAAGCGTATAGTAATCTTTTTTTTTTTGATTAAATTTGGGGTACTGCTGCCGGTGGATGGCGCGGTCAGCAGCACCCGGCGGCATCGCCAACTAAGGGCATGCGCCGCCACGCACGGTAAAATAAAACATACACAAAACAGACAGGAACACATAAATGCAGTAGACAACGGACAAACATACACATAATAAAATCCATCGATGGGCCCTGCCATCCCAGGGCTTAAAAGGAGCGGACAGTCCTTGGTGACGGTACGATAAGTACTAGACAGAGCGTCCGGTCACCAAGGCCTGGAAGCCATCGCTGGAACTCCCTCCGAGGTGTAAAGGACCTCGGAGTGGAGAGAACCGACTAGAAAAATAAATATATCACAGACAAAGTTATCACAGGTAAGTATCACAGGCAAGACTTATTGCGTCACTGGGAGGCCACAGGCCGACCAGTGACGCAATAAGGAGTTAAAACAATACCGCTGTAGAGCCGTAACAACAGGCCTACAGCGGCATAACAAAGTATCACAGTTAAAATAAGAACAAATGATGTACCACCTCGGGTGTAAAAGGCCCTCGGTGGTACATCGTTAAAAAACAATAACAAAAACAAAATAACATGTATAAATAACAACAGTACCACTAAGGGTGTAAAAGGACCTTAGTGGCATAACGAGAGACTAAAAGTACCCTGCCAGACCAGCTGGAACAGGGTATTGTTAATAAATAAGACAATCACAGAACTTTTGAAAACACGTAGATTAAAATAAGCTGAAAAATAAAATTATATGTCGGGGGAGAAGCAAGAGACGACTTGAATAAAATTAAGAGATGTAAAGCCCCTACAGTCTCTGAAGAAGATGCGAATTTCGAAGAAATTCAAGCATCTTTCTTTCAGAGACAGCATCATAAGCTAAAGCTTCGGCTACATTATTCGGGAGCTGCAACCTTTGGCGTAATGGCTCAAGGGTTACACATTCCTCAACTATATGCCTCACGGTCAGCGCCGTCCCGCAGGCGGCGCACCTTGGCTGATCCTCACCGGCGAGAAGATGACGATGTGTTAACGCCGTGTGGCCCAAGCGTAAACGCGTCAGGGCCACACTCTCTCGCCGGCTCAGATTTACAGGTGCCGGAGTTCTTCGGACCTCAGGTTTCACCTGTTTGAGCTTCGCCGTGAGGTTGTTCCACTCACGTTGCCATTTCTGATCGATCGCCGATCTAATGCACACTCTCAGATCCTCTGGGCGAATGGCAATGTCCTGTGGCTCACCGACTTCGGCTGCATGACGTGCTGCCTGGTCGGCGAGTTCATTGCCAGGTATCCCTACATGTCCGGGAATCCAAAAGAAGGTGATAGACTTTTGGCGGAGCATGTAGAGACACGTTCGGATGTTCTGCACCAGTGGATCGATGGTATGAGAGTGGCAGATCGCTTGCAACGCGCTCAACGAGTCGGAACAAATGAGGAATGCGCTGTCTTCGGATGTTTGACAGAATCGCAGGGCTTGCAAAATAGCAAATAATTCTGCAGTATACACAGTGGCCTGGGGAGGGAGTGTCCAAGCGTGAGGATCGTCACGAATGACGATGGCACTTCCCACACCCGTAGCTGTTTTGGAACCATCTGTGTATATGCAGAGAGAGTCAAGTTCGCTAATGATCTCATAAAAGCGGGATCGATATTCGAATGAACTGGTCTCCTCCTTGTTGAGACCAGTCAGGTCGAAACGACACCTTACGTTAGGGATCAGCCAAGGGGGCACTTCCATAGGACGTTTGGGAAGCACCCTGGCGAACTGTAAGTTGAGACTCTCTAATAACTCCTGCGTTCGAACGGCCACTGGTCGACTTATGGTGGGACGTCGACCGTAGAGCCCCTGTAAACGGTATCTGAATAGAGTCGGGTGATTGATATGCGTAGGTGTTGCATATACCCCCGCTGCATAATTGAGCAAGAGACGCTCACGTCTCAGTCGCAGCGGAGGAAGGCCCGACTCTACGCAGAGGCTCATAGAAGGGCTCGTTCGAAATGCTCCCGTAGCCAGTCGTATGCCTGCATGGTGAACAGGATCTAGGAGTAAGAGCGCAGATGCCCGGGCGGAGGAGTAAGCAATGCTGCCGTAATCAATCCTAGTCAGAACTAGCGATTGATACAGGCGAAGCAACGACTCCCGGCCCGCACCCCACGATGCACCAGCCAAGCACTTAAGCATGTTTATTGTCCTGCGATAACTCGCAGCTAAGGCTTGGAGGTGTGGGCGCCACGTAAGTTGTTTGTCGAATATGAGTCCTAGAAACCTGACGCTATCAACGCACTGAAGGTTGGATCCTTTTAAAGTGAGGACAGGATCCGGATGTGCGTTGCGCTTTCTGCAGAAGCGAACCACCGATGTTTTTTGTGGAGAGAAGCGAAAACCAAGAGCTTCTGCAGAAGTCACCACTTCGTTGATGCCTTGTTGCAGCCGCTGTTGAATATCCTCGATGGAATCGGCTGCATAGAATATAGTGAGGTCATCAACGTACAAGCAACGACGAATTGGGGCTGAAGCTGCAATATGACTGACTGCGATGGAAAACAAGGTGACACTAATGGTGGAGCCTTGAGGAACACCATTCTCCTGGGAGTGGGCCTCAGACTCAGTGTCACCTACCCGGACACGAAAAGAACGGTCAGTCAGAAAACTTTTTACGAACTGAGGGAGGTTACCTCTTAAACCCCAGTCGTGCAGCTTCTTGAGAATGCCATACTTCCAGGTCATATCATAAGCTTTCTCCAAATCGAAGAACACGGCCACAAGGTGTTTTCGTTGGAGAAAGGCGTCTTGAATGGCATTCTCGAGGCGAACAAGATGGTCCGTAGTCGAATGGTATCGGCGGAACCCACATTGATGTTTAGGTATAAGGTTGTGGGATTCCAGCCACCAGACGAGACGGTTGTTCACCATTTTTTCCAATACCTTGCTGAAACAGCAAGTCAAGGATATTGGACGGTAGCTAGATAGTTGCGATGAATCTTTACCCTCTTTTAGCAGCGGAATGATGGTAGCTTCTCGCCACTGCGGAGGGTAAACGCCTAGGCTAAAAATTTCGTTGTACAGATCCAGTAACCTACACTTACCAGGATAAGGCAGGTTCCGGATCATGGCGTAGGGGATGTCATCAGGTCCGGGGGAGGTGTCCCCAGATCCCCGAAGCGCCTCCAGTAATTCTTGCATAGAAAACGGTTGGTTATACTGGAGGGATTCATCAGAGAAAAAATCAAGATCATTTTGTTCATGCTCGATCTTGATCCGCAGGAAGTCCGGGTCATAATTCTGGGAGCCACTGACGCGCTCAAAGTGCTTAGCTAAGCAATTAGCTATTTCTGCGCGTTCAGTGATGTTCCGACCGTCGACGACGAGAAGGGAGGGCATTGGTGAACGGGAGGATTTCCCTGTAATGGCCCTCACTCTTCTCCATACCTCCGAAGTTGTAGTGGAGGTATTAATGGCCGAAACATATTGCTCCCATGATAGCCTCTTTTGCTCTTTAATAGTTCTTTTACAACGTGCTTGAGCACGCTTGTAGGCTATCACATTTTCCTGCGTGGGGCGACGTCTGAGTTCGTGGTACGCCCGCTTTTTCTCGGCAACTGCTACTCTCACGACTTCATTCCACCATGGTAAGCGACGCTTAGGTGGAATGTTGGACGACATAGGTATACTCTTATGTGCTGCTTCAATGACACTGGAGGACATTTGCTCCACATCATCTTCTACGTCTCCAGTCAGCTCGGGTGTACGAAATGAATCGACGTACATGTCCCAGTCAGCTTGACGGAGACGCCATCTCGGCGAAGACGATTGTGGAGATTGTGGAGTGGACTCACCGGTTCTTGCATTGATGTAAGTACCTTCACCGGTATTTAACAAGACCGCTTCGGACTCGTCTAGAAACCGTTCTATGAGTCTTCCACGGGCGTCTCTTGTGCTACAGCCCCACATGGGGCTGTGAGCATTAAAATCTCCTAGTAACAAAAATGGGCGTGGTAACTGTAATGTAAGCTCGGTCAAATCTTCGACGTTCCAGTCGAAGTCTGGTAGATAGACCGAGCATACTGTGAATTGGGGCGGTTTTAAAAATTGTACTGCGATAGCTTGTAGGGGGGTGTTTAGAGGATGGTCCCGGAAAGGGATGCCATCTTTTATTAAGATGGCAACACCCCCCCTCGCCCTGATGTCTGGCTGTACGTCTTGCCGGCGGACTTGATGATATTTGATGGTAAATTGTTCCGCCGGCTTTAGATGAGTTTCTTGGAGGCACACGCACATAGGGGTGTGCTCTGCCAGAAGCATCTGCAATTCACAGTAATGGTGCTTAACACCATTACAGTTCCACTGTACGATAGCCATTTTCGTTACTACTAGGGTTGCTCCCTAGGAAGTGTGGCTACTTCCTAGGTTTCCCCTTAGGCCAGCCTTTCTTTCTTTTAACAACTTGTACCTCGGCGTCGGAATGATCCGAATCGGTTGCCGAGGTGTTGGTATATGCGTCGGACGTAGGGCGCTTGACGCCCGTCCGCACCGACGCGGTCGACATTTCCGAGTCGCTCACTGGTGTAATGTTAGAGCGACTCGGGAGGGGGGTGACCGGGCGTTCGGGTGTGCCCGGTCGGGACGGCGCCTTTTGCCGCTGGGGCAGCGGAGCCGTCATTTGTGGAGGCAGCATTGACTCTGCCTCCGAGGTGGATGTGGTTGGTCCCTTTTTCGGGGACCGTTGGTGAGCCACATCCTTCTCCCCCTCACTGCGACGTCTTCGAGGCGATGATTTCTTCGGTGAAGTTTTCTTCTGTGTCGAAGACGTCACAGTTCTTATTACAGGTCCCTGAGGGGTGGTTGTTAGCACCCTCTTGGCCTCAGAGACCTTAGCTGGCACGACAGCGGCTTGGGTGGGTGTAGGTACAGATACACCCACTGAGCGAATTAAGTTCTCCTGCATTTTTTGCATGGTGACTTGCATGGGTTTCATCGCTTCTTTCAATTCTTTTATTTCGTTGTTATTAGCCGCTGTAGGGGCGGGGGCCGCAGCAGCGCGTGCATAGCCATCCAGAGCGGAACGACGAGGCAAGTTGCCTAAAAGTTTTCGGCGTGCCTCCGGGTATGTTAGTCGTTCCATGGCTCTCAGCTCTTGGATGGCTGATTCTTCTTTGAACTTGGGGCAATTCCTAGATTTGGCAGAATGATTGCCCCCACAGTTCACACACTTAATCGGTTCACCACACGGTCGTCCTTCGTGAAGTGGTTTACCGCACACGCAGATCTGCTGCTCGACATTACAACGCTGTGATACGTGTCCGTACTCTTGACATCTATAACAGCGCATTGGCGCTGGGATGTACGGACGCACGTCCACTTTGTTGAAGAGGCCGATGACTACTTGTTTAGGTAGATTTGTCCTATTAAATGTAAGTAAAATTAAGGGGGACTCTGGGTGTTTGTTCCCCCTGTTATACTTAAGTCTTCTGGCCTCTATTACCCCCTGAGGAGACATCTCCGACACTATCTCTTCTAAGGAGCAGTACGCAAGTGAGGGATGCATAATGACACCTCTGGAGTAATTTAATACACCATGTGGTGTCACTTCCACCGCGTACTGACCTAGACTTTTCATGCTCTGTATTTTTTCGGACTGTGTCGCTGAGAATGCCTCCACGAGCAACCCTTTGCCCGATAGTTTCGCATCCTTAACATTACCTATTTCATTGTTGACAAGCTTAGCCAGCAGGAAGGGGCTTATTTTGCTAAAGTCACCTTCCGTTGGCTTCAAAACTAAAAATTTCACAAAGCTTTCTGACATTCTTGGGGAGTCCAAAGGGATTAGACTCCCGCGATTTTTTCCTTTTTTGGCGCGGGGAGGAATACCCCGTTTTCCATGTGTACTCGCTGCACTGGGTAGTGGAGCAAGTACAGATGTAGAGGTAGCAGGAGGAGTCCCGCTACCATTGCTTCCGCCAGTTGTTGTTGGCGGAGCGACGCTCGCGTCCGTATTTTTGGGCCCGGACTCGCCCGTATTTGAAATGTTGTTTTCTCCCATAAACGTAACACAAAAATACCCCCACCCCGCTCCCCACCCTCCACGGAGCCTCATAAGGGACGTAGGACTCCCACGCCAGGGATACGGGAATGAGGGGCTCTAGGGACGAAGCCCATTGCTCCAGTGACACGCACGACCCCGGGGCGCTCGAATTTACTGCGGCCGGTGCATAACCGCAGCCACGGTCTATGCCTGAAGCCAGGGCCGAAGTGACGTGTTGTTCCGCCGTACTCGCAAGTAACGGCTTCCCTCAGTCACCAGGATCCCCTTTTCCAGGCAACGCCGCTAAGCCACACACGAGCTAGTGTGGGTCCCGAAGATGACTTGAAGTTGGGACAACAAAGAAGAACGAAAACAAAACAAAACCAAAAACAAAAAAGAAACAAAAGATAAAAGAAAATCTGAAACAAAAAGAAATAAAAATAACGAAAACAAAAAACAATAAAAACGAAAAGAAATAAAAAGATAGGTTGAAAAAATGAACGATCGAGGATTTCTCCTCTAGATCCGGCATCTTTTGTGAAAACGGTGGTACCTCGAGAAGGAACGGTGCCGATCTTGGATAGTCAGAGGCTAATGGAATCCGAAGATTACTGTATTGCGCATAAACTACCCCTGGAACCCTTAGCCTCCTTGACACCAATGGGGGATAAATATCCCTCACGGGTGCCAAGGGCAGCTGCTATAGGTGTCCTCACCACCTATAGTAATCTTAATCTTTGCTTTAAATCTATTATGTCTGAGTTAGCAAACAAGATTTGTTTTAAAATTTATGAAAATTATAGCAATATCATGGCGACAGAGCTCTGGGAAAAGCGATGATTTAAGAGTAGATTCAAAAATTTGTTTTACTGCTACATTTTAATAAGAATGCATATAAATCCCATTTATGAAATCCAATTTGTAAACTTTTTTGAAAAACCAAAACATAATGAATGTACCAACTTAAATGTCACATCTATTAAACTATTGTACAAACTTTGTAAAATTCGTACATACATAAATACACAATTTATTTTATTAAATAAACCACAAAAGTACACAAACACACAAGTTAATGTTTCCTTTTACAAATTTAATTTTACTTGAGAAAGAAAATAACCGAATTACAGTCCGAAAACGAAACGATGAAACATAAATTTGTAAAATAAAGCTATACATAGGGTGGAGTTGCCTATATTGCCTTCAAGATGGCGACTAGCGGAGTTGCCTCATATATTACATTCAAGATGGCGACTAGCGGAGTACGCACTCGACAAATGTCTAATTTAACTGAAGATAACAGTGTAAATAATATTGATTTAATAAAAGATTGTATTTTTTCTGATGAGTTTAGTGCTACGTTACAAAGTTTAATTAAAAAATCAATTGAAGAAGCTACGTGTGAGCTTAAAAATGAAATTCTTAATTTGAAATCAATCAACAGCTCACTTTGCAATGAAATATTCAACTTAAAACAAGTCATTGAAGGAAATAAATCAGAGGAACAACTTTTAAACGCTGAAACAGCTAATATTACTAAACCGAAAGGAGAGAAGCCTCCTGTACTGAATTCCAAAATAGCACCGAAATCTACTGGCAAGCAAATAAAAACCTCTAAAGAACCTACAGAAAAAAACAAAATTGACAATGCTAATAATCTTCAAGAAACATCAAACACTATTGTCTTGGATGGTGATGATAAACCGGCTGTTTCTGAAGATGATGGTTTTACTACGGTTGTAAGAAGGAAAAATCGTAGAAATGTTGTATTTGGAAAATCTACTAATGGTAAATTAATTAAAGCAACTGAAAGAAAAATATACATATACCTAGGCCGCTTAGAGAAAGATACAACTGTAGAGAATGTTATTAATCACCTCTACGAACTATTTCCAAATAATAAATTTTCTTGTGAAAAATTAGAATCTAAAGGTACCAATGCTAGTTTTAAAATTGAAGCAGAGGCATCTCTTATCGACAAAATGTATGATCCTAGCACTTGGCCTGAGCATTGCATAATTAAAAGATTTTTATTTCGTAGAAAACAAGCCAGTTTCAACAAATAAGAATACTTTTAATTTAAATAATCATTTAAAAATAGTATATTTAAATACACAGTGTATTAGAAATAAAGTTAATGAAATTGAGTTATTTGTAGCTAATCAAAATTGTGATTTTATTTGTGTTTGTGAGCATTGGCTCTCCAAAAGTGAAATTAACTTCGTGAATATCACAGGTTTTCAAGTGGCTGCATCTTTCTGCCGAACTAATTTTACTCATGGTGGTGTTGCTATCTATTCTAATAATAAATACGAGGTGATAAATTTATATGATATTAACAATCTGAGTGTTGAAAAACATGTTGAATGCTGTGGTGTAAAATCAGTTGATGATAAATTTCTAATAGTGTGTGTATATAGAATTCCAGAAAGTAATTTCAATACTTTTATCCAGGTAATGGAAGATATTTTAAACATTTGCCTAAAATCTAAAATTCCTTGTTTTATTTGTGCTGACTTTAACATATGTCTAACCAATGTTAATGAATTTAAATGTAAACAATTTAAATCTTTAATACAGTCATTTGAATTTACTTGTACGGTGCAAGGTCCCACAAGGATAACATATATTTCAGAAACACAAATAGATAACATATTAACTAATATTAAAGAATTTAAAACTGAAAACATTCAAGTACCATTTACCGATCATAATGCTCTTAGCATCTCTTTTGCCCCAAACTACTCTATCTGTAGTAACAATAAGATTACTAAAAATATTAGATTGTACAAGGATCTTAATCACCTTAATTTTGATTTCTTATTAAGTAAGGAAAATTGGTCATCAGTTTTAATCTCGGACGATGTTGACACCATCTTTGGAAATTTTTATAGTATATTAAAATATTATTTTGAAATTTCTTTTCCCACAAAAAGAATTTATATTAGCAATTCTAATCCACACCCGGTCAAAAAGTGGCTCACAGAAAGTATTAAAAAAATGTCAGAATCTAAACGGGAACTTTATCTATTAATCAAGGATGCCAATAGATGTCATATTAACACTGATGAACTAACTGTCAGATATAAACAATTATGTAAAAACCTATCAAAAGAAACAAAAATAGCTAAATCGAATTATTTCGCTACCACAATAAACATCTCCTCGAATAAAAGTAAAACAGCATGGAAAATAATAAACAGTTTTATTAATAAAGATAAACAAACGATTTCAATTAGTAATAATACATCTGGCCCTGTTGTTAAAAATATAGCAAATAATTTTAATAATTATTTTATTAATATTTCAGACAAATTAAATTTAAAAGATCCAGACTTAAATGTTAAATTTTCGCAATTAAACAACTGCAATAGTCTATTTTTTTATCCTTGCACGGAGCAAGAAATAACTTCAATTTGCCATACCTTAAAAAACTGCAATTCAACAGGTTGGGATGGTTTCAACAATCAAATATTAAAAATACATTGCGCAAATCTAGCAGTTCCTTTATGTCACTTGATGAATGTTTGCTTTATTCAAGGTCAATTTCCTACTCTGTTAAAACAGATCATAGTTTCTCCTGTTCATAAAGCAGGAAATAAAGAACTTCCTGAAAACTATAGACCGATTGCTCTCTTATCAGTAATTGATAAAATACTTGAAAAGGTCATATATGTGAGACTAATTGATTATTTAAATAAATTCAATTTTCTTTCCACTAATCAACATGGATTTAGATCTGGTCATTCTACCACACAAGCAATATTTGAAATCTTAATTAATGTAGTGAAAGCCTGGAATAAGAAAAGCCTTGCTATACTAGCTTTGTTTGATCTTTCCAAAGCTTTTGACTCAGTGAACTTAGACTTACTAGTTATGAAACTTTACGAATATGGAATTAGAGGAGTTGCTCTTGATCTCATAAAATCTTATCTTGTTGGTAGGCAACAAAAAGTGAAAATTCCATTTGTTAGAAATGGTAATCAGGAGTTCATTTACTCAGACCCGTTGGAAATTATCCGTGGTGTTCCTCAAGGCTCAATACTTGGCCCTCTGTTGTTCATAATCTACATTAATGACATATCCACTTTAATTAGTCACAATAATGTATTATTTGCTGATGACATTTCTTTACTCTATGAGGAAAAAAGTAAATTTTCTCTAATTAATAATATCAACGCATCCGTTTCTTTTCTTCAAGAATGGTTTATCCAAAATAGTCTTAAACTAAATATAGACAAAACTCAGTTAATTAAATTTGGTGATTATGGGATGACTGATGAAATTTTAATGTTACCTGATCACGGGAACATTCATCTATCACCAACAGTGAAATTTTTAGGAATCTACATTGATAAAAATCTCAATTGGAAAGATCATATTAATAAACTATGTAGCACTTTGAACAAATACGTATACTTAATTAGAAATCTAGTTAATTTTTTGCCTAATTCAATTGCTTTAAACATTTATTACGCCTACGTACAGTCAGGGCTCGTATATGGTATCGTGCTGTGGGGTAATTCATCTTCTATCAGTGAACTTTTTATACTACAAAAGAGATGCATAAGAGCGTTATGCCAAGTGAGTGCAAAGACTTCATGTAAACCACTTTTTAAAAAGTGTAAAATCCTCACACTAACTGATTTATATATCCTTGAGTGCATAACTTTTTTCAAAAAATATCAATATTATTTTGAAGAAAATAAATTTGATCACTGCTACTCGACTAGACAAAAATGTGACTTTTTCCAACTTTCAACAACTGTCAGTACTGTTTACAAAAGCCCATTCAATCAAATTATTAAAATTTACAATAAACTTCCGAGTCATTACAAGAGCTTAGAACTTAAACAATTAAAAATTAAATTAAAGGAATTTCTACTAAATCAAAACTACTACACTCTTGATGAATATTTTTTAACGCAATTTTAGGATTTTAACCCTAATATTATTTTAATCAATTTTAATTAATTATATAATCATTTTTAATTATTTATTTACTTTTGATTTGTTTTTTTTTTTTTTTTTTTGTTTTCTTAATACAATTTTAAACTACATTTACTTTTTGGAATTCTATTGTATTAAATCACGATGTTTATACATGTATGTAATACGTAATAGCTAATGTTTGTAATACATTTATTTTTTGACTCATTTCACACTGTGTACAAACAGTTATACGAAATAAAGTATATTATTATTATTATTATTATTATTGTATTGGTTCTCTTTAATTGTACCACACTTTAATTTTTACCAAATTTAAGTTTACTTACCGAGGACCGTAAGTGTTATTTTTTGCAGCCTCAGATGGAGTTTGAGAATCCAAAAACAAACTTACGGGCCCGAGTACGAGTTGATTGAAATTGATGTTTTTATAGTTTAAATACACTGCTGATCCGATTGGAGAAAGACAAATGTGTATGTATTGGTCACACAGATATAAAAAAAAAACATTCGGAATTTTTTGTGTAAACAAATCATCATATATGTATACAGGATGGAATTTTAATAACTCTTATACTTTTGGTGAATTCCGATAAAATTTTACTATGATTTAGAACGGAATTTGTAGGAAACAACACAGCTATGTTTTAACCTATGTTATAACCAACAAATTCTGTTCTAAATTGTAGTGAAATTTTGTCGAAATTCACCAAAAGTATAAGAGTTATTAAAATACCACCCTGTATACATATATAATGATTTGTTTGCACAAAAAATTCCGAATGTTTTTTTTTAATATCTGTGTGACCAATACATACACATTTTTCTTTCTGTCAATCGGATTAGCAGTGTATTAAAAAAAAAATTGGAGTAATAATAGTGGTTGTGATGGTTAAATATTAAAACTCCCAAAATACCCACCTTGGATACTATTTAGTCCTCTAGATTTTTTCTGCAAACGTATCAAATCTACTAAAAAGCATAAAAAAATCATGAAATTTTGATGTAAAAACGGCGGAATAGGGGAGGGAATGTGGAATCCTTAAAAGGCGCAATCTGATTACTAACTCAACCCTTATACAAAATTTCAGCCCTCTACGTTTCTTTGGCGCGAGGGCGTCTGAATGCGTGTAAGACTCTCCGAAAAACACGAAAAAACATGCAATTTTTGTGTAAATATGGCGTGGCTGAGGGTTAAAATTTGAAACTCCCAAAAGGCATATCTTGGATACTTTTTCGTTAAGTACAGCTGACACAAGGAATACAGGCGGCTGATGTCTTACTGTGTATACTGAATACATAATATAATTGGGATGGTATAAGATAGCTGATAAAGATTTTGTATACAAAATTGTATCTTTTTGACGGACAAGGAAAAAAATATATATACACATACTCTGACTTACATAAGGGCACTTGGGGCCTGCACAAAATATCAAAATAGAAAAATTTGTATTTCTTTTTTTTTGCTTAGTCCGGTCTATTCAGCCAAGAAGACTAACTCACGGTTGTAATTCTTTATCTTTTGAATAAATTCAAATATAATACTAATAAGTAGGTACAGTATAGGAAAGTTTACCTTACACTAGAGTGGTACGTGTGGTATGTGTGTCACCCTAGCTAGAGCTAAGCTCAAAAAGTCTG
Organism: Brachynemurus nebulosus; assembly: GCA_035578155.1. Taxonomy (NCBI): domain Eukaryota; kingdom Metazoa; phylum Arthropoda; class Insecta; order Neuroptera; family Myrmeleontidae; genus Brachynemurus; species Brachynemurus nebulosus. Next base: position 36,920,566 of record JAPWDM010000006.1, read on the forward strand.
TTTTGCCAACTTTATAACACCAGAATTCTCCACATATGTATGTATCTCTGCTGTGCACACATTACTTGTTTGTACTAATGGATTCCTATAAATCACAATTATCTTTGTTGATGGCGGCTCCTACATAAAATTACCAAATGGAAAAACAAACTAACATTGTTTCACTTAACGTCTATTAAATAAGTTTTCGGTTTTTTTTTTCTTTACACTTACCAAACATTAGGGAAACTAACAACGATTTTTTTTTAAATTGGTGAAAACTTAACAAGTTTGAGATTGAAATTTTGGTATTATGTGGTTTGCATATCTCGATTTTTCACACAAAAAAATTAAAATCTAGCGGAAATTGTGTTTTTCTTTTTTTTTTAAATTTCGTGTTTTAATTCGTTATTAAAAATTTCTAAAATTTCAATATTTAAATTGTGCAAAAAATTATTTCATCTCATTTATAAACAAAATTAAACTTTATTTGGTATACCTAAATGTTAACTGGTACAAAAAAAAAATTGTTTAAAAAAAATATAATTCATTGTAAAAAAAAATATTAAATAATTAAAATCATTTCTGTATTTATATTTCTACCTCCGTTTCGTACGCTACGTCGGAAGCTTTCATTACTTAATTCTATATCAGAAAAAGAGAAATATGATGTAAATGTAGTGTTACTGATAAAGAAATTCAATTGCGCAACCTTTAATTGAAATTTAGAAATATATATTTTTTTTTAATTTAAAGTCTTTTTTGGTTAATTTAAAAAAAAAATACAGTGTTTAAGGGTGTGACATCTACCTACTCATTACGCGCTTGTATAAATCAGTGGTAGCTCCAGTTTTTAAGGATTTTATTTATTTACTATTTTTTTTGATCAGTGTTTTTGATGAACAGGTACCTAACAGAGTTTCGGTTACCGGAGTCCGCACCGGAGAATAAAAACAGAACTCGTGTATTAAATCGTGAGAGGTGCAAAATGTGTGGGTAATTTTAGAACTAGTCCCCAAATAATTTTAAAAATCAGATAAACGCTAACAATAAGTATGATATCGGCGTTTTATGGATTTACATTTGCGATTTTATCTCAATTGCGACGAAATTCGCAAAATATTATTTACGAATCAATCAGATCTGAATAATCCCTGAAAATTTCATTAAAATCGGTCAGATTGTTCTGTGGATTTTTACGCGTTGGAAAGTGAATATATAAACGAACGGAAAGACATACTGACCAACAGACAGACAGACATGGAATCAAAATTGCTCGAGAGCTTCTAAAAGATGAAATACGAGTGGAAATTTTAATTTTGGAGGAAACGTTTTTTTTTTTTACCTTACAAAATTCAACACAATACTTTAAAACTTTAAAAATAATCGAAAGTGTTAAAGATGGAAAATTCAATTTGTATCCCTTTAAGATACTCTTTCTTAATACTGCCGCTCCAGTTTCTCGTTTCTATCACAGTACATTGTTTCTGCAAATTAAGAATTGAAACGAGACTTTCTCAGTAAAGCCGTTCACAAAATTATGTATAATATTATCATTGAAAGAAAAATAGTTATTATACCTATTATTTTTGAATATAGAAATGGCGGTATTGAAAGAGCCGAACATCATTTCTGAAATGTAAAATATAGGGTAAAAGTGGTGATACATATATTTTTTGTCAAAACCCAAAAACATATTCCCCGCGGTTCCCGTAAACTGTGATGATAAGACATCACTGAAACCGCTTAAATTATGTTCTAGGGATTGTGAAACGGATTCTAAACCTACCCCCATCTTGATCCGATTACCTTCGATACAGTGCAGTAGTCTGTATTTTAGGAGAAAATTCGACAAAAAATATGTATCGTTCGATACTTCGTTTTCACTAATGTGGCGCCAACTGTTTGTGAAATTTTCATTTATGATTGAACGAATTATAATAAATACAGACAGAACGTACACACAGAGTTAAATAAGCGTCTTTTTTTAAAATAATATTGAAAAAACTTTTCCTCTGTTAGTAAGTTTATACTTTTTAAAATGATAACAAAACGTAATGATGTACGTTTGGTCTCTCGTTAAATTAAAATCTTTCTTTGTGTGTACCAACTATGTGTAGCCTGGCTATACCCAGTATCTCGAGGTCTGTGCTCTGTTTATTTTGTAAAATATAAATATTGTTTGAATAAAAAACTCCATCTTCAAGAAAATATTATTTCGAATAAATTATTTCAATTACCTAATTATTTTCATTTTCTCTAAAAAATAAATTATAAAAATACATTTTGCGTTCTTTCATCTCCAGATATAAAATTTTAATTAATAAATAAAAAAAGAATATCAAGATTATTTGCAAAGAATATAATTTCAGTTTAAAATGTTTTCCCAAAAAGTAAAATAAGTTTTTATCAAAGACGCAGCTGTTACTATAATATAGACTTTTTTAGAAATATATGTGACACAATCTTTTGTTTAAAAGAAGGGTGGGAAGAATTGGTGGGGCTAATTTAGTAGATCAAGTGGTCGGGAAACGGCATTTCATATTACACAATCTATTATTATTCCGATTAATGGCGGAAATGATTCCGGGCTATGAGAAATTTGTTTAAAATGAAATAATTGCCTTTAAATGTTGATAATAATTTAATAAAATAATTAATTAATTTCCACGTTCTTCGATTTTTCCATAGTAGCTTATATTCACAGTTTTAGAAAATACTTCAATTTTAAGTTTTTCTTGGGGTGCTAGGATCCTGGGGGACATTTTTGATTTTGTGAACTTTTGATCAGTCGTCACTTTGGAGCATTTTTGAAGACTTCAAGACTCTCGGGGACAGTTTTAATCATATAAGCACTTTTTCCGAGATGTAGTAGTATTTGAGCAATAGTAAAAATTCAGTTTAGCGTGGAAGTGGTTAAATTTTTATTTTTATTTTTATGGGTTTTATGGTAGTTTTTTATTTTTCTATCAAAATGTTCGAATGTTTCCATTAACACATTAATTAACAATTACCAGTTTTCGGACAGAAAATTTGTAACGAAAATAATACGTTTTCACGTCAATATCTTATTAGATTCTTATCCCTCGACACATTCATAAACACTCATCTAATTTCTTCATTAATTTCACTAATTCAATTAATCTAATGGTGGGATATTCGGAACAGGATTAGACAATTTTTTTTCATTTACGAATTAGCAGGAAGAACAAACAACAACAAACTTTGTTGGCCAACTTAACCTTAGTAGGTTGTATCTAGAGGTACCTACATGTTATTTTTTTCCCGGGCATTATTAAATTAAGAAAATTGAATATAACAAGTAACACAGATGTTCTAAAACAAATAATTGAGATTTATTGGTATGATGCTAGCGACTAGCAGCGTGTGCCTATCCGTGATAGAGTCCCTGTTTTTGTTACACCTATACCTTATTACACATAATCACCACCAATGGTCAATTTTTGTCATATATTTTATTTTGCTATCTACGGGTGGTGATTTCGCAACAAACATATAATAATTCTTTTTTTCGCACTAAAAGCTATGTACGAACTGAACGGTACCGTCAGAGCACCTAACTTTACCTACTGAATACAATTTACCATACCACATTTTGTGTTACCTAACAAATTTGTGAAGACAGGTCTACTTACACTATTAACTTCCCATTGGATGTCCTTAAAGAAGAGATTGTTAGATTAGATTAGATTAGATTAGATATTTATAAAAAAAAATACAGGTAGGTAAAATTATGAATTTCTTAAAATGTTAACCTATCACTATTCTTTTTTTTTTGATTAGTAATTTAAGGGGAAATTCGCTAAAAACAAAGAAATCGATTTTGTTTTCTTCATAATTGTGTCCCTAAAGGTATTAGAAACATTCACCTAAAATTTTATTTAAAAAAAATAAAACATCAAAAAGTTATATGGGCATTTTAGTGCACGCATTTTACTATAACTCAATTTAAAAAAAAACCTTTAAAAGCTATTTTTTCAAAAGTACGTTTTTCTACATGGTTTCTCGTTAGTGATGAGCAAAATTAGTCTTGGTCTTGCAGTCTTGTCTTGGTCTTGCATTTTTTGCAAGACCAAGACCAAGACTATGTATACCAAGAGCAAGACCAAGACCAAGACTCAAGTGAGCAAGACTAAGACAAAAGCAAGACTCATGCTAAACTATTTAAATAGTTTGAAAGTATAATTAATACCGTAAACAGAGAAAATTCTGATTTTAGAAGGAAAAAATTCGCTAATAAAAAAATGCAAGAAAGTGCGAGATTATTTAGCAATACCAAGACCAAGACCAAGACTGGATTTTGCAAGACCAAGACGAAGACTCAAACTGCTCTAGCAAGACCAAGATCAAGATTCTTAATGCAAGAACAAGACCAAGACCAAGACTGCCAAGTCTCATCATTATTTCTCGTGTATCTCAAAAAGTATCTGAGATATCGACATAAATCAAAGTGCATATTATTCCTCGATACCGTCATTTTGGCAGGAACTAGGATCTTTTGCTTCCGTAATATATTTTCAAAATGGCGGCTGTTTATAGTTGAGAAAAAGCGGTGATGTTTGAAAATTTATTTTCAAAATGCGATTTCTCGCTGGTGTTTTATTTTTTTCCTCATTATTATTTCTCGTGTATCTCAAAACACTCGCTGGTGTTTTATTTTTTTCCTCATCATTATTTCTCGTGTATCTCAAAAAGTATCTGAGATATCGACATAAATCAAAGTGCATATTATTCCTCGATACCGTCATTTTGGCAGGAACTAGGATCTTTTGCTTCCGTAATATATTTTCAAAATGGCGGCTGTTTATAGTTGAGAAAAAGCGGTGATGTTTGAAAATTTATTTTCAAAATGCGATTTCTCGCTGGTGTTTTATTTTTTTCCTAGATCTTAGTTAGTGCCATAATTGTATATACTTAAATATATTTTCAGAAAATTCTTGATTTTTTGATTTTGGTTCATTGGGGATTTCAGAACGCGAGGAACCATCAAGGTGGAAAAATCTCACAATGTCGACTTCAAAGCCATTTATACTTAGCTCATTTTCGAATTTTTTTTTTTTTAATTTCATTTTGTAAACTCAAGACAGGTAGAAACAATATTGTATATTTAGTTTTTCAATAAAATATTTGTATATAAAAAAAAAAATAATAAAAATGGTGGATTTTTGATGTTTTTTTGGCGAATTTCCTCAAGTCTATGGAAAATTTAGGTATGAGTCAGATCAAAATCTTATCATTTTATTTCATTAAATCAGCTAAATATAACTAAATTAATTTCGTCTTTATTTTATTCAAATTTGAATCGAAAAATATGGTAAAGTTAGGTGTTTTCACGGTATGTAATAAAGTAAATGAACTTCCGTTGCTGGAAGAGGTTATTGTATGAAATACTGGGGAGATATTTTCATCTGGTCACTATCCAAAAAATGCAGGACATAAAAAATTATACGATGTGTTCAAGTGAATTAGTTGTTGATTGCTGAAGCGAAATTCATCCAATTATTATTTTAGCCATTTTATCCAAGTTATGCGTTAGTGCGTCGTAACTATAGAGCCATGAATGTTTAAATGGAAGGAATGGAATGGAAGAAAATTAAGTCTTGAACTAAGCGACTTTTTAAAAAGTTTAGGTACAGTAAAGAAATTTGAAGATTAAACAACCCCCCGTAGAAGTGCGAGTCTAACTTGTGCACTGGGGGTTCCGTACAATATTGGAAATAAATACAGTTGGTGAAGGTTTGGTTACTGTTCAGCATTTAGTCAATTCTTGATGAGGAATGTACATTAAATAAAATTATATACACTAGCGGAAATAATTAAAGGATTAAAAAAAAATTCCAAATTTTTAACGATTTTTCGAATGAGTGTATCTTTGTGAAAAATGGTCGTATCGGAGTCGCAAGTAAAGCAATTTAAAGTTGGAAGTTTCTAGTTTCGAGATCTTGCGATAAAAAAAATTTTCAAAGCAACGTGTGTGGCGCAATCCTAATAAATACACTGAAAAAAAAATTTTTCGAAATTTTTCGGTTTTTTTTTTTGGTCTACGGACTTGAAAAAAATATTTCCGACTTAACCGCCATATGGACCGGATAACTTGTTCATTCAGCTTTAATTTGCTTTTTTATAGACTGTTATACGACCACTTCTCGCTGAGATATCGGACTTTGAATGGAAAAGGATCATTTCGTCTTCGACCATCGATATCTCAGCAACCAATGATCACACAGAAAATTGAACGGGTGTTTTAAGAACTCGAATAAATTCTCTACAAGGATTAGCCATTGTTTTTTCAGAAAAAAATTTTTTTGCATACTTTACATGAATTTGAAAAATCAAGAAAAAAAGAGCTTTTGGTGGCTCTTTGGAAAATTAAGCGCTGAATTAAAAACTTCGAGAAAACCACTAATGTTAAGTGTGCCTTTTACAGTTCAATATACCCACAAAAACCCCACCGAGTTTCAGTTTAATCCATCCAGCCGTTTTTGTGTTTCATTCGATTGAATTTTTGAAAAAATTAAAGGATCATTTTTTTGATCTTAAACTTTCATAATCTTCAACAAAAAGAAAAAAAAATTTTTCTCAGTTTTTTTTTTTTCACATTTTTATCAATAACAGTATTTAAATTTATAAAAAAAAGAAAATTTTCAAAAAAAATTATTTTTTTAAGAATTTTCCGTAAAAAATTTTTCAAATTTCATTTTGAAAAATTTTAGAAAAAAAAATTTTTTTGAAAATTTTCTCCGAATCCAAAGTCCGATATCTCAGCGAGAAGTGGTCGTATAACAGTCTATAAAAAAGCAAATTAAAGCTGAATTAACAAGTTATCCGATCCATATGGCGGTTAAGTCGGAAATATTTTTTTCAAGTCCGTAGACCAAAAAAAAACCGAAAAATTTCGAAAATTTTTTTTCAGTGTGTTTATTAGGATTGCGCCACACACGTTGCTTTGAAAATTTTCTTATCGCAAGATCTCGAAACTAGAAACTTCCAGCTTTAAATTGCTTTGCTTACGACTCCGATACGACCATTTTTCAGAAAGATACAGCCATTCGAAAAATCGCTAAAAATGTGGAATTTTTGTTTTGATCCATTAATTATTTCCGCTAGTATATCCATTAATTATTTCCGCTCATAATAATTCACGAATCCGATTATTGAAAGAATACGATTATCCCTACTTAAAATTAAAAGAAAATAAGTATTTTTGAAATGTGTAAACAGAACTTTTTCATATTATTTCAGTCTAATTTTACCGTGCAAGTATCAGGATTGTATTCTGTATCAAATTATCTTTGTTATAAAGGGTCACATATTTTATATAGTAAATTTATGTTAAATAAATTCAAAAATTTATTCCTTATGCTATTATTATTACATCATACGATTAACAAAGTATCCATATTTATTTAATTGATATAAAAATATGTAACTGTGGGTAATCAAATAAATCTTATCCGAATTTTTGTGGGTTCTGTTTTGATTGAGTATACAGTATATACTTAGATAGCTACCAGAGAGTCCTCTGTTCTAAGTATTGATAGACAGACAGACACATTATTGGCAAGGGCAGCATGCGTACGATGTGTCTCGTTTTTTTGTTACATACATACGTGTGTAGTATGAAATGAATGGATCAACGCAACGGGGGAGAGGGATATTTTAGTGTATTTACTATAATAATGTCCCCCGAGATTGCGAATTGACACTGTATCAATAATGCAAGTGAAGAGACTCGCTCACTCTGACTCGGCACACAATATGTATATAAACGTTTGAGTATGTATGTGTATGTGCATCTAGAGAAGAATACATACATACATACGGCATTTAATAAACATGGCCGTATCAACTGGAAGAATTTCGAGGAGCCTTAGGAGTGTATAGAAGAATAGTTCCGATTATTATCACTCTACAGGCCATGCGGTTGTTGCCTGATGACGCAACGCGGTGTATAAACATGATTTGCACGTTTAGGTACAGAAATCATTATTACACTGAGGGTGTGTTACCCATGCTGTGCTACCTGTCCGCGGTAGCATCACACACATATTATGCGATCATTGATTGTGATTGGTCTCTACGGTATGACATAGATGCTGTGTCATCGGACTGATATTTTTCCCATAATAACACTTTTCAGTGTTATTATGGGAAAAACGCTGCTGAATTGAATCTAAACTACTTAAAAGTGTATATGAGAACTTTTCCAGTTGTCCAAAGATATTTGTTGAGGCTTATGTCGTGCTATAGTTTTATTGTTGTTATTGTAAAATATCGTTACTTCATCACCAGATGTTTGAAATTTAGCCCTTTTTCTTCAAGAGTTAAAATATATTTACGCATGAATCTTACAATCAAAAGAAAATTAGTTACTTCTGAATTACCAAAAATTGTAATTTTTTTTTAAAGTGCTGATTTTATTTAAAAATAGTTCAATAATGATTTTGAAAAAAAAAAAAACTTTTTAATGCTTGAAGTGTTTACTTTTTGATCCTGAAATTCAAAAAACTTTTTCTGTAGAATAATATTTCTGGGTCATTTCATTTCAAATCATCCAATAAAAAAATAAAATGTCACCCATGACCTCAGATTTCGCTGAAAATTTTTTTTTGTTTGTTTATTTATTAACCATTCTAATCATCTGTACAAAATTTAAAAAAATTATCTCTAATAGTTTTCAAGTTATGAATTTTTGAAATTTAGCAAAATAGGGTTAAAATTGTGTTTCCGTGGCTATCACTTTCGGTGACGTTATTATATTAAAAAATCCATAATTTCTGTAATATTTAACATAAAGCAATAATTTTTTCATCAAAATGTTCCGAAAAGTTAGGAGATTACTGGAAAAATAAATTTGGTTAATTATCACTTCATGTTTCTATGTAATGCTTTGTTAGATTTAAATTTTGAGACATTTTTTAATCTATAAACAAAAAATCTTTTAAAGTGATTATTGACCAAAGGCATAGCAGTAACCGTAGTTTTTTTTTAAATTTTAAAAAAATTACTACGGTTACTGCTATGCCTTTGGTCAATAATTACTTTTAAAGATTTTTTGTTTATCGATTAAAACTGGTTTGCACAAGTAAGTCGGTGGTAAAGCTTGAACGTGTGGACGGACCTTAAGCGATTTACAAATGGCGCTTATTAAAGATTTTTACCAGCGCTGCCACAACCAACCAAGTGCAAATCACTCTAAAACATCTTAATTACTACGCGCCTGATCTCGAAGCACTATATGTATTTATTAGTACTTGAAGTTATTTCACAGTAAGTACTGTATAATATTTTTCTTTTTCCTGTTCCTCGTAAAAGCGGTTCCCTCTCTTTTGTGTGTATTGTTACGAAACAAGTGCACCCTACACCCTACTTATACTTACTTACTTGGCTGCTGTTGTCATTGCTTGCTTACTGGGTCCTGCTGCACACATTCATATAAGTATAATACTTTTGTGTTTATTTTTATTTTACTCTTCAATACAATACTATTGCTGAATTTTTGCTGTGTGTATTAGTTACGAGCGGCTTCAACGTTGTGTTGTCATATATTGCGACTGTGAGAGTTTATGCACCGTTTTTCTATTTTATTTTTATTTTTCTTAAATATTGAATTAAAGAAAAACGCTTAGAATTTCAGTTTCACATTTTACTATCTATTGATAACAATTCGTATGGTTTTTCTTTCCTTGTGATGGTAAGCGTCGATATTATATTTGAGAAAAACTTGATGTCATTTGCAGAGAAAAACGAATGTTATGTAAATATTTATACGGTGGGAATGCTTCTTTTTTTGTTAAATGAATGTAAATAAACTACGATAATTAATGATGAAATTAGTTAATAGTTGGGAATTGTTGAACAAAATACAGTAGGTTTTTAGCAAAAAGGAAAAAAACTTGTCGTTTGTGCAGATTGTTTTTATTTATAATCCAGTACTTACGGATTTAACTTCTGAATAAATTTTGGTGAAGCAGTTTTTTTGCATATAGATTTTAGTTTGGCATAATAACGAATGTGTTAAAAATCCATTACAAGATAGTGTCTGCTAAGCGATTTATTCAGGGTCAAATTCCATAAAAATTGCGAAAATCTCCTTTTCTTTTGGTAGCATAACAATTTCCATTATTGTAATAATTATTCACTAAAAAATTTCTTATAGAAGAAGGTTATAAGGTATTGTTGGGTAATAAGGCCCACCTAAAAAGAAAACTCCATAAAAAAAGGAAAGTAAATTTAAACAAATGGTTTGTAAAAACAAAAACTATATTTCCTTGGTATAAAATACATATTAAAATAAAATTCGTCAAGTGCATGTTTTTGACACGCACTAAGTAATGTCACCTCAGTTAAAGTGTCAATTTATGATTTTTTGGCTCGTTTTTAAGTACAGTGAGAATACAGCCCTCTTGCGTTTATTCAATATATGCATGTACAACTCTATAATTATTATATTACAGTAGAACCTGTTTAAGTTGGACACCCGCGGTGCAATCAAAAACTGTCCAACATAAACAGGTGTCCAACATATGCAAAATACCAAAATCATCTACGCTTAGTAATTTTAAGGTTAACACTAATTTAGAATATAATGCAAAATTAATTATTTTTAAAGTAATACATATACACACATCTACGTATCAATATTTATTGAAATAAACTATCGAATAACAATCGTAATACATACATATTATAGATATTTAAACATTATCTTTCGTAAAAAAATCATTTATCTTAGTTTGTTTGGATACAATTTTTAGGAAATTTTGCTTTCTAATTTGTTTTGAATTTTGAATAAATCTTCTAACAATTCGCATGGGTTTTCAGTTAAATACTTAATGGCGGTATTTATACCGTTCAAAATTTCTTCAGGGGTTGTGGGTTTCTCCGCTACTTTCTCGCACTCGTCACTAGATTCTTCGATTTCTTGTTCCTCGTCTAGTTGTAAAACATGTTGAAGAACGTCTTGATGTGTATTGAAGACATGATCGTGTACCTCCAAGTAGGCATCGGCGGTGATCATTTCTTCAGTAGTCTGTAACTGATTTTGAAACTCTGGAGGTAATAATTTAATTGCATCGCGAAGTTCTGAATCAGGGTCTTCATTATGATCCCCTTCATTTGCTTTTGGAATACTAAAACCAGCTCGTCTAAAACACTTAACAATTGTTTCCGTAGATACAGCTTGCCATGCTTCGCTGATCCATCGAATTGCATCCAAAACCGTGACTGAGTTGATAAATTCCTTGTGGTTGTTAGAAATTTCAGATTTAGCAACTAAACACATAAGCAAACTTTTGCGGTAATAAGCTTTCATTGTTCGAATCACGCCTTGATCTAGTGGCTGAATTTCCGATGTTAGATTTGGCGGTAAATAAACAAGTTTAACATTCTCGAACGATTTCATAATCTTATGACTTGTAGCATTATCTAGTATGATCACAATTTTTCTAGCAGCCTTACGCATTTGCCTGTCAATATCTGACAACCAACTTTCCAAAATATCAGTCGTCATCCATGCCCTTTTATTGTGTCGCCAAACAACGGGAAGCTCCTTACATCTCATTTGTTTAAAAGCTCGAGGACGTGCTGATTTCCCAATTACTAACGGCGTTAACTTTTCTCCGACCGAACTCGTACATAATAGAACAGTTAACCGTTCTTTAGACAATTTACCACCTTTGCATGGATCACCTTGTGCAACATAACTTTTTTTGTCTAATAAACGTCAAAAAAGACCAGTTTCGTCTGCATTAAACCGATCTTCTGGCGCATAACTGTCATAACATAACTAACACGTGTTTCGGTCACGTGTAAAATACATGAATGTCCAACGTAAACAGGTCAAAATATCAAAAATCATTTTAAAAAACTGTCCAAATTAGACAGGTTTCCAACATATAGAGGTGTCCAACTTATAAGTATTAATATGCATTTAAAACAATGTAATTTCGCCAGGCCAATTGAAAAGTGTCCAACTTGAGCAGGTGTCCAGTATACAGAGGTGTCCAACTTGGCAGGTTTCACTGTATATATTATTATTATTATTATTATTATTATTATTATTATTATTATTATTATTATTAATTTTTCCCTACTATAATCACACAACGAGATTAATATGTCATCCTTCGGTGACATAAAAACAACACAAAACTAAAAATATTCTCTAAAAACAGCATTTATTCTAATATGTTAATGTGAGCCTTATTTTTTGTTATGCATATAATAAGGCCCGCAATATAAATGCAATATATGCAATTTTCACATTCTGAGCAAATAAAAGAATCTGCATCATCTGCGATGAAGCCAACACATTCCTCGTGTATCCAGTTACTACAGATTAAACAACGATGCATATCTGCAATGAAATCCTCTTGGCAGACTTTACAAAACTGTTTTTCTTCACTATAAAATATTCTTCGACCAGAAAAAGTAGAGGGAAGTGGGTCGTCGAGTTTCTTGTTTTTGGAAACTTCCGTTTCATTTCGAATTAATCCTTTGGTAACTTCGATTGTTTTATAATTTAAAGATTTAGTTTATTTGCTTCATCTTTACACCCACTGCAAAACATATGGGCCTAATTACCTGCTTTGACCTTGAGGTACATTATAGGTTGGAAAAAACTACGGTGTTGAAAGAATTTAACGTATTTTGTAGAAAAGTAGTAAAAATATTTTACAAATACATACCTTATGAATTAAGATACTTTCATACACAAATAAATGTTTTAAACTGTTATAGTAAACCGTAAAACCTTATAAAAGTGGACAATTTTATCACAAGAAATCGAATTGTTACTAATGTTAAATGACTTGTTAAGATAAAAAACTGCGCAGTCTCTATTAGTTTTTAGTAGTAACTGTCAATAACTAGATGACATTTTTTACAGCTTAATTCTATTAGTTATTTGGAAATCTTATAAGGGCCTTATTATCTGCTGGGCCTTATTACCCGACAGTATCGTATATTGTTACTTTTTTTTTAATACACAAAAAACTTTATCCCTTTCTCTAAATTATAGTCCTTTAGTACTTAAACAAATGTTAGGAAAAGGATACAAAACAGGTTGTGTTTTCATAATTAGGTTAATTTAGTAAATAATCATAAGAAGTCAAAAGAACCCGCCCTCCGTATGTTCTGCCAGTAGCCTGAGGGCGTAACAATACAATTCCCACGTATGACTGAATCTTTTTAAGATATGAGGTTAAGAATGTATGAACTATTAAGTGTATCTATTTATGTACCATCTTCAAGGTAGGTGCGAAAATACCAAAATTGTTTCGGTTTTCTTTCCATATATATAGTGATGAGTAAAATTAGTCTTGGTCTTGCAGTCTTGTCTTGGTCTTGCATTTTTTGCAAGACCAAGACCAAGACTATGTATACCAAGAGCAAGACCAAGACTATAAGTATGGCTGCAAAACCAATACCAAGACTCAAGTGAGCAAGACCAAGACAAAAGCAAGAAAAAAGCAAGACTCTTGCTAAACTATTTAAATAGTTTGAAAGTATAATTAATGCCGTAAACAAAGAAAATTATGATTTTAGAAGGAAAAATTCGCTAATAAAAAATGCAAGAAAGGGCGAGATTTTTTAGCATTACCAAGACCAAGACCAAGACCAAGACCAAGATTGCATTTTCCAAGACCAAGATCAAGACCAAGACTCAAACTGCTCTAGCAAGATCAAGACCAAGATTATTAATGCAAGAACAAGACCAAGACCAAGACCAAGACTTGGCAGTCTTGGTCATTTGCTCATCACTACATATATAACTTCACCTTATATTCAACCTCGACGATAGTGTGGAAATGAATGCATTTCATAGGTTATACATTTTTGAACTTATATCTCGAAAAGAGTTGGATGAACGGGAAATTTATTTTACACAGGAATGTCCAAGTAAAGGTGTGTGCAAAAAATCCCTTTACCAGGGTTTATGCAGAAATTGTAACCTACTTTTTTTTTTTTACAAGTAATTTGAATGGACTAATATTTATTTGATTCATAGTACTACCGTTGCAATTGAAAAATCTGTTTGTAAGCTATCGAATTGTCAATTCTAATTCAGTTTGATATCGGATTACTCGCCGAAACTTACTGATTCATATTATTTGTCCTAATACAAAATTCAAAACAATTATATTACCTATCTATTATCACAATTGACTGAACATATACAGAAATAACTCATTTTATAATATTTAAACATAAACAAACGTATTAAATAAAAATAAAAAATAAAACGGTGGGGGTAAACACAACAATAATAATGAATATGACACTTGGACACATATAAATGAATTATAAAGTAGACTTTGATTGAGACGTCATGGCGCGCTGCGGGCTATCAAACTAAAATAATCAGTAAGATTATCATTGTTTGCACATGTCAAAATGTAACATAACACAACATATCGAGAGAGGGGTGATCATCAGCCTCATCATCATCATCATCGTCATTGTAGTATCTGAGCTTACCTCTATCATCCAAAACAACCCTCCACATTCTGCACAGGAGACAGGAGTGAGTAAGTATAAAGTGGAACAAAAAATGTAACATATGTACGTGAATTGAGAGGAATGAATGCAATGCTACAGTGAGACGCCAACTAACAGTAGTCACAATATGATGATGTGTGTGTAGTCACAGTCAGTCACAGTGTGACTTGATACGTTTTTGTTTAAATAGGTGGATAACGAACGAACACGGTAGTGGACACGATGTGTATCATCCAACGCGACGAGATATAGATGTCGGCTGATATCATTGTGTGGACACACACATTTGATACACTCGTAAAAGGTATAGAGGACAGGACAGGGCAGGATTTGACGGGATTGTAATTTAATGTTTCAGGGATGTTTTTATACGTTACAGCGTCAAGTGAAGTTTGACTAACTGTGACACAACGTTGTATGTACAGTATCAACAATTCTCTAGAAAAAATTTACCAATATGGTACGTAAACAAACGCAGCTCGATTTCTGTTTAGGCAGCATAGGTACCGCAATAGTTATATGCGGTGTTCTCTACAATATATTACGTATTGTGCCTGTGGTACCTCTATTGTGTCTAAACAGAGAGAGAGAGCTACGTTCAAATCGCAACTACCAATGCCCAAAAAAATTCATGTACTATAACACCACTGATTTGTTAGAAATTCCTCTGTCATTAAAAAAAGTGTTAAAAGCCACGATATTTAAATTTGTTTCACATAAAATGTGGTTTGGCAAAGTTATCATCCGTATAGGCAAAGTTGTTAGGTTTGACAGTATCTTATAACAATAATTAATTGGTGTATTAGTTGTCAAAAGCGTGTATTAGTTGGGCATTTCGTCATAATTGTTCCTTACCGTCAACGTGTTAATATATATCTATCCTCAAAGAAAAATGTGGAAATAGTATTTTTTTATGAGTTGGTGCTTTATATTCTAAAGTATGTCACATTAAGGATGGAGCATTGAATGGGGTATTTGACAGTATCAAAGAAAAACAATAAAAACAAATTTTAATGAAAATTGATATTAATAAAAGGCAGCAATTTATTATGTTAATTCATTCTATCATTATTTAATTTTAAAAAAATTTATATTTTTCAGCTATAAATTACGTCAGTAGAAATGGGCTGTGACGTTGAATTCTCTTATATTTCAGCACTGTCACCACTAGGGTCGCTACGTGAATTCCGGTTAGCAAACATAACTATAGAAATTAATTTGAATTTAATTAATTTTTTAAAAAATCAACAATTTTTTTTCTTAGTTACATCACACCTGTTGCTATCTAGAGAATGTGACGTAATTGAAACTAATGAACGTTTTCGCGCAAATTTTAAGACCAAATATTAAATTGATTTTTTTAATGTTTTTCGGCATTATTTTTAAAATAATGCCGAAATGCATAATGCATAAATATGCGTATTTTAAAATAGTTTCCCAAAATTAGTCAAATTCCCCATTATATTTCTATCGTACAGCAAAAAAAAGTTAAATAAAGTCTTGTAGTGTTTTTGTAGTCGTTTGAAATTTTTCCTTCCATTCTGGATTCAGTCAAAACTAATTTGACTTATAAATGACACTACTAGAGATGAGAAGGTGTCATGCTCGTACAGCGCGTGTTTGTACAGCGAACGTAATTATCGTGTTTTTTTAGCGAACAGTCAAAGTCATAAAACCATACACAGTAAACGTAAACCGGTCAGGTGTTTATTGATACTTGTGTCATCGGGTGGTGAGTTTTAAGGATACTCTAGGATCTCGATGAATTCTGCCGGGAACGAGTATGCGATTCCAAGGTGATTAGGTGGTATTTAGTTAACTATGTGACGAAATTTTAACTCTGAATTGCATAATTGAGAATCTGTGCTTAATAATAAAGTACATTTTAAATTTTAATATGCACTGATGGCAGAGTCGAGATATTTTCTAATTTTAGTTGTATAGAATGAAAAGCTTCTTAAGTACATTTTACCATTTAAGTATGACGGCATTGAAAGGATTTGATACGGACCTGTTAATTGATTGTATTGTTGTTGTTTGGGGGGTCGATAGTGGCACAGCGAGGCGGCGATGTGCTTTTTGTGTACTTTACCATACGGTTGGGCAGATGTGCTTCTGCTCATTTACTATATATAGTACCTATATAAGATTACATACTAGATAATGGAGCAGCCACTTCATATATAAAACACATACGAATTTACCTATATATTATGTGTATGAATACTTACATATATGCTTATTTACATACTGCTTTACACAAAAGTAAAAAGTAAATAATATATTAATGTTATCTGTTTGTTTGATTACTATTAGTAGCTATTTTAGCGATTTCTAAACTGTTAATATTAATTTGTCGCTCTGAAATTTCATAAAGTTATGTACCTTGGTTTACATTTACTTCAAGTACTTACAAAATAATAATAATTTTTGACCAAACAATTAAAATCGGAATTTTTATCTAAATTTTAATGATAATCTGCCTTTTATGAAATCATTTTTTTTGTTAGGTGGTAGACTAACATGTAAAAATAAATAGAGATTCTGCTAAGTGGTGTATATAGTACATACACGGAGAGAAAATTCATATGAAAATTACTGTGCTCATCACTACAATCGACGTGTAAAAGGTGAACATATTCAATTTTGTACGGTAAAAATATAAAAATTATAATTAACCATAGAAAATTTAAAGGATAGAATATTGTTTTCGTAACATTAGCTCCGTAAAATTTGTAAAACAACACAGTAAAAAATTCCATTGCCGACAAAAAATATTATTATGCTGTATTATAATATTTGAAATGCTATCTGCTAATAGTAGAAAGAAAAAAAAGAGAAAGAAGGTTGTGTGTGTTGTGAACGCTGTTGAAATGTACCTCACTCATAGCAAGAAGTCACATAGTCAACCATAGGTGTGGACGACCAACTTGGTCGGACGGGTCGGACCAAGCACCTTGATTCATTAGACTGTCTTACAAGCAGCAAGCAGTATTCATTACACTGTCTTAGAGGACGGAGATGTCACCGTTGAATTCATCATTTTGTTACTTCACTATCTTTAGTATTAGAATATATTGTTGGCAATCATTTTTGTATGCATCATAAAGAATCGAAAGTCGGAAAAGATCGGGCATCTTCGAAGTTTTTACAGGTACAGTCCAAGCAACATAAGGTTGCGGGTCAGATGCGCAAATGAAAGAGTACGACAACAAGAATTAAACTATAACATATATGCATAAGAGTGTGATAAAAGTTTTGTTAGCATTTTACCATGCTAGCACATTTTTTTTATTTTGGTCGTCGATAGCGCACGCATTATAAGAGAGCATGGTAATTTTTCTGAAATTTTATCTACAAAAATTATATGATTTTTCTCTCCGTGTAGCTTTCCCGTTAAGGAGTTCTGAAACGTGAAAGGTGAGTGAAAATTTTGATTTTGAAGGGAAATAAAAATATGCAGAAACAGCGTATTAGCGTATTTCATTATTTTATGGTTAAACTGGGAAGCGAAATGTTATCAATAAGGAATGTTTTCAATTGTATATTGACGAAAACATTTTCAAAATTGCTAGTGTCATAAAAAGATTATTAGTGGAAATTTTCATCCTTTTTTTTTTTAAATTGTGAATTTGATTAGATTCTTCTTACAATAAGATCAAATAACGATCAGTTTAATGAATAGTTTTAGTGAAACATTGTAAATTTGGACTAAATACTGTTTCTGAATTGTAATTAATTAATTGACTCATATCGATAAATTAAAGTGAATATTTTTTTATCTCTAGTTCGATCAGTTCTAGTCATTTTCATCAGTTCTAGTTAGAACTGATAAACTTAGAGTATGCTATTACTGATAACATTAATCTCTTCAAGTTTAAGATCAAATGAAAAATGTATTTTCCAGACTTAGAGCTCCATAAGTAAAAATAGTATCAACCACTTATTAAGTGATATCTTCTGAAATGTGTATTTAAAAATACTCATACAACTTTTTGTACCATTGTATCAGTAATAAATTAACCCAATACTAGGGATGATCGGTATTCATTAATGGTAAAAAAATATCGATGTTTAGGGGGAAAACATCGATGTAAAAACATCGATGTTATGTCCTCGATAACATCGACACATCGATGTTACGAGAATAATATCGAAACATCGATATTACTCTAAGCTATCCAGTATTTAAAAAGTGCTATAGCTGATTTAAAACAAGATCCATTACTTTTATGGCAAGTTCTAGGATCCACTTAACCAAACTTGAAAAAAATTACCATTAAATATTTGTGTTTCACAGCAACTTCAACAGCTTCAGAGAGCCTTTTTTCAAAAGCTGGGCAGCATTTTTATCAACAAAAGAACATATTAAAAGGGAAACTTCTAACAAAGTGACTTTTTTTGCAAAGTGTACCAAATAAATACTGGCAAAGTTAATTTTTAATAAATATTAATGGTTGTTTATTTTGCTACATAAACATCGATGTTTTCGAATATCGATGTCTTTCTTTCGATATATATCGTACCTATATTGATACTCTTGAATCGATGTTAACATCGATGTCAACATCGATGTTTTTCTAATATCGATCATCCCTACCCAATACAGTTTTTCGAACCGCGGCGAAATTCGCTTTTCAGTGCACAATTTTCATATTAAATATTTAGAACCACTTCAACTTTTCAGTACCTATATTTATTTGTTGATTTTGTTGAGTTATTTATTTTCTAGGTATACCGACTATCTATCGTATCTATTTAAATAAGAATGATTCAATATTTAAAATATTATGTAAATTGTTATCAATTTGTTTACACTGGACAAGTGCAATTGTATTGTTTTATTTACATTGGCATTATGGACCTTTTAAAAAAATTGTAAGTAAATTGACAGAACAATATCAACCCGTACAAAACTAATCGATTTGATTAATAATATTCCATTTATCAAAAATCGTGACAAATGTTATTACAATCCATTGAATAAATTTGAGAGTTGTTGCTATCTTATGTCACGATATTTAATGGAAATTCATCTAGTGATAGCAGGACAGTACTTATAGTTCTGTATGTGTTTTTTGAAATAATCTCGAAATTTTATAAAAATTGGTCTTTTTCTGATGGCGAATCCAGTCCCGACGCACACACAGTAAGAATGGTTATTTAGGAGGACAATAATCAACAATTTACCTAAATATACCTATGAAAACTTGTGTAAATATTTTACAGTATTTATTTGGTCATTTAAAAAAGTAACAGTTACGAAGTAAAATTTGGTGCTCTGTTACTTAGCGTACCCGAAACTTGCGAAATGCATAGCGGGTTCAAACTCTTTATAAGTATTTTTGGTTTTGTAATAATTATTTTGCTTCCGAGTGCCTAAACACGCTCGACCACCCATTTAATCATCTACATAAATGGCGTCGTATCCTAATAATCTCAAATTACGTGAAAATTTGGGTTGAAGCAACAAATTTAGTTTACAAACTCGAAAAAAATTGAAATTAACACTTTCATTGACAAGCTAAAATATAGACTTTGTGAGATGGCCAAATATTTTACGTTAAATAAGTAGATTCTTATATTTGCCACGCGATATCACGTGATTGATCATATAGTAAAGTAGCCGTATCACGCGATATCGCGTGATACGGCGGTGAACGTGTTAAACTGTTTTTCCGACAAATTTTCTTCATGATATTTATTAATAATAATAATCAAAAAATGCAAATTAACCAAATTTCAAACTTTTATAATTTAGACCAGTGTTTGCCATCCTGTGGGTCGCGACCCCCTGGGGGGTCGCGAAGCCTTTTTAAGAGGATCGCAGTACTTTAAAAATAAAGCCACTCTAGTTCAATATATGATATTTAATAAAGAGAAGGTTAATTAATGGTTACATTAATATGAGGGTTTCATACTTTTGCGCGATAAAGTTTCAAAATTGTGACTTATTTTCAATAACAGTAAATCCGAATTTTAAATAATTGTCGTCATATAGACACTTTTTCTTTGGTTTTGTTTTATTTCTCTCATTGGAACTTGAAGTTGACGTTTGTGCACAGCGTTGCCAACTCGGATTTTGAAAAAGACGTAGGCCATATTAGAAAATTACGTAGAATTAGTAAAATTTGCGTATGAAAAGTTCGTAGATCTACGTACTTTTTTTCTGAGTGAAACGAAGAGGTAAAATGTAAGTAAAACTGAATAAATCGAGTGGTTCGTTATAAAATTTATTTAAATTATTAATTTTCATTATCATTTTCACGCAAATTAAATTTATACATATGTTTATTAAAATGTTGATATGTTCGCGCGAAGGCTCGCGGATTTTTTTAAAGCCACATTTCGAAAAAAGTTAGCCTTTCTGTGGAAAGTCTATTTCTAACGTTGGTTTCCATTAAACTGATCGCAAAAAATAGACGCTCGACATTTGCGCTACTGTGTGGCAATGTTAATAAATTTTGTGCAAATTGGGCCAGTAAAGGAAACATTTGAGACGAATCGCCTTTTCTTATTTTTGAAATATGACGCCAAAACTCGTCTGTTTTGATTATCTCATCCTCTTGAAATGGAATAATTGTGTTTCTTAGAGTCCTCCATTCCCGGTCTAAGTGTGAGGACAGCCCGGTATGGCTTCCCGGAACGGTAATTAAGAAACTATATTGCATACTTGACATTAGAGCTAAAATGTGACAAACTGAACAAAACACGTATTACTTTTTCTTTGTCGAAAATCCGAATCCACTTGACTTTAATTGTGTTCAGAAATTATTTCCTACTTGAATTTTTGGGTATAAGTCAAGTAGTACAATATAATTATATGACATCCACTTAGTTCGCAAAATACCCGTCTTGGTCTGACTGGTTCTTTATAATTCCGTTAGTATGAAACGGAATGTATATCAACTTTTTTCGCGAAAGTTACGGAAATAAATTATAGTCATTCAGCCTAATGAGTTATGTTATTTTGCGTACCATTTGACAGAAAATACGTAGGTTCCGGTACTAAAGTTCGTAGGTTTGCAGGAAAGGCCTAAAATACGTAGATCTACGTAAAAAGACGTAGAGTTGGCAACGCTGCTTGTGCATATGGTTCCAAAAACTTATCCATTTTCAATAATTAAAATGAGCATAGAATTTTGAATATTAGACAATAATAAGTGAGCAACTACTAAACAAGGCAATTCAATAAATTTAAACACTAACGCGAGTTCACAATTCAAAGAATTCAAATTACTCTCGGAAGTGTTAAACGGTGACGACCGTCGTGCGTGCGCATGTCACTTTTTACGCCACGTGCGCCTTCAGAAGCTACTATAAGTCGTCAATTTTGATGTCAATATAAAAATACGCTTGTTTCAAATCCTTAATTACGTATTTAATCGATACCTAACTATGAAAATAATTAATAATGATGAACGGATTCGATATTTATAACATCAAAAAATAAAAGTTGGAAATAGCGGAGGGTAGGGAGTCGCGAAATATTTTTCCATACTAAGGGGATCGTACCATGGAAAAGGTTGAAAAACACTGATTTAGACAAAAGTTGTTTACTAAAAGGTACCTTAAAATTTTGGATTTTTTTTTTTTAAATGCGTTTATAGTAATACTTTAACAGTTTTGAATTCAGCGTGTGGTATTTTTCAAAATTAATTTTAGAGGACAATGTTCTATTGGTAATTTTGACCATGGGACTAGATTTTTGTGTCATTTTTATGGACCGCCGGCCTGGATTTTTGTATTTTGCTTTTTATGGGCCTTTAAAATAATTCTAAAAATCATCTTTTACTAGACTTACCAAACAAGGTACCGTTCTTATCAAAATTCACAAAATTACTATAAATATAATATTTTATTTTCAAATAATATACATTATATATTATGTATATGTAGACATGCGCCTTGTAAATGCACAAGCAGACATAAAAAACAAATTATGTAGTTTTCTTTTTTGTAAACACCGCGGTCCTCTCTGATGGTACAATTGCCGCAAAATCTAAACTGAGCACCTGTGGAAATTTATTCACAATATACAATCGATAATTTGGCAACGCTTCAATTGGATTTCCGTGCAGTGTTAAAGTTCGTAATTGTGGCAGTTGGGCCAATACATCCAATTGATTAAAATCACTAATATTATTACCGTGTAAATATAAAATTTTCAATTTTTTATATTTGCCCAATGATTCATCCAATTCTTTGATATTATTGAATGATAAATCTAACCAGGCCAATTCTTCAGGTATTTCCAAATATTCGGTCATAAAACGATCCAAGTTTTTAAAGTTTTCTATATTGTTATTGTTCAGCCATACACTGCGTGTTAAAAATTTCTTGCGCATGCTACGTTTCGGTGTACGTCCAACGCGAAGGGCACGTGCTCGCTCCTTATCCGCATCCTCCAACGATTTTAAATTTTTAAAACTGAAGT
Organism: Brachynemurus nebulosus; assembly: GCA_035578155.1. Classification (NCBI taxonomy): domain Eukaryota; kingdom Metazoa; phylum Arthropoda; class Insecta; order Neuroptera; family Myrmeleontidae; genus Brachynemurus; species Brachynemurus nebulosus. The sequence continues at coordinate 36,943,505 of JAPWDM010000006.1, forward strand.
CTAATGGTGCGCCGTTGTATATTTCAGCTAATTCTTCTTTTGAAAGTTGTTGTTTATCAGTATTGTTGTCGGTATACGATTTTTGGTTGGCTGTGTCAAAGTCTAACATCGCGTTTAATTGACGAATAGAACACACACTAAAGAATATGTAAATTTTCTTTCAGGTTATAAAATAAAAATTACAAAAATTTTTTGACAACTGATAAATTTGTCAATATAAGATTTTTGTATTTATTTTTTGTTATTTGGTTTCCATGGATTTTAAGTTGTAACGTGCCTGGTACGAATATTGATTTTAAAGTAATATAAGAGTATGAAAGTTTTTCGTCAAAAGACTTACGTCATACTTGCTTGTGTTCGTTATGATGCATCATGCAGTATTTTCTGAAGGAGTTACTAATTGTAAGATTTGGCGTAAAAAGAAAAACTTGTTTGGCCTTTCTTTGGCAGTAAAATTAGTTGAAGTAACTGTAGTAAAACCTGAGGTTTAAATAAAAGAGTAAATTAAAACATTCAAAACACTCTACTGAACTAATAAGATGGAAACAAGATGAAATGAAAAAACCGAATAATGAAAAATGAATATCCTTTTTCCTTGGTTTGAAACGGTTACAGTTCTCAACTTGGAAGCTGTTATTAAACTGTGGTGGCAATGGTAGATGTTGTGTAGTCAAATAATAACAACACAAGTTGAACAGAAATATCTGGTGCCTCTGAAGGTGTGTTATCATTTGATTGCATCAGTTTTACAGAGTTTACGACAATTTCTGTCACCACTCAGTATCATTTTCAAGACTGAAAATTGTGTCCGTTTCAAGCTGAGAGAAAAGAATATTATATAGCCTGTTTATTCAGTTTCAGTTTCCTTTTTAAAATTTTTCTCTACGTTGAACTGTTCCGAAGATATCCAGCTTTGAATGCAAAATGATCTTTTTTGGTTTAACCACCGATATCTCAGTAACCAGTGATCGCACAGAAAATTGAAGGGCAGTTTTGGAATCTGGAATAAATTTCCTATAAGGCTATGTCGCGCATTTTAGGGCAAAAAATTTTTTTCATCCGTAATTTTAACCTGAAAAATGTGAAAAAAAAGGACTTTTTTCCTTGCTGTAAAAAATTGTTCGCATCCTTGCGAGAATTGCTGGGGAATCTAATGTTTGTACGAATAAAGAGATAAGAATATTATTACGAGAGAAAAGAATATTATTTTTTTGTTTTTCATTTTTCGGGTGTTGGGTTTTTGGATTTTTTACATATACTTTTATATTTAGTCACTTTAAAAGAAAAAGTTATGCACATACGACAATACGGCGGCTGATAGTCGCCATATTATATTTCTTAACACTTCATATATCCTGTGTCACTTTTGAGATTAAGACAAATGTAATGATACTCCATTTATTAAAATCTATTCAGCCGTTTGGATGCTAAAGGGAATAAAGAATCGCATATACAGCAAGGATTCTTTTTTATAATACCTACACCCTGATTAGATAGAAATGCAATTATGTTTCTATCTCTTTTTAAATACAAATTCAGAATATGCAGGTTGATAATTATGACTTGTGATTTCGATGTGTATAGAGTACAAATGTATGTGATAATTGTTTGCAATACATTTTAGTGTAAAATATTTAATAATCAGTGAAAAAGATATACTTTTATAAAAAAATAAATGTATTTCGTATTAAAAATGCATTTCATATTTCATACATGAAACATGCTCTGTACAAATTATATACAGTAGCCGTCCAAGATAGTCACACAAATGTTCCTCTAGTGACTATCTTGGAAGTCATAGACGTCCGTCAAGTGGGGTAAACGCTTACACCAGGAATCCAATGGTACGTAGTGGTCAGTGCAAATTTAAGGCGAAGTACGTAAAATTGGAAGATCAGGGGTGTCAGCTAACTTTTATGCGGGGGGTTGGTAAATATTATTCATCTGAATTTATTTAAAACAAAACTATTCTAAGAAACAATTTACATCTAAAATTCACTTCTATAGATAAACGGAATTGAATGTTATATTAATGAATATAAGTGCGACTTTTAGAAAACTAGCAAAGATGTCGAAAAACCAACTTCACTATCGGAATCATTAGCGTAAAAGACGCCAAATAGCCGAAGCTGACAAAAATTTTAGAATATTCTACTCGTCAACTAGCAGAGATATCAAAAAACAGACTTCACTTTTGATTTGGTTACTAAAAATTAGATTAAGCAGCGCAATTTTATAAAAATTCTAGAATGTTCAATTCGTCAACTAACAAAGATATCGAAAAACCGGCTGTAACATTTAATTGTTCATCAAAAAAAAGACGAAATATCACATTTTGATAAATGTTCTAGAATATTCTATTCTGACTGACGAATAGATCATTCTAGAATGTTAGCCAAAATGGAACATTTAGTTTATATTAGTTTAATTTTGGTTGGACAGTCAAATGGTGCAATCAATTTTTCAATATCTTTGCTACTTGACAATTAGAATATTCTAGAACATTTACCAAAATGTGCTATTTGGTCTCTTTTTAGGTGACCAATTCAATAGCGACGTCTGTGTTTGGATATCTTTGCTAGCTTACGAATAGAATATTCCAGAACATTTATCAAGATAGGCTGTTTGGCCTCTTTTTCAATGACCAAGTAAATGCTGTAATTGATTTTTCGATATCTTTGCTAGTTAACAAATAGAACATTCTAGAATTTTTATCAAACTGTGCTACTTAATCTCATTTTTAGTGACCAGTTCAATAGTGAAGTTTGTTTTTTGATATCTCTGCTAGTTGATGATTACAATATTCTAGAATTTTACGTTACTCATTTTGCATTTGCATTTTGCATATTACGTATGCAGATATGTGCACATATGTATGCAATAAAATTTAAAAATTTTTAGTCTACGAGACCCTTGTAGTGTGTAGACGTAGTGTGTGCTAGAGCCCACTATAAAAAATTGGTCATCATGTTTGTACGGACCAATGTCTTCACTCTAGAAGTCTAGACTAACATATGTACATACGTATCACACACGACATACATTACACGGTAGCTACCTCACAAGGTACCACACGGCAGGCACACGGGGTATGTAATGTGCTGAGTAAGCAAATATTACATGTAACGCATATGTGCGTATAGACAAGAGCAAACATAGTACACCACAAATCCAATTTTACGTAGTGGTCGGTGCAAATTTAAGGGGAAGTACGTAAAATCGGAAGATCAGGGGCGTCGGTAAGCTTTTTTTTGTTGCCCCTTTTTTTAGGGGATTGGTAAATATTATTTAACTGAATTTATTTAAAACAAAATTATCTTAAGAGACAATTTACACCTAAAATTCGATTGTGTAGACAAAGGAAATCGAATGTTATACTAATGAATATGAGTGACGACTTTTAGAAAACTGTCGAAGAATCAACTTCACTATCGCATTCATCAGCGTAAAAGACGCCAAATAGCGGAAGCTGACAAAAATTCTAGAATATTTTACTCGTGAACTAGCAAAGATACCAAAAAACAAACTTCACTATTGAATTGGGCACTAAAAATTAGATTAAGCAGCCCATTTTGACAAAAATTCTAGAATCCTCTATTCGTCAACTAACAAAGATATCGAAAAATCGATTGCACCATTTAATTGGTTATCGAATAAAAGACGGAATAGCACATTTTGATAAATGTTCTAGAATATTCTATTCGTTAGATAGCAAATACTTTTTTTCAAAATCGGACATTTGGTTTACATTAGTTTAATTTCGGTTGGACAATTAAGTGGTGCAGTAGATTTTCCAATATCTTTGTTAGTTGACAAATACAATATTCTAGAACATTTCTCAAAATGTGTTATTTGGTTTCTTTTTTGGTAGTCAATTCAATAGCGACGTCTGTTTTTGAATATCTTTGCTAGTTGACGAATAGAATATTCCAGAACGTTTGTCAAAATGTGTAATTTGACCTCTTTTTCAATGGAAAATTAAATGGTACAATTGATTTTTCAATATCTTTGCTAGTAGACAGATAGAACATTCTAGAATTTTTGTCAAACTACACTGTTTAACCTCATTTTTAATGGCCAATTCAACGGTGAAGTCTGTTTTTTGATATCTTTATTAGTTGACGATTAGAATATTCTAGAATTTTACGTTACTCATTTTGCATTTGCATTTTGCATATTACGTATACAGAATATGTGCATATATATCTGCAGTGACATTTTAAAATTTTTAAAGGCTACGACACCCTCTGACAATAGTACCTACGGCCCTGACTCTGGCTTGGTACATAAATTTTCACCAACACAGACAAACAACAACATATCTGTGAGAGGAGAACCCCACTAAATCGCTGACGTCACTACGTAAAATCGGAGTACGTACTATTGGATGGCCACTGTATGTGGATGACGTATGTGTATGTCTATTTCACTCGAAATGTGACTATCTCGGAAGTGACTATCTTGGACGGCTACTGTATTCATAATACATTCTGAAAAGGAATAAAAAATATATTTCCCTCTTTTTTTTTTTTTTTTTTTTAAAAAAGATTACGAAGTATGTTTCTTTCTTTCTCGCATGTGTATTATAAAAAGAATCCTTCCTGTATTTACATTGATATGCGCGAAAAACAACCCTTTATTGTCGCATAGTATGGTAAAAAGTAAATGCAGAAAACTGGCTATGTGCCTAGTATCTTTAATGGAAGTTGATATTACAGTTCTAATAAAGTTTTCTTAATTTCGTAATTTTCTTTGTTTCAGTTATGCGGTTTGTGTTGGAATTGTGGAACAATTGGCTCAGTGTTGTACATCCGTTCGCGGACCTATCCATAACGATGCAAACGCGTGTAGTTTTCTACTGGCAGCGCTTGATCTACTAACAGGATTGGCAAGTCGATGTGGACCACCGCCACTTGAAACCACCCCATTAAACAATAATAAAAATACAACTTCTTCATGTAATGGAATTATTGACAGTGACAAAAACAACACAGATCAATTAAAACATAATGAGGAAGACAGTGGCGACAGTTCAGCACGTTCTAACAGTCTGGCATCGACCGCTTCATCATCCACACTAAATGGTGCTGGAAATAGTACTACTACTACTACTACTACTACTACCGGTAGTAGCACTGCTATTGATCCCACTCATTTTACCGCTGCACTACACGCCACTGAACTTGTTGGGGTTGTTTCGATGCTTTACGGCATTTTATTGCCCACTGGTGCGTCACCAAGGTGTGAAGGCAAAGCACCGGATCCGTTACCGATACCATGCCTGGCGCTTACCATATCAGTATTTCGACTATTGAAACAAGTCGCAGAATTGGATTTGAAACATTTCCAGGTAAGTTGGAGTTTGTTTAGTTTAGTTTTTTTTTTTTTTTTTTTGAGGTAGCGTCTCAACTGTGTTAAGGACCGATTGTACGGTCGCCTGGATCATTGCACTCTATTGTACTACTTGAATCATACCCAATTTAAAGCAGGTAATAATACGGTACTTGACTGTATTCAAATTTGTTTTAACCCCTTTAGGACTAATGACGAGCTCAGCTCGTCATACTAATTTTTAGAAAAAATTTAACTGAAGGTAACTGAAGGCTGTACAGTAAAGAATGATCATGTTGTAAATAAATTAAGCAAAACGTACCAAACTTGCAATTATACTTATAGAGATATTAAATTTTATATCTAAAATATTGAAATATATGCCGGTACTAAAGGATTTAAATGTTAAATAACTTTATGTATTATTCTCAAATGTATTCAGTTTCAGCAGTGACAAATAAAAATATCTTTAGCTATTTAAAAATTCTATTTTGAAATTTATAAATTTTTAGCCTTCATTTAAATGACTAAAAACGCGGTGATATTTGAAAATGACGTCATTTTCTGTAGCAAATATTATTACCGTGGTTACATCTTATCTATGACAAATTTCATTTTCACATTGACATTTTCACAATTCTAATTGACCAAGCGAAATAGTTTTTCTTTGTAATTTGTTTTGAACTTTTTGGTTTGCAATTAAATTGGCATTCAAATTAGATTGATGGAAGAAATACACCGTCACTTAATACGTAAAATATCCTTATCAATTTGTTTTAAATATTATGTTAAAAATGTTTTTATTTTTTGCTACAATTTTAAAGTTACGTAAAACTGTTTTCTTAAAGTGCACAAAGTAGAAAGTTGTAAATACCACTAAAACTGAGCATGATGACTGCTGAATATTGTGTACAAATATAAAATCGTGCTGACATGACTGACAATGACATTTACTTGCAATAAATCGTGACGTCATTGCAAACGTTACTACAACGAGTCGTTTTTCGCGCCGATTTATTCATGTAAAATTGAACAGTGGTTTTTCAAGATTTTTAAAAATTTAAAAACATTTAACTAACAATAAGTATGTTATTTATACGTAAGAACAAAGCATTTAGAACCATTTTTTAATTACAGTCAAGTACCCTATTTCTGTTTTAATCTTTTTATCAGGGTTTTCTCTTATGTCAAGTATACAATATAATTACTTTATAATTGTATAACTTTTACGTATAATGATCCGGGCGACTGTACCAATTTAATCGACGCTTTACTCTGCTAATTTATTAGGCCGAAATTTATGTCAAAAATAGATTTTTTTTGAGTAGCTGCTATTTGTGTCAAAAATTATTATTTTTCTTATTCCTTACAAGATAATACATTATATTAACGAAATATGTTTAGTTTTTTATTTTCGATGATTCAGTCCAGAGATATCATGCACACCGCAATAGACTTTTCTTTAGAGGTGCTCTCGAAGATCAGCTATATAGCAGCTTTCAAAATAATTATTTTTACAAATAAGAAAATGTTAAATTACTGTTAAAAGTTACTATAATATGTCAACAAATTTATTACTTTAATAAGTTAAGACGTCTTGTCAAGAAAAATTTTTGAAAAATCGACTTTTTTTGGCCTTCTGACTGTATAATATAACCCCTTAAAGTGAACAAGTTTTTTTTATCTTGGAGGCTATAGTTAATCAGTTTGTAGGTATATAAAAAAGTAATTCAGTGTATGTATAGATAATAAAAATTAAATTACATAAAATAATACATAAAAGTGTATAATTTTTATAAATAATAATAATTTATATGCGGTATACCTTTTCCAACAATATTTGGAATGACTTTTCGAGAGGGTGTTATTAGTGACCATAAACTTTCAAGATGTTAAATTATTTTATTGCTTACAACAAATACCACCCTATGTTCACTCCAATTGTATTTAAATTTGTTACCTGTTTTACAAGCGACGGTTTCTTTTTGCATTCATATAGATAAGTAGGTATCATGCTGTGAACAATACTGCTGATTATTGCCGTACTTGAAAAGTCATCTCATTTAAATATTGAAAAACTATACCTTCATTGAATTATGTACGCAAATAAATCTATCCATATAATATTTTGTTTGCTTGATAAGATTTAGAAACAAAATTGTATACACAGTAAATGCACCCCCTGAAGTCCTGTATGTACATAATATGTTTGTATTATTACAGTATTCTTCAAAAAGAAATCATTTCTGTTGTTTATTATCTTCTGCCTTTTAGAACTTTTACAAGGCAGCTTGTTAAACTGTTATATTTTGCTCTATTTTTGCTGCTTTAATCACTTTTTCTTTAGGAAAATGCTAGAAGCATTTTAGTGGCATTTGACAATTTTAGTGGCTTTTTTCCGATTATGTTCCGTATATCTTTTAGGAATATATTTTGACTAGCGAATTCGTGCGAATATTTCGCACAGTATCACATATAACGTAAATAGCATATTTTTTATTGTATAAAACGATTTTTAGTTAAAAAGAATATTAAACTTTATCGTCACCAATTTAGTTGCCGCTTCATAAAGTACTATATACTTTCAATATGAAATGAATATACTTTCAATATGAAATGAACTATGGTTAAACAGATTGTCAATAGATGGCGCCTTATATATTCTTTAAACAATGTAAACATCTCAAACCGACAGCTGTTGTATATGTTGTTTAAACAGATTTTCACAATGAAAGGATAAGCTCTGCAAAATGATGTCTCAATCATTAATTTCGATGAAGTATTAAGGGAGATATGACGTGCCGACAAAAAAAACATTTTTGAGAAATTTTATGTATAATATCATAATGATATGTTGGTATTTAACTATATCATTAACTTTTTTTAACATGTTTTGTGCCTGATTTATTGTTAGACTGTCTATTATGGAACGTATATAAACTACGTAGTCTGGGTGGGGGGAGGGATGGGTTATGCGGAAAGTTGAGCCGAACTATGTGCGGGGTAGGGGAGCCAGAATTGAGCACTGTAATTTTACATTTTATTTGGCACAATTAAAATAAACATGAGTGTGAATGTGAAATTTCATGAATAATCGTGAAATGCTTACGATTTTATTACCATTTGGTCACATAGTTTTCACAGCGAAATGTTCACAGTAAGGCGACGTATTTTATGGGGACATAGTTTACTAAACTATAAAAAAGATGATTTCTGGAAGTGAATGTCTTTTGGACTGGAAAAGGGAAAAAGAACTAAATTCCATCGAAGAGGGGCAGGTCATGGAGGTATTTGGAAAAGGTCAAAATGAAATTACGTAGTTTATGGACATTTCTTTATTGGCTTCGATATCAAATTGATTACTATAAGCAGTTATCGTAGGTATATTTCCGTCAAGACATTTAGGAAAATTCTTATTACCATCCACTCATCTAACTTTTTGATGTCGAACAGTACCTACCATAAAAGTATGAGTGGTAGTTAATGTTCAAATACTTATTATTACTTTGGTTAAGCTTTATCTATATATAATCAAATTCGGTAAAGAATTCTCCATGGATTATTTTGTACATAGATAATGTGTGTTGTTAGGATAGATAGATATGTAGATAGGTGTGGGGATGAATATGTTTGCTGCATACTTACCGCACGCTATCCCATTGGGAAATAATATGTCTCGGTTACGTACACACTACCGTGTATGTTGTATCTACGTCATAATGTATATACGTAGTTAAAATCGCTTGCCTCTCCCACGTGACACACAACTAACTTTTCCATCTTTGTCGTGCATTAACTCGTTCATTGTAATAATTCGATTTCGCCACTGAAGCCAAAATATCTATTGTATCTAATACAGTAAGGTTAAAGGTGCATCTTAGTGTACACGCATCACCAAATTTCTTGATGCATTGTTTTGACGCATCAAATGCAAAAATGAATTTTTGATTTTTCGTTGTGATGCGTCTGATGCGTTTTTGAACTTTTGACTCTGCCTCATGCAAGCAGTGATACATTTTTGAAGTTAGCCTATTAGTTAGATTAATATACATATAAATGTCTCCTTACTTATTTTAAAAATAAAAACATTGAATTTAGAAGTATTGTCATGTGTGCCAGTACTAATATTCCAAATTACTATTTAATTAGTTGATTAATTGCATTGAATATGCCTTTGTTTTTGGATCTGTTGAATCCTTATGAATATATTCAACAATACGATAGGGATATTGAAACTCGGCGGCGTAAAACTTGCTTGTTATTTTATTCCGTTAACAGTTCGTTTAGATATGAAGTTTGTTCTACCAGTTCTAATGAAAAGTAGTGTTCAAAAATCCTCTATTTCTACACCATCATTTTTAATTCAAGGCTTCTTGATATCATAATTTGTGACAATTTTATTTTATTTCGATCGATTTAGGACTCGTTGTGGAGTTTTAACTCCACAACAAGTAACAATTGACCTCTTTTTTCGTGTAGTTTTCAAGATACCGATTTGGAATTTGTTTTATTTTGGTTATTTGGCTATGCCAAACGTACACATGGATCAAGTTAGGGGTGTTATAGACCGGGAGGCGGTAATAAGAAAGTGTTTACCCATCGAGTTAAAGAAAATTTCTTTTTTCATCTAATAGATTATCATTCGAAGTTACTAAAATGCTTTGTCGGCCAGGCCAACTCTTGTCCGGTTACGCTGGCCGACCTCCAAAAGTGGTCAATTTTTCGAGGCCCCCTTACCCATCGAGTTAAAGAAAATTTCATTTTTCATCTAATAGATTATCATTCGAAGTTACTAAAATGCTTTGTCGGCCAGGCCAACTCTTGTCCGGTTACGCGGGCCGACCTCGAAAAGTTGTCAATTTTTCGAGGCCCCCTTACCCATCGAGTTAAAGAAAATTTCTTTTTTCATCTAATAGATTATCATTCGAAGTTACTGAAATGCTTTGTCGGCCAGGCCAACTCTTGTCCGGTTACGCTGGCCGACCTCGAAAAGTGGTCAATTTGTCGAGGCCCCCTTACCCATCGAGTTAAAGAAAATTTCTTTTTTCATCTAATAGTTTACTATTTGAAATTACTAAAATGCTTTGTCGGCCAGGCCAACTCTTGTCCGGTTACGCTGGCCGACCTCGAAAAGATGTCAATTTTTCGAGGCCCCCTAACCCATCGATTTAAAGAAAATTTCTTTTTTCATCTAATAGTTTATCATTCGAAGTTACTAAAATGCTTTGTCGGCCAGGCCAACTCTTGTCCGATTACGCGGGCCGACCTCGAAAAGTTGTCAATTTTTCGGAGCCCGCTTACCCATCGATTTAAAGAAAATTTCATTTTTCATCTAATAGTTTACTATTTGAAATTACTAAAATGCTTTGTCGGCCAGGCCAACTCTTGTCCGGTTACGCGGGCCGACCTCGAAAAGTGGTCAATTTTTCGAGGCCCCTTTACCCATCGATTAGAGGCTAAAATTTCGCCAGGTTAAAGATAAAACCTTTAATAATATTATTTGATTGGTTTTCCAAGTCATAACTTTTCCTTTTTGTCTGGCCGACCAAATTTATGTACGGAAGTAAGATTACGTGGTAGTTATTAATATGCTGTTTCATGTATGCAGTTACTTCTATTAATAAGAAAATGAGACCGTTCATATTGGATGGGTATTGAGTTTGTTAGGAAATTATTTACTCGATTGTCTGTGTAAGGTCAAGTCTGAGAAAAATTTTGTAAGAAGCTGTTTTGTGGAACTGTTTTGTAAGAAACTCTTTTGTAAGAAGCTGTTTTGTGAAGCCAAAGTGTGACAAATTTCGTCGTATAACTTTTCTATTTTCAGTCCAAACAAAAACGTGCTTCTAACCTTTTTGATAGGGTATTTACTAAAAAATATATTTACCTAGTTAGTTTTTTTACGCGTTATATACTTACTGACTTTAAGTGAAGCGAAAGTGGACAATGAATTTCGAATAGGAAATTTTAGGAAATTTCCTTACAATATTTTTTCATTTAATAAAAAAGTAATTAAACATTAAATGTATCTGTGAAGTCTTAGTGCTAAATTCTGTTAATTTTTAAAAAACAAAAATTTTTTATGTTTTTACTACTTTTTTAATTATATTGGTAACTAACTACCTTATTAAAAATTATTTAATAATTAATTTTATACAATATGTTATGGTAACGTTCAAGGAACAACTAGATAGAAGTATAATAATATGAACAAATATTTAGGGCAAAGGGCAAAGATATGCAATTTCGGTCAATTTCACTTTCGCGATGTGGTCAGTGTTTGATCTCTTTTACCATATGTGATACTAGTAAAACTATTATACGAACCCCCACGAAGTGAACCCTCATTGTCTCAATAAGTGTGAAAGACATAAGACATAAGATTTGAAAAAATATCAGTAGAAATATTTGTGTTAAATCTAAAGAAAGAGTGTCAAATTACTTACCAATTCATAATATTTACAAACAAAATCGGCCTATTCAAAAAATGTAACCAAATTTCTAATACAATAGATATACATATATTTGTCTTTCTTATTTCTTTGCCATTGGGAATAGATAACATTTGACTCATTGATTTGATGATTCTTAATTTTAATATTTGGGTAGGTACACTTTTTTATTATTTTTTTATATATGTAACCTTTTTTTTTTTTTTTTAAAGAGAATTATTATGCAAACCCAAAATTATTTAAAGATTATGATACGTTCTAATTAGTACAAAATGTCCTGCATATTAAAAATAAAACATTTATAAGTAGCACATAATCTTACGTCCACACAAGGTATAAGACCTGGCCGACCAATGATATAATAAAGACGACGATTTTGATAGAAAATTAGTTAATTTACAAATTTTACTATTAATTGTCAAACGACCCACAGAAAACGAGAAACTAGCAAAAAAAAAAAAACACGTTTCTCGTTTTCTATGTGGTCATCGAACTACTTTCCCCAATTATATTTTAATATGGACTCTTTGTATATCATTTCTAATAGCAATTTAAAAGTATACGCTAACATGCTACCAGACTCAAATTTTTCCAAAGTGAAAATTCGACACTACTTCCCAATATTTTCTGTAGCTGCATACCTCACCTGTCCACTTTCGCTTCGCTTAAAGTCAGTAAGTATATAACGCGTAAAAAAACTAACTAGGTAAATTTATTTTTTAGGAAATACCCTATAAAAAAGGTTAGAAGCACATTTTTGTTTGGACTGAAAATAGAAAAGTTATACGACCTTAAAATTTGTCACGCTTTGGCTAATTAACTTACTTTATCATAATTTTTTAAATACTAATTTTTCGCCAAAATGTTTCAAATAAGAGTTGAAGATAATTATGTAATCTACAAAACAGCTTCTTACAAAATTTTTCTCAGACTCGCCCTTACACAGACAATCGAGTAAATAATTTCCTAACAAACTCAATACCCATCCGATATGAACGGTCTCATTTTCTTATTAATAGAAGTAACTGCATACATGAAACAGCATATTAATAACTACCACGAGATCTTACTTCCATACATAAATTTGGTCGGCCAGACGAAACGGACAAGTTATGACTTGGGAAACCAATCAAATAATAATATTAAACGTTTTATCTTTAACCTGGCGAAATTTTAGCCTTTAAATCGATGGATAAGGGGTCCTCGAAAAATTGACCATTTTTCAAGGTCGGCCCGCGTAATCCGACAAGAGTTGGCCTGGCCGACAAAGCATTTTAGTAACTTTGAATAGTAAACTATTAGATGAGAAATTAAATTTTCTTTAAATCGATGGGTCAGGGGGCCTCGAAAAATTGACATCTTTTCGAGGTCGGCCCGCGTAACCGGATAAGAGATGGTCTGGCAGACAAAGCATTTTAGTAACTTCGAATGATAAACTATTAGATGCAAAAAGAAATTTTTTTTAAATCGATGGGTCAGGGGGCCTCGAAAAATTGACCACTTTTCGAGGTCGGCCAGCGTAACCAGACAAGAGTTGGCCTGGCCGACAAAGCATTTTAGTAACTTCGAATAATAATCTATTAGATGAAAAAAGAAATTTTCTTTAACTCGATGGGTAATGGGGCCTCGAAAAATTGACCACTTTTCGAGGTCGGCCAGCGTAACCGGACAAGAGTTGGCCTGGCCGACAAAGCATTTTAGTAACTTCGAATGATAAACTATTAGATGAAAAAAGAAATTTTCTTTAACTCGATGGGTAAGGGGGCCTCGAAAAATTGACCACTTTTCGAGGTCGGCCAGCGTAACCGGACAAGAGTTGGCCTGGCCGACAAAGCATTTTAGTAACTTCGAATGATAAACTATTAGATGAAAAATGAAATTTTCTTTAACTCGATGGGTAAGGGGGCCTCGAAAAATTGACCACTTTTCGAGGTCGGCCAGCGTAACCGGACAAGAGTTGACCTGGCCGACAAAGCATTTTAGTAACTTCGAATGATAATCTATTAGATGAAAAATGAAATTTTCTTTAACTCGATGGGTAAGGGGGCCTCGAAAAATTGACCACTTTTCGAGGTCGGCCAGCGTAACCGGACAAGAGTTGGCCTGGCCGACAAAGCATTTTAGTAACTTCGAATGATAAACTATTAGATGAAAAATGAAATTTTCTTTAACTCGATGGGTAAACACTTTCTTATTACCGCCTCCCGGTCTATTACGGATAAAACTTCCGTACGAAACCAAAACTGTCTCAGTTTAGTCTTTAAATAAATCCTTCTTTCCTTTCATCTAGTAGCCATTTTTTTACCGTTTGTATTTTGTAATAAATGTATTTTTGAAACTAAATTAATATTTTTAGCCTAATAGGTTTGAATTCGTATTAACCTGAATCAAAGTGGTCAAGGCTAGTTCGTAACTGACTTCACTGTTAGCCACAGATAGTGATGAGCAAAATTAGTCTTGGTCTTGCAGTCTTGTCTTGGTCTTGCATTTTTTGCAAGACCAAGACCAAGACTATAAGTATGACTGCAAGACCAATACCAAGACTCAAGTGAGCAAGACCAAGACAATAGCAACAAAAAAGCAAGACTCTTGCTAAATTATTTAAATAGTTTAAAAGTATAATTAATACTGTAAAGAGAGAAAATTCTGATTTTAGAAGGAAAAAATTCGCTAATAAAAAATGCAAGAAAGTACAAGATTCTTTAGCAATACCAAGACCAAGACCAATACCAAGACTGTATTTTGCAAGACTAAGACCAAGACTCAAACTGCTCTAGACCAAGACCAAGATTCTTAATGCAAGAACAAGACCAAGACCAAGATTGCTTGTCTTTGTCTTGGTCTTGCATTTGCTCATCACTAGCCACAGAAATATTTATAGCCCTTGACTTGTTTTAAAATGAAATTTTGTCACACATTCAAATTCTGTTCTAAACTAATATTTTTAAACGAACAGTTACCCTATACCCTGACACTTAAAAACACGATTGAAGTTAATTAAGAACTTGGTCCCTATTTCGAGTAAATCAGTGTGCGCAGTTTTATCGTCCGCGCAGTCTTACCTTACCCTATCCTGTTGAGTTACGTTCCAAAATTAAAATAGCTAACTCTTCGAGTTAATTTACCCTGTACAAGAATTTAAAAGAAATGGATGGTTTCCATTTAAAAACTTAAATGATGGCAGAAGTTGACAAATAGTTCTACAAAGAAAAGTAGGTACCTATAGGAAATTAAAGGGGAGGGGAGTGCTATTAGTCCGTACTTCGTAGTAAGCCAAGTACCATTGAGATAATTTGGCTTCTTCTTGAACTTGTGCTTTATAATGATGTAGGAAACAGACTTGATAAATAAATGTGGTAAATGGCTAAATTTATTTTTACATTCTTCGAAACTAGTACATATTACGAGGGACATTCGGAAAGTAAGGTCCGAATCGCGGTAATTAGCCACACGGCGAGCGAACAGCGCAATGCGCATGCGCGACGTTTGGCAGCATGCCTTGCACACGGAACGACGCCATTTGCAGTAGAATCGTTGTTGTGTGCTGTTTAGAGTGCATCTTTAAGATGTTTAAGAAAATTGAACATCTCGCCGACTGCGAGATACGGTCAGTGATTCGTTTTTTGACAGCAAGGAACGTTTGTGCAGCAGATATTCATCGACAAATAAATGAAGTATATGGCCCCAATGCAATGAGTGACAGTAAAGTGCGGAAGTGGGTGAGAGCTTTCAAGAAGGGAAGGGACAATGTCCATGATGAACCGCGATTTGGCCGACCATCAGTGACCACGGAAGATTTGGTCAAAGCCACTGAAGAAAAGATTCGTGAAGATCGGCGATTCACAATTTCGTCATGAGCATTGGAATTTCCCAACGTGAGTAGAACAACTTTGCACAAAATCGTTTCTGAAAATTGTTTCTGAAAAAAGCTGTTCAAGACTGTTCAGGACAGGACAGTCGGCAGAGTTCTACGACACTGGTATTCAAAAGCTTGTAGAACGTTATGATAAATGTTTAAGCAAAAATGGAAACTATGTAGAAAAATAGATTAAGACGTCAGGAATTAAATAAAACAAGTTTTTTGATCTAATCTGTTGTGGTTAATTTTTTATACAAAAACGGACGTTACTTTCCGAATGTCCCTCGTAGTAATAAAATATTGATTTGAAGGCCTAATACTTAATATTACATTATACGGTTGCTATACATATAGATAGTTATAACAGCAGTAGCGACTGATCTATTATTCTATATTTATTCAATCAACACACAACGCAACGTTGAATATTATATTTTAAGAGCTAATTTTCAATTGCAAGCAAAATGATTCAATTAAAATATAAGTCTGTGGTAAATATTGCCGAGCAAACAGAACTTGATGCTATATGCTATGCTGTGCTAGACTAGGGTAGGGTAGGGTATAGGGTTGTGATCATAACATATACCTACTAACATTATCGAAATTGATAATTGTTTGTACCGAAGTCGAAAAGTTGTGTAACTTTTGCTTACATTTCTTTACTCTTCCGTGGTGATGGTGTGGTCGGTGAGTTTCTCCCTCCCTGTTGGTATCTATCTCGTCTGTATTTTGTTTCAAATATTTACTTTGATTTCTCATTGATTATATTTATGTAGTTAGAATTAGAACAAAAGTCCACTCACTCTTGTAATGAATGTATAAAACATTAAAGTAAATAGATATGTTACAAGTGTGTGTATACAGGAATAATGTATGAAAATCTAAGTGAATTATTAACGACTTGGATTAGCACAATTTGTAAGTAGTATTCTTAAATAGATATTCTGTAAGGTGAAATCGATGAAGTTTGTTTTAAGATTCCTCTTTTGAATTCGAAACTTTTTTTAAAGTGTTTAAATTTTGGTATAAGTTAAATACTGACAAAAAGAAACCAAGTCGATATATGTATGGTTCTTATTCACTTTAAGATTTTCACCAGAATTCAGCAAATTTATTTTAATTTAGTAGTGGAAAGGTGTGTCAGTAGTAACAAAAAAAAATATACAGGCTAGTAACTTTGTATCTGTTAATCTCATAGAATTAAGTTTTTGGTACAAGATACGGAAATCTCTTAAGTTTTGAATGAGCTACACAAAAATATTCTATGTTGGCCCATAATTCAAATAACTGAATTTTTATGGACCATAGTGTTATGTTGCAATCGTTACCATCAGAGGATCAATTGTTACAGGCCTTAGGTTCAGTTGTAACACTCGTTATTTTGCTGAATTTACATGTTAGTTACTATAGCTAATTTACTTTTCAAAATTGTACATTATCGAATACAGTTCCTATCCTAGTTTTTGGTCTTGTTTTATATAGCATTTCTTTTATTCTGAAAACAGCGTGAGTTAGATTAGGAACTGATCCAACAGGCAAACCTAATCGTAGTAGCATTGAATCGAACGTCAACCGTAACCGAAAATCGATATATAAAACCAGCAGATTTTGCCAAAGTGTAACTATTAAAGGGAGGTAATTTTTCTTTTTTCTTTTTAATTATTAATCGAAACGGTTACCTTTATCATTCGATTCATACCTGAAATATAAAGTTTAATTTTATTCAACTAAAATTTTTAAAACAATATAAAGCAATATTTAAAAAATTAATAATACCAAGTAAAAAAGATTTTATTAGGAACAATATTTAAAATTAATCCACAAAAATCAGAATTCTGGAAAAACCGTAAGAGTTTTCAAACTTTATTTAAAACCTTATACTGACTCTCGACTCTGTGTGCTCAGTTCCTTAAATTTAAAATAGGTATTACAAAATAAAAATTGTGGATATACCTGTATAACTATACTGGAGTGCGTCAATTTTAACATGTTACAATTGACACTATTGAATTTGTTACAATTGTTGCAGTGCTGTTTAATTTTATAAAAAAAAATTGTAAAATATTAACTATGATTAAAAAAGCGATACTACCTATCTGATTATATTATTTGATTGCTTGTGTTTCTAATAAAATCACTTTACTTCAAATTGATGGGGTATTTACTGCAAAAATCAAAAAATTGTCAACAAAGTCAAAATTTACGGTTAGCTTATATAAACACATTTGATATTGCCAAGAGAAAACCGCCAGATGATATTAACTGAAAGTTTTGTCAGTAGAACACAACTTCAAGGGACACCTTATGATATTTCTCAATAGGATTGATAGATGCCTCACAAATTTCAAAGTTACAATTGACTCACTGTTACTACTGACACACCTCTTCGCTACTTGAATATTTTTGAGTAGCCTTTTATTTTCCTGTTCATATAGATTATAGCGTCGCGGAGCTATAGTTATAAGAAGGAAAAGTATGATAAGCACAACACTGGTTACCAGCTTTTAAGTTTTCACTACAATCCAAAATTTTGATTTGATTTTAATATCTGAATATTTTTTAGTAACCTTTTTTTTTTTTTGAATAATTACAGCTTCGGAGTTTGATTAAACATGTTCATTTAACGGACATCGATTAAAGAAACTTCTTTTTGTTACAGGAAGCATTAGGTGCTGAAGGTGTCTCCTTACAATTTCGACACATTGTTGGGCATTTATTGTGGAATTGTGGATCACCGCCGGCCGGTAGTGGTGACGCGGATAGTGCTGCCGATGAACTTCTACACGAAGTTATATCTGTTGTTGGTTACTTTGCACTTAAGAACTATGACAACCAGGTAAGTGTCATTTTTGGATTTAAATGATTTCTATTGAATTGTCTTTTCATAAAACTGATTCACTTGCCGACGGACGGAGAAAATCCGAACATATAGGTATTTTGCTGCACTTATTACGAATTTAATTTTAAAACATTTACAGTCTGTTAAATAAGATCGTGGTCGACCATACTCATTAGAGATGTCGATTCTCCAAAAAAAAGATCGATTTTTGGATCGATTTAAATCGAAATCAAAAAAATCGGCTAAAAAAAATCGATTCTGTGAGATCGATCTAAAAAATCGAAATTTTGAAAAGTTTAATAAAATTAGCTGATAATTTTTGTTTAAGGGACTTACTTGATAGTACATAGGTAATATCGGTAATATCGTGTAAAAACACCTTACATTATATTTGTAAAGGCGATTAATGAGTTAACTTTTCAATTATAATTATAAAAAATAAGGCAATTGAATATGTAGGACGAATACCACGAATTGGACCAAGTTTATTCAAAAATTTCAAACAAATTGACAAAAAAATGTTTTCTAAATAAGTCGTTTTTGTGGGAAAGGGATCGCCGTTTGCACAGATAGGTGGTCTCTTCCTTCCTTTTGTATTAATAGTCTGACTTATATAGAGCCATAGGAGGGGTTCGTTGATATAACGAGTAAAAAGTGACAATTAACAATAGTTTTTGCATTTTCAGTCACTTTTGCATTTATAATATTAGTAAGGATTTCTAATTTAAAAAAAAAAAGATTGTCATCAGTAATAAAAATTTGTCTATCTTAACATTCTGTTAGGGCAAATTCATGTTTTGAAAACGCTTATTGTATACGTAATACTATGTGCGCAAGTACGGCTTGCACTTGACTGATTTTTTTTTTTTTTTTTTTTGATAAAAAGCTGCTTGTATGAGAAATTACTAGGAAAAATAAAGCTTAAGGAATATTTATGTCAGCTGGTAAATTTAAACCTTTTATCGTTCAATGTCAAGGCTAAATCGTAGCAAATTTTGTAATACTAGAATACTGGGCTCGTTTCATTAACACCCGGTATCCATTTTAGATGGTCGCATCGGGTAATAAGAAAACTTAAATTTATATTTATATTATTGCTATATTCGTGTTGCTGCTTGCGCCGTATTTTTGGTACCAGTTCAAGTTTGCTTGCTTGCTTGCTTGCTTGCTGGCTGTGTATGCCTCTCTGTATGGAGTACTTATGTGTCGAATAACGAACGACACTGAGGCGCCCGTCCTATCTTAATGACTGTTGGTTGGAGGACCGGTCCCCTCGTCCGGGGACAGTCGGCACGGCGAGACTCTGATGACCCATTCTTGTTGTTGTTGTTCTTTGCTGCTTTGCGTTATCAAAATATATTATATTGAAATGCCACCAAAATATCTTCTGATAAATATTCAATACTTACAATAATTTCAACTCGTATCCAAAATGACCACCAACTAGACAGACCAGTGCAGTGTGTATATACGTATTCGTGTGTAATGATACAAAATTCTCGTCTAATCATATATAATATTGTAGTCTTTTTTACCGTTACCGTGTTCTATTTGATGATCAAAAATTTTTGTGGGGATTAAAGTTGATTTTAAAGTTACTTACCTTCGTCATAGAAGTGACAGAACTAATGAACAATATGTAGCAACTCTATTTGGAATCTCCTTTCAATTTCTAATTGTTACATTTTGAAATTTTTAGAGAATAGTTATTAAGGGGAGGTTTACTCGAGAGTCCTTAAAAATTATGTATTTTTCTAGAATTTTTTTCTCAAGAACGGAAGTAAATATCAATTACAAATTTTGTGCACATATTTATTAAGTATTAAACTACACAAAAAAAATTTTTTCAAGGAAGAATTTAAAAAAGTGTCCATTTTATAGATAGTGCAGTGTGACGATCCGAAAATCCAATGCCTTGTTGGTGGACATCCTAGCGCCGGTAATAAACCACCGAAATCCAAAAACAAAAAAGATTTATAAAATATATGAAGAGTACCGGCATAATATCAATAAATTGCTGAAAAAAAAATGGCGGATGTTTGAACTTTTGATTACGATTTTTGTCTTATTTTTCGCTCTTTAAAGTAAATTTAAAAATAAAAAAAAATATTGAAAGTGTATCGAACTTAGGTAGAGGTGCCGAAGAATTGAATTATCTTTAAAATAAAAAATTAAAAAATGGGATCCATCGAATAGTTTTTGAGTTATCGTGTCCACCAGTTCCAAAAATGTAGTTCCGAGATATTATAAAATATATATAAAGAAACGTATTTTCAAAATTTTATATTTAATACTCATTATTGCGTGAACTACGTTTTTTGAATTTTTTTTTATAGAAAGCTGGATTCGGTTAAGGTGCAATAATCTTGTTTTTAAATTATTTTCAGTAAAATCACTTTGGGAACATATTCTACACATAATTAGCTACCAATTTCTGCAAAAAAATCGATTTTTTTTTAACGACTCTTAAGTAAACCTCCCCTTAATTAACAAGCATTGTATTTCGAACTTTTGAAAAAAATTGGTTTTGTATTATATAGTTGAGAAAAAAATGTCGAAAATGTTATTAAAAGCTAATCCCCCGAAAAAATGTGAAAAATGTAAATTGTGTGATAGGCTGCCGGTTCAAGTCCACGTGTATCCAGAGCCGGCGAGAGATAAGGTAGAAAGGGGTAAATTCCCGGGGGATCCGAGTCTAAAAAGGGGCCCAAAGGAAGTGAACGGGCGTTTTTTTTGCCCACCAACTGTATTTTTAGAGAGAGTGTATCTATAATTAAATACCCCTGTCGCAGCATTCTGCATAACATAGTGAATTTCCGTTTAAAAATTAGTTTTTCTCGGAAACTAGTTGACATAGAATAATAGTTTAAAGACCTTTTTTGTGTGATTTTTTCTCCTCGTTTCACTGGTGTACAAAATAGTCGCAAAAATTTTTGAATAAAGGGAAATTTTGGCAAAAAACTAATTTTTTTCACGAAAATTGCCAAAAATACCATGTTTCGGGTATCGGACGTCTGTGGCTAACGAACTCGTCCAACGGTCTGGGACTTCCAATATTTTCACCAAATTTCGTAAAAATAGGACCTTTCGTCCGAGAGTTATCGTACGGACACACACACATATATATATATATATATATATATATATATATATATATATATATATATATATATATATATTTTAGCGAATATTATTTTCGGTTTCTAGGGACCTCGGAACATGGTCCCGGGCTAAGATCGCGTTATGATAGTGGCTGTAATAACTGAATTGCATTCTGGAAATTCGCTAAAAAAAACTTCTGTAATATTTTCTACATTGTTTAATTGTTACATTGTACGATGTTATAATTCAAAGAGATACCTATTGATATTTTTTTTTCATGAAATTTTTAAATGAGAAATATTTTAATCTCCTATACTACGGTGCTTTTTGCTTCCGAGACTACTAAAGTAGCGGAAGCATTATGACCACTTTTGAAAAATAAAAAATTTTTTCTCTCCAAAATCAAATTTTTTACGCACATTTTACGTTTTAGAACTTCCTGAACAATTTTGGTTTGGGCCGTCCATCTGTCTGTCCGTCTGTGTGTCTCCAATTTTGCACTAAGTGGCATAACTTCCGAACTATTCGATTGTTTTTAATGAAATTTTCAGAAATTATGCAGTTTGGCTCCGCGATGGTCCCCTATGAATTTAATCAAAATCGGAGTAACGGTAGCAACGCCGCTACCATGTCATTCCAAAATTGCACCAAGTGGCATAACTTCTGAACTACTCAATTCTTTTTTATGAAATTTTCAGAAATTATGTAGTTTGGTTCCTA
This sequence comes from Brachynemurus nebulosus, assembly GCA_035578155.1. NCBI lineage: Eukaryota > Metazoa > Arthropoda > Insecta > Neuroptera > Myrmeleontidae > Brachynemurus > Brachynemurus nebulosus. Next base: position 36,965,805 of record JAPWDM010000006.1, read on the forward strand.
TATGGGCCCCTATGAATTTAATCGAAATCGGAGTAACGGTAGCTACGCCGCTACCATGAAATCCCATTAAATGTCAATATCTTATTTACTGCTAGTCCTATCTCGCTCGAATTTTTAGGGTATATTGGGGGTTAGTTTCTAAAATATTTTTGCTATTATTTTATAATTTAGCCTTTAAGTCTTTTGAGTTACAACAGTTTTTTATAAACTTCAAGGCGAAAATATAATTTCACGGTATATAATATGTATATTTGGTAGAATACTGTTTTAAAGCCTTTTACGACTACGAGGAAGCTGTGTGCCCACCCTATTGGCAGCGTATTTTGTTTTTGTTTTTCGTGAAATTCATGAAAGTAAACAAAATCATATAATCTGCGTTCGAAATTTGAGCATTGTACATTCATATCGCAAAAAATAAACAAAATAATAATTTAAGTTGGAGTTGCATGAACTCGAACCGGGATCCTATCATCCACTAACGCTCTTATCAATTCAGCTAATATATGTTGCATGCTACATTTTTCGCAGTTTTTTCGGACGACTAATTGCTAAATGGGACCGCTTTGGCTTAAATTATAGTTATTACAGTACTGAGATGGATTTGCTTTGACTCAAATCCGTCATTCCCAAGTTTGATACCCCCTTGTTTTAGATACGCATAGGTACCTACTACCTACCTATTTGTAGGCATAGTTACTTTATAATCACCTTTACAGTGGGAACATTACAAGATATAAATTATGTGTAGCGATAAGAAAAAATTTAGGCTGGTTTTGTTCAATTTTTATATTGATAGTGAGAAAATTATTTTAAATATTTAAATGTAACTTGTCAATTATCTTAGTCTTTTTTTCTTTTTTTAATTTCTGTTTCATTAGTTCCGAGTATTTATACCTAATTATTTAAAATATTATCATACAAAAACAGAAAAAATGTGAGAAATTTAAATTTTTCATTTTGAAAAGGTGGAGCTTGCCTATGAGCAAATTATTATAAGTAATTATTGAAAACATGTACATCTAAAACGACATCATAAATAAAATTAAATTGAAAACTGGTCTAGATAGTGAATGCTAGTTAAAATATAATTTTAATAAAAATTAATTGTTACAAGATGTGATGTTAATTTGTTTACATTTGCAACTTCCCTCTATTACTGTGATAAGCCGCACTTATTTATTATTATTTTTTTTTTTTATCAATATTTTGGGGAACTTATATTTTACAGCAATCGTTATGTACACTGTAACAAAAAATTACTACTATAATAGTAGGAAATAGGTTTCCTATTTTCATAGTAGTAAAATTACATACGCGACGTAATGTACATCTTTGTGATGTATACTAAAAAATATTACGTCTTAAATATGTAAACTGTACATATTTGTTGCGTACAATACGAATTAAAGATGTAATTATTACACATTTACGATGTACAATACACAACAAGTGTGTAAACTTTACACACATAATGTGTATACTTTACATCTCCTATATGTATTAAAATATAATATAATGTACTTACTATAAATATAATATAAACGTTAATATAATATAATAATACAAAATATTTTAATAATTAGTACCTTTTAATAGGTACCTACCTGTTTAATACTTTATTCTTAGTTATTTTTAAGTCTTATCAGTCCTGAAAATGCATTATAGAAGAAGAAACTATTTAGTAAAAATGAGTATTATAGACATAGATAATAACATCATGACTAAAATTCAGTAATATTGTATTTACAATATAATTTTAATTACAAAATATACTTCAACGTAATCCCTAAACTATACTCACTTTTTGTAAATAGTCATTATAAAGGGATAATTTAATTAAAATAACACGTTTTTGTAAAAATAATTTTATTTATTAACGTATATTTAATATTCAATAACATATATCACAAAATGAGTTCACCCAACCAAAGTTACAAATCTTAGAAGCTAAACATTATTTTGTTCAGTTTTACAACTAAATATTTATATTTTATAGTCCACAATAAGTTTTAACAAGCACTGCCATCACTAGGTAAATTTTACCTTAAATAACACTGAAACTGAATTATTTATCTTTCACCAAATATAACAACCAAAGTAGATCCAGTGTTCAGTCATGTTGAATGCACGTCCGTTGCCTGATTTTATACTGTTTAAATAAATACAATATTGAATTTCTAATAAGGATAATTTTCGAATATTTCTCTTTACAATACTGAATTCGTAAACTCATCAAAACACTTTTTTACAAAAAAATTTTAATTGTTTAAAACAGTTTGAACCATTATGAAACTACATTGTATAAAATTAACCTCGAATGCATAATAAAATAAACTCCAAACATGTACAAGCCAACTCAAGTGAAGCCGTCAATTGCGCAGAATCAACCACGTAATATCAATAATTTGCATCCAAAAGATGTAATATTACACAATTATAGTAGTAACTGTAAACATATGAACAAACCAACTCAAGTGACGCCGTCAATCGCGCAGAATCAATCACGTGATGCCAATAAATTACATCCAAAAGGTGTAATATTACACAATTATAGTAGTAAAATCACTGATATATCTCAGAATACATCTCCGGTTGTGTAAAATAATCGTAATTACATATCAGTTACGTAAAATTACACCTCAAATATGTAAAAATAACAAAAAAATATTTCTGGCGTAAATTTACTACTAACTAGTACATTTTACTACTATCATAATAGTAATATTGCGACTATAATAATAGTAATTTTACACTCATTTTTTACAGTGTATAATCAAAACGATGATTTCTAGAGCATTTGTATTTTGTAAATTTTAAGTTGATTCGAGCAAATTAATGGAGCAGCTGAGACTATATAATTTTTTTTTTAAAGCTATAATAAACTCAATAAATGATTTTCTACGTATATTAGTGTGCCAGAAAAGTTCTGTTTGGTGGAAAAGGGTGAAAAAGTGATTTAACTATGTTTTAGATTTCTTAAGGGGGGAGGGTTCTCCAGAACTTTCAAATTTTTCATTTTTTTTTTTTTTTTGCTTTAAAACTTCATTTCAACCGCAAAGAATATATTTCCAAGGTTTTAAGCCCAATAGAAAGATTATCTTATATAAACTATAAACTGCTTTTAACTCTACTTTTCAAGAACAAAAACCTTTTTCTACTTCTACTATCAAAAGTAACATTTTGCGCACGGCTAACTATATGTAAAAATTAACAATTGCCCACACAATGCGGAAATAGCCGTGGGAAATTATTTCCCACGACTTAATATAATAAAAAAGTAGGCTCTGTCTTTGATTTAACATATAATGTATATAATTAATACTAAAAATATACATATGTAAGTTGAATATTTATTATTGTTTCCATAGTTTCAAAGTATGCTTTTGCAAAAATTTTAACATCTTATCATTGACATTATAAATTTAAAAAATTTTTACTAATTTAAATTTTATTTTAATTATTTATGTTAAATTTTACGAGAAAAATGTGCTCGTAGAAAAAATATAGTGTAAAATACGTGGGAAAAGCTTATTTCTCACTCATATGAATTGTTGCACTCGCCCTGCGGGCTCGCGCAACAAACTCATATTCGTGAGAAATAAGCCTCTTTTCCCACTTATTGTACAATATACTATTTATTCGCGTTTTTCTCAAAACAAGTTTTTTTCCGCACTGTGGAACATAAATTATAAAGTTATTAAGATATTAACTTGAAATTTTGAACAGATATTCTTTAGGGTATTGGTCCTTGCATATACCTAAAATTTTTATATAAATCATTACTATAAATATTGTTTATAAAAAAAAAGTGTAAAATTTTTTTCTTTTTGATTTTAAATTGTGAAAAAAAATTTTTTTTGTCCGATTGAATTCAGTTGATTACAAGAGGCTGGACATTCCACGGCGCAAATCGAAGGAGTCAACTTTGAACAGCTGTAGCGCCGCCATTTTTTGATTTTTTTGCATAAAAATTTTTATGCAAAAAAATCAAAAAATGGCGGCGCTACAGCTGTTCAAAGTTGACTCCTTCGATTGAGTGAATACATCATAATATGTACTATATTATGTAGCTTCATCTGATACAGTAAGTGTATCCAGTTTCTAAAAAAAAAAATAGTAAAAAGCCTGTTGTCTGGAGGATCCTCCCCCCTTAAGACTTAGCTATCGAAGTTGTACTCTGACAAATGATGTTAGTTTTACTCTAATCACATTATTGAGACACTTTGTGCATGTATGTAGTGATTTAAAAGACAAATCGAGTCTCATTTTAAGCCTCAAAGTACTTGATTGAGTCCCTACTTTTTCATAATTATGACGTGTTTACCTATTATCAAGTATTCTTATCATTAGTAACTAGTGACCAGTTTGTTTTGGTCAGTAACTAAATTTTAAAAAAAAATACATGCCACTGTTTTACAGAGTTAATCGATTTGTTTTCTGAACCATTCAGATAATAATTTTGGCCCAAATTTTTTTCAGTTAAAAATTTTTCGCGAGTTAAGGCTTTCTTACGGTAATTTTAGTATAGGTAAATAAAGCACTACTATGTTAATAGTAAAAGGTGAATATTTATGAAAGTGGTATTAAACCATTGGGAAAAGTCAAACTGCTAATAACATACATATATTAAAATAATTAAAACAGTTAAATTATATTCTCAAATTACCGCAACTGACCTTAAACTGAATTCGAGTAAATTGGTCGACCAATTGAAACTGTGTTATTTTTTTTAAGGTATAATAAACTCGGTAGCTGGTAAAGCAATTTAATTATATTCAAATTTCTAAAGACTTCTTAAAACATAAAAGGTTACAGTATGCCTTTTCGTAAGTACTCGCAATTTGTATTTACTGCGTATTTCAGTCAAGAAGTGTCTTTAATAAAATAATTTTTTTTTCTTCAATAATTGAAAATTTTTTGTAGCTCAAGTGTTGTGATACCACAAACCACGGTATTCATGCCAGAGGATATCTATAAATTTATATTTAAGGCTAACCGTGAATAAAATTCTTGTGAAATAAAAATATTAATTTAAATTTATAAAATTTCGATATATTATTCATTAATTAAAATAATATGAAAAAATAAAAGATTGATTTTGTTAAGCTTTACCACCGAATATGTAAATTCATTAAATGAAAAGAAGGTATTAGGAAGTACCTATACCTACGAGCAACGACGACCATCTCCTAACTTTCTATATATCCATACCTATCGCTCGCCTTGGTTCGTGATTCAAGCGTTCCGGCCTCACAGTTCTTGTTATTACATTATCTACATACATATTGATAAATTGAATGATGTTTTTTCAATTTATTTCATAAATGAAAAGTCAACAAAATGATGGTCTTCTCTGATATGCACAGTACCAACAACAGTATTACCAACAGTGGTACCCATTGCCAATTCGTTGTACTACACCCCTTCGTCATTCTAATAAATTGGCTTGCTTTTTATTGAAATGAAATTATTTTGTTTGAATATTACGACAATTTCTGTTTGTACGTACTGAACTAAGCCAGGAGTTAGCAACTGGCAACCTTTTTTTTTCGTAAAGAGCCGTTTTAAAGTGCAGATATTTACCAAAATAATACTTACGGCGCCAGCCGTAAGCCCGGCTGCACACCTAGCAGATACGACACAGCAGATACGACATGAGAGACACTGACATTTGTCTTAAGACATGGCATCTGCACACCTAGGAGACATTTGTCTTAAGACACGAGAGATACGACATGAACGACACTACAACAAGTGGAATTTTTCAAGTCAGTGTTAATCATGAGCTCATCAAGTGAGGAAGATACTATCGAAATGTACTGGTATTTAAGAAATAAAAAAAGGAAAAGGAGGGAGTATTGGATACATCCATACAATTTTTATAATGTTCAACACAGTTCTGCCATAGTTAGCAGAGAATTATCGCAACATGAATCAAAATTTAAAGAATTCTATCGAATGAGCCCTGATTGTTTCAATTTTTTGTTAGAATTAGTGTCACCTGCTCTTGAAAAACAGGACACTAAATACAAACTAGCTGTTTCTGCATCCGAAAAGCTGCTTATAACTTTAAGGTAAGTGAATTAAGAATAAGAAAGAAAATAAAATTAAGACTGTAAATATTTCAAATATATATATTTTTACTAAAAAAAAAATGTAAATTTTTATTTTAACTGAACTACATTTTTGTATAATACAACTGCAAACTATTTTCAACATTTATTCCTATTCCTCCATGAAAGTCATTAGTAGTTTGTTGAGATGATAAGTCAATCGAGTTAGTTTGAATCCATGAAGAGTCACTAATAGTCGGAGAATATGGAGTTGATGATCTAGATGTGCCTTGTTCAACCTCATCCTTGTTCAAATAATAAAATAGTTTATATCAAAAACATTGTGTTTTATTCTCCGGCAAATGGGGTATTCATCCGTAATTTAAAAAAAAAAATGTGAGCTATAGAGGTCGGTCAATGTGGGAATCAACATAATCAGCAAATTCCTGAACCAGCGGCATTTCAATAAAGACACCACAGAACCTTTCCTTCAATTAATTATTAAAGAGAATTTTTGATAATGTACACACTACTTGAATTACCATTCCTTTCAAATGCATACGTATAATATAATTTTTAAATTTATCTTACATGTCGTTCGACACGAGCGACAGCAGACTAGCATGCTATGTCGCTTAAGACAAATGTCAGTGTCTGCTATGTCGTATCTCCTAGGTGTGCAGCAGTTTTGTGTTTTCAATGCAATTTAAATGTACTCAAGCGATGCGTGTCTCCAAGCGACACATATCTTATGTCTCTTATGTCGTATCTGCTGTGTCGTATCTGCTAGGTGTGCAGCCGCACTTAGTCTATAATTTGAATTTTGAAATATAAATTTTTGTAAATTAAGTCTAAAATGTGTTAAATCACTATATTGAGCCGTACTGTGGGCTGCGGATTATACATAATAATAAAGTTTTTCCTCTTAAGGTACCATCACAGTGTGTTAAATAGTTTTTCTTAATCCTTTATTTTATTCTGGTTTATTATATTTCTGATTTTTTATATCTCTATTTCTAGTTTTACTATATTTCTAATTTTTATATTTATTATATTTATGGTTCCTTTTTTATATTTTATGCTACTGAAGAGGGCTACAAAAGTAGCCGAAACCGGTCTGGCGAATATTTTATATTTTACATTTTTTGTGGGTCCTTAAGGGGGATAGCTTTATTATTATGTCTAAAATGTGTGTTTATTTCCTCTGAAATGTGTCTGTTTAATCTGTGCTTTCTTCTTCCTATGGGTGGGGGGGGAGTGTCTTATCAGCCCATGCACTGATTCCCAGCGGAATATTATGTAGTAACCAATTTGTGCCTTGCTTAAAGATAAAAGATAATTGTAAACATTTTTACATTTAAATGAACATTTTTTTGGGAAGATTTCAAATATTTTTTCATACACACACCGGCAGAATTAGCGGAACATACAAAAAATCTGTAAAAATCAAACAAACCATTTAATTTCAATAAAATATTAATCTTATTTAATTATTCACTTAAAATTACATGTTCACAAGTCGATATACCTTTGTTTTCGGTAGCAAAACGAGTAACCACATAAAATGACAAATTTTTGGAATCTTATATCGTCTAAGAATAATTTAAGTTAAAGATTATTTAACAAATAGAAAATAAAACACAGCGTTTCAACCCCGCCTGGTTCCTCCCGTGCTTTTATCAAAGCTTCCATTCGTTTTTCTGTACTCAGAATGATGTTATCTATAGTTTCCTGGGACAGTCTTTATCATTCTTCAATTACGGCAGTTTGAAGCTCGACCACATTGAGAAGAAACGGCATTTGAATTCAAAAATGACAGACATCTTAAAAAGAATTACATCAATAATAGATAAAAACAATTCTATGGAAGGTTAATTGATTCGTTACTTCAATATTATTTTCAAAACCGCCAACTTTGTTTAATAAATAGGTTTTTATATTTTTTTTTTATGTTCCGTTAATTATGCCGGTGTGTGTATTTATTTGGTATAAAAAAAAATACCCCTGTCGCAGCATCCTGTTTAACATAACGAATTTCCTGTTACAAAATTTATTTTTTCTTGAAATCAAACTTACTATATAATAGATTAATGGTTCGAAAACGTATTTTTACTATGGTGTTAAAAAATTTCAAAAAACTTTTCAATTTTGACTTAGCAAAAACCCACTTTTTCGAGATTCCGGGCATCGGACTTATCCGGCTGTTGAACTCATCCAAAGATTTGGGATTTCCAACGTTTTTATTAAATTTTGTAAAAATCGGATGTTTTGTTCGACGACAATGACTAGGATTCAAATTATACTGTCTCAGAAACTAATAGTGATGAAACTACACGGAGAGAAAATTCCTATAAAAATTACTGTGCTCATACTACAATCGACGTGTAACAGGCGAACATATCCAATTTTACCGTACAAAAATTGGATATGTTCGCCTGTTACACGTCGATTGTAGTATGAGCACAGTAATTTTTATAGGAATTTTCTCTCCGTGTACTTTTTAATCTCAAACATAGCAAGCGGTGATTTTATGTAAGTCAGCTGAGAGTTCTTGTGCAAAATATACGAAAAAAGAAAAGAAAAGGCGGTGAATTTTTTTAAGCCAAACACAGAATAAAAATTTCTTTTGAGCTAAAATCATTTTATTTGCTAACATTATTCTGAACCATTTAGTGGCCACCATAAAAGACGTATAGTTTAAATAAAATTTACGAATTGCATATTCTAGCTTACATTACAGTCAAATAACTATATACAGAATCTAACATTCACTGATTACCAACGACTTTCTGATGGCTTTCGTTGCTGACTTTAGTGCTTCTACGAGGCTCCTCTACGTTTGCCATTTTCATCATTTCAATTTATAAAATAATAATAATAATGATAATAATCATTCGTTTATGATTGGTTCGTTCATCATATTCATTTCATATTATAAAATCAAAATATCAATTTTCTCTATCATGTTTGTTTTCTTTGAAATATCAATATTGAATTTTCATATATACGATAACCATACCTAACTATATCAATATGTGTGCGCTTATATTTGAGAAGTTATAATCAAAAAATCAGTTAGCCGTTGACCAAAGTTCTACAAAAGGTTTTACCTACAGGATATTTCAAAAGTTAGAGATGAGATCTATTAAAAACACTTAAAAAGTTTCATATAAAAACTGTTGAAAACTTAATTTCCATTCAATTCGAAATTCCAGGATTTTTTTGAAAGTTTTTGAATTTTCTGTGACGTGGGTTTTTTAAATTTATTTTTTATCCTTACAACTAAAAAAAGAAATTGTTGATTTTTAATTTTTGAGCTAACTGTATAAGTATGTGTGCTTCTATTTGAGAAGTTATAATCAAAAAACTAGTTAGCCGTTGACCAAAGTTCTACAGAAGGTTTTACAGGATATTTCAAAAGTTAAGGATGAGATCTGTTGAAAACAACCATGATGAAAAAATTGTAAAAAGTTTCAAATAAAACTGTTAAAACTTAATTTCCATTCAGTACGAAATTCCAGGAATTTTTTTTTTTTTTGAAAGATTTTAGAGCTTTTATGTTGTGGATAGTGATGAGCAAATGCAAGACCAAGACCAAGACTTGGCAGTCTTGGTCTTGTTCTTGCATTAAGAATCTTGGTCTTGGTTTTGCTAGAGCAGTTTGAATCTTGGTCTTGGTCTTGGTCTTGCAAAATGCAGTCTTGGTTTTGGTCTTGCAAAATGCAGTCTTGGTCTTGGTATTGCTAAAACATCTCGCACTTTCTTGCATTTTTTTATTAGCGAATTTTTTCCTTCTAAAATCAAAATTTTCTCTGTTTACGGTATTAATTATACTTTCAAACTATTTAAATAGTTTAGCAAGAGTCTTGCTCTTTTCTTGCTTTTGTCTTGGTCTTGCACACTTGAGTCTTGGTCTTGGTCTTGCAGCCATACTTATAGTCTTGGTCTTGGTCTCGCTCTTGGTATACATAGTCTTGGTCTTGCAAAATAATGCAAGACCAAGACAAGACTCCAAGACCAAGACTAATTTTGCCATCACTAGTTGTGGATTTTTGAAAATGTTTTTATTCTTACAACTAAGAAAATAAATTGTTGATTTTTAATTTTGTGAAACTTTTTAATAGTTTAAACTGTTAAATATTGTCTCCTGTTTTTATATTATAAAAAGTGCTATTGCAATCTGTGATTTCCATAGTTGTGTTTGAAATCCTAGAATATCCTGAAAACGGCTGAAGTAATTCCCGTCAAACCTAGTTAACAATATTCCGACAATCAACAACTTTCAAATAAAAAAAAAAACCGTATTAAAATTGAGCCGTTCTAGAGATAAAAATGGTAACTGACATAAAAATTCGTCGTGAATAAAAAGTGAGTGTAACCGTAAGCGGTTAAACATTTTCCACAACTCATATTATCTTTAGGAAGCGTTAAACAGGATAATAATTTACACAACTTTTTTTTTTGTGCTTTAGTGCAAAATTACCTAACATTTTGCAAATTGTATATAATCTGTAAAGTTTATAGTTTTTATTTTCTTCTTTATAGATGCTGCTGGTAAGCGGTTATGCGCCAAGTGTCCTTCAACAACTTTGTTCCTTACAATTTCCCTACTTCTCCGTTCCAAAATTATCCGCAATTTTGTATCCAACACTATTGGGTTGCTGTTACGATAATCCACACACCAGACAAATATTAGAACAAGAGCTGTCGTTTGAGGTAAGTTTCTTGGAGTGTTTTTTTTATATAAATTTTATTCTACAAAGATCTAATTTTTGGAGTAGGAATATTTTTTGCATCATATATTTAATAAATATTTAATAATTCATATTTGCAAATGTAGAAACATGTTTGAAGTTATTACTTTTTTAAAATACTACCGTCAGCCGAGGCTACTTTGACATAGTTTTAAAGGTTTTTGAAATGATCTTTTCTTATGCCCTTTAAGCGAGGTTTTTGTGTCTGATCTTCATTGTCATTTGGTTTTTTGGCTACAAGTTTAAACAGAACGCTTTTGGATCCTTATATACATATACATATTATTGTTTTTTTTAAGTGCCAGAATGACTCCAAGTATGGCTTGCTTTGATATAATTGTGTAATTGTATCAAATGTCATAATGAAATACAACTGCGGGGGTATTTTGATATCTAAAAAAAGGAAAGTTTCATGAATATTCAATCTCAGAGACCATCATAAAAAGGTTAATTTATAAATAAAAACAATAATTTATTTTTTAATATTAATAGATTTGAGCGTTACTTTATGTTATTCCATATTTGTAAATAATAAACAAATACTTTACTTTGCAAAATACCACTTTTATTTTGGAAACAATGTCACAGTTTCAAAAATAAAAGTGGTATTTTGCAAAGTAAAGTATTTGTTTACTATTTACAATTTATTTTTTGCTTAATAAAATTAAATTTACTAAAGTAAGCTTCTTGTAATAGTAATAAGAAGAGACACTTCGTCTTACAATCACAATAAATTACGACACTTACATCACTTCTATCACAATAAATTACGACACTTAAAAATCAAGAAAATTTATAAAAAATACAGTCAGTTTGAGTCTTCATACCCATAGGGGGGATTCTGGTTTCCCGTGTTGCACATTTCGTACACGCATTGGTTACAGGTGACACCAGATCCAATCTTTGTTTAGGGAATACAAACGGAAGTCACATCTGGAGATGGTACACAAATTTTGATAATCCTGTGTTAAAGCACTCAAAGGAATGTTGTCGTCTTCTAAAGAAACGACAGCAGTGCTTGCAACAAATTTTTAACTAATAATAACAAAACAACTCTTAAAGCGTCGAAATTATTCCTGTATCAGAGTAGCTCTGCGATGTCAAAGTAACTCCGGTTTACGGTACTAATATACATTTGTGTCTTTTCTAGTACATAAAAGTAATTCCGAATTTGAATATTTTGTTTTTGATCCATTTCTTGAAGGCGTTCGCTCACAACTATAAACCTTTTTGAAAAAAGCTTTTTGAGTTTTTCTTTCAAGTTTTCCAATTTTGATTCCAAGCAAATTTATAAGACTAAAAGAATATTTTATTTCAGTTATTAGCCGATTTCATGAATTCGTCGGATGGGCAACAGCATCCACTTGTAAAATTGTTAAAGAATGATTAAGTCAATTTAGAAAAAGGAAGAATTAAGGCATATATGTATACCTACTTACTTGTAATTTACGTCTTTTTTTTTCTTTTTGTAGGAAATTTATTTATATAAATACATTTTTTTATATTATTTAAAAAAAAACATATACACTCCTCCTGCTGCGTGATACGTCATACATAATTATGTAAATACATATTTATAGAGAATTTATTTATGAATAAAATTATATCGAAGAAAGTATATAAAAATTTCGTTCAAATATTTTAAATAAAAAAATTTATCAGTTAATAGTAGTAAAAGATTTTCTTTCATTATAATTTTTTCTCTTGTTAAAAAATAACTACAGTGAAAATTCGAAAATTTATTGATTCTATATTTGGCTATTTCTTTACTAATTGGAAAACTTTTATACAAAACTGTCCCAAGCATATTTTTCTTAAATATTAAGAAAATATGTGTAAATACAATGAAAGGCATTAATAAAAGAAATGTGTATCTTTTAAAAAAGCTTACCAATTATCCTCTTTATTTGTGAATTATGAACGATTTTATGAAAAATCGCGACAGGGGACTGTTCCAGGGGAAGAAAAAACATATTTTCGTTGAATAGAAGCAATCAAAATCTTTGTTTTTATATAGTATAACTTTTAGAATCTATATTACGTACGAATAAATCAAAAATTTCTAAGTAAATTAAACATTATAATGAATTTTCTTAATGCTATAGGATGCTTGTCATTAAAGTCAAAAAATTTTGACTAAATTGCCTTTTTAAGTAGCTAAACTTATAATTCTAAAGTCATAAAATTATGTATTATAAAATTAATATTAGAACAAGAAGAAACATTACCCTACCAACTTATCTCGCTATGAAATGACAGGAGACTGTTGGCCAGGGGACTTTTACTCAGGCTGTAATGATACTGAAAATAAATATTTGTAAGAATACCTCTAATTCTGGAAATGGGACACAACAGGGAACTGTGAATTGACTGTAAAAAGTGACTCTAAATTGAATATTACAATATTATATTACTAAATGAGTTATGAGGTGCCAAGAATAACTGATATATTGTCGTTATTAATACATAAAACTCAACAATAATAAGATCTACTTGGGACAGCGATTTTCCAATTAGTAGAAAAATAGCCATGTAAGAAATTTTTCACACACAATCTTCAAAATTTCGAATTTTTATTGTATAAGCAGTTCCTTGTTAAACATAAACAGGAATGTGGAAAAAGAATGGAAGCAATTGGTAAGTGTTGGTAAATGGTTAAGAATTTTTGAAACTTCAAAATATTTAAGTTAGCATTTCCCAGAAACTCTTATAACATTTTATGTATTTAGAATTTCTTTTTAAATTCCTATAATGTTACCATTATTATCAGCCAATTTTAGATTTGAAAAGAAAGCACGACGGATTGTACAAATACAAGTAATAAAACCATAAAACAAAAATTGAAATTGATTTGTTTTGTTTGCCACAGACGTCACCCATATCATTTCTTTTAATACTTTAAATATTAAATAATGATGCGAATGGAGTACGAGAATAGTGGTGGGGGTTCCAGGATTTGGAAGGTATGCGTCTGCAGCCACCATTTTAGACGAATTCGTCTGAAATTATAAAACAAAATTGTAGACAGCCATTGTTTACTTGACTTTATACAGAACTAATCACCCACTTGTTGTGTTTTATGGTTATATTACTCTTATCTGCACGATGTTGTATGTTTATGTGTTTTAGACTTTACATAATCTGTCCATTTGAATTTTGGAAAGCTGAGGCTGTTTTTATTCATTAAATATTTTCATTTTTTTTGTCATTTTTAATTCATCCGTTACAATGTACGTTGGTTCTATAACGCACACAAATCATATTCACTGATTATAATTAGTCATTATGTTATCAAGTGACGTTGTACATATTGCATAAATGTGGGTAAATAGTTTATACATATAAACACATCATAATTTAGATAAATCATGTTTCAGCTTAGAGAAAAGATCAACGGAAAGAAGTTAGCGCCGTAAGTTGAAAAGTTCATGTGTTTTCTTGTTGCCTGAATTGTTCCCAAATTGCTCTCTTGTAATCAGCAATTGCTCCAATAGAAATATAATTATTTATTTAGCTATTTACACCAATAAATTGTTCTTATTTTGCTCTATCTAAAAGCTAAATGTTAAGTTTTCTGAATAATAATTAAAATATACATATTATTTACTCACAACATAATCATCTATAGAATTTAATTTATGATAAAATTTAATTACCTCTAAATATATGCAAACGAGATCACAGTGTATTTCTGATTGCCTATATTTTTTAATAGTTGTCTAATCTATACATATAATAAAACTGTAAATCTGTCTCTGTCTGTCTGTCTGTCTGTTCACGCATCACGTAAAAACTACTGGACGGATTTTAATGAAATTTGGTGTGATGATAACTTATTACCTGGGTCAACATCTAAGATACTTTTTATTCCGGGAAAATGGAAAAACTATTTTGAGCATCTACACACATTACGCCAATTTACATATTTCATAAATTTCATAACTATAGCTACCAAAATTGTAGATAAATTTTGTATATAGTTTGGAAATTTTTCTGAATTTTAAATAAAAAATAATGTTGCTAATTGTGTACCGAAAAATACAATAAATACACAATTGTCAATTTGGAGACAATTTAATGCATTTTGTGTTGCAAGAAACTACAAATTGGAAAAAGAAACTACTCAACGTTTCGCGTGAACAACGTCACGGGTACGGCTAGTTATAAATATGATAAATATTATATTTTAATGTATGTTAATTATTATTCAGAAAAATTAACATTTCAGTTATGCAGAGAAAGAGCGTATTTTTTTTATTAACGTAAAGAAATTACATATAAAAAAAATATTTTAATTAAGTTATTTTCTGCAGTTTAGACGTATTATTATAATAAACCACAACTTTATCAATTTTTGGCGTCTTCAACTTCTTTCCGGTGAGAAGGTCACAATATCTTACGAAAAACAAATTAATTAATGTTATATGTATTATATAAAGTATAAAAAATAAGACTATAATTATGTAGCAAGTAAAGTTATACCGTTGCAAAAAACCAAGAGACTTGAAAAGCTTAAATAAAATTACAAGTATTAAAAATTTTAATAACTTTTTATATAAAATTAAAACAAAATATTTTAAACTAATATTACATTTTTATATTAATAAAAACACTAATTGTACTTACCCTATTTACATACTAATATTAAATGGGAAAGAAAATTCGATTTCCATCAAAACTGCTTTCATTGAAATGCGAGCTTTATTATCAGTGTACTATAAGATTTTTGTTGGAAATTTTGTTGTTGACGGAATTAAGTTGATATAAATAGATCAAATTGTTTTGTCAATTAATCTAATAGGAGTAGGATCTTCGGATCTTAACGTAGAGAATACAAAAAAGTTCCCCTATTGCTATTGCAAAGGAATGTTCTAATTTTTTTATCCGACATTTAAGAATATTTTAAGGAATCCAGAAATTTAAGTTGTTACAGAAATAAAAGTATTTCTTTTTTTAGTAATTGTTACATTGGAGAATGTTTTGTTTTATTTATTTATTTTTTTTATTATAAGATCTCAAAGGTGTCTAAAATAGGTCGAATTCAACTAATTGTTAAATTTTGTTCAGACAATTTGAATGAATATTTTGCAAAGAGAACAAGTGAAGATTTCTTTTAACATATTTTTGATTTTTTATTATCTAAATACAGACGAAACTCGACTTACAGATGCTTTAAGGTATTGATACTGCTCACAGCTTTACCTATAAACAAACTACCGTAGACCGGGATGAATAGGCACGAATTCAGACTTCACACCGTATTTTTTTGTATATATTTTATGAGTACCTAATCTTTGATATATCAAAAATGTATACGAGGATGGTCACTTTATCACAGTATCCAAAAAATTTTGAAAATATCGGTGGTTTTTTAAAAAAATAACAAAAATCATATATAATTTCTTGTCTATGAAAAATTGAGGTCAAAAGAGACGATAAAAGGGTGAATGGGGACAACCCATAGGGCCGACCAAAATTGAAATTTAATTATAACAGAATTTCGAATTTTTTGTACTTGCAAATTAAAAAAGAAATAATAATTGATTATTTTCTGTAGAAATAAATGTAGAATTTAAAATAAAGTTTATAAAATATAGAAATGTTATGCTGAATGTGCTTATAAAAATGTTGGAATGACTTGATAACCTTGAAGGTGCTCTCTTCTATGTTTCAATACATGCTTCATCCGTCCCTAATCACCCCACATTCGTCCCTTTATACTTTTATATAACGTCCCTATTAACCTATACAGTGTCTCTATTCACACCTTTTCCGTCCCTATTAACTTCCAAACTCGCCCAAACTCAAGTCTTCATTACTTCCTCTTAAAAAAATAAAAAAATAAAAACAACTAAAAGTCTGCAGCCTTCTTTTTCCAGATATGTTTCAAAATAATTAAATTTACGTTTAAACAACAATTTATTCATAAGAACACCAAAATAAGTAAGTTTTTTGGAACAAAAAATAGCACTGTTTGAAGACGTCAATCTTGTTACCCGAAAGAATAGTGATTATACTATAATTTAAGTAAGATATATGTTCATATTTACATTTAGTATTTTTAAATTAAGTTCATGAATCATGTTTTTCGTTTCGTCCCTATTCACCCGCCTGTCCCGATTCATTCCACCCTATGGTATACATAAATATGAACCATAGAACACTAGAAGCCAACTAATATCAAAAAAGTGTAATTGGCTTGGAGTCATTTGGAGACGTGTCACAGCTTAAGGCATTAGTCAGTCCGTGTCTGTCGTCGAACGCACAGTGCATTGTATGTACATTGTTACCATTGTTAGTCGAACACGTTGAACAGCTCTCTCTGGTAATACATGTGTTGCAGTAGTGTGCGTAAGTACGCACACTACTAAAAAACACCAAACTAATACACTGCAAACAGTGTGTATCTACACAAACAGAGTGGGGAGATTTACGTCATAAACTCATTACAAGTGGAACAGAGACATAGACAATCTAGTTTGACCCATTGATATGAACCTACTTTCATAGTACCTACCACTGAGCGCGTATAACTGGGTGCCAGGTACATATATGCGTATGTATGGTTTGTCTACATAGAAGTCGAGTAAAATTCCGAGGAGGGTTAATAACTTAAAACGATTATAAGTCGAGTTACGCCTTTAGGCACTGTTTTATAAATTTAACTATAAGGTACCTTCTTAATTATTCGTAATTTTACTTAAGTAAAAACTAATGATGGACATAATCGTATTTACAATATTTAATAATCAGTTTCTTGATTTATGAGTGATTTTAAAAGTCAAATGAAATATAATCCGAATTATTTGTTAGTATCCAGTTGCGTGTACATATACTGCATATATCAGAGAATATGTTTCTTCCACTTTCATATTTTATACAGACAAAGTTAAGACTAATATTCAAGTATTCAAATTATTCATGAAATTCTATATCACTCATACAAATATACAATAACGGTACAGTTGGTCCCACTACCCAAGTATAGATAATTGAAGAGGTGGATTCCAAAAGGCGCTAAGTCACTTTTTGCAATTTTTCAGGAAATGTAAAAAACTATCTAGGTAGGCAATTGTAGTAATCTGTTTAAATTATTTTCAAGTTCTTAGATAATAATTATTATTGATGTTACTTATTTGTTTTTATTTATACATATAATTTTCAATAGATTATATTGAAAAAAAAAACCTTTAAAAAGTTGGGTTGAGTTGGTTAAAATAAACCTAGTTTGTTTAAATACAGATATATCTTATTCAAGAAACATTTTAAACAGTGCATTATTAGCTATTTCATGTGTTTGACATAACAGAAAATCTGTCTGCAAGCAAATTTGGAAAAAAATACCAGCTATTATTGGAAAAAAAAATGCAATGGTTTACGAGTAAATTTGACTTAGAGCGTTTTGAAATAAAACTGTCACTGACTTAGCGCTTTTTTGGAAAACATTCCATTTTTCATCATTCATTTTACAGTAGACTAAGCTCATTTTGAAGGGTGGACTCTGAAAATCGTGTAGAGCTGGACTTGAACATTCTGCATCAACTAAAATCTCACATTAGACAAAAAATGACTTAGCGCCTTTTGGAATCCACCTCTTCAATTAATAGATACTGTATGTATACATATTGTACATAATGTTATGCTAACAAGTAAAGCTCGCAAGCTCCTGAAAAATTTCGTTATTTTTTCGCTACGATGCACTGTTAGCGAGATATTTACGATCAAAAGTTTACGATAACAAAGAGTATCATTTAAAAACAAATATAAAAAAATACGTGTCGCTTACTTTTTCTACAATATATCCAAATTTCATAAAAATCGATAGATTCGACCTTAGGACTTTTACTTGTAAGTGTGCATTTGATATTGAATATGTATATTCCTTATCTCATACACCTGAAAAGTGGAAAAAACTTAGCAATAATAACGATTGTTCATTCATACTGCATTCATAATAGATACACATAATTTCTTCTATACTGCATTATTTTATCTAAATTATTATATACGTATATAATTCGAATTATTTCCATAATCGGATGTTTTCGATTATTTAAAAAATGAAATTATCGATTATTTGTAATTTGAATTATTCTAGCACTGGTAAAAATAATATTACTGGTTGAAGATTTGGTTAATAATACCTTTACCACGATTAGTTAAATTTATAAAACCGTTTATAAGGGATTAATTGTTAGGCGTTGCATAATTTCTGTTTGTTTTAAAAAAGAAGGAATAACAATGAAAAAGTGATACATAAGAAAATATTATTAAATAAAAAAAGTACCAATAATAATAATAATAAATGATATTTTTATTAGAATTTCTAGATCATCTGTGATTTCTATGTATTTAAAAAATTAATATAATATAAAATATTATGTAAACTGTAATAATAACGAAATTGTTATAATTTTGCACTAACTTAAAATAACAAATAAATTATGTGAGAAAAAATCTGTGTGTTTTATTATTTATTTGTTTGAATTCTTTTCAGATTTAAGACGAGTAATTTTAAAGGTATGTATAAACATTAAGTATTATAGATTTTGTCAGTCATACAGAAAGCACTTTTACTGTAAAAAGGGTTAATTTACCACATTTATAAAAGTAGTAGTCATAACAAATTAAATAAACCACATATTTATAAAAATTGTATACCGCGCCCCGCGCGTTTAATTACTGAGGATTGTTTGGTGCCATCATAAATCAAAAAAATATGGTTGGTTGGTGCTTTTAAGTAAAACGCGAACTGATTCATAAAAGAAAGATATATGATCTAGAATCTGAAGTAGATAAACATACAGTAGTGTGGTTTGTATGTAATTCTGTTTATATTTTCACTCCATTAAGTGGTTAACGAAAGACATATAAGTGTTACAATGTTTTTAAGAAACCATATTATTATGTATTTTTTTAGTAATTTTTAAAAAATTGTATTACTTTTTATGATTATTCATATAGTTTTAAGGGGTTATATGCACTTGTGTTGGAGAAAAATAGCAGAATGTCACAATTTTTAGTCGAATTTTCTCCGAAAAATTAGACTTATACAGTCTATACGATAAGAGCTGCGAGAGGCGAGACCAGGGGCGCTATCCGTTTTCGGACCCGTAGAACACGATTATGTAAAAAAAAAAGATGTCTGATATATATATATATATATATATATTTTCCCGCAACCTTTTAATATGTGTAGGGCCCCCCTATGGAAGTTAAGAGATGAAATTTGGTAAATGGGGCTTATTCCGATGCACAACAATACTATCAAAGTGGGGTCAAATTTTGGGCAAATTTTTTTTCGGACCCGACCTTTAAGGGGGTCGTGGGGGGCTGAAAAGCAATAAAACTTTTTCAAACTGGTTTTAAATAATGTTTCGGTCAATTATCTACAACATATCCAAAATTCAGCTTCCTAGGATGATATGGTGGGAGTAGAGGGGGGAAAAACGATTTTCGCTGGATCTAACAGGCCCCCAGCCCCCCAGAATTAACGTAGAGGGTTGAAATTTGGTGTGTTGATAAAGTTCGTACCTAGGTTGTGCTTTTTGGAGGTTTTAATATTTTACCCCCACCCCCCTCATTTTTAAGCTACAATTTCATGCATTTTCGACGTTTTCGAAGTTTGTACCACTCGCACAGGTCACCCGAATAAACCTAGAGGGCTGAAATTTTGTATTCGGATTGAGTTAGTATCAAGGGGGTGCCTTTTGGGGGTCTCGACTTTTAACCCCTACCCCCACCATTTTTATACCCAAAAGAATATGATTTTTCTTGTTTTTTAACAGTTTCGTTCGGGTCAAAATCTCCCCAAATAAACCTAGAGGGCTGAAATTTGGTGTACAGGTTAAGCTAATAGCCAGACACTGTTTTTTGGAGGTTTCAACTTTTAACCCTTACCCCCACGATTTTGACGCCAATATTTCCTTAATTTTTTTGCTTGTTTTCTAACACGTCTAGAGACTCCATAAGGAAACCTAGAGGGCTGAAATTTTGTACATGTATTCAGTTAGTATCCAGCTAGTACCTTGTAGGGAGTCCGCATCACTTTTCCCCCCACTTCTCCCATTTTTACATCGGAATTGAATGCTATTGTTAAATGTGTTTTAAAAGCATTATGTTTATTCTAAATACAAGTAGGCGAATAGTAATTTTAAAAAATTTAAAAAAAAGTGAATACAATTTTTTAACAAATGAAATACATACATATTAAGTAATTTGCAAATGTTATTAAAGTCAATGTTTATTTATTTATTTAATTATTATTTAGGAATTTTGGATTTTTATTATTTATAAAATAGAAATTTTGGATTTTTTTGGAAAGAAAAAATATCTTCATAAAAGCCTTCCAGTTTACTATTTAAGTTCCTTTTTTAATATTTAAAAGTAAAACACAAAGGCAATTGGCGGATAAGCATGGATAGAAATGCCCTTGTACGAATTGTGTTGGCTTTTTCCCTGTTAACTTCTATCGGCACAAAATTGAAATTTACTGAGATTCAGCCCTTAAAAACTTAAAATCTTTTTATAAAGCCCCGATCAACCGGACACTCATTATCAGTTTTGAAACCACCAAAATTACAAATCGCTTGTGGACTTTCAATTATATTTCGCTTGTAGACACTCAATACCGAAGAAATAATTTTTTATTTTTTATTTTTTTTATTTTTTATTTTTTTTTTTTGAAAGAAAAAATATCTTTATAAAGGCCTTCCAGTTTACTATTTAAGGTCCTTTTTTAATATTTAAAACTAAAACATAAAGGCAATTAGCGGATAAACATGGGCAGGAATGCCCTCGTACGAATTGTGTTGGTTTTTGTTCTGCTACCTGTTTTCGGCACAAAATTGAAATTTACTGAGATACAGCCCTTAAATACTTAAAACCTTTTTTTAAAGCCTCGATCAGCCGAACACTCATGACCAGTTTTGAAACCAACAAAATGACAATTCGGTTGTAGACTTTCAATTACATTTCGCTTGTAAACATTCAATACCGAAGATGAAGGGGAAAATTCGACTACCGTGATGGGGCCCCGCTGCTCACGGCGTTTTTTTTTTTATTTGCTATAAAAAATATTGAAAAACTTTTCGTAAGCATAATTTCTTGATAGTTAGTACTTCGATTGTTTTTTTACACTTATTTGTTATTGCAGTGGTTGGTCTGTGAATGGAGGAATTCCGAAAATTTTATTTTACTTTTTAAATTGTGGCATTTTTACAAACAAGTCATCTTTTGTACGATGATTAGTTTTCTTTTTGTTATAAAAAAAGTAATAATTGAAATAAAGAATTCTCCTCTCTAAAACCCTGCCCTTAACATTAACCTCAAAAGGAAAAAAAATATCTAATCTGTTGCGAATATCGCCACTTGATACTAATGCATTCATATGGATTTAGTCAGTTTACGAATACTGACGTCCTGTGGACTCCTCAGGGCGCGCGTCAAGTGAAAATACGTATACAAAAAAATACAAATTGTATATCCGCACTATAGTGCTAGTGATTACTGTAGCGCCGCGACGGCGACACTATTAAATGATTCTTGCTTGCCTCCTGTTTCGCTTGACTAGAATAATTGTACCTCTGAAAATTGGAGGCGTATGGATGAGTGTAAACGAAAATTTAAATATATCTAGTCCTCAAAAATTTGGTTGAATCTCTATTTTCACAACTGTTTGTGAAGTTTATGGGCCAATTCGTATCGGCGTAAGCCAAAGTCGCTTGCTCTTGGCTTGCTTTTGTGATATTCGTATATTCTTGTCTATCGTATACAGTATACAATGTATACCGAACGTTAATATTTGACCCTTCTCTCTAGAACATGGAAAGTGAGACAGGAATATACAAATATCTCAAAAGCAAGCCAAGTGCGCTTCAAAACAAGTGTAATGTGATTAAAAATAAGAGCAAACGACTTTGGCTTACGCCGATACGAATTGGTCCTATACTTTAGTTTGGATGCAAATATTATTTCCATTTACGTACCTTACTAGAACAGGGCCGGCCCAACCAAAAGCGGAGCCGGGTGCAAAGTTGACTTACGGGACCTTGACATAAATTTTGTGCAACAAAATGACAGTTTATTGCATTTTGTTACTTTTACCTTGCACAAGTTGGTATAGTAAGAGGTAGGATGAAACATTTGCAAATGTTAAACAAATGGCAGATACTTATCGGATTAAAGAAGTTTCCGCCATCATACATCTTCGGTATACACAAAATAATTTTATAAAAAATTTCAACTGAACCAAAAAAAGATTATTCTGTGAACAAAATGTCCGGTTGCTCTTGTACTATAAGGTCAAAATTAGAGTATCCTAATCCTAACTAATATTATAAATGCGAAAGTGAGTTTGTTTGTTTGTTTGACTGGCTTTCACGCTTCAACAGCTTAACCAATCAACTTGAAACTTTGCACAGACATTGCATGCGGGACAGAGACGGTTATAGGTTACTTTTTATCTCGAGAAAATATTTCGTTCCCGAGGGAAAATACATTAAATTACAATAGCTGACTATTAAAAAACGAATAAATGATTTCAAACTTTTTACATATATTGCTAACAGAAAGGATGAAAAAGGACACAAACTAATTTGTACTCCGGGAAATTTCCTGTGGGAAAGTTCATTCCTGTGGAAAACTATATTTTAAATGAAACAAAAAACGATGATAGACAAAGATGACGACGATATTCAGCGTTAAACATAGGTTATTTTTTATCCCGACAAAATATCTCGTTCCTGAGGGAAAATATGCGGTTTTATTTCGTTTTCCTAAATATTTTATAGTAAAGTCGCTAATACCAATCACCATGCATAATTTAGATTTATGTCTAATATGATATTATGTTCAATCTTGAAAAATATCCTTCTGAAGATACAGTGGTAATAAGTAGTACAGTTGGAAAGATTTTAATCAAATATATATATACAGTCGACTCTCGTTAATTCGAAACTGGAGGGACTCTTAAAATATTACGAATTATAGAGAGGTTCGAATTATCGCAGCTAACAATTTTAATTTTTTAAGCATTTGCGATGAATAAACTTGAACTTGTCTCAAAATGTACTTAGGTACAATCTTTCTGTCTCTTTCTCTTTGCAACTTTGAATTGCTGAGTGTTTGACGCCGATGAGTTTGAATTAACGCGTTGTTTTGTCACGTAGCAATGATTTTTTCGTTCGAATTACCAAGTGTATAAAAATGTATTGTTTTAGTTCGAAATATACTTTTAAAGTGATACTTTTAAATTATAGAGAGTTTCGAATTATCGCAGGTTTGAATTAACGAGAGTCTACTGTAATGCATATTTTTTAAAACTTGTGGTTCTAGAACGGAATAATCGACAAAAAATTTTGATTTCATTAAATAAATTAGTATCGTTTTGCAAGTTACATTTAAGATTTTGATTTTGCAAAGTCAGTCAGCGGCGCGGAGCCTTTACGTCACACCGTTTACACCGCCCTACTTAACAGGCCCATGGATATAAATGGCGGGTCCCGGGAATAAGCCACATTTTTTAAAAATTTTCCCAAAAAAATAAATGAGGAGCAAAAAAATACTTCTTAGGACTTTTCCCCAGCCCTTACCGACAGTTACACGGGCCTGTCTTCAAGCCTGAGCCCCGGGACTGCTGTCCCGGCTGCGCTCCCCCTCGATGCTTAGAAGCATAATTACTCTTGTCAGTTAATATGATATAGGCAAATATAAATAAATTCATCCGGCCTCCGGTTTCTATGATCTTATTATACGGCAGCAAATAAATAAAACAAGTTTATATTTCAATTTTCAGATTTAAACACAAAAAAAGTGATTTCGTTTTAAATAACAAGCAAAAAAGAAATGTAATTGAGTTTTTTTTTTGTTATATACGGACGGTTAGCGCACTGTTTTAAATAAACAATCTGAATGTGATTGTTAGTTATAGAGATATATTTTTTTGTTATTTTTTATTTAAATAAACTTATTGTAAATTATTTACAAATGTGATGCGGACGAAAAAAATCCGCCTGTCGCCATATGCTTTTTAACTAAAGTAATTATTTATTTTTTATCATTATAGGATTTCTTACAAAAAAAATTTGTTCCTTTGTATTTTAAAAGTGAAAACTTCCTATTCCGAAATGATAATTTTGATTAAAAAAGATTTCCAAATTTCTGAAAATCAACCTTTTCATGTAAGTAGTTTATTTCGTTCAACTCGTATAGAACTTAAAAGCTATAGGTGGAATCTATAGATGAATTATACAAATAGTCATTTTTATTGATTATGTAATATTTTTGTATCAACCCCTTTTTATTTTTCCTGTTAAAAATGTTCATTAGTAGGTTTAAATCGTATGTCGTACTGATGTATGATTTATACAAATAAGAATGATATAACGTTAACGTAATAGTAATTATATAAATTAACGATCATTGACGAAGATAGATGGGAGAATATTTTTAAAAAATTGTGTCCAATTTCACTGTAGTTTTGAAACCGAAAACGTATGTCACTAGTGTCGAATTTAAGAGCTTGCTTACAGTTCAGAAAATTTGGGTTCCTTTAGAATATTCAATCCCACTAGATAGCTTTTATACTGGTAATTCGATTGGACTTTCGATTTTATCGAAAATAAAGCAAAAAATTTTAATTCTTTATGTAGGTCCATGATACAGCTCAAGTCAACTATAAATGGTCTGACGTCATCTAACAAATATCACAAATGAAGCAAAATGAGACGAATCTATAGTCTTTTGTCTGTTTTCTTTTTGTTATTTTTACATTTTAGTAACTACATATAGTAACTTAAAATTGTACGTCTAATTCTCTAATTTTGTTTTATTTATTAATGACATTAGATTATTCTGGTTGTTTGTTTAGCTATGTGTTACGTAAAAATTATTGGCCCTAGTCGAATGAAGTTAAAGATAACGTACTACTTGAATTATAAATTATAAGATTTACTTCAATGCATTCTGAACATTTTTAGAATTTTTGTCTGGAATGAAGAACGATAAATTATGGATATATTCAAGTACCTATAAAATTACGAAAATTTTACCTTAGAGAAGGATAATAATAAAATCTAATTATTGAAAAGTGCACACACGATTTTAAAAATGTTTCCCAGGCAGCTGATGGAACCATAAAAAGGCTTAATTAAAATTGAACTACTGCTAAAATTATTAATGTAATTATCAACGAAAAGATTTCAGGGCATGAAAATTACATATACATATTAGTAACGCTAATTTTGAGAATTTAGAGTTGTTTGGTGAGTGAAAATGGAACTGATTTTCTATAGTGTTTTAAATGTACCCCAATATCTAGTGTCCGACCGAAACTAGTTTTTCAACCGAAACCGAAACCGAAACCGAACTTCGGTCGCTGCCTCAATTTCGGCCGAAACCGAAATCGAAACCGAAACTTTCTTTTAAGGCAATTTCTTACTACCTTATTTCAATTTCAGTGTATCTAAAAAGCCCGTATTTGAGTAATAATTAGTTATTTAATAAAAATAAAGAATCGAATCCTAGACATTTGTCTCATTTGTCTATTCGGTGATCCGACCCTAAACGGAGTACATAATTATTAAGTTTCCAACAATCCAAAAGGAAACTTTGGTATTAACGAGATTTATTAGTACTTAATTGAGAGTGAAAAAGACGATCCGAATAATGCCGATCGTGACCGAAGGCAGCACATCAGCTCACAAACGTAGTTTCGGTTTCGGTCACAGTTTCGGCTGTTTTGCTGCCGAAACCGAAACTAAACCGAAACTCCAATTTTTTGCCGAAACTGACCGAAACCGAAACCGAAACCGAAATTTCGGTCGGACACTACCAATATCTTCTTTATACGTAGTTTTATTTACAATTAACACTGGGTCTTTAAAGGAACAGTCGAAATTTAAGACTCAAATTTCTCTCTCATGAATAAAGCGCGGGTTTTGGCTACCCTCCGTTAAAAATCTAGTTAGTAGTGGGGACTCAAGGTCCAATGGATGCCCGGGTCTGGCGATTGACTTGCTGATGCGAGCCAGTGAAAGTTTCATCCGTTCCCTAAAAGGGTCAGTGTACACACGGCGTCAGTATTTTCGAAGGTAAGTAAATGGTGTTATTTTTATCTTTGTCGTAGTTTTTCAGTTTTTTTAAACCTAAAATAAATTACTGTATACCGTTATAATTCATTGATGGATCTACCTTAGATGACATGGATAACGTGCACAGCAGTGGAATCGCAACTTTATTTTTTCATTTTTTTTTTTTATTTTTTATATAAAACAAAATTTTGCTCCATTTTTTTTCTTTACTTTTTTGCTTTTTCTGTTTTTTCTATTATTATTTAATTTCTTTTATATTTTCAATAATAAAAACTCATTTTGTGCCAAATAATTACTGTTCCGTTTATTATGACTTACCTGTAAATATTCCCCATTTTCAGGTGCTTGAATAATTCAACTTTTTGGAGCCAACGCCAAAAAAATTATATTCATTTGAAAGCTCATAGTATAAGCTATAAAAGCCTAAAACCATTTGTTTTAATATTCCTTCATTGTAGAGTTAGGAATTTTTTTACAAAATTTTATTTTTCATGCTTTTTGGACTACTGGTCGATTTTTATTAATAACAGTTTTAAACTTCTGACTCTGGAAACTGCTGGGCCATGTAGTAGACACTCCAAAAAGTAACTCAGAATTTTTTGAGATTTTTTGGAAGCCTAGAAAACTTTGAAAACACGACCGTTCCCTGAAAGACCCAGTGTACACACCGTGTTCTTGAAAATATAGTGTACACACGCCGGATTAAGATAATTCTATGTAGATGAAATTGCAGGGTACAACTAGTATACCACAAAGTCAGAGGAAAACTCAAATACTGTCTAGAAAACTGCGAAAAGATATAGAAATTTTGTCTTGAGCCTGTTATCATATTGTGAAGAAATTGTTTTAGACCACACCAAATCTTCATTCCTTTATAATTTGTTTTAATGGCTTCGGTGGTCTACATAACGTTGTTCTTGTCTGTACAAACTATTCATTTTATGGTCAATAAAAAATATCCTTTTTAATACAGGAACAAAAACATGATAAATATACACAAACTACATCAGGCGATGAGTCCGTCGTTGATGTGTTTTGGTTCAATTTTTATAAATTACATCGCTCACTTTCTACAAAACACATCACAGCTTTCAAATACTAATTTCCGATACATTTTAAATTCATTTATCATCAATAATAAGATGATATGATGTTTCCTGGTTATGGCATTATTGTTATTTTTCGATATTTTATGTGTTACTTTTATACAATACATACAAACATGTAAACACATACTTTTGTATAAAAACATTTGTATTTAATACTCATAGGTATTGATGTATTGATTTTGTTTTTAAATTTACGTTCATCAGAAAAGTAGATAAATTATTCCATTTTGATAAAATATACCTCTTACATCAATTTATCAAAAATATTTTTTTCTTTTTTCAAATAAAAAAATATGTTTTAGAGATAAAAAAGAAAACATTATAGTTCCGGATTGAATTTTTCATGTTAATTTGTCCTGAAATGAAAAAATATTCGATTTCTCCGGTAGATAAATCATTTTGGCCATTTTTGCCATGTGTTGCAGTGTTGAAAGATACTTTTTTTTAATAACTTACTGAAAATAGTAGCTTATTTGTTATAAGTAATCTAAAGAAAATTAAACTGTTTTCTATACTAATACTGGTAATTTATACAAAAATGTTCTGAGCTTAAGAATATTAAATAGTCTTAGACTTCATGGTTCAAGGCAGTAGGTCTTATGTGTAAAACATCTTATAATTGCCTGGGCAGTATCGCTAGTTTTACAGGCAACATTATTAGCGTTAAAAAATTTATTCGGTACAAATTTTCAGGGCCGGATCTAAAGGGGGCAGCCGGGGCGCGTGCCCCCCTGCAAGATTTTAGAGGCGCCAAAACGGTGACTGACGTTTTTTTTTTTTGCTCGCCACTTACTTTTCGCAGGGAAAAATTTAAAAAAATCTCGGTGCGCGAAAATGTTTAATTTGGTGTTTTTCTCGGGGAGGGCGCCAACTGCACCGACAAAAATTTTTGCATCTATGGATCAAACTGCTTTTTGATAGTTGCGTTTTATTTTGTAAAATATTCACACTCATGTTGTAAGATTTATTGAAGTTGTACAGTAGCTATTTTTTTATCCGATGTTTAATAAAACTTTAAAACAATTATTTTTGTTAATACAGTCAAACCTTAATATAATAAATTTCAAGGGGATATGAAAAAATTCGTAATTTGTTATATTGAAATACCGAAGCTATTACGTGGACAGAAAACCTCTATACAGATTCGCTGTATAGAGGTTTTACGTTGAAAAAATTCGATATATAACACAGGAATTATTTTCTCTAAGAGAATCGTCAATTCGTTATAATAAGACTTTTAACATGCTTGGATTCGTAATGTAGAGATATATTGAGTGTTATGTGGAGTTCAAGACAATTTTTAAAAAATTATTACGTCGAGGAATTTTTTATATTGAGGTTCAACTGTATTTTAATAATATCAGCTACACCATGTAAAATATAGAGGAGCAATATATTTTTTAATAAAATTGATATCAATTATTTTATTTACTTCAATTTTTATGAAACTTATTAAAAAAACTGAATGTCTTAATCACTTATCTAAGTAATTACAAGTGTAACACTTAATGATTAGAATTTTTTATATTTCATAATATATACGGAGAGAAAATTCCTATAAAAATTACTGTGCTCAGCACTACAATCGACGTGTAAAAGGCGAACATAGGTATTCAATTCTGTAAGGTAAAAATATAAAGATTATAATTAATCATAAAAAATTTAAAGGATGGAATGTTCTTTTCGTAATATTATCTCCGTAAAATTTGTAAAACAGCACAGTAAAAAGTTCCATTACCGACAAAAAATAATTTTTAATTGTTTTTATTAAAAAAATTACCATGCTAACATGCTAATAATAGAAAGAAAAAAAACAGAAAGAAGGTTGGTTGTGTTGGGAACGCTGTAATGAAATGTACCTCACTCAGCGAGTTACATGCGAACCATAGGTGTGGACTGTGGAAGAAACTTTGTCAGACAGTTCGCACCAAGCACCTTGATTTATCAGACTGTGTTACAAGCAGCTAGCACAGCTAGTAGTCAGTTTCTTTTACACTCTCTTAGGACGATGTCATCGTTTAATTCATCTTTTTGTTATTTACCTATCTTTAGTATATGTATTAGAATATATTGTTGGCAATCATTTTTGTACACATGTTTTTACAGGTACAGTGTAACCAACATAAGGTCGCGAGTCAGATGCGCAAATGAAAGAGTACAACAACAAGAATTAAACTATAATATATAATGATAAAAGTTGTGTTAGCACCACATTAAATTTTACCATGCTAGCACATATTTTTTATTTTGGTCGTCGATCGCGCACGGATTATAGGGGAGCATGGTATTTTTTCTGAAATTTTCTCTACAAAAATTATAGGATTTTTCTCTCCGTGTAGTGTTCGTATTATGAGTACTTAATTCTGGATAGTTAAGAATGATGTTTCAAAATAAACAGATCCAGAAATTTTTCTGGTGACAATTGACCCTTGTCGCGTTACAATTGTTTCTCTTTTGATTAAAATTCTTAGTTATGTCAGGGTACCAGGTTATAGGCCGCTAATCTCTAATTATTAGGTACTCAAAATAATTTAGATTCTGTCTTGAAGTCCACTAAATACATTTTTTTTTTAAATTTTCACTTGACTTAGGAAATAATTTCTTATGTATTCTCAAATGAATACCAACATATCGATGGTTTTTTTGTAATATTTCCATCACTTACATGTTTCGACGCTCAAAAAAGCTTAATAGAAATAAAAAAATTATTGTTTCATCACTTTTAACAATATAAACAACTTATTTCTTCTGTTAGAAAAGGTTACTTACGTGTTTTCATGATTTCCACCCATTGTTTTTCTTTCCGCTAACAATAATATTTATACAAACGTCTTGTGTTGTTATTTCTTTAAATATTACATACTTATTAGTAAAGCGAGGAATTGTAGTGTAGTATAAATCATTATGTCAAAAAATTGAATCCTTTTCCAGGATTCAATAAAACAAGTAATGAGGGGTAAAAACAAGTATGAGGGGTTAAAAAATGAAAATAAACTGTAATTTAAAAACTATAGTCATTTACAAATTTTAATTGTAAATGCAAAGGGAAATGATACTTTCAGTGAAGTGTAGCACACCTTTTAACATTTATTAATTTTCAACAAAACAGTAGTCAATACTGGCTAGATGCCTAGATGTTAGTTGCAACTAATAATTAAATACCCCTGTCGCAGCATCTGCATAACATAGCGAATTTCCAAATTTTGGGGACTGGCGGATCTCATCTAAGAACTGTACCTATTTAAAATAGTTTAGCTTTCTAAGAGTAAAAGATTTTTTAAAATCGGCTGGGTAATTAGTTTTGATATTTTTGGAACCCAAGAACCCGAACGGACTTTGTGCAGCATAGTTGTATCCATCTAAAATAATTTAGTTCTCTAACAGTGAAAAAATTTTCAAAATCGGTCGGTTAGTTTATTTTTTACAATAATGGGAACAGTAAACCCTGGCGGAAATCATACAACATAACCTTTATTCATCTAAAATAATTTTAGTAAAAAGTTTATCCTAACAGTAAGAAACGGGTCCTAGGGATCTCATATAACTTATGGTAGTTCGTAAGGTTCTTGTGGACATCATTTAATTACTTAATGAATTCAAATACTTTAACTTACTAACGGTGAAAAAATTTTCAAAATTTTCGACATTCGCTAAAAAAATCATTGAAAAATATTTGATATGTTTCGATCAATTAATGGTCAACATCAGCAAATAAAAGTTACTAAAATCGAAGAAAAGAATGAGTTATTTGTCCGTAGAAATTAAAATACAAATTCTGAAAACGAGCAAAGAAATATTGAAAAAACTAGATCGGCAAAACATTCTGACAAATAACACTACCCAACTAATACTTGCCAATTTGAATGAAACTTAACATACTTATTAAACAGCGAAAAATATTAAATACGTGTTTTTTTATTTCGGCTAAATACGCTTTTTAGGGGTAGAAAACACCATTCAACCTCTGTAGATGAAAACAGTTATAGCTAAATATTTTTGAAACGACATATTTTCTGAAAAAAGGGCTGAGTACCAAATTTGTAGAATTTAAAGCGATGCACTTGATAGTGACCCTGAAATCGATTTTCAAGGTCAGTTGAAAATGATTAGCCATTGCCGAACTTTGACCATATCCTGTACCTATAAGCAGTAATTTCATGTATTGACTCAATCTATCTTCAAAATTGATTTGTTGCGTTATTTTTCTAAAATAAAAAAAATAAAAACCTGACGAAATGGAAAAATAGGCGCAAATTTATAGAAAAAATTAGAAGAAAACATTTCTGTAAGTAATTTTAGAAGTAAAGTTAAGAAAATATTTAATATCACTCCAATTGTAAGTTAAACATTAACTTTATGTTATATTAGAAATTTTCAAAATTTTTTAAAATTTTTATTGCTACTCTATAGTTATTATATTAGGAATTCAATTCAACATATGATTAACTATTATTTTTCCGATTGCGATTGAGCAAGTATTTTTCAAAATTACTTCTTGATCACTTATTTTCTATCTTGCATGTGAAATTCGTTCGAATATACTTTGAACCATTTAGGGATGAAAAGTAAACTACTCCTTTTGAAAAATATTAAATGATTTTCAAATGACTTTGGAAATTGACCTCAAGGTCAACTTCAAAGTCATCATCAAGTGCATCACTTTGAACTCTATAACTTTGGTCCTAAGCACTTTTTTCAGAAAATATATCGTACCATAATCCACTTCTATGTTGATTCCTGGTCTCTTTTCCTGCGTTTCTAATATTTATGTCAATAAAAAATGTGCTACCGTAGACAAGGATGAATAGGTACGCATTCAGACTTCACACCGTATTTTTTTGTATTTATTTTATGAGTACCTAATCTTTAATATATTAAAAATTTACGCGAAGATGGTCACTTTATCAGCAGTATCCAAAAAAATTTAAAAATATCGGTGGTTTTTGAAAAATTAACAAAAATCGTATAATTTCTTCTCTATGAAAAATTGGGGTCAAAAGAGACTAGAAAAGAGTAAATGGGGACAACCCGTAGGGTCGACCAAAATTGAAATTCTAATATAAAATAATTTCGAACTTTTTGTATTTATACATTCAAAAAAGAAATAATAGGTACTTGATGATTTTCTGTAAAAATAAACGTAGAATCTAAAATAAAGTTTATATACTCCTGTCGTTTACCCCTAAGTTTATATTCCTCCTATTCTTATTTTAGTTCAAAAAATAATTTTTCAAAAGACTAAGACATAATAATTAATAACAGTGAGATTCTACGTCCATTTTCAGACTTTTGTCTCATACAGACGTTACCTAGAATTTTTTTTATCTACAAAAACATCAGTCTACAGAATTTAATTTATTAGTTAGGAAAATAATTCAAATATGTCTCACTAACAATAAATGTCTTAAATGAGTTTAAAAAATCAAAA
The DNA here is from genome assembly GCA_035578155.1 of Brachynemurus nebulosus. Classification (NCBI taxonomy): domain Eukaryota; kingdom Metazoa; phylum Arthropoda; class Insecta; order Neuroptera; family Myrmeleontidae; genus Brachynemurus; species Brachynemurus nebulosus. The sequence goes on from JAPWDM010000006.1 coordinate 36,999,240, forward strand.
CGATACTGTTTATTAAATTGCGTAAAAGCTAGTAAATGCAATAACAGATATGATGAATTTATAAGGATTTTCTTGTACTACAAAATCTTAAAAATATGGAAACGCGTACTTTTTTTTCGTTAATTGTGTTTTATTCTTTTGCACAAAATTTTAAAAATACTTTATTTTCTTAAGAAAGGGAGGCAACTTTAGTCACAGATATGCCTATGAACAGTTTTTGGTAATCCGGGAAAAACGAAAACACTTTTTAAAATTTTTTTATTGTTAAAATCGAAATGTTCTTTTAAAGAGGGTTAAAATTACCATATTTTATATTAAAATTTTGACACAATCACTCCCTAATTAACGAGCCTTACTTAATATTAGCAAATTGAGAAAAAACACGTCAATTAGATTTTTTTACACAGATTTTATTTGTTATATAATTCAAAAGGATATTTTAAAAATGTGTATGAATGGCTTTCATTAAATAAATTTCAATATATTTTCCATTTATTTTAACAGTGGAATGTCCTTATTAGTGGCTATACTTTCGGCTTGGAGCGAATTAGACGAAGATTTTCTTCTAAAACCAAATTTAATAATTAATTAAAGAAATAAAAAAAAATTTGTGGATTTCCTACCGTTCAAATATAATCTTTATTGTATGTAAAAATGTTATTACATTTTTTCAAAAAACTGTAAGTAAACTGTAAAATTTTCTTTACAAATATGTTAAAATAGAGAAATGTTTCCTTTTTAATTTATTTTTAACTCTTTTTAAATGATTCACTTTAAAATTTTTTAATATTTCTTAATCGAAATTTCATAAAAGAATGTGTCAAAATTTAAAAAAATTTTTCTTTGTTAAAAAAAAAAATTGAATGTGCAAAATTATTTAATATTAGAATGCTCTGATTATACAATTCTAATCATAACTGTATTGTCAATTGGATAGAAAATTACGTAAAAATATTATTGTTTGAATATGATTTAACGTAATTTTTATACGATTGAAGCAAACTCTTATTAATTTTAGGAAGGTGTAAATATAATCTAAATTCTGATCATATCACATAACAGATATCGTCGGGATTTTTTTTGTAAAAAAAAATGGAACAGAGATACATTATAAAAACATTTAACTGACAGAGAAATAGAATATAGCCGAATCGTTAAATTGGATTAAAAAAATCATGACACGCTACTTATAAAGCGGTTTTTTTCGAATTTAGCTCGCAAAAAATGAGACAGAAAAAAAAAGAATGCGAGTGCGAGTGAAATGGAGAACGACATATTTCCTAGTTTTTCTCGAAAAGTAAGTAATTTAGAGCAACGGTATAAAAACATTTTTTATGCATTTTACCTTTTACAATGGCTTAGTGTAAAAAAAAATTTGAAAAATTGCTTAATTCTGGCAAAAAACTCATTTTGTTGACAAAAAACGCCCGGAAAACCTACTTCTGGGCATCCGACGTGTCTGGCTAACGAACTCATCCAACGATTTGGAAAATCGAATTCGCACACAAAATTTCATAAGCATTAAACGTTTCGTTCGAGAGTTATCGCGCGGATACATATATATATATATATATATATATATATATATATATATATATATATATATATAT